>OY294070.1:55805594-57005594 GCA_958510875.1 Endomychus coccineus | reverse complement strand
ATAAAAGGTTGGAGAAATATTTTCTATTCAAACCACCAAAATCGATGGATCAACTATCTGAGAGGCAAATGAAGAAAATATTTCATTGTGAAAAATATCATGGGATTCCATGGACCTCTGGCTATCAGGATTATGATGAATTGTATGAAATTTTGAAGGAAAATATCGATCCGGATGCTACTGTTTATGTATGTGGGGAGATAAAAGCTAAGTTTCTACGGGGAGCGTTCCAAGAATTGGGGTTAGATCGAGTAGAAGTGGTGAATTTGAAAGGTAAATGTCCAAAATTAGAGCGAGGAAATTGTGAATTCATCTGTTTACATCACCCCAATAGTGTGAATCCTATGTGTTCTAGTGCGAATAGTTGGAAGTTATTCGAATTTCTTACGAAGGAAGATGTTATGTGGCTCTTAAAATAATAATATAGATATCTAGTAAATCTACAAATATATCATTATGGATATATCTTTTGAAGAATACACACGCAGACTTTGCGAATTCGTGGAAAAAGTTCATAAACTAAGAAGAGACTTGAATTTTTACGCAGATAAAATTGAAGTTATAAGACTGCTGAACAAATTAAGTGTAAACAGTGAGGATGATGGGAGTGGGGGTGTTAAAAACAAATTTTGTGATTCTAACCACAATTCTGAATGGTATTTTATACGCGAACGTTCCCCAACACCTTGAACGCATCTATATTTGTCTGAAGGATGTCGGCAGCGGTGGTGGACAGTGTAACCGTACCGAATGGATTCCGATGAATTTTCAAAAAATCAATGATAACCAATTGGAGGTATTCACATTCGACATCCCACAAGACAATCGTACAATCATACATTATAAACTTAAACTCTTATTCTTCGATCGAAGTGAGGGGGATATGGCTGAATGGCAAATGATCCGACAATCACCATGTTTACCACATCTCGTACAAAAGACATCTACACTCACATCATCTGCAATAGAAGGAGGAATCCCCAAAATTTTCGCAATTTTGTATGTTATTTTATCTTCTTTATCAGTGTTATTATTGAAAATGTTTGTTAAAAATGTGAAGAAAGCTATTTACCATTTAAATAAATAATAATTATTATATAAAGGATGTGTTTTATTGAAACAAACAAAAGATTGATAATAATATTTATTTCAGAATAAAATACATATCATTTAGGTAGTATTACATTCAGAAACCACTGCTGTAATTTATCCACATGGTGAACTGCACACATGTATTTTCCACCGTCATTATGATGATTCAGACAGGTCAAATTGTTTGTTCGCTCGAATTTCCCCGTTTCACATTGAGTACCATCGAAACTATGAACATCTACGATGTGTGGGTAAACATCCAATTCTATACACTTCCTTCTCAAAAATTCGGCTTTTTGCTGTCCTCGGACATAAATATAGTCGACTGCACACAGGAGAATCGATTTGAGAATATTATTTATTTCTTCATAATCCACATTCCCAGATACGTAATCGAGTCCATGATAAGACTTTTGTAAATATCATACGGATTTTCGCTCCTTTGCATTTAGCGATGAATAAGATGTGTGCGGTTTGAATGAGGAATAATGACGTTTGAATCCAATTTGTATACACATTTCTTTTGGATGGAAGGCATCGTCAATGAAGAACCCCTGAATGTCAACTAATGCGATTCTCATGATGATGCGATTCGCTTGAAGTTTCGATTTAGTTTGACTGATGTTTAATTGAGACTCTTGACAATTTCGGTGAGGGGGTAGTATTCCATCAAGCAATCGTGAATGATGATGCAATATGCCTTGGTATTGGCTGGAAATCCTTTATCCGCTTCAATCTCCAATCGTATGTCGACTGTTGATGATTTTACCGCCTCCTCTTGTCTAGAACAATCGATGATGTAAAGCGCCCGTTTTTTGAATTTATCATAAGCCAATATGGGATGTTTTGTTGTGGAATTCGTGTAGCTAGGATAGAAATCGGTATAGTTTTGGTGGGCTAGAACGAAATCTTCCTTGGCAAAGTCCAAGTTCATCCGTTCGTTAGGCCAATACTCTCCGTTCAGCGATAAGCGGATACTTGATATATCCACATGATCGAATATTGTAGGATTAGCTTTCACATTGTTACGTTTATTGGTTTGGAAAAATACGATAACATACCGTGGTTTTTCGACGGACGCGCTAGTTTTCACAGCCCATATTTCTCTCTTCGCATCGACCGTTATGGCAGGCAACTCGTGCAGCTCCCACTTCCGGAAAGCGAATAGAATAGGAGAATCGCTTTTGATGGATCGCAATAGCTTCTCTCTGATTAGATCGTTGGGATAGATATATTTCACCTTCAATTCTATACTGTCGATCAGAAATTTGACTGTGGTACCGCGTTCTCAATTATAACGCAATCGTTATCGTTTCGAGCACGTACCAATCGAATCGTTTGTCGTCCGAACGTGATTCGGGTGTAATCGTTGAAAATGTTGAAAATATGCTTGAGTGGGATGAGTAAACTGAACGACTTTGTTGCGTTCAATATAACACTTTCTTCCGGATAAGTCCAGCTGGCTATAGACATATGCGTCGAATCTGTGGGAGAATAACATGTGAATCCTCGCACCGCGCTAACTATTCCAGGGTCACGTACAGTTTCGATGTCTCTACCGCTCTCGCTGTAGGAACACGAGTCGAAAAGAAAAGGTCCATAATTAGGTACCAATATTACATTCCCCACTCCATTAACTTCGATTTTTCCTTTGATCGCCAACAGAGTATCTTTCATAGCAAAAAAAGCGTCTACTTGATTTATTCCAAACTCTATGATATCGCTGTTATTGAACGCCTTGACGAATGGTGTAATCGATCTGTACTCGGCTTTTCGAATCGATTCATCAAATTTCGGTTCCTGGTATATATCGAATATAGGTGAGATGATCGCTGTATGATGAACATCTCTGGCATCGCTACTGTTACGTGCATACTTCATTTTGGATAATGACATTCTTGTTTAAGACAAAACCCTAATGATTTCAAAATTACGATGTTGGCTCTGGTGAGTAGGTCACGCACTTTAGGTGTTTTGTTGAAGACTGATGATGATGTGGTGGGGGAACTGTTTTTATTGTTGTTGTTGTCCACAAACAACCCCATATTTTTTATACTTCTTGTAAATGTAAATGTAGAATACTTTCTTCACCACGAAAGTTTATTGGTTTCAAATGCTGATCCAAAGCTAGTACGGTTATGTTGGTAATCTCTCCGATATCGGATACTGGTAGATAGAGAGGATTCCTCGGACGCTCCACAATCCTATAGCCGGGATCGATGGTGATAGGACAATCGTAGATCGTATGCGCAGGTCTATTTCGATAGAAGGCTCCCACTGTAATGTTCGACTCGAAACGTATGTTGGTGACTTTTATTATGTTGACAGATAAATCAGACACGTGCACCACACCCTTCTTCAATACCCTCCGCGAAAATCCTAATATTTTAGCAAGACCATCGTTTTTTTCAAACGAAATATCGTGATTTTTATGGAATATTTCACACTTTAACGTATTGTTATTCGGTTTCAGCGAGAATATATCTTCTTTAACCTTCAATTTTCTCCTGATAAATTCATCGATATCGCTTATCTCATAGTTTCCAGCCGGAATTGTTATCGCTTCAAGAGTCTTCGCTTTTGTTTTATCTCCTTCTACGTAATAGTAGAATTTCTCGTTCTCTATATTGGGTATGGGATTGTATGAATTGAATCCCAACAATGCTAAATAATATTTTTTGTCTGGCCTCAGCACAATCGAATTCTGCGGTGTAAACGAGAATATATGGTTGGTGCTTGTTAACGTGAACAACTGAGACATGATACTAACAAAAATGTATTGAAACATCTCTATTTATATTTTAACATTAATAGATGGAATAAGTATGATCTCATAAAGTATGGATCGTCTTTGCAAACTTCTTCTATCAACACTTGCTTCTCGTGATGAGTTATTTCCTCGTTCTCCATGATGTGAGAAATCTGCTCAGATAAACATTGCGAACATAGTTTGCGTGGGGGTTGTGGACCATCGCAATCTTCATCGACATGTTCCTTACACTGCATATGACGGTAAAGGTAATCAAACATATGTTCCGGAACCTCATTTTGATTGAGAAACACCACATCCAAATGTTTCAGGATGTATTCCATCGGTAGAAACGTTAAATTCTTACGTGTAAGTTCGCTAGTAGGTTTATTGATAGCCTCGATCAAATTTCCATAAATAAAATCGATGATTCTCCTCAAACTACTCCCACTACTACTACTCTCATTTTCGCATATGTATTGTATTACTGCAGAAGTGAAATCCATGGTGGTGTGTGGTTGTTACTCTTCGAATAGTCGAGTGTGACTGAGAAATTTCAAACACAGCTGTCCACATATCACTTGATTATAGTTCTGATAGGTGTCGTTATTGTAGAAAATCCTAACGTTCTCGCCCAAATATCGAACGAGTTCCTTTGGTGGCTTCAAATTTCCAAAAGAATCAAAATATTCTACATCGTTATCGATTTTTCTAAACGCTACCCAATGCGTTCCATTGTTTTTAGTCAAGTCCAAATTTAGAATGATACATTCACGACGTCTAGGTTTGTGCGGTAGCGTATCTCGCATAAAGACACCTCGAAAATTTGGGATTTTCAGAATTCTAGCGAAACGTATCAAATCTCGATCGTACATTGGCCTATCATCGGGTAGCTTTATTGGAAGTTTTTTTGTTGCTTCTTCAAAAACAATCCATATCCTCCTTTAGCGTTGCGTTTCAAGTATAAACCTTTTCTCAGCGATTCCATAGCTTTGTTGTGACGTTGATCTTCTTCAAACTTTTTTTGGGCATTTTTAGCGTTAACCACCGTATTTGCGATAGCACTTGCACCTCCTGCAACCGATCCTGAGGCTCCTAGAGCTCCTAAGATGGGTAGTAATAGTGGGAGGAATCCTCCAGATTTTGGTAGTGGTATTACTCTCGGTACTCTGATACGCTTTTTACCTCCAGCTCGTTTAATCGCGATCCGTGCGGCTTTCAACGCGTTCATAGCGGACTTTCTCAATGAAGAAGATGTCTCCATTGACTTTGCGATGCTTCCAACGATATCTTTCCGGAAACAACATCGTCGTTGTCGCCTCCGTTTCTTGATACCCATACCCAGTTTTCGTTTAACCTTCATCCCACCGGTAACCAATAAACTAGAGAGTCTTTCACCTGGGCTAGCGTCTCTTGATTTAACTCGTTTCCAAGCAGCGTCCTCTAATATTTTATCGGCCTTATGACGTTCCTCCAGAGATTTGTTTTGTGAATAAGCTATATCGTGTTCGCGACAAGCGGAATCTAGAGGATTGATACCTTTATCACCGCGTGCAAGACGCTTTTCCAATTTAGTTCCAGGACCACAGAATTGATATGAAGGAATGTGTAATTCAAACGGGAGCTTGTTTATGAGTGTATTCAATAAACCTTCACCTTGATGAATCAACATTGTTAATGAGCATACGCTCTGATGATTTTTCCTTTTATACGTTATCATTAAGTAGAAATGGTTCACACGATGAAGACCGTTCAAAAAGAACAGACACTCCCAATCGAGAATTTAGATTTAAAAGTTGGAACTAATCGCATTGGTAAACATGGTAAACTGTTACCAAACTCTTTTCGTGCTTTAATTTGTGGTCCGAGCGGATGCGGAAAAACAAACGTTATGTTATCGTTGTTATTCAATCCAAATGGTGTCAAGTTTGAAAACGTTTACGTATACTCGAAGTCATTATATCAAGATAAGTACATACTGTTGCAGGAGATTTTGGAACGAGTAAAAGGAGATGGTTATTTCCCATATAAAGACAATGAAGAAATTATAAGTCCGAACGATGCAAAACCAAATTCTATCTTCATTTATGATGACAATTCGAGAATATTATTCGATGTGTAGACATATAAACATTGACGCATCATATCTATGTCAGACATACTCCAAAATTCCTAAACAACTGATTCGCGATAATTCTAACCTGATCGTGTTATTTAAACAGGATGAAATAAATCTAAAACATGTGTTTGATGAGCACGTATCCCCAGACGTTACTTTCGATCGATTCAAAAAGATGTGTTCTATGTGTTGGATGGAGAAATTTGGAACATTGATAATTGCTAAAGATTTCGATTTGAACAATGGAAGATACCGCAAAGGTTTCGATGTATGTATTAAAGTGTGAACGTGAAATCTTCAGCAAATACACAATGGCCGCTGAACGGTTAGCACGTAAGCGAAAAATCGCTCAATTGGCACGATCTATACGCAAGAAATATCTCACATTGAAACTGGGTAAAACGGAAGAGGACGAGTCGATCAAAAAATTATTTAAACCCATATCGGAACCACTTCGGGAAATAATCAAATCCAATA
Organism: Endomychus coccineus; assembly: GCA_958510875.1. Taxonomy (NCBI): domain Eukaryota; kingdom Metazoa; phylum Arthropoda; class Insecta; order Coleoptera; family Endomychidae; genus Endomychus; species Endomychus coccineus. Next base: position 56,999,157 of record OY294070.1, on the reverse strand, counting down.
ATACACCATTGATTAAACGTGAAATTAAGCAAGAAAAGGATGATGCGGATGAAGAGGAGGAGGAGGAGGAAGAGGAGGAAGATGAAAGATAAACGGTATTGGATGTAAGCGATGCAAGTATGAAAACTGTTATTGGAGAGTCTGACAGCGATGATGATGAGTATGACTTATTAGAATCTTACCCAGAGTTAATTCAAAAATATATCGGTGATTACTGGTCAGGGAGTAGAAAAATCGATAGAGTTTATGGCCCAGTTTACGATGCTAGTTCATTGTCATGGTTGCTAGGAGGTAAATTAATCGATTTCAAAAATAGAGATACTATCGTGACACAAGGAAGAAAATTCAAAAGTACCGTCGATCTGTGTGAACTTATATTCCATGACAAACCTAGAAATTTCACCAAGAAAGATAAGATGAATTACAGGATGATTCTGAACTTGACAAATCCCCACAGAAATAGTGCTGGAAACTTGAAAGGTACTCGAAGATACAAGTACATTAAAATAATTCGACCTCTAATTCGTGAGGAAGCTCTCGGTAGCGGTATGCAATTGACATATAACAACGAACCAGTGGAGTACGTGTACTGGGACGATCCAAACGAACTTGTGGAACGATTGAGTCTTTTGATTGCATCTCAACAAGCTGGGAATACATCTCACGACAATGAGATAGTAGCTATAATAAATGAGCTACGAGAAGCCGATATCATATATTAGTGTGTGTTCATTACTGTTTCATATCATTTACACGATGAGTCTTGATAAGTTTGGACGGAGATCTGTGATTGGTGGTTCAACCAGCATCAACGCTCTTCGACAATCGATGTTTTCACACGTTCTAGCTCGTACACCAGATGGCGATGTAGATATCGAGAACGTGAAAATTTGTAATGTGAAAACGCCCACATTCAAGAACATTGTTGCAAGCAAAATTTATGTCGATGATGTGAGTGCGAAGATTGGGGAGAACTTGGAGCGCATCTTCAAAGATGACTTTTCACATAAGATTCAGAAATTAATTGGAGAGATGAGTAGTTTCTCCATCAACGTACAATCGCACAAAAATCAAAGTGATGCTAGCTTCACGAGTTTACATAAAGAATTGGGTGAATACAAGAAGAAAAATGATAAAGATCTCAAAACCGTTGTAGCTAATACCGCTTATGTACTCGATATCTTCAAGAAATTCACTGATAATTTCGAAACATATCATAAGAGTCAACGCGTTATTTTGCGTGATCATAATGATATATTGAACAAGATCACTATAGATTATAACATAATGGATGTACATCAGGAGGATATTGTGAGTAGGCTGCTGGCGTTGAAACAACGTATGACGACACCCTCGAAGAAAAGACCAAATGATGCTACCACCCCATCAACCAACCCGAAACGTATAACTCCAAATCCTATAAAATAAACTAGACAATAATTGAAAACCGATGCAACAAGTTGTCGATGAGATTCATAAGCCAGCCCGAAAAAATTTCAAACGTCGTCGTACAATTTTGAAGGGACTGGATGACTTGTGGCAGATGGATCTAGCCGAAATGGGTAATTATGCTCGTGAAAATCGAGGATTCAAGTATATTTTGGTGATGATCGATTGCTCCTCGAAATTCGTGTGGACTCGTCCATTGAAAACGAAATCAGCCGACGAGGTTCGGAAAGCAGTTAATTCTATATTGACTGAGGGAGGAGGAGGAGGACGTAAACCTAGGAATCTGCAAAGCGACCAAGATAAAGAATTCTTCAATAAGCATTTTGACGAGCTGATGAAAAAACACAAAATCAACCATTATAATACGTATAGTGTGAAGAAAGCCGCCATTGCTGAACGTGTTATTCGAACCTTGAAAGAAGCGCTCTACAAACAATTCAGTTTGAAAGGAAAATATAGATGGATTGATATACTTCAAGAAATCACTGAAAAATATAATAAACGTAAACATAGAACTATAAATATGGCTCCATTCAAGGTGACAAAACAAAATGAGAGCGTGATATTGAAGCGATCCTACTCACACCTCAAGTTGGCTTTACCACATAAATTCAACGTGGGTGATGTGGTACGTATAAGCAAAGCCAAACATATTTTCGAAAAATCATATACGCCTAATTGGTCGGCGGAGCTCTTTAAAATTATAAAAGTTAAAATCACTAACCCAGTCACGTATCTACTCGAGGATATGAAGAACTCCCCAATCAGCGGTTGTTTCTACGAGGAAGAATTGCAGAAGACCAAACAACCTGATGTCTTTTTGATTGAGAAAGTGCTTCGGAAAAAAGATGATAAAATGTACGTCAAATGGTTGGGAATAAAGGAGAAAAGTTGGATTGCTAGAAGTGATATTATATGATCTGCGCGTGCGTGTGTGATCTTCAGGCTGTATGTTAGAGAAAATCTAACAATCAGTTCAGTTGTAGTAAAATGTCGTACCAAGATAGTGGTGGTACATCCGAAGATAGTTCCGAGTTAGATCGAATGTTTGAAGAGTTTGAAATGTTAATTCGTGATGAAAAATTTCTATTGTTGGATACAACATACCCATTGGAGGGGGGTTATGAAATAAAGTGTGGATTGAGTCCTATGCGAATATTCGCACCAACAATATCACTTATCCATTCTTCGCAAACTCACCTTTGGACTGCTGGAATGGTATGACTTCATCGAAGTTCTTCGAACTAAAATCAGCGATTTCTTCTCAAGTTTACAAACAGATTTCGATCCGATAGCATCCGATGAATATTGCCAAATAGTTCAACTTGTGTGGGACAATATTGAAAAAGTACTTCAAGTTACGAAGCATGGTATTCATTTTTGGTTGTGTGAGGAAGATTTTCGAGAAATTATTAATATCAACGATGGAGTGTTATCACATCGAGTGTCTTTTCTCGAACAATTTGATTTCTCTTCATACTATCACAATGTTATTGATGTGATAAAAAGCATGAGGAATCATGCCAGTGCATTAGAACTCTTATATTGTTTAATTAATATTTCATCGCCAAAATGTTTATTGACCAATACACTCAAAGAAATGTTATTTTACTATAAAAATAAGGTTTTGTATGATTTAGAACAATAAAATATGATCAACAGTTTTTGTTTCTTTATTAAAAAACACACATCATAGAAATTTTTTATTAAAACAAGTATGTAACATATGAATACAATTACAATTAGCATATCAATACAAATATTAAAATTAACACATACATCATAGAAAGATTTTTTATTAAGACAAATGAATACAAATACAATACAAATATTAAAATTAACACATACATCAGAGAAAGATTTTTATTAAAATATATGAATACAAATACAATACAAATAACAAAATTAACATATCGAAACAAACATCAAGATAATAGTGAATAGTGCCCATAAGGTAAGGTGTTTGTTCTATTCTTTATCAGGAACCTCTTGTTGTCAAAAGGGCTGAGGGCAATTTTATTTTGTTCTATAGTGTAGAGGTTAAAGTTAAAAGATCTGATAGATTTTTGGACTCCATATATCTCGATTTCTTCTTCAAGACATTTAACATAATCCTCAAAAGTTATAGAATATTTCAAAACCGAATCTCTAATACCTTTAGCTTTTTTAACGGGTTCTTTCCCTTCCACCTTATAACTGTACATTTTAGAGCGTAAACCGATGAACTTTCTCATTATATGTCCTTTGTTCTCGTCCTTCATTAATCCGACCACTTTCTTGTTTATAGGTGGAATTTCAAAAATATTATCTAATGCGTAATCGCTAGTGTCAAATTTTTGAACGTTTTTCTTCATAATGGTCTCATAAATATCATCGTCTGTTATTATATGATAGATCAAACTATCAGTATCTGTATAACACAGCCTTATCGCTTCGGGATCTTTATATATTTTCAGCATAAAGTTATAATGAAAATCAAACACACAAGTTTTTGAAATATCTAAAATAGCCATTCCTATATAAATTGGTTTATTAAATAATATTTCGAGTTTGTTTTGCTCGATTGCCATCAAATTTTCATCAAAAATCTTACTACTATTGAAATTCGGTTGCGAAATATAGTATCGCGCTCCAAATGGTCCATACCATTTATTAACTAATTTAACGCTCCGATGCTTACGTACGTTCTCCATCGATTTCCCAAATATTGCATTTATAATGAGTTTGAAAAGAGCCTCCTCGAATTTATTCTTTGCAGCTGCACGTAATCGTGTATTTAAATCGATATAAGCTTTCAACCAATTGGATTGGCTAAACTTAAGGATTCTATGTACCTTCTTCAACACCATCCCCAACGCTAAACATTGTTTCAAATTCCTATAATGAATTATATATTTAGATTTATTGTATAACGTCGATAATAATTTTGCTTGTTTAGCATTGGGAGGTGTAGAGTGCAATGGACATAGCGGTAAGTCTTTGTGGGTGTCATGTAATTTCTGAGGGTATTCTAGATCTACTTCTAGAATATATCCAACAGGACTTTCATCCGAAATGTCTCTTACATCGATGTTAAGATCATCATACCATACAAAGTTATCATATGGTAAATATTGCGCCATAGCCCACCCATATAAATTACAAACATCAAAATACATGAGATAGCTACTTTCCTCTTGTGAATTATAATCTTTCATATACTTATTATTAGCAGCCGCGAATCTATTGCTACATTGACTAACACCTCCTCGTATTCCCCTTTCTATAAACATAATCATATCTATATCTTTTAGAAACTGAAGAGAAATATTTGTATATTTCAACATACACTCCCATGAGAAGCCCGGTAAAGTGAAATTATACGTAGGATCAAGTTTATATATCTCTAAACATTTGGCTCTGAAATTTTCAAAAACATCTGCCAACAGCAAAACATCTGTTTTCAAGTATAAATCGGAATACTCACCTAAATTACTACAATTAAATTTTTGCCAAACGTTTTGAGCATGTTCATAGTCTCCTTCACTTATTGATTCATCTTTCAATTTATTATAAAAATTTTCGATTGGTGGTAAATTTGATTCGCTCAATTTATTCCAACTTTCTAAATATTCATATGGGAAAACCCCCTTACGGGTTAATAATTTGAACTGATCGTTTGTCAAATGATTATATTCACGCTTCAAAATTTTCAATTGATCAACATCCAAAAAGGACACCAACTCATCTAGTGATGTATTTAAAAATCTACATGAATCGATAAAACGGAATTTAATTGGGGAAGAGAAGGAACCTCTAGTAAAACTTATATATTTTTCTTTATTGATTGGTAGTACTTGAATGTTCTGTTTGTTCGCTTTAGCTAAATCTCGTATCAATAGGAACATATCATACCCAGATAGATTATGAGCTAAAACAGGCACTATAAATTTATGTTTATATTGTAAATTACAATGTTGGTGTGCTAAGCCGCGAAAAACCCCAGTGAAATGACAGTGATCTCTTACACGTATATCCCCATCGGTAAAACATTTTTCACAAATATGACATTTAGTTTCCCCCATTATGGATGATAAATCAACCGCACTCAAACTCATAGGTATGTTACACTTCAATTTTTCCTCTATGAATATACTAATTTTGTCTAATTGTTCGGTTAACCATTTCGCTGGTTCTGAACCTCGATAACTATCATATTTCGAAATGGAATCATCGAAATAACATTTCAGATAATAGCCTACACTGTAAGCTTCATGTAATTGTTTTCGGTTGGTGTATGAAGCTGAATTTGATGGAGAACAATTTTGGATTGGTAGCAATAGAGCCTCAAAATCGAAATAAATCACAAATGGCATTGGAATTTTATTTGAATAATTCTTGAAAACTAAATGATCTTCTTTAGGGAATTTTATTTTACATGTATTCATCTTACCACAATCTTCGATATGATTATTATACTTGATCTCACTCCAGAAATTATTCAAACACCGTTCACATAAATAAGTTTTATTCTTAGTAGTAATTTGCGAATTAATAAGTCGAGCTAAATTTTTAATCAAGCAATAATGGAATTTAACTATTGGATTAACAAAATTCGATGTATCTGAAGATTCTACATCGCGATAATATTTATCCTGAATCAACAACAAATTAAAGTGCGTTTCTAGTTTATTTTTTGATAGATATGCGGGGAGAACCTTTAATTTTTCCTCATCAGCAGCACCATCTGTTTTATTTCATAATTCTAACACAAAAACGTGAATGCTTATATTATTCAGCTTCTCGAATAAATGGATTTGTGAAATAGGCATCGGGAAAGTTAAATTTTGTATATTTAAAACAGTACTAAAATGAGGATATGAAGATGTTCGACTTGAATTTGTGTTAATAGCAGGATGCAATCCAGCTGTTACTGCCCAAGCGAAACAATACTCATCATAATTTTTAACATTGATAACAGCATGTTTATTTGCAATTTCTTTAGGAAGAACTATATAGGAAGATCCCGAATTAATTACCTCATGTTTATTGATATTTATTTGCAGACTTACTATATTTCTGAGACTCCAATTTGAATCTTTCTCTTGGAATTCTTCTAATTTTGTAGAAAGTTTCTCAATAATATTATCTTTATACCATTCTAATAAATTCGTTGTATTATCTATTCCTATTGATCGTGTATGAAAATATTTAAAATCTGTCTGAATAAGTTCATCGTTAACGTTCCCTTTAATGTACTCGCCACAAAATGTTGAATTAACTTTAATAAAATTATATTCATGAAGGATTTTGGAGATTCTAGTATTGAAAGGATGAAAAGCATCATATAAAAAATTAATTGGGTCTAAATGCGAAATATTGATAATCAATCCAGTTCTTATTCTACATTTAAAAGCAGACTGTCCATCCTCCCATCTGATTCTATCACTGCGATTCTTATTTGATATAGATGGTTTATCTCTAATTTGTAAAAAAATTTTGAAACGCTTTATATGACCGATATTTGTCTGAAGTTGATTCTTATTAGCTAAATTCAAATCATCTTTCATCAAATGTCTCGAGAACGTATGGATATATTTCGTACAAAAATCTATCCATTTCGTTGTTTCCTGAGGGGGGAATTTTGACTTATACAAATCTTTTTGAGCCTGATCGATGATTTTAACAATTTCGGTGCTAATCTTTGAAATAGAGTCCATGATAATGATAGAACAAAAATCTTACTTTACACCCACCACTTTGAAGTCTGCGAACGCCCCCCTAAATCTCTCGGAACTTGATTTTTGCTGCTGGATTCGATTTCCCAAAATGTTCCTCTCCTCTATAAATCAGTCCTATGCATTGTTTTTCATTGATGCGATCCAACAGAGGTTTGAGTAGTGGTGTTAAACGTTTTGGGAGGAAAACACCAAAATCGTCAATCTCTGCTAGCACAGATTCTCCAAACCGGGTGTTGACAATTTTCGCATTAGTTATCTTATAAACTTTACCTTCTTCGAGCTGGTTAACTTTTTTCGTAGGAAATCTCTGTAATAGAGAACACGAGTTTAATGCTTCCATGCTCATTATGATATGAATATCTATAACAAGGATAAATATTACTCAAAAGAATTCGGTATATTTTCAAAACATCGATCGAGAGAACAATAGTGGTAATAATCGGTGTGAATCTGAGTGTACAATAGTAAGTAAATGTAATAATCGGTGTGAATTTAAGTGAAGAGCTAGCTTGTTGACATGAAGTTAATTTGAAATGAACCAATTTGAAATAAAAGTTCCCTAAATCGAGTTTATTATCATACGAATCATATTCATTTGAAGTTAATTTGAAATATATCAACTTGAAATGAGAGTTTTCTCAATCAAATAATAATATAGACTTACCACAAATTGAACAAGGATAAATATTACTCAATAGAATTCGGTATATCTCCAAAACATCGGTCGAGAAAACAATAGTGGTAATAATCGGTGTGAATCTGAGTGTACAATAGTAAGTAAATGTAATAATCGGTGTGTGAATTTAAGTGGAGAGCTAGCTTGTTGACAATTTGAAATAAAAGTTCCCTAAATCGATTTTATTATCATACGAATCATATTCATTTGAAATATATCAACTTGAAATGAGAGTCTTCTCAATCAAATAATAATATAGACTTACCTCAAATTGCACCACACAAAAAACACGAGTTGCACGTTAGAGAATCAAATGTGTAATGATTAAATTATATTCGAGACAATACCATTTCCACCTTCTTATCTACGCTGCGCGCGATTCCTACAGTTGCCTACGTGACACATTCCCACGATAATTTGCTGAGTTATCAATATCAGCACAAGAAACAGTTTACGTGTTCATTTTGTTGTTGATAAGATTAATATTTCGAACTAAGCATTTCTCGTAGATAAAATATCAACCAATCAGTTGGTTGCAAAACAAAGTGTTATCTGTTTCCGTTTAAAATTGAATACAATGGCTCTATTATCTACCACATACAAGTTACGACTTGTTGATGACCTCATTGATAAGATTAATATTTCAAACTAAGCATTTCTATTTATACGTAGACCAAACTCACAATCACGCTATCTAGCCGATAACGTTATCTACCCGATATTCAGCTATTTGTTCAACATTATGCAATTCTTCGAATGTGTAATTAGGATATTGACTTCGATATTGCGGTCTAAAAGTGGATTGATGTTGTTGAGGAAATTTGTTACTTTGATATGACATTGTATTTTTTGTTACCGTTGACATGGGTTCAGGTTTGGGATAATTTGGAACATTATTTCTATCTGGTCTGAACACATTCGTAGGTTTCCCAAATACTTGAGAATTAGTTGGTAGTTTACGTTGTGGTGTTGGAATTGATTGAATATTTATCGGTTGACTGGGAAATGCGATCTTATTCTGATTTTGAAAATTTGGATAAAAGTTATTAGTATTCGGTCTTATGAAAGCTTGAATTGGTTGATTTTGTCTGAAATTGGGAAATTGATTTTGCCTCTGCATTTTTATATTGTTTAATGGTCTATGAGAATTACGGATATTATTGAGTGTGATTTGTTCAGATTCATATTTTTCAGCTAACGAAATAGAATGTTCTATATCGCGTGGTTTATGTTCATTGATTAATTGTCGAAATTCTGTTGGAGACACTGCTTTCAGTACATTGAGTGCATTCTTTTCATTCGAAGAAATCACAGCTTGTTTCATTTCAGCTGTGAGTTCTGAATTATCTTGTACATTAACATTTATTTTATTTTTCATAGTTTTTAGTCTAATGGTAAAATTAATTAAATTCTCACCACGATCAGGGTGCATACGCATCAATTCTTGAGTTGAAACACTCATGTCAGTTGTATCTTCGAATTTGTTTCTTGAGGCTGTTCTTATTTCCGGCCATGTATTCAAATCAGGTTGACAAAATATAAATTGTTGGGCTTCGCCCGTGAATCTAGACACGATTGTATTAAATATAGAACTGTTCAAAGCATTGTTATTTGTACAACCATAATTGTTATACACTGAATCTACTAGTTTAATATACATTTCTAAAAAATCACTATTTCCATCGAAAAATGGAATAGTGTCTGCCATTTTTCCAGCAGCATAATCCATGTTAATTATTTCGGTATTAGAACAATTAGAATTGCAAGTTAAATCTAATTTGGAGGGTTTTGAAATTATTTTACCTCGAACGGTATTTTCTGTTTCAATATCTGACAAGTCTGTAAGATCAGAGTTACTTGAATAGTTAATCATCAAACAAAACTTCGGATTGAATGAAAGGAAGGGTGATCAACAAATGTAAAGGAGGTTTGCTCAACACTTACGTTTCGTAGTTTTCGGAGAAACCAACCTCTGGGACTTCAGGACAAGAACGTTTTGTTCTGGTTCTTTCGATAGCGTCTAAATAGCTGGAGCTAACGTATCTTCTGCGATGTTTTGTTTTTCGAAAGGGATACGGACACTATCCTACCGACTGCGCCAATCAAATGTAAAATTTATGAATTCAGTTTTTAAAAAAGAATAAACTTTACAATGATGAATTACTGCTAACTTTATTCTAGCAAAGCTACTACAGAACTAACTTAACAATATACATATAACGTGCAATGACTGGCGTGGGATTGCACACGCCGCGGTTTCGTATTCCACGGTGTCATCGGACTTCACCATATAATTGGTAACTTAATACTCTATTCGAAGAATAAACTCTCAAATGGGATTGAAGTCCATAATTCCAAAAGTAATCACTCGCAGATAGCTAGAAAATGAATTCAAATAATGAATTGTCATTGGAATATATTTTTGAAAATGTTATTTATTAAGAAAACGTAAACAGTCTAAGCCGAGAAGGAAAATATGTAAAAAGTATTGTTTGGAACTCTATTGGTTTCGAACCTACAATTCCAGAAGATCCATAATTCTAGAAGATATTACTCGCAGATAGATAGAAAATAAATTCAAATAATAAATTGTCATCGGGATATATTTTTGAAGATGCTATTCATTAAGAAAATGTAAACAGACTAAACCGTGAAGGAAAATATGTAAAAAGTACTATTTGGAACTCTATTGGTTTCGAACCTACAATTCCAGAAGATATCTGATTTCTAGTCAGATCCTACGACCGCACGGCCACCACCGCTGATGGTAACTTAATACTCTATTCGAAGAATAAACTCTCAAATGGGATTGAAGTACATAATTCTAGAAGATAGCTAGAAAATAAATTGAAATAATGAATTGTCATTGGAATATATTTTTGAAAATGTTATTTACCAAGGAGACGTAATTAGTCTAAACCGCGGAGGAAAATATATAAAATGTATTGTTTGGAACTCCATTGGTTTCGAACCTACAATTCCAGAAGATCTGATTTCTAGTCAGATCCTACGACCGCACGGCCACCACCGCTGATGGTAACTTAATACTCTATTCAAATGTGATTGAAGCACATACTTCTAGAAGTAATTACTCGCAGATAGCTAGAAAAAAAATTCAAATAATGAATTGTCATTGGAATATATTGTTGAAAATGTTATTTATTAAGAGAACGTGAACAGTCTAAGCCGTGAAGGAAAATATGTGAAAAGTATTGTTTGGAACTCCATTGGTTTCGAACATACAATTCCAGAAGGAATCTGATTTCTAGTCAGATCCTTCTACCGCACGGCCACCACCGCAGATCGTAACTTAATACTCCTTTCGAAGAATAAACTCTCAAATGGGATTGAAGTCCATAATTCTAGAAGAAATTACTCGCAGATAGCTACAAAATAAATTCAAATAATAAATAGTCATTGGAATATATTTTTGAGAATGTTATTTATTAAAAAAACGTAAACAATCTAAACCGTGAAGGAAAATATGTAAAAACTATTGTTTGGAACTCTATTGGTTTCGAACCTACAATTCCAGAAGGAATCTGATTTCTAGTTAGATCCTCCGACCGTAGGGCCATTACCGCTGATGGTAATTTAATACTCTGTTCGGAGGATAAACTCCCAAATGGGATTAAAGTTTATAATTCTAGAAGTAATTACTCGCAGACAACTAGAAAATAAATTCAAATAATAAATAGTCATTGGAATATATTTTTGGAAATGTTATTCATTAAGAAAACGTAAACAGTCTTAGTCGTGAAGAAAAATATTTAAAAATTATTGTTTGGAACGCTATTGGTTTCCAACCTACAATTCCAGAAGGAATCTGATTTCTAGTCAGATCCTTCGACCGCACGGCCACCACCACTGATGGCAACTTAATACTCTATTCGAAGAATAAACTCTCAATTGGGATTGAAGTTTATAATTTTAGAAGATATTACTCGCAGATAGATAGAAAATAAATTCAAATAATAAATTGTCATTGGAATATATTTTTGAAAATGCTATTCATTAAGAAAATGTAAACAGACTGAACCGTGAAGGAAAATATGTAAAGAGTACTATTTGGAACTCCATTGGTTCCGAACCTACAATTCCAGAAGATCTGATTCCTAGTCAGATCCTACGACCGCACGGCCACCACCGCTGATGGTAACTTAATACTCTATTCGAAGAATAAACTCTCAAAAGGGATTGAAGTACATAATTCTAGAAGTAATTACTCGCAGATAGCTACAAAATAGATTCAAATAATAAATAGTCATTGGAATATATTTTTGAGAATGTTATTTATTAAAAAAACTTAAACAATCTAAACCCTGAAGGAAAATATGTAAAAACTATTGTTTGGAACTCTATTGGTTTCGAACCTACACTTCCAGAAGGAATCTGATTTCTAGTTAGATCCTTCGACCGTACGGCCATCACCACAGATGGTAACTTAATACTCTATTCGGAGGATAAACTCTCAAATGGGATTGAAGTCCATAATTCTAGAAGTAATTACTCGCAGACAACTGGAAAATAAATTCAAATAATAAATTGTCATTGGAATATATTTTTGGAAATGTTATTCATTAAGAAAACATAAACAGTCTTAGCCTTGAAGAAAAATATCTAAAAATTATTGTTTGGAACGCTATTGGTTTCGAACCTACCATTCGAGAAGGAATCTGATTTCTAGTCAGATCCTTCGACCGCACGGCCACCACCACTGATGACAACTTAATACTCTATTCGAAGAACAAACTCTCAAATGGGATTGAAGTTTATTATTCTAGAAGATATTACTCGCAGATAGATAGAAAATAAATTCAAATAATAAATTGTCATTGGAATATATTTTTGAAAATGCTATTCATTAAGAAAATGTAAACAGACTAAACCGTGAAAAAAAATATGTAAAAAGTACTATTTGGAACTCTATTGGTTTCGAACCTACAATTCCAGAAGATATCTGATTTCTAGTCAGATCCTACGACCGCACGGCCACCACCGCTGATGGTAACTTAATACTCTATTCGAAGAATAAACTCTCAAATTGGAATGAAGTACATAATTCTAGAAGTAATTACTCGCAGATAGCTGGAAAATAAATTGAAATAATGAATTGTCATTGGAATATATTTTTGAAAATGTTATTTATCAAGAAAACGTAATAAGTCTAAACCGCGGAGGGAAATATGTAAAAGGTATTGTTTGGAACTCCATTGGTTCCGAACCTACAATTCCAGAAGATATGATTTCTAGTCAGATCCTACGACCGCACGGCCACCACCGCTGATGGTAACTTAATACTCTATTCGAAGAATAAACTCTCAAATGGGATAGAAGTACATAATTCTAGAAGTAATTACTCGCAGATAGCTAGGAAAAAAATTCAAATAATGAATTGTCATTGGAATATTTTTTTGAAAATGTTATTTATTAAGAGAACGTGAGCAGTCTAAGCCGTGGAGGAAAATATTTGAAAAGTATTGTTTGGAACTCTATTGGTTTCGAACATACAATTCCAGAAGGAATCTGATTTCTAGTCAGATCCTTCTACCGCACGGCCACCACCGCAGATGGTAACTTAATACTCCTTTCGAAGAATAAACTCTCAAATGGGATTGAAGTCCATAATTCTAGAAGTAATACCTCGCAGATAGCTACAAAATAGATTCAAATAATAAGTAGTCATTGGAATATATTTTTGAGAATGTTATTCATCAAAAAAACGTAAACAGTCTAAACCGTGAAGGAAAATATGTTAAAAGTATTGTTTGGAACTCTATTGGTTTCGAACCTACAATTCCAGAAGCAAACTGATTTCTAGTTAGATCCTTCGACCGTGCGGCCATCACCGCTGATGTAACCTTAATACTCTATTCGGAGAATAAACTCTCAAATGTGATTGAAGTCCATAATTCTAGAAGTAATTACTCGCAGATAGCTAGAAAATGAATTCAAATAATGAATTATCATTGGAATATATTTAAAAAAATGTTATTCATTGAAAAAACGTAAACAGTCTAAGCCGTGAAGGAAAATATGTAAAACGTATTGTTTGGAACTCTATTGGTTTCGAACCAACAATTCCAGGAGCAATCTGAGTTCTAGTCAGATCCTTTGACCGCACGGCCACCACCGCTGATGGTAACTTAATACTCTATTCGAAGGATATACTCTCAAATGGGATTGAAGTCCATAATTCTAAAAATAATCACTCGCAGATAGCTAGAAAATGAATTCAAATAATGAATTGTCATTGGAATATATTTTTGAAAATGTTATTTATTAAGGAAACGTAAACAGTCTAAGCCGTGAAGGAAAATATGTAAAAAGTATTGTTTGGAACTCTATTAGTTTCGAACCTACAATTCCAGAAGGAATCTGATTTCTAGTCAGATCCTTCGACCGTGCGGCCATCACCGCTGATGTTACCTTAATACTCTATTCGGAGAATAAACTCTCAAATGTGATTGAAGTCCATAATTCTAGAAGTAATTACTCGCAGATAGCTAGAAAATGAATTCAAATAATGAATTATCATTGGAATATATTTAAAAAAATGTTATTTATTGAAAAAACGTAAACAGTCTAAGCCGTGAAGGAAAATATGTAAAACGTATTGTTTGGAACTCTATTGGTTTCGAACCAACAATTCCAGGAGCAATCTGAGTTCTAGTCAGATCCTTTGACCGCACGGCCACCACCGCTGATGGTAACTTAATACTCTATTCGAAGGATATACTCTCAAATGGGATTGAAGTCCATAATTCTAAAAGTAATCACTCGCAGATAGCTAGAAAATGAATTCAAATAATGAATTGTCATTGGAATATATTTTTGAAAATGTTATTTATTAAGGAAACGTAAACAGTCTAAGCCGTGAAGGAAAATATGTAAAAAGTATTGTTTGGAACTCTATTGGTTTCGAACCTACAATTCCAGAAGGAATCTGATTTCTAGTCAGATCCTTTGACCGCACGGCCACCATCGCTGATGGTAACTTAATACTCTATTCGAAGAATAAACTCTCAAATGGGATTGAAGTCCATAATTCTGAAAGTAATCACTCGCAGATAGCTAGAAAATGAATTCAAATGATGAATTGTCATTGGAATATATTTTTGAAAATGTTATTTATTAAGAGAACGTAAACAGTCTAAGCCGTGAAGGAAAATATGTCAAAAGTATTGTTTGGAACTCTATTGGTTTAGAACCTACAATTCCAGAAGGAATCTTATTTCTAGTCAGATCCTTTGACCGCACGGCCACCACCGCTGATGGTAACTTAATACTCTATTCGAACAATAAACTCTCAAATGGGATTGAAGTCCATAATTCTAAAAGTAATCACTCGCAGATAGCTAGAAAATGAATTCAAATGATGAATTATCATTGGAATATATGTTAAAAAATGTTATTTATTAAGAAAACGTAAACAGTCTAAGCCGTGAAGGAAAATATGTAAAAAGTATTGTTTGGAACTCCATTGGTTTCAAACCAACAATTCCAGGAGCAATCTGATTTCTAGTCAGATACTTTGACCGCACGGCCACCACCGCTGATGGTAACTTAATACTCTATTCGAAGAATAAACTCCCAAATTGGAATGAAGTACATAATTCTAGGAGTAATTACTCGCAGATAGCTAGAAAATGAATTCAAATAATGAATTATCATTGGAATACATTTAAAAAAATGTTATTTATTGAAAAAACGTAAACAGTCTAAGCCGTGAAGGAAAATATGTAAAACGTATTGTTTGGAACTCTATTGATTTCGAACCAACAATTCCAGGAGCAATCGGATTTCTAGTCAGATCCTTCGACCGTACGGCCATCACCGCAGATGGTAACTTAATACTCTATTCGGAGGATAAACTCTCAAATGGGATTGAAGTCCATAATTCTAGAAGTAATTACTCGCAGACAACTAGAAAATAAATTCAAATAATAAATTGTCATTGGAATATATTTTTGGAAATGTTATTCATTAAGACAACGTAAACAGTCTTAGCCTTGAAGAAAAATATCTAAAAATTATTGTTTGGAACGCTATTGGTTTCGAACCTACAATTCCAGAAAGAATCTGATTTCTAGTCAGATCCTTCGACCGCACGGCCACCACCACTGATGGCTACTTAATACTCTATTCGAAGAATAAACTCTCAAATGAGATTGAAGTTTATAATTCTAGAAGATATTACTCGCAGATAGATAGAAAATAAATTCAAATAATAAATTGTCATTGGAACATATTTTTGAAAATGCTATTAATTAAGAAAATGTAAACAGACTAAACCGTGAAGGAAAATATGTAAAAAGTACTATTTGGAACTCTATTGGTTTCGAACCTACAATTCCAGAAGATATCTGATTTCTAGTCAGATCCTACGACCGCACGGCCACCGACGCTGATGGTAACTTAATACTCTATTCGAAAAATAAACTCTCAAATTGGGATGAAGTACATAATTCTAGAAGTAATTACTCGCAGATAGCTAGAAAATAAATTGAAATAATGAATTGTCATTGGAATATATTTTTGAAAATGTTATTTATCAAGAAAACGTAATTAGTCTACACCGCGGAGGAAAATATGTAAAAGGTATTGTTTGGAACTCCATTGGTTCCGAACCTACAATTCCAGAAGATTTGATTTCTAGTCAGATCCTACGACCGCACGGCCACCACCGCTGATGGTAACTTAATACTCTATTCGAAGAATAAACTCTCAAATGGGATAGAAGTACATAATTCTAGAAGTAATTACTCGCAGATAGCTAGGAAAAAAACTCAAACAATGAATTTTCATTGGAATATTTTTTTGAAAATGTTATTTATTAAGAGAACGTGAGCAGTCTAAGCCGTGGAGGAAAATATGTGAAAAGTATTGTTTGGAACTCTATTTGTTTCGATCATACAATTCCAGAAGGAATCTGATTTCTAGTCAGATCCTTCTACCGCACGGCCACCACCGCAGATGGTAACTTAATACTCCTTTCGAAGAATAAACTCTCAAATGGGATTGAAGTCCATAATTCTAGAAGTAATTACTCGCAGATAGCTACAAAATAGATTCAAATAATGAATAGTCATTGGAATATATTTTTGAGAATGTTATTCATCAAAAAAACGAAAACAGTCTAAACCGTGAAGGAAAATATGTAAAAAGTATTGTTTGGAACTCTATTGGTTTCGAACCTACAATTCCAGAAGCAAACTGATTTCTAGTTAGATCCTTCGACCGTGCGGCCATCACCGCTGATGGTAACTTAATACTCTATTCGGAGAATAAACTCTCAAATGTGATTGAAGTCCATAATTCTAGAAGTAATTACTCGCAGATAGCTAGAAAATGAATTCAAATAATGAATTATCATTGGAATATATTTAAAAAAATGATATTTATTGAAAAAACGTAAACAGTCTAAGCCGTGAAGGAAAATATGTAAAACGTATTGTTTGGAACTCTATTGGTTTCGAACGAACAATTCCAGGAGCAATCTGATTTCTAGTCAGAACTTTTGACCGCACGGCCACCACCGCTGATGGTAACTTAATACTCTATTCGAAGGATAAACTCTCAAATGGGATTGAAGTCCATAATTCTAAAAGTAATCACTCGCAGATAGCTAGAAAATGAATTCAAATAATGAATTGTCATTGGAATATATTTTTGAAAATGTTAATTATTAAGGAAACGTATACAGTCTAAGCCGTGAAGGAAAATATGTAAAAAGTATTGTTTGGAACTCTATTGGTTTCGAACCTACAATTCCAGAAGGAATCTGATTTCTAGTCAGTTCCTTTGACCGCACGGCCACCATCGCTGATGGTAACTTAATACTCTATTTGAAGAATAAACTCTCAAATGGGATTGAAGTCCATAATTCTGAGAGTAATCACTCGCAGATAGCTAGAAAATGAATTCAAATGATGAATTGTCATTGGAATATATTTTAAAAAATGTTATTTATTAAGAAAACGTAAACAGTCTAAGCCGTGAAGGAAAATATGTAAAAAGTATTGTTTGGAACTCCATTGGTTTCAAACCAACAATTCCAGGAGCAATCTGATTTCTAGTCAGATACTTTGACTGCACGGCCACCACCGCTGATGGTAACTTAATACTCTATTCGAAGAATAAACTCTCAAATGGGATTGAAGTCCATAATTCTAAAAGTAATCACTCGCCGATAGCTAGAAAATGAATTCAAATAATGAATTGTCATTGGAATATATTTTTGAAAATGTTGTTTATTAAGGAAACGTAAACAGTCTAAGCCGTGGAGGAAAATATGTAAAAAGTATTATTTGGAACTCTATTGGATTCGAACCAACAATTCCAGGAGCAATCTGATTTCTAGTCAGATCCTTTGACCGCACGGCCACCACCGCCGATGGTAACTTAATACTCTATTCGAAGAATAAACTCTCGAATGGAATTGAAGTCCATAATTCTAAAAGTAATCATTCGCAGATAGCTAGAAAATGAATTCAAAAAATGAATTATCATTTGAATATATTTAAAAAAATTTATTTACTAAGAAAACGTAAACAGTCTAAGCCGTGAAGGAAAATATGTAAAAAGTATTGTTTGGAACTCTATTGGTTTCAAACCAACAATTCCAGGAGCAATCTGATTTCTAGTCATATCCTTTGACCGCACGGCCATCATCGCTGATGGTAACTTGATAGTCTATTCGAAGAATAAACTCTCAAATGGGATTGAAGTCCATTATTCTAAAAGTAATCACTCGCAGATAGCTAGAAAATGAATTCAAATAATGAATTGTCATTGGAATATATTTTAAAAAATGTTATTTATTGAGAAAACGTAAACAGTCTAAGCCGTGAAGGAAAATATGTCAAAAGTATTGTTTGGAACTCTATTGGTTTCAAACCAACAATTCCAGGAGCAATCTGATTCCTAGTCATATCCTTTGACCGCACGGCCATCATCGCTGATGGTAACTTAATATTCTATTCGGAGAATAAACTCTCAAATGGGATTGAAGTCCATAATTCTAAAAGTAATCACTCGCAGATAGCTAGAAAATGAATTCAAATACTGAATTGTCATTGGAATATATTTTTGAAAATGTTATTTATTAAGAAAACGTAAATAGTCTAAGCCGTGAAGGAAAATATGTAAAAAGTATTGTTTGGAACTCTATTGGTTTCGAACCTACAATTCAAGAAGGAATCTGATTCCTAGTCAGATCCTTCGACCGCACGGCCACCACCGCTGATGGTAACTTAATACTCTATTCGAAGAATAAACTCTCAAATGGGATTGAAGTCCATAATTCTGAAAGTAATCACTCGCCGATAGCTAAAAAATGAATTCAAATAATGAATTGTCATTGGAATATATTTTTGAAAATGTTATTTATTAAGGAAACGTAAACAGTCTAAGCCGTGAAGGAAAATATGTCAAAAGTATTGTTTGGAACTCTATTGGTTTCAAACCAACAATTCCAGGAGCAATCTGATTTCTAGTCAGATACTTTGATTGCACGGCCACCATCGCCGATTTTAACTTAATATTCTATTCGGAGAATAAACTCTCAAATGGGATTGAAGTCCATAATTCTAAAAGTAATCACTCGCAGATAGCTAGAAAACGAATTCAAATAATGAATTGTCATTGGGATATATTTTTGAAAATGTTATTTATTAAGAAAACGTAAACAGTCTAAGCCGTGAAGGAAAATATGTAAAAAGTATTTTTTGGAACTCTATTGGTTTCGAACCTACAATTCCAGAAGGAATCTGATTTCTAGTCAGATCCTTTGACCGCACGGCCACCACCGCTGATGGTAACTTAATACTCTATTCGAAGAATAAACTCTCAAATGGGATTGAAGTCCATAATTCTAAAAGTAGTCACCCGCAGATAGCTAGAAAATGAATTCAAATATTGAATTGTCATGGGAATATATTTTTGAAAATGTTATTTATTAAGAAAACGTAAACAGTCTAAGCCGTGAAGGAAAATATGTAAAAAGTATTGTTTGGAACTCTATTGGTTTCGAACCTTCAATTCCAGAAGGAATCTGATTTCTAGTCAGATCCTTTGAACGCACGGCCACCACCGCTGATGGTAGTTTAATACTCTATTCGAAAAATAAACTCTCAAATGGGATTGAAGTCCATAATTCTAAAAGTAGTCACTCGCAGATAGCTAGAAAATGAATTCAAATAATAAATTGTCATTGGAATATAATTTTGAAAATGTTATTCATTAAGAAAACGTAAATAGTCTAAGCCGTGAAGGAAAATATGTAAAAAGTATTGTTTGGAACTCTATTGCTTTCGAACCTACAATTCCAGAAGGAATCTGATTTCTAGTCAGATTCTTTGACCGCACGGCCACCACCGCTGATGGTAACTTAATACTCTATTCCAAGAATAAACTCTCAAATGGGATTGAAGTCCATAATTCTAAAAGTAATCACTCGCCGATAGCTAGAAAATGAATTCAAATAATGAATTGTCATTGGAATATATTTTTGAAAATGTTATTTATTAAAGAAACGTAAACAGTCTAAGCCGTGAAGGAAAATATGTAAAAAGTATTGTTTGGAACTCTATTGGTTTCGAACCAACAATTCCAGGAGCAATCTGATTTCTAGTCAGATCCTTTGACCGCACGGCCACCACCGCTGATGGTAAGTTAATACTCTATTCGAAGAATAAACTCTCAAATGGAATTGAAGTCCATAATTCTAAAAGTAATCACTCGCAGATAGCTATAAAATGAATTCAAAAAATGAATTATCATTGGAATATATTTTTAAAAAATTTATTTATTAAGAAAACGTAATCAGTCTAAGCCGTGAAGGAAAATATGTAAAAAGTATTGTTTGGAACTCTATTGGTTTCAAACCAACAATTCCAGGAGCAATCTGATTTCTAGTCATATCCTTTGACCGCACGGCCATCATCGCTGATGGTAACTTAATACTCTATTCGAAGAATAAACTATCAAATGGGTTTGAAGTCCATAATTCTAAAAGTAATCACTCGCAGATAGCTAGAAGATGAATTCAAATGATGAATTGTCATTGAAATATATTTTTGAAAATGTTATTTATTAAGAAAACGTAAACAGTCTAAGCCGTGAAGGAAAATATGTAAAAAGTATTGTTTGGAACTCCATTGGTTTCAAACCAACAATTCCAGGAGCAATCTGATTTCTAGTCAGATACTTTGACCGCACGGCCACCACCGCTGATGGTAACTTAATACTCTATTCGAAGAATAAACTCCCAAATGGGATTGAAGTCCATAATTCTAAAAGTAATCACTCGCAGATAGCTAGAAAATGAATTCAAATGATGAATTGTCATTGGAATATATTTTTGAAAATGTTATTTATTAAGAAAACGTAAACAGTCTAAGCCGTGAAGGAATATATGTAAAAAGTATTGTTTGGAACTCTATCGGTTTCGAACCTACAATTCCAGAAGAAATCTGATTTCTAGTCAGATTCTTTGACCGCACGGCCACCACTGCTGATGGTAACTTAATACTCTATTCGAAGAATAAACTCTCAAATGGGATTGAAGTCCATAATTCTAAAAGTAATCACTCGCAGATAGCTAGAAAATGAACTCAAATAATGAATTATCATTGGAATATATTTAAAAAAATGCTATTTATTAGGAAAACGTAAACAGTCTGAGGCGTGAAGGAAAATATTTGAAAAGTATTGTTTGGAACTCTATTGGTTTCGAACCAACAATTCCAGGAGCAATCTGATTTCTAGTCAGATCCTTTGACCGCACGGCCACCACCGCTGATGGTAACTTAATACTCTATTCGAAGAATAAACTCTCAAATGGGATTGAAATCCATAATTCTAAAAGTAATCACTCGCAGATAGCTAGAAAATGAATTCAAATAATGAATTGTCATTGGAATATATTTTTGAAAATGTTATTTATTAAGAAAACGTAAACAGTCTAAGCCGTGAAGGAAAATATGTAAAAAGGATTGTTTGGAACTCTATTGGCTTCGAACCAACAATTCCAGAAGGAATCTGATTTCTGGTCAGATCCTTTGACCGCCCGGCCACCACCGCTGATGGTAACTTAATACTCTATTCGAAAAATAAACTCTCAAATGGGATTTAAGTCCATAATTCTAAAAGTAATCTCTCGCAGATAGCTAGAAAATGAATTCAAATAATAAATTATCATTGGAATATATTTAAAAAAATGTTATTTATTAAGAAAACGTAAACAGTCTAAGCCGTGAAGGAAAATATGTAAAAAGTATTGTTTGGAACTCTATTGGTTTCAAACCAACAATACAGGAGCAATCTGATTTCTAGTCAGATACTTTGATTGCACGGCCACCATCGCTGATGGTAACTTAATATTCTATTCGAAGAATAAACTCTCAAATGGGATTGAAGTCCATAATTCTAAAAGTAATCACTCGCAGATAGCTATAAAATGAATTCAAATGATGAATTGTCATTGGAATATATTTTTGAAAATGTTATTTATTAAGAAAACGTAAACAGTCTAGGCCGTGAAGGAATATATGTAAAAAGTATTGTTTGGAACTCTATTGGTTTCGAACCTTCAATTCCAGAAGGAATCTGATTTCTAGTCAGATTCTTTGACCGCACAGCCACCACCGCTGATGGTAACTTAATACTCTATTCGGAGAATAAACTCTCAAATATGATTGAAGTCCATAATTCTAGAAGTAATTACTCGCAGATAGCTAGAAAATGAATTCAAATAATGAATTATCATTGGAATACATTTAAAAAAATGTTATTTATTGAAAAAACGTAAACAGTCTAAGCCTTGAAGGAAAATATGTAAAACGTATTGTTTGGAACTCTATTGATTTCGAACCAACAATTCCAGGAGCAATCTGATTTCTAGTTAGATCCTCCGACCGTACGGCCATCACCGCAGATGGTAACTTAATACTCTATTCGGAGGATAAACTCTCAAATGGGATTGAAGTCCATAATTCTAGAAGTAATTACTCGCAGACAACTAGAAAATAAATTCAAATAATAAATTGTCATTGGAATATATTTTTGGAAATGTTATTCATTAAGACAACGTAAACAGTCTTAGCCTTGAAGAAAAATATCTAAAAATTATTGTTTGGAACGCTATTGGTTTCGAACCTACAATTCCAGAAGGAATCTGATTTCTAGTCAGATCCTTCGACCGCACGGCCACCACCACTGATGGCAACTTAATACTCTATTCGAAGAATAAACTCTCAAATGGGATTGAAGTTTATAATTCTAGAAGATATTACTCGCAGATAGATAGAAAATAAATTCAAATAATAAATTGTCATTGGAATATATTTTTGAAAATGCTATTCATTAAGAAAATGTAAACAGACTAAACCGTGAAGGAAAATATGTAAAAAGTACTATTTGGAACTCTATTGGTTTCGAACCTACAATTCCAGAAGATATCTGATTTCTAGTCAGATCCTACGACCGCACGGCCACCGACGCTGATGGTAACTTAATACTCTATTCGAAGAATAAACTCTCAAATTGGAATGAAGTACATAATTCTAGAAGTAATTACTCGCAGATAGCTAGAAAATAAATTGAAATAATGAATTGTCATTGGAATATATTTTTGAAAATGTTATTTATCAAGAAAACGTAATTAGTCTAAACCGCGGAGGAAAATATGTAAAAGGTATTGTTTGGAACTCCATTGGTTCCGAACCTACAATTCCAGAAGATCTGATTTCTAGTCAGATCCTACGACCGCACGGCCACCACCGCTGATGGTAACTTAATACTCTATTCGAAGAATAAACTCTCAAATGGGATAGAAGTACATAATTCTAGAAGTAATTACTCGCAGATAGCTAGGAAAAAAATTCAAACAATGAATTGTCATTGGAATATTTTTTTGAAAATGTTATTTATTAAGAGAACGTGAGCATTCTAAGCCGTGGAGGAAAATATGTGAAAAGTATTGTTTGGAACTCTATTGGTTTCGAACATACAATTCCAGAAGGAATCTGATTTCTAGTCAGATCCTTCTACCGCACGGCCACCACCGCAGATGGTAACTTAATACTCCTTTCGAAGAATAAACTCTCAAATGGGATTGAAGTCCATAATTCTAGAAGTAATTACTCGCAGATAGCTACAAAATAGATTCAAATAATGAATAGTCATTGGAATATATTTTTGAGAATGTTATTCATCAAAAAAACGTAAACAGTCTAAACCGTGAAGGAAAATATGTAAAAAGTATTGTTTGGAACTCTATTGGTTTCGAACCTACAATTCCAGAAGCAAACTGATTTCTAGTTAGATCCTTCGACCGTGCGGCCATCACCGCTGATGGTAACTTAATACTCTATTCGGAGAATAAACTCTCAAATGTGATTGAAGTCCATAATTCTAGAAGTAATTACTCGCAGATAGCTAGAAAATGAATTCAAATAATGAATTATCATTGGAATATATTTAAAAAAATGTTATTTATTGAAAAAACGTAAACAGTCTAAGCCGTGAAGGAAAATATGTAAAACGTATTGTTTGGAACTCTATTGGTTTCGAACCAACAATTCCAGGAGCAATCTGATTTCTAGTCAGATCCTTTGACCGCACGGCCACCACCGCTGATGGTAACTTAATACTCTATTCGAAGGATAAACTCTCAAATGGGATTGAGATCCATAATTCTAAAAGTAATCACTCGCAGATAGCTAGAAAATGAATTCAAATAATGAATTGTCATTGGAATATATTTTTGAAAATGTTATTTATTAAGGAAACGTATACAGTCTAAGCCGTGAAGGAAAATATGTAAAAAGTATTGTTTGGAACTCTATTGGTTTCGAACCTACAATTCCAGAAGGAATCTGATTTCTAGTCAGATCCTTTGACCGCACGGCCACCTAAAAAGTATTGTTTGGAACTCTATTGGTTTCAAACCAACAATTCCAGGAGCAATCTGATTTCTAGTCATATCCTTTGACCGCACGGTCATCATCGCTGATGGTAACTTAATAGTCTATTCGAAGAATAAACTCTCAAATGGGATTGAAGTCCATTATTCTAAAAGTAATCACTCGCAGATAGCTAGAAAATGAATTCAAATAATGAATTGTCATTGGAATATATTTTAAAAAATGTTATTTATTGAGAAAACGTAAACAGTCTAAGCCGTGAAGGAAAATATGTAAAAAGTATTGTTTGGAACTCTATTGGTTTCAAACCAACAATTCCAGGAGCAATCTGATTTCTAGTCATATCCTTTGAACGCACGGCCATCATCGCTGATGGTAACTTAATATTCTATTCGGAGAATAAACTCTCAAATGGGATTGAAGTCCATAATTCTAAAAGTAATCACTCGCAGATAGCTAGAAAATGAATTCAAATACTGAATTGTCATTGGAATATATTTTTGAAAATGTTATTTATTGAGAAAACGTAAATAGTCTAAGCCGTGGAGGAAAATATGTAAAAAGTATTGTTTGGAACTCTATTGGTTTCGAACCTACAATTCCAGAAGGAATTTGATTTCTAGTCAGATCCTTTGACCGCACGGCCACCACCGCTGATGGTAACTTAATACTCTATTCGAAGAATAAACTCTCAAATGGGATTGAAGTCCATAATTCTAAAAGTAATCACTCATCGATAGCTAAAAAATGAATTCAAATAATGAATTGTCATTGGAATATATTTTTGAAAATGTTATTTATTAAGGAAACGTAAACAGTCTAAGCCGTGAAGGAAAATATGTAAAAAGTATTGTTTGGAACTCTATTGGTTTCGAACCAACAATTCCAGGAGCAATCTGATTTCTAGTCAGATCCTTTGACCGCACGGCCACCACCGCTGATGGTAACTTAATACTCTATTCGAAGAATAAACTCTCAAATGGAATTGAAGTCCATAATTCTAAAAGTAATCACTCGCAGATAGCTAGAAAATGAATTCAAATAATGAATTATCATTGGAATATATTTTAAAAAATGCTGTTTATTAAGAAAACGTAAACAGTCTAAGCCGTGAAGGAAAATATGTAAAAAGTGTTGTTTGGAACTCTATTGGTTTCAAACCAACAATTCCAGGAGCAATCTGATTTCTAGTCAGATACTTTGATTGCACGGCCACCATCGCCGATTTTAACTTAATATTCTATTCGGAGGATAAACTCTCAAATGGGATTGAAGTCCATAATTCTGAAAGTAATCACTCGCAGATAGCTAGAAAATGAATTCAAATAATGAATTGTCATTGGGATATATTTTTGAAAATGTTATTTATTAAGAAAACGTAAACAGTCTAAGCCTTGAAGGAAAATATGTAAAAAGTATTTTTTGGAACTTTATTGGTTTCGAACCTACAATTCCAGAAGGAATCTGATTTCTAGTCAGATCCTTTGACCGCACGGCCACCACCGCTGATGGTAACTTAATACTCTATTCGAAGAATAAACTCTCAAATGGGATTGAAGTCCATAATTCTAAAAGTTGTCACTCGCAGATAGCTAGAAAATGAATTCAAATAATGAATTGTCATGGGAATATATTTTTGAAAATGTTATTTATTAAGAAAACGTAAACAGTCTAAGCCGTGAAGGAAAATATGTAAAAAGTATTGTTTGGAACTCTATTGGTTTCGAACCTTCAATTCCAGAAGGAATCTGATTTCTAGTCAGATCCTTTGAACGCACGGCCACCACCGCTGATGGTAGTTTAATACTCTATTCGAAAAATAAACTCTCAAATGGGATTGAAGTCCATAATTCTAAAAGTAATCACTCGCAGATAGCTAGAAAATGAATTCAAATAATAAATTATAATTGGAATATATTTCAAAAAATGTTATTTATTAAGAAAACGTAAACAGTCTAAGCCGTGAAGGAAAATAAGTAAAAAGTATTGTTTAGAACTCTATTGGTTTCAAACCAACAATTCCAGAAGGAATCTGATTTCTAGTCAGATCCTTTGACCGCACGGCCACCACCGCTGATGGTAACTTAATACTCTATTCGAAGAATAAACTCTCAAATGGGATTGAAGTCCATAATTCTAAAAGTAGTCACTCGCAGATAGCTAGAAAATGAATTCAAATAATAAATTGTCATTGGAATATATTTTTGAAAATTTTATTTATTAAGAAAACGTAAATAGTCTAAGCCGTGAAGGAAAATATGTAAAAAGTATTGTTTGGAACTCTATTGCTTTCGAACCTACAATTCCAGAAGGAATCTGATTTCTAGTCAGATTCTTTGACCGCACGGCCATCACCGCTGATGGTAACTTAATACTCTATTCGAAGAATAAACTCTCAAATGGGATTGAAGTCCATAATTCTAAAAGTAATCACTCGCCGATAGCTAGAAAATGAATTCAAATAATGAATTGTCATTGGAATATATTTTTGAAAATGTTATTTATTAAAGAAACGTAAACAGTCTAAGCCGTGAAGGAAAATATGTAAAAAGTATTGTTTGGAACTCTATTGGTTTCGAACCAACAATTCCAGGAGCAATCTGATTTCTAGTCAGATCCTTTGACCGCACGGCCACCACCGCTGATGGTAAGTTAATACTCTATTCGAAGAATAAACTCTCAAATGGAATTGAAGTCCATAATTCTAAAAGTAATCACTCGCAGATAGCTAGAAAATGAATTCAAAAAATGAATTATAGTAGTATATCAAGCGGGATACTGTGACACTTCGATGGCATGTCCATCCGCCTGTGTCCACCAACCCCAACTTCTTGTGTTTTGTCGTCAATGACCAGAGGCTCCTTTGCTGAAGAAGTTGTCGTCAATGACCAGAGGCTCCTTTGCTGAAGAAGTGGTCGTCAATGACCAGAGAGGGTGTGCCCGCCTCACGTGGGTCCAATTAATGTCACCTTGATAGTAGGTAAAGGTGAGCCTAGCCTCGCCCAAATTTCAAGGTGATTTTTTTTATTTCTCACAACTGGTTTTGAATTTTATTTTGTTAATTTTCTTGTCAAGACTTGCAGGTTTCTTATCTCTGCTGTTGACGTCAATGAGGGTTCACAAAGGTGAAACAAATATGTTGTTGTTATGATTATCTCTGACGAGGTCACAAAGATCAAACAAATATGATATGAGATGTTATAATTAGGATATTGCATGGAAGTTTATAATAAAAACATTCAAATAAAAATAATAATTTATTTCACATTAAACTACATATTTTCAGAGTAATCTGTCGTAAATTGTTCTAAAATTAGTTCTACTTGTTGATTCATAGATGTACGTACATGTTTCAAATATCTTTGTTGTCTCCATTTTATTTTTCATAAATTGTTGAATAATTGGAAAGGAAATTCATTCTGCTTAAGTTAGAAGGTTTGAATTTAAACTAGTATAAACAGTCTAATTTGAAATAATGCCAATCCCGGTAGAATATAAGTGTAAAAAATGTGGCGGTGAAACAGACCATCCTAATCTGGATACTGAATAATGTACTTTAGTGATAATTTGGATGAGATACATTGATAACTTTTTGTTATGTAATTAACTTAAAGATGTTTTAAAATACTGTATTGTTAGGTTTTTAAATAATAAAGAAATGTAAACATTCTATTGTATTTTTATTTCAGAGAAACTTTTAGTTACAGACTCGAATATAATATGTTTTTTAAGTTTTTCATATTTGAGAGTCCATTGGTCAAGTTGTTCTTTAACATGATGATTCTTGATACGTTCCCTCATAATTTCCATTTCTTTGTTAAGTTGATTCAATCGTTGAAGTTGCTTTCCATAACTGAGGTTGCTGCCTCTAATCATATTACTGTAAAAGGAGAAAAAAACAATTTTTTTATTATATATTAATAAATAATTCGTGTGAAACTTACTGTTTAACGTTGTGAGTAGGTTTTGATTATGATGTTTAGATTTTAGTTTCCCAACCTTTAATACAAAGTGGACATCTAATTTAAGGAGGTACAGGTCCATCAATTTCATCATTTCCACTGGAAAATTTATAATGTTCCGTACATGGTACCATAAATTCATACAATTCAGATTGAATGTGTTTTGGTATTTGATTCCATTAATTTGTACGTCTCAAGGTTTTTGAGATATTCCAATACAAATTGTTCCATTTTGTTTTCTGTGTGATTGATTGAGAACGTATACTACTACTACTACTACTACTAAACTACAGTATCTTTAAAGTTAACTAAAACTTGAGAAGATTTATATTTTCAGTGATAACTAATAATAATAATGATAATTGTTTGATTTTACACTTACACACTAATATTATATCTATGTTTATGTTAATAGGGTTTACAAACTTTAAATTAATGTCATAACACAAAAGCGTACACACACGCACTATCATAATACACAGTTTTTTCATTCTTTATAGTCAAAGTATGAAGACAATACATGGAAATGTCTGATTCACCTTTGCATGTGAGACACTTTAGTTTTATTGTTACTGGCATATTTCTTTGATATTATCGAAATTTTGAAAGAGAACGTTGAAACACAAAATTTGTAATGTTGGTGGTGGTGGTGGTGGTTTCTGTATTTAAGTCTATATATTCCTTCAACCACGGTTTTTGTTTAAATTTTAATACTCTATGAACGTTTGTCAATTTCATACCTAATTTCAAATATTGCTGTAAATTTTCATAGTGTACAATATACTTCTTTTTTGGAAAAAGTGTAGTTAATAATTTAGGTTGTTTTGAAGACGATAAAGGAGGGATCATACGTTCTGGTGCTAGTGGTAAATCTTTATGAGTATCAAACAATTTCTTAGGATATTCCAAATCAACTTCAAGAATATAACCGGTATCGGGATCGTTTAGATTTATGCTATAAGGATCATCCACCCACTCAGAATTTCCATAAGGTAGACTTTTACTCATCGCTGTACCATATAAATTATTAACATCGAAATACATTAGATAGGATTCAGGTGAATTTGAATCGAACGTATCTTGCATATACCGATTATTAGCTTTCGCATACCGATTTGAACATTGTGATACACCACCCCTTATCCCTTTTTCTACAAACATAATCATTTCCACATCAGTCAGTAATTCTAATTGAACGGAGGTAATGTTTAACATAGCATCAAAAGCTAGACCTGGAGCCGTATAATAATGAAGTGCATCTAATTGATATGTTTTGAGACAGGTATCTCGAAAATTTTCAAAAATGTCGGCCAAAAGTAATACATCCGTTTTCAAATATAAATCAGAATATTCACCCAAATTCTGACAATTAAATTTACTCCAAACATTTTCAGCGTGCTTGTAGTCATCTATAGAAACACCTGGATTATGTAAGATACTATAAAAATTTGATTTTGCTGGTAATTCTGAATAATTTAATTTTTCCCATGAATCTAGAAAATCATAAGGAAATATTCCTTTGCGTGATACCAATTCAAATTCCTCGTTATTTGTATAGAAGCTTTTAGTGATTTTTTTCTGTTCGTTTGTCAAATATGACGCTAATTTATCTAGACTACTCGGCATGAATCTAAACGAATCCAAGAATCTAAATTTCAATTTAGTATTCACCACAGATTTTGTAAAAGAAAAGTATTTTTCCTTATTAATTGGCAATAAAGATATAGCACCTTTGAAACCTGTAGCTAAAGCTTTAATTAAAAAATGTGAGTCATAGCCAGAGAGATTGTGAAAAATGATAGGTACAGTGTAACTGTCATTGTAATTTAGATTACAGGAGTTATGACTGACCCCCCTGTATTTTCCTGTCAAGTGACAGTGTTCCCGAACCTTAATATCAGAAGGCTGAAATTCTTTTGAACATATGTGACAACTAGAGGCATGAATATATGTAAGATTTTCCTCTACCGAAAGAGGTTTCATTATAACGATATGTGAAAATATTGGATTGAGTTTATCAGATATTTTTTTTAGTTTTTGAACAAACCAACTTTGACAATCAGGTCCAGTATAAGAATCGAATGAGGATAGATTATCATCGTATGAACATTTTAAATAATAAGCAACGCTAAAAGGTAAATGTTTTTGAATATTGACTGTATTAGTTTGACTAACACATTACATTTTTCTAAAATACATTCAAAATCAGCATAAATCACAAACGGTACTTTTTCTTTATGTTTAAAATTTTTGAACTGAATCATACTTTTTTCTTTCTTAGGAGGTGTGACTCTAGTTTTATTCATAATTTTACAATCTTCCTAATGTTTTTCATGAATTTGTTTAGTTTGAAAATGATTCAAGCACCGTTCACAAAACCAAGTCTGATGTTCATGTGATGATATCTGTTTACTCAAAAGACGTGACATATTTTTGATTAGTGTAAAATGATGAAATGGACTATTTGTTTTTAAATGTTTATAACGATCGTCAGATGGTATGTCTGTA
The DNA here is from genome assembly GCA_958510875.1 of Endomychus coccineus. Lineage (NCBI taxonomy): Eukaryota > Metazoa > Arthropoda > Insecta > Coleoptera > Endomychidae > Endomychus > Endomychus coccineus. The sequence goes on along the minus strand of OY294070.1, from coordinate 56,967,914 downwards.
GGCAACATTAGTAAATTTATTTTAGTTTTTAAATCAAATTTTGATAGAACTATCGGTACAACCAAATTTCGTTTTCCCTCATTTTCTATTGTGTAAACGTTTATTGCTAAATCATTCATTTTTTCGAATTTAGGAATGTCTTTCAGTCATATGGGGAATTCAATACCATCATAAGTTAGAACTGTACCGAAATGAGGATATGAATATGTCATATTAGAATTATTTGTAGTTGGATGCAATGCAGCCACAACGGACCAGAGAAAACAAAATTCATCATTATTTTTTTATATTCATAACAGCTTTCTTATTTGCTAAATCTTTGTTATCTGCTATTTCTGAATATTACCAAAACATGTTTGTTCAAACTTGATTTTTTCCAGTCTTCATGGCAACGAATTGCAATTACGCTTAGTTGCATCATTATTACTTATTTATTAATTGATTATTAATAAATTAAAAATGCTATTTTAGAGTATAAATACAGAATACATTCTCAATTAAACCAAACAATAATCATGGCTTCAATACAATCAACAATACTCGTCAAAACAATTGACCCCGTAGAATTTCCACTATATATGGCATATGTGGTTATGAAGGAGATATTTAAGTGAGTATTTTTCTTTTTAATTATGTTTCACATACTATTTATTTGTTCAATCATTACAGATATGGAGTCAAAAATATTATACAGAAGAAAAAATGTATTCAAATAAATTTATCATATTCACCGAAGAACGAAACTTTAAAAAATAAATTTGGGAATTTACCTATCACATATATTAGAACTAATTTAGAAACAGAGGGAGAGATGGCAGTTTTTGAAATTGCATTCAAAAAATATAAATTTCAAACTATGGGGAATGATCAGAAAGATGTTTCAACACTATCACCTCTTCCTTCATTGGTACCAATAGCGGGGCCATCAACAGAGAAAACAACCTCCACCACCGAGAAGATAGATAAAAATTCTAGAAAACATTCTACTGAATCCAAATATAAAAAGGAAGAGAAGTGTCTTATATGATGATGATGATAATTGATGATGATAATGATAATAAATAAATAAAAACAAATATTACTTAATTTTTTATTTATTAGAAAAGCCATTGGTATAATAAGTTTACATGATCCTTAGCACAATTCAAATTATTATGCAAATGTAAATTACAATGAGAATTGCTATATTTTTTCTTAAGTTTACTAAATGTAGGACATCTTAAACTATCCACGTCCACAATATTATTTATTAGCAAAAATTTCTTTAAAACATCTCTTTTAAAAGAACCTTTCACAAAAGTAATATTATTGCTGCAAATATTTTCCATCAAAAAATTTGCGATATTCTCATAGGGTAGATATTCAGGATATGAGCTGTTCCAATTTAGACCATGTATTTTATCAGTGGTATATTCAATGTGTCGCTGAATTTCCATGGAGAACCAATCCATTTTATGTGGTAAATTAATTATAACATGTTTAATTTCACCATTTTTTGCATTCAAAATTGCTAGTTCTCTAATTATAAATTCACTGTCTTTATATTGGAATCCTTGGATGTCTACAATATACATTTTCCTTACAATATTTTCACAACACTTGTAAGCGGGTTATATTTATCAAGTCTATCGTGTAGAATTAGACAATATGCAGCTGTTTTATTTGGAACGTTTTCACTGGTCTCAAATTCTATTCGTAAATCAACAGCACCACCTTTGAGTGACTCAGATTGACGACTGCAATCAATAACAGTGATAGGAGCTATTTCTAGATAATTTTTATTTAAATATTCATCTTTTGTCTTAATTAATCTACTCACCATTTCAATTGAAACAACCATGTCGATCGAAACACCATCAAGTGTATGGGAATTCGTTCCATTGTTTGTTCTGGCCATAATAAGAACTTACTTTAACTTGAACTTGATGCTTCCACCGAACTCGAACTGTGATCGTTGTTCACATGCCACAGCTATTTAAACATATCCAGATAAATTTTTATGTAAAATGTGCTGATATGCAAAACTATTCCGCAAACAACATATGTGATTGCATCATAAATAAAAATGTACACGTGCATACATGCAATTGATACATGTGAATTATAAATAAATGCATTGGAAAAGTACACGGATCTAATGTGTAGTACCGGTTCGCTGATTCAGAATTGTTAATAGAAAAATGCATGCATTGACGTAGTTTGTTTTGATCCACATATTGTATAAAATGAGAGGGAACTTCAATATTCTACATCAGTTCACAATGGCAAATATACCATGTTCGATAGTCGTATTTTCAGAAGATCAAGTGAATTTCCCCATATCTTGGGTGAACGTAGTGTTGAAACATTCGTTCCAGTAAGTACTTTTTCATTTATTGATTTTTTTTAAATTTCTTATAACAAATGTTATATATTTCACCAAGTCTTAATCAATATATATTCTGATTAAATGTGCACACACACACATGCTATGAATTTGTTAATTTCAATAGGTTATTTTGTTTAGTACTTGAAACTATAGGAAAATAATTCCTTCAAGTAAAAAAAAAATGTTTGATATGATTATTTACTTCACAATTTATAATTGTTATAAATTCATAACAACTGTATACACAGACTATTGTTTGTTGGTTTCTTGAGTCTTAATACATGTTTTTGTTTCTTCAGATATGGCGTGAAATCTATGGATGTAAAGAGCGACAGAGTCCATCTGAATTTAACGTACTGCCCGAGGGCGGCTACGTTGAAAAGAAAATTGGGGAACCTACCTCTGCGATATATTCGCACCAAATTAGATAACGAAGCAGAGTTTAAGATTATGCAAAAAATTGTTCAACGATATGGTGTGAATATGATCGGTGAAGAAGATGAAGCAGCATAGGCATCAACATCATCATCCTCGGGAACACCATCAAAGAAGCTTTTTAATGGAAAGAGGATGATTCTACCTCCTCTCACTATCGAAAATAATGAAGAAGAAGAGGAGGAAGAAGTGTAATTATTATCATTTTTCTTTTTCTGTTTTAAAATTAAAAATTAATAGTATTATTATTATTAGATTAAATAAAACTCATAAATTACATAATATAATTTTATTATTCCTTTCTATAAACATTCAACATTAAAAGTTGAATTTCACAAGCCACTCATATAAATAAAATACATTTATTTTTGCACACTTGATATTATTCAAATAACTATTAGATTGATAGTGACAATTACAATCAACTTTAGGATTATCAAAATTATTTTTTGTTAATTCTTCCAAGCTAGGACATTTCAAATCGTTCAAGTCTATAATGTTTGATAGAAATCTATTTAATATAGTCTTTTTCTCGGATCCTTTAACAAACACTATCACATCTTTGTTTTTCACAATTTCAACTAGCTTGCTACTAAAGTCTTCTAAATAAATGTAGTCGGGTGAGGAGGAGGAGGAGCAGGTGCTGTTGTTGTTGTTGTTGCTGTTGTTAGAATTCCAGTCTAAGCCGTGAAGTCTTTCTTTACACCAACCAATCTGACTTAAAAATTGTCTTGAAAGACACTTTTCCGTGAGTATTGGACGAATTATGAAATGTTTCAATTCGTATGTAAGGATATTCAAAATTGCGATTTCTTTTATTATAAAGTTGCTGTCTTTATATTGAAATCCCTGAATGTCAATCACAAACATTTTTTATAATATTTTCACTACACTGGTTAAAGGATTGTACTTCACTAAACGATCGTGTATTATTAGACAATAAGCTGATGTTTTATCAGGAATATCTGTATTGGTCTCTAGCTCTAATCTAATGTCCACAGCATCACCTTTCAACGAATCGTTCTGACGACTGCAATCTATCACTGCTAACGGTGTTATTTGTTTAAAATATTCTGGTGATATGCAAGGTTCACTTTGATGTTCATGATAATATGACTGTTGAAACTGCGCAAACATTTGGAATAACAAAGTCCAATGATTAGTATCAAAGTTCAAATTTAGGTTATCATATGGATACACTTCTGAATTTAAGTATAATTTGATATTACTCAAATTACAGTGATCAAAGTAGCTGGCATTTCTTGTTTTATCATTTTTTCTATTTGTTTGAAATTCGAATATAACAAAACGTGGTTTTTCCAGTTGAGATGTAGTCTTAATTGCCCATGTATGATTTTTTGTTTTTTATAAAAGAGGATATTCTTGCAGTTCCCACGATCTAAAAGCAATATCGAGGTCTCTGTTGTTATCGATATATTTCAATAATTGTAATTTTTGAGCGTCTGCAACTGATACATGCGGCATTTTCCATAAAATTTTCTGCAACTTAACTTTAGGTTTATCTGTTGCAACTATCGTATGTATTGAGTTCAAGTCAGAGTTACTCCGTATCAATACCAATCCTTGACGTATATTCACAATAATTCTATTGAAATCCTCTGCAAATCCCATAATACTTTTCAATGGTATACACACACTGAAATTACCCTTGTCATCAGCAATTTTGAGGGGTTGATCTCCAATCTCCCAACATGCATTTTTCAATCGTTTATTATCATTGTCTGTGTATGAAACATACCTCTTCATCAAAGATGTAATTCCAGGATTTTTAACTCTGTCTATAATAGTACCACCAAGTTCAAATCGTATTTCTTCAAATAGAAAAAGTATTCCATTGTTGACGAAAGTCACGGTTGGTAAAGGCTTACCAGCTTCATCTGTTAGTGTTCCTTCAAGATATAAGTAACTCTGTGAAGGTAGCGTGTATATGTCTTGTGTTTGAATTGGTATTCTTATTTCATCGTTATTATTCAATGTTGTAGCTGCATACGGTTGATGAGTATGGTACTTTGAATTTATTATTCAATTATCAGAATAGACTGATTCGTTAATTTTCAAAATATTACTATTCATATTTTTTTTTCACTATATTTACACGAACAACGTAAATATATTATAAATTTTTCTATGCCAATTCTAATATTCAATTTCAGATTACACCAAAATTTTTGGATTTTATCACCGATGTTGACTGTGTAGAATAAAAACTAAGTCACGTAAAATTTTTCTACTCTCGGGTGTTAACGCTTTAAGTTTTCTTTTAGAACTGAATTTGTTGCATTCCGTTTTGGGTTTTATATCTCTCCAAATATCAGTTGCAAAATTTGAATCGATGTTATATCTAAAAACCATTTCTTTCTCTCTCTCACTTAATTTCTTTTAGATGCAGTCTGACCGTTATCACTTCACCTTTAAAATTGACCAAATTTCCATCTTGATCGACAATTTTAAGCACAATCTCATTAATATCACGTGTGTTGATTGGTAAATAGATAACATTCGAAGGATTTTGTACAATCTTATAACTAGGCGACACGTTAGGATAGAACATATATAACATGTGGACAGGTTTACCATTATTATATGAATTTGTAACTAAATTACATTCTACACCAATCGCATTCACTTTAAAAATATTGATGGGATAATCCGATATATGTCTGATGTTTCTCTTCAATTTTCTCTTCTTAAATCCTAATAATTTACCAATACTATTAGGCAAGGTAAAATCTATGTCCTTGTTGCACTTTAGTTCACATTTCAAAGTGTTCACGTTAGCTTTAAGATCTACAAAAGTTTTTTCTTTAACTTCTTTTTCCACATTAATCAAATGATGATTGATATATATTCTAATGTTTTCAATTTCATAATAACCTTCTGGTATTTCTAGGAAAACTTTCTCATTCAAATGGAATTTATTGTTACTTTTATCAACATTTGGTATTGAATTATAAGTCACAAAGTCAATTAATCCTAAAACATAATTAGAATTATCATTTAGCCGAACAGAAGGATATATGTTTGAAGAAATAACCGATTTTCGGTCTGATAATGTAAATGTGTAGGACATGTTCATCTACAAGATGATGGAACTTGAATAAAACTAATTATATAAATAGTTGCTATTTATCATTCAAAAACTATGAACACAAATGACCACAGTTATAGCTATTATGCATTTGATAACGATCGTGATTGTATAAAATATTACAACGACCTCTTGAATTGAAATATTTGATAGCTTCCAATGGAGGTTTTAAATTTCCATAACTATCGAAATAATAGACGTTATTCACACATTTTTTGTAACAACACCAATGTGTACCTGGTCCATTAATACCATCCATATTTATTACACCAGCTTCATTAATGTGTATTGTTTTTGGAAATCTATCTCGCATAAAAACTCCTCTAAAATTGGAAATTTTCAATTGTTTTACATAGTTTAGTATATCGATATTTGTCAAAGGTCGTCTAGGTAATGTTATCGATAGTTTTTTGAGGGGTGCTGCTGTTGTGGTGCTAAAAAAAAGTCCCAATCCAGTCTTGTAAGGTTTCATGTACACACCTCTACCCAATGCAATAGATTCCATTGTTTTGTTGTGTCGTTGCGATTCTTCCAATTGTTGTTTTGCACTTTTAGCGTTTGACACGGCTTTTGCAATAGTAGCGGCTCCACCACTCAAAGCACCCAGAGCACTCAAACCAGCGAATAACGGTATCAAAGGTAAAAATCCTCCTGTTTTCGGAATCTTAATTATTCTCGATTTAGGTAATGCTATTTTCTGATTGGGCTTATTGGAAGCTTTCAACGCTAATGCAATTGCACTTTTCAAATCTCTTGGTTTATGATGAAGCATATATTTTTTTATACGATTCGTTAGAGTAATAAACGAAATCTTTCTTTTACTTTGTTTTTTATTGCTTTTTCTTTTAGGAGCCATTTTTGTGAATGTTGTTGTTGTTGTTGTTGTTCTGACAAAAATTATTTTACGTATGAAGTGAAAATGAAAAATCAATTATATTTAAAACAATTTTACTTTTTTATTTGATTCAAATTCGTTGTCATTATCTTGTAGTTTACGTTTCCTATTAGCTATCATGTCATCATAATCCATTATGTCACTTTCTTCCAATTTAGGTTGTTTTGAATTGAAATTATCATCAATGTTGTTGTTGTTGTTGCTGAGGCGTTTCCTTTTTAGTAACGGAATTTTCCTTATCACATTTGTATTGGAATCTGGTTTAATAATTTTAAACGGTACATCATTATCATCATTATAATCTTCATCATCATCATCATCATTATTATCATCAGAGTTCACCTTTCGTTTTTTCAACTTAGGAGTCCATTTTTTTGGTATAATATCATTCACAAGAGATTTACGAATCATTTTTTTTGGAATGATATTGTTTGCTTTTATTTTCTTTGTTAAAATTGGTTTGGAATTTTTCAATATTTTCAAACACAACTCAAGATTTTTCAAATTGTTTTCCAACGCATTTTTAGACTTTCTTATCAAACCACTACATCTACTCAATATTTTAGAACAATTTTTGGTGGGTTCATCATCATCATAACCCATTCCAAGTTTAACTTTTGTTTTCATTATACCCGCTACACCTAATGAGTTTAACTTTTCACCGAGAGATGCACTACCAGAATGAAAAATTTTCATCGCTCTTTTAGCTAATGTAGTGTCTGCTTCGTGACGCTGACTTAAATTTTTTCCTTGTGAATATGCAATATCATGTTCCATACATGCTCTATCTAAATTGTTAATAGGTTTATCACCACGATCTAACCTTTTTTGAAGTTTTGTTCCAGGACCACAAAAATTATAACCCGGTAAATGTAATTCAAATGGTAAACTGTTGATCATATTATTAACGAATCCATTTCCAACGTAATACTTCATTTTCAGTTGTCTACTGTCAAAAATGTTTAGATAAACTATTTAAATATCCAAGTACCGGAGGTTTATATATTAGTTTCATGTTGAACGTCATCATGAAAATTACTAAACAAAAAATCACACTACCTGTTAATAATCATGATATAGAAACAAAGAAGAATCATAAACATGGTATATTATTACCTTCAACGATAAGGGCTATCATTGTAGGTCCTTCAAACTGTGGTAAGACAAATGTAATGATCAGTCTGATTGAACATGAGAATGGATTAAAATTTGAAAACGTATATTTATATTCAAAGTCTCTATATCAACCGAAATATAAATATTTAGAGAAACTATTGAAACCAATAAAAGGTATTGGATATTATGGTTTTAGTAATAGCGAAAATATATTGGAACCTTCAGCGGCTAAGAAAAATTCGATATTTTTATTTGACGATGTGTCCTGTGCCAACCAGAAGGTGATAAGAGAATATTTTAGTATGGGAAGACATGATCACATCGATTGTTTTTACTTATGTCAAACTTATGCAAAAATACCTAAGCATTTAATAAGAGATAATGCCAATTTATTTGTTCTCTTTAAACAAGACGATCTTAATTTGAAACACATATATAATGATCATGTGGGGACTGATATGACTTTTGGAGAATTCAAAAATATATGTTCATACTGTTGGAAGGAACATACGAATTTTTATGTATTGTTAAAGATGATGCTATTGATAAAGGAAGATATAGAAAGTGTTTTGATAATTTCATACATCTATAAACTATTTTTGTAAAAGAAAAAACTAATGAGAAACTATCTAATAGATGTTTGAAGCTGTTCAATACCTGTTTGAAGCTGTTTAATAGCTGTTTTAAGCTGTTCAAAAGCTGTTCTTAAGCTGTTCAATAACTGTTGGAAACTGTTTAATTTTTCGTTAATTTGATATATATCAATCTACTTTATTCAAACATACTTAGTTTGAAATATTATATCGTAGAGTGAAGAACATCATCGTCAATATGAATATTACGCAACGACATTTAAAACAAAAACTAATAAAGAAGGGTAAAGAGATAAAAAATAAATTGGATGTATTGAAACATGGTGAAATTCTCAGGGAAAAATTTTTTTCACCGATAACTAAACATTTGAAAAATATAGAAAATAAATTAGATAAGAAAACTGGTGATATTTATACAGATTTTAGAGGTGGTGAAGAAAGTGAATATTTTTCACCAAAAAATGAACAGTCTGATGATTATCTTAATGTTCCTATTAAAAATATTGATTCAGATGTAAATAATTTACATACTCCTAGTACATCAAAGCGAATATTTTCTTCAACACCAAAACTTGATTCTAAACGACTACCAACAGACAGTTTCAAACAATCAATAATTAAAGAATTAGAAGAAGATGATGATGATGATTACAATGATAAAGTAAATATTAATAGAACTAGAAATGATGATATAGCCGAAAAATCATTTATTGACTATTTAGAACAATACGAACCATTACCACGAGAATATATAAGGGAAATGATAACGGGTGACTTGAGAGATTTTGATCAAAAGTATGGAATCCGTCACAATCCTATGACAGAGAAATTTTCAATTGGGAATTCAAGTTTAAAAATAAATGGTACAGACATAGTAGTAAAAGGCAAAACATATACTGGTACTAGAGGATTATACGAATTACTTTTTAAAAAACAACCAAAATATTATACATTAAATGATAAAAAGGCGTATAATGAAATTCTAACAAAAACAGCTGCAAAACATAGGTATTATCAAACGAATAAACAAATTGATGGATGCAGATCACATAAATATAGGAAAATAATTGCACCAATGTCAGGACGTGGTTTATTGATGGAAGTAAACAATAAATCTATAGATTACGTATTTTGGGATGACCCAAATGAACTTATAAAACGTTTACAATTATTAATCGCTTCACAAAACGCCGGCCACACTGGTCATACAAACGAAATCAATTCCATCGTGGAAGAATTACGAGAAGCAGAAATCATTGAATAAAACAATCATGTCTAAATTTATCACAGAAGCAAAAAGACAAGTTGTCGAAGAAATACATAAACCTGCTAGAATTAATATGAAAAGACGTAGAGTTATTTTGAAATCGTTAAATGACTTATATCAGGCAGATCTTGTTGAAATGATTCCATACTCTAAAGAAAATAAGGATTACAAATATATATTAGTTGTAATTAATTGTTTTTCCAAATATGTTTGGGCATTTCCCATTAAAAACAAGTCTGGTGCTGAGGTATCAAATAACATGGAGAAAGTTTTGAAAATAAAACCACCAAATAATCTACAAACGGATATGGGTAAAGAATTTTTCAACAAGGAATTCAAACAATTGATGAAAAAATATAAAGTAAATCATTATAATGTATTTAGCGAGAAAAAAGCATCTATAGTTGAAAGAGTTAATAGAACATTGAAGAATATTATGTGGAAAGAATTTAGTTTACAAGGTAACTACAAATGGTTGGATTTACTACAAAAAGTTGTCATGAAATATAATAATACCAAACACCGTACCATAAAGATGAAACCAATTGATGTTACTAAAAAACATGAAAAACAACTTTTAAACACAGTTTATAGTCATATTAAATTAGCTCCAACAAATTTGAAATTTACATTAGGAGATCATGTGCGTATTTCAAAATTTCGAGGAGTATTTGATAAAAAATACACCCCTAACTGGTCAACGGAAATATTTTCAATAAGAAAAATTCAACTCACAAATCCAGTTACATATTTATTAAAAGACTCAAGAAATGAAAATATTCTTGGAGGATTCTATGAACAACAACTACACAAAGTTAAATATCCAGATGTATATTTGGTGGAGAAAATTTTAAAAAGGAAAAATAAAAAGGTATACGTCAAATGGTTAGGATTCGATAATACTCATAACAGCTGGATAAACTCTGACAATGTAGTTTAATGTGAAATAAATTATTATTATTATTTGAATGTTTTTATTATAAACTTCCATGCAATATCCTAATTATAACATCTCATATCATATTTGCTTGATCTTTGTGACCTCGTCAGAGATAATCATAACAGCAACATATTTGTTTCACCTTTGTGAACCTTCATTGACGTCAACAGCAGAGATAAGAAACCTGCAAGTCTTGACAAGAAAATTAAAATTCATAATATTTGTTTCACCTTTTGTGACCTCTACTAACATCAACACAGATAAGAAAATAGCAAGTCTTGACAAGAAAATTAAAATTAATAATATCATAATATTTGTTTCACCTTTTGTGAACTCTACTAACATCAACACACAGATAAGAAAATAACAAGTCTCAACAAAATGAAAAATTACTATTTGCAAACTAGTTGCGAGAAATATAAAAAAATCACCTTGAAATTATTATGGGCGAGGCTAGGCTCACCTTTACCTACTATCAAGGTGACATTAATTAGACCCACGTGAGGCGGGCACACCCTCTCTGGTCATTGACGACCACTTCTTCAGCAAAGGAGCCTCTGGTCATTGACGACAACTTCTTCAGCAAAGGAGCCTCTGGTCATTGACGACAAAACACAAGAAGTTGGGGTTGGTGGACACAGGCGGATGGACATGCCATCGAAGTGTCACAGTATCAAGCTTGATATACTACTAATTATCATTGGAATATATTTGAAAAAAATTTATTTATTAAGAAAACGTAATTAGTCTAAGCCGTGAAGGAAAATATGTAAAAAGTATTGTTTGGAACTCTATTGGTTTCAAACCAACAATTCCAGGAGCAATCTGATTTCTAGTCATATCCTTTGACCGCACGGCCATCATCGCTGATGGTAACTTAATAGTCTATTCGAAGAATAAACTCTCAAATGGGATTGAACTCCATTATTCTAAAAGTAATCACTCGCAGATAGCTAGAAAATGAATTCAAATAATGAATTGTCATTGCAATATATTTTTGAAAATGTTATTTATTAAGAAAACGTAAACAGTCTAAGCCGAGAAGGAAAATATGTAAAAAGTATTGTTTGGAACTCTATTGGTTTCGAACCTACAATCCCAGAAGGAATCTGATTTCTAGTCATATCCTTTCACCGCACGGACACCACCGCTGATGGTAATTTAATACTCTATTCGAAGAATAAACTCTCAAATGGGATTGAAGTCCATAATTCTAAAAGTAATCACTCGCAGATAGCTAGAAAATGAATTCAAATAATGAATTATCATTGGAATATAAGATGTGCTAGGACAGTTCTCCCTCAAAATCACCCTTTTTTGCATGTAAATCTCCATGAGGAAATCTAAGGTTCATTTTAGCGAAAACGGTCCCCTTCAAGGTCATCCACAATCACGCATGCGCAGTCATGTCGATGGGGTAGGTAGTCTATGGTTCTATGATCTAGTCATCTGTCTATGGTTCTACCCTAACTATGGTCTGGTGGAGTCTGTGAACTAGTCATCTGTGTACTCACATTCTACTGAAATGATTTTTTGTCTACACACACCGAGATTCGAACCCGGGAAATAAACTCTAAAGTTAGGCGGCTTAACCGCGGAGGATTTGAAACAATTTAATCTAGTATACGAACACTTCTACTGAAAATGAAATATTTTTTCTACACACCGAGATTCGAACCTGGGAAATAAACTCTAAAGTTAGGCGGCTTAACCGCGGAGTATTTGAAACAATTTAATCTAGTATACAAACACTTCTACTGAAAATGAAATATTTTTATACACACGGGAATCGAACCCGAGAAATGAAATCCAAAGCCAGCTCCTTAACCGCTCAGCTATGGAGGAATTGGGAACAAGCGATTTTAATGTTGTAGATATAAGTAGATGTACTGGGCGCGTTTGGCCTCAGGATATCCGGTCTCCACTTCCGGTCTAGCTGTCGATGTGCATCCGGTGCATGAGCTCGTCCTTTGACGAGTTCAGTTTGAAAGGATGTAGGTGATAAGGATTTTATTTTATTTGTAAAGAGTATACAGGGTGTGTTCAAAAAGTGTGTCACATGTACAGAGTCACGTGACTAACACATGGCAGCATGGCGGCCCTAAGGTCCAGCTGTCATGGCGACCATAAGAACCAGCTGTCATGGCGACCATAAGGACCAGCTGTCATGGCGGCCATAAGGACCAGCTGTCATGGCGAGACCAGCTGTCATGGCGACCATAAGGACCAGCTGTCATGGCGACCATAAGGACCAGCTGTCATGGCGACCATAAGGACCAACTGTCATGGCGACCATAAGGACCAGCTGTCATGGTGGGTATAAGGACCAGCTGTCATGGCGACCATAAGAACCAGCTGTCATGGCGGCCATAAGAACCAGCTGTCATGGCGGACCTAAGGTACAGATTGCTTCGTAGAGATGTCGCCATCAAGTGACAGCTGTCATGGCGGACCTAAGGTACAGACTGCTTCGTGGAGGGGGCTCCGCCACCTCTAGGAAGCAATAAGGACCAGCTGTCATGGTGGGCATAGGGACCAGCTGTCATGGCGACCATAAGGACCAGCTGTCATGGCAATCATAAGGTACAGGTTGCTTCGTGTAGGTGTCACCACCAAGTGACAGCTGTCATGGTGACCATAAGGTCCAGCTGTCATGGTGACCATAAGGTCCAGCTGTCATGGCGAGCATGAGGTACAGCTGTCATGGCTACCATAAGGTCCAGCTGTCATGGCGACCATAAGGTACAGCTGTCATGGCGAACCCAAGGTACAGACTGCTTCGTGGAGGGGGCTCCGCCACCTCTAGGAAGCAATCTGTACCTTTGGTCCAAAGGTACACTGCTTCGAACCGATGACAGTAACTGATTCGATCCGGCGACCATAGTTCACGAACGATGATGACGTCATCATCGTTCACGATCTATGATGGTCAGATGAGGAATGAAATGCGAGTAATAATAATGATACTCTATGTGTAAATGTGAATAGTTGGAGGTTATGATAAAGATATCCAGTAAGTTTGTAAATGTGTCATTATGCATATTTCTTTTGAAGAATACACACGTATACTTAGAAAATTTGTGGAGAAAGTTCATGAACTAAGAAGAGACTTGAATTTTTACGAAGATAAAATAAAAGTTATAAGACTGTTGAATACATTTACAAGTGCAAAAAGTGAAGATAATGATGGGAGTGGGGATGTTAAAAACAAATTTCGTGATTCTAACCACAATTCTGAATAGTATTCTATACGCGAACGTTCCCCAACACGTTGAGCGCATTTATATTTGTCTGAAGGATGTTGCAACCGATGGTGGTGGGGGGTGTAACCGTACCGAATGGATTCCGATGAATTTTAGAAAAATCAACGATAATCAATTAGAGGTATTCGCATTCAACATTCCTCAAGATAATCGTACCACCATACATTATAAACTTAAACTTTTATTCTTTGATCGGAGTGAGGGAGATATGGCTGAATGGCAATTGCTCCAACAATCATCATGTTTACCACATGTCATACAAAAGACAATATCAACACCATCCACACGTACATCATCCTCACTAGACGAAGAAATTTCTAAAATTTTCGCAATTTTGTATGCAATTTTATCTTCTTTATCAGTACTAATGTTGAAAATGTTTGTTAAATATGTAAAGAAGGCTATTTACCATGTAAATAAATGATTGTATGAAGATGTAAGTGTTTTAATAAAACAAAAGGAATGATAATTATAATAATATATTGACATTATCATTTGCTAGTTCATAAGCTTTATTTTTGTGATTGATAACACATTCTATCAATGACTCGATGTTGATATCACTAATCAATTGTTCACCCCCCCCTTGTTCTGCGGCATGAATAATATTTCCTCTTGCATACCATTTCAAATCGTGGCGGAAATTCTGTTTCACTTCGTTACCAATATCGATAGCATGAGATATGTTAGACCATTTACGTATTAATCGCATTCCCCGATTTTGTAATTTTCTGTCGGCATCACGCCAACCATCCTCCTGTCGACGCATTAGGTACCATTCTGGTCTCATATCATTCGATGTTCGATATAATCCTAAATAATATATATTATATAAATTTTATTATAAAAAACAAAGTAATTACCTAAATTTCGTCTCTTTCCAAAATCTATAGGAGGTGGAACAATATTTGGTGCAATGTTATTCCGTAAGGTGATAACATTCATTTGAATTTGTTGAGATAAGCGTTGAGATCGTTCTTTCGCAAGACATTCACGTTCCTCAGCTCTTTGACGTTCTTGTTGTTCATAGAATTTCTCGTACTCACAATATTTCATCATAATAAATTTCATTAACGAAAACAGTTCACGTAACTCGATGACTTTAGGAGTTCGCATTTGCATCAATAATGATTCGAAATCAATAGCATCTAGAACATAATATTTCTTTCGTGCATCAGTCTTATCACAAATTTCTAAATGGTGTATATGCGGGTTTTTCCTCAACAATCTTGTTATAACACCCTTTTTAGCATGATATTTTTTGCCGCGATAACCTAACCAATCCAATAGATCTTCATTCATCAGAACGCGTTGGTTTAGTTGAATATTCCAAAATAAATAGTTTCTTTTATCGTTTCTTATATCGATCCCAAATTTTAGACACACTTCATTAACTGTTAACTCAATAAAATTGTTGGTGGACCATGTAGCCACATTTGAATCACGAACGCACGCTGCTAAGTTCATTTTTATAACTGAACATTTTCTGAAATGATTCTCTCTTACATACGTGAGAACGTGAACGTGAATAGAGAGGGTGGGGGGTAACTCTCCGTTTCGATATCATTGCAAACGTTGATAACTGACTGATAACGTCACTAGTTGTTTCAATTTGTTTCATTTCCAGCAACCGACTACCATAGTTTACAAACAATGATCGTCGGATGTTTACATCACCACCTACCGTTTGAGAAATAAAATATCAAATATCATAATAATAATAACATTTATTGGGAAAGATACATTTTGATAGTACATCATTTAGAACATAAATTATAACATGATTCATCACCTGGTTCTTCACACCAAATTCCCAACTGATCCTGTAATCGGAGAATACTCCATTATACGATCGTTAATGATGATGCAATAAGCCCTGGTGTTTTTGGGGAAATTCAGGAAACTTTCCATCTCTAGTTTGACGTCAACTGTTGATGACTTTATAGCATCGTTTTGTTTTGAACAGTCAATCACAAAAATTGCTCTATTCTTGAATGCTATATAATCTAACATGGGTTCGCTTATTATTTTATTTGAAAATGATTTCTGGAAATCATAGTACATCTGGTATGCTTCCACGTATTGCTGGTCGGTGAAATTCAATTCCATTGCTTCATATGGATAACACTCTGAATTCAAGTATAATTTAACATTTAGCAAGTTTATATTATCGAAATATGCACTGTGCTTAACAGGATTATTTTTTCGATCAGTTTGGAAAGCTAGAATCACATATCTGGGTCGTTCCAAATTCATTGAAGTTTTAACAGCCCAAATGTCGCGAGTGCTCTCCTTCATCAACGGATTTTCATGCAGATCCCAACTACGGAATGGAATCAAAATAGGCTTCTCAGCACTCAAATTCCCCAACATTTGAAATTTAACTTGATCACTTGGAAACACATGTCGCACTTTTAATGCTATCGTCTTCACATTTATTTTAGCCGTTTTAGTGCCTGTGCTATTAGTATAGCAATCGTTATCGGTTCGAGACCTTATCAAGCGCAGCTTATGTTTTCCACTCAAAACTTTGTTATAGTCAATGAATAGGCCTAGTAGAAAATTCAACGGTATCCATAAATTGATTTTATTATTGTAGACTGAACTCAATACATCCTTAAATGACCATCCAGAAATAGCTAGAGGTATAGATCCATGTTTGGCATATGTTAGATAAGCTCTGATGGTGCTGACAATACCAGGATCACGTACTTTGTCTATCTCTTTTCCATTCAATTCATAACTGATATATTCGAAGAGAAACGCTCCGAAATTATTCGTTAGTTTACATTCACCATCACCACTTGCTTCTGCCTGGAATTCTGCCTCGATGAATAAAGCAGACAAGGCCAAATCTACCAACACATCTTGTTGATTGATTAATATCTCAATTTCATCGCTGTTGCCAAAAGATGTTGTGTGGGGATAGTAGGTATGAGTTTCTTCTCGGATGATGTCTTCATTGAAGTTTGGCTCGTTGAATATTTGAAGTTTTTCCGACATTGTAACCAAGGGACTTCAAAAAATTGATATTTTCCAATGATAGTGATGCAGAAGCAACCTTCTCCCTCGAGCTCGCTGTAGATAACGACTGATGACCACTATGGAGATGTCTTTTATTGCTGAAATCCAAACCCATGTTCTCAAGTGATGGCTACTGCAACCTTCTCAGTTGAATTCCTTTCATATAATGAGTGGTGGTGAGTATTGGATTATTATTTATTGTTGTGAGGTATAATCCCTAACGATCTTTTTCAATTCCAATCGTATAATAATTTCTTCTCCACGAAAATTTACCGGTTTCCAATTCTGATCTAAAATATTCAGCGTGATGTTATCGAAGGACGTCTTGCTGATGACCGGTAGGTAAATAAGATTCTTCGGCTCTATATCAATGGAAAACCCAGGTGGTACAAGAGGTACTCATATATCGTATGAGCTATCTTATTGTTATAATATGCTCCTGCGGTTAAGTTACACTCAACACGTATTGTTTGAACTTTGATTATGTTTATAGGTCGATCAGATACGTGTAGTTCGCGAGATGTCAATTTCTTTTTGCTGAATCCCAACAGTTCGCTTATACTATCTTTAGGAATAAAATTCACTTCAAAATCACTCTTCAGCTCTGTGTGTAGTGTTGTTGTTAGATTTTATTGATAATTTCCGGTCACGTTCTTCTTGCTTCACTCCTATCCCACAAACTGCACTTTGTATGAAATCCTCGATGTCTGTCAACTCGTAGGACCCCGAAGGTATAGTTACTACTTCTTCCTCACCCTTCACATTTTTATAATAAAATTTATTAAAACCTTCTTCAATGTTCGGAATGCTATTGTACGTATGCAAGTCAACAAGTGCGATAGAATAATATGAATGAGGATCTAGTTCTATAGGTGGGTGGAAATCTACAGATAAGCGGGAGCTCTTACCCGTGATAGTGAACGTCTGAGACATGATTGATGCAAACTTTACCAACAATCTATTTATATACTAATAAATGCAGGGTTAGTCGAGCACAACTGAAGAGTTAGAGAGGAAATCTAAACATAACTGACCACAATTATAAGTGTTATATTGTTGAAAATTATCGTGATTGAATAATATCTTACACTTTTTGAAATAATCCACTAGTGCGCGAGGGGGGCGTAAATTGCCAAAACTATCATAATATAAAACTGTATCACCGACTTTATTAAACCCAACCCAGTGAGTGCCTCCATTGTCCGAGCTATCTAAATTAACTATTCCACGCTCGTTTTTCCATGGTCCGTTGGATGGCAGTTCATCACGCATAAATACTCCTCTAAAATGGGGAATTTTCAGAGCTTTTGCTAGTTTTCGTAGATCGAGATCGGTCAGAGGTCTTCTGGGTAGGTTTACTGACAGTTTCTTGGATGTTTATTCAAATATAGACCAAGACCTTTGCGATACTTTCTCAAATATAGACCAGATCCTTGTTTCCCCAAAGCTATAGCTTCCATTGTTTTATTATGTCTTTCCGTTTCCTCCAAGGTTCTCCGAGCTGCTTTGCTGTCGTTGACGGCCTTAGCGATGCCTGCACCACCCCCCGCCAATGATCCAGCAGCTGATAAGCCGGCAAACAGAGGTATTAAAAATGGTAGAAATCCTCCAGTCTTTGGAATAGGAATTACTCTTGGTAACCGAACATTTTTCCGACCACCCGCTTTTTTGAATTGTTTTCGTGCAACTTTCAACGCTGTTTGGGCTGTTTTCTTCAGATTGGATGAGTCAAACTTATTCTTCATAACTTTTCTCACCCCATTGACAATTGCACTTCCGAACTCAACCTTCTTTCTTATACCCATTCCCAATTTCCTCTTTGCCTTCATAATTTTATTTACACCGAAAGCGGCAATCCTTTCTCCAAATTTTGTGTCTTCAGATTTGACACGTTGCCAAGCAGCGTTCTCTAATATTTTATCCGCCTCGTGACGTCCTTCCAAACTAGCGTTCCGCAGATATGAAATATCGTGTTGGCGGCAAGCTTTATCGAGTGGATTGATACCTGAATCTCCTCTTCTCAACCGTTCTTCTAATTTTGTACCGGGACCACAGAATTGATAACCAGGAATATGAAGTTCAAACGGGAGCTTGTTTATAAGCGTATTGAGAACACCTTCTCCTACGTACGCTTCCATACAGACTGATGAAAATTAAAGATTGCACCGTTATTTAACGAGGGGAGGGAGAAAGACCAAAGATCTCAAAATAATATTTTTTATTGATTTCAAAATTTTCTCAATACAAAAGACTTAAGTATAATCTTAACAATATATGTTTCAAATATTATAATCTTCACTCTTGATTCACCCTCATATTCACGGAATTTTTGTTCTATTATAATAACCATACCCTCGAGTCAATAATATTCCAGCTATTTGTTTGTTCCTAATAATCTCCAAATGGTTAATGATGGGTTCATTGAACGAGATCCGAATTATTGATCCAACTGTTGTGATTATTATCTAGACCCAACCATTTCACATACTGTTGACCCCTCCTCTTTCGTAATATTTTTTCGACTAAATACACATCGGGTTGTTTTGTTTTTTGTAATTCTTCCTCGTAGAAACAGCCGCTGATTGGTGCGTTGGTCATATCTTCTAGTAGATATGTGACCGGGTTGGTAATTTTTACTTTGATGATTTTAAATAATTCCGTACTCCAATTGGGCGTAAATCCCTTCTCAAAAATATGTTTAGCGTTACTTATTCGTACCACATCTCCAACGTTGTATTTGTGAGGCAGAGCTAACTTGATGTGTGAGTAGGATCGCTTCAATATCTCGCTCTCAATCTGTTTCGTCACTTTTATTGGAGCCATATTTATAGTACTATGTTTACGTTTATTATATTTTTCTGTGGTTTCTTCAAGTATATCAAGCCATTTGTATTTCCCGCTGAGACTGAAATGTTTGTAGAGCGATTCCTTTAACGTTCGAATGATACGTTCAGCAATGGCTGCTTTTTTCACACTATACGTATTATAATGATTGATATTATGTTTCTTCATTAGATCGTTAAAGTGTTTATTGAAGAATTCTTTTCCCTGATCGCTTTGCAGATTCCTAGGCTTACGATGTCCTTCTAGCAATATAGAACTGACCGCTTTCCGAACTTCTTCGGCTGATTTCGTTTTCAGCGGGCGTGTCCATAGAAATTTCGAGAAACAATCGATCATAATCAAAATGTATTTGAATCCTCTATTTTCACGAGCGAAATTACCCATTTCTGCCAGATCCATTTGCCACAAATCATCCAAACCTTTTATGATCGTTCTGCGTCGTTTGAAATTCTTCCTACTCGGCTTATGAAGCTCATGCACAACTTGTTCTCTACTCATCTTATCAATGTGGAAATCTAGTGTAGAATTAATTTTTTGGGTATATTCACAGGATTTGGAGATATACGTTTCACAGAGCCCTGCTTTGTTGTTGTGGATGATGAGGGTCTCTTCTTAGAAGGTTCCACAGATGTCATCCGTCGTTCTAACGCCTCCACTTTACTAGTAATGTCATTTAGACGCATGTTCACACTGTTAAATGTGTTATTGATCTCTTTCAATTCATTTCTGTTTTCCCTCACACTATCACTGATTGTTTTATACTCTGATTTTATATAGATCCCCATTCCATTATATTTATTCTGAATGTCCATCAGATGTTTATCAATGTTGAGAATAACCTTGTCATTCGTTAAGTTATGTTCATCCAGATCCTTGTTGATATCTTTGATCAAATTATCAACCCTAACATTGAAGGTATCTTTAAGACTGGTTTCCGTTTTCAGATTCAGTTTGTGTGTTAATTTATCAACATATACTTTATTTGCAACATCTTCATCATCATTCGGTGATTTTACGTTGCACAATCTACGATTTTCCATATCATAACTTCCATCGCTCGTTAGGAATAATCCTTGTCCGTGAACTTGTTTGGAATTATTATTAAATACATTTGTATCATATATCCACATGGAAGAGGAGGCTCTGCCAAACTTATCCATTGAAACCGTCTTTATAACTGTGATGAATTTGTCTTACACCTGGTTTTTGTTCAATTACCCCTGCCTCTATCAATCCTTCTATTATAGAGATTATCTCATTGTGATGATTATGGTTACCTGCATGCGAGGATGCAACAAGAAGTCTCAGTCTATCCACAATTTCGTTAACGTCATCCCAATGAACATATTCGATAGGTTTCTCGTTATATTCAAGCATATCATTTTTGATATATGCACTTCCAGTGTATGTTTTGGCTCTGGGTCTTTTCATGGAATTAATCAAAGGTTTCAGTACATTTTTGTATTTTACAATGTTTCTTATTCGATCAGCTGGATCGTTATTACGTCTATGGGCACTAGTCATTTCCATCATTTGACTGTAATTTTTCCCATCTTCCACAGTGTAAGTATCAGGTAGAACATCTCTGTAAAATATCAAATTATACAGTCCTGTGGTACCCTTGAACGGAGTACCCTTGATAATTATATTACTCTCACTATCAATTTCTATAGGTTGATTACCCATGAAACATTTGTCTAAAGTTGAATTATATTGCAATCCCATTCTATCATCGTATTTCTTGACATCATCATCCAATAGGAATCCTTCCAAGTAATAACTTGCTAATGTGGGGTATTGTTGCAGAAACTCCTCTGTAGCCTCTGCATTATCTTTCTTATGTTTTCTGAATTCTTCACGAATCTGATCGATAGTAGGTTCGAGGGTAAACACATCCTCCTCAGTATTTTGGGGGTTATATACGAACTCTTCCCCTTCAGTTACAATATTTGGGATTGGTATGTTCTCCATTTGTGTTGCTGTAGAAACAATACTTTTAGGTTTAACCAACGAATTTTGTTTGATTATTTCAGCATTTTTCGCAATTTCCTCCAGAGGTTTAGATACATTCCTGAACATATTATCTAGAATCTTATCATTTTCAGCTTTACCCAATTTCACAGCCATATGTTTTTTCCTCACAACGTTTGCTAACTCCCAAATTTTTTTCTTCAATTGTTGTTTTTCTTTAAGCGTGTTACTCACACCCACGTCCATGCTGAGCGGGTTGTCTATTTCAAATGAAAGTATATATACATGTTAGATGTATATATAACTATCAAAACCTTTGCGATAACGTCCTTTGTTCATATCACAGTCTTTGTTTATCATAAGGAATCCATATTTATCTTTCCAACATACGCTACATATCTCTTTGAATTTTTCGAGTGACATGTCGGTACTTACATGATCGGTGAATATATGTTTCAAATTGAGCTCATCCTGTTTGAAAATAATCAAGCAATTGGCATTGTCGCGCAATCCATGTTTTGGACATTTAGCAAAAGACTGGCAAAGATAGAAACTATCAATTGAGTTGTGTCTCCCTCTTGAAAAATAAGCACGAATTTTCTCCTGTTTCTCAAACATCACGTCATCGAATATTATGATTGAATTAGGCCTCGCTTCTGTGGGGTCTATGACCTCATCACTTTCGGTGCAAGAAAAATATCCAAGCCCCTCAATTTTCTTCAATGTCTCCTTTAGTAACTGGTATTTTGGTTGGTGTAAAGACTTTGAATATATGTACACGTTTTCAAATTTCAGACCGTTTGCATCTAACAATAGAGATAACATCACATTTGTTTTCCCACAATTACTTGGACCACAGATTATTGTTCGTAGAGTATTAGGCAGCAAAGAGCTGTGACGTTGTGGTTGTTCAACATTCTCATTGCTTGACCCTAAGTTCATAATACTCAACGAGTCTTTTTGCTTAACAATCTTCATCATGCCTGAAGGCGAATCGAAATCATCCTGGAACATATGTTAATAAGCATTTGTTTATATACTAGATGATGATGTTATATTGTGTATGTCTGATCACGCGGTTAGGTGCTTCTACGGTTCTGTCAAAATCAGGTATCAAATACATGTTAAATAGGTACGAATGCTGGAACACGTGTCTGAATGTTGAAACATGTGTCTGAATGTTGAAACACGTGTCTGAAACACGTGTCTGAATGCTGAAACACGTGTCTGAATGTTGAAACACGTGTCTGAAACACGTGTCTGAATGTTGAAACACGTGTCTGAAACACGTGTCTGAATGTTGAAACACGTGTCTGAATGTTGAAACACGTGTCTGAAACACGTGTCTGAATGCTGAAACACGTGTCTGAATGTTGAAACACGTGTCTGAATGTTGAAACACTTGTCTGAATGTTAAAGCATGTGTTGAATCATGCGAAGAAACATGTGCATGAATGTAATACAATCATTATGATTATTCGCATTTCATTCCTCATCTGACCATCATAGTTCGTGAACGATTATGACGTCATCATCGTTCGTGAACTATGGTCGCCGGATTGAATCAGTTACTGTCATCGGTTCGAAGCAGTGACGTCATCATCGTTCGTAAACTATGGTCGCCGGATTGAAACAATGACAAAGCAGTCTTTGTCACGTGGTGGTGACACCTACACGAAGCAGCCTGTACCTTCGGTCCGCCATGACATCTGTCACGTGACACCTACACGAAGCAGCCTGTACCTTTAGCTCACTATGACAGCTGTCACGTGTTGAGGACACCTACACGAAGCAACCTGTACCTTTGGTTCACCATGACAGCTGTCATATGGTGGCGACATCTCCATGAAGCAGCCTGTACCTTTAGCTCACCATGACAGCTGTCACGTGGTGGTGACACCTACACGAAGCAACCTGTACCGTTGGTCCGCCATGACAGCTGTCATGTGGTGGCGACATCTCCATGAAGCAGCCTGTACCCAAGGGTCGCCATGACAGCTGTCACGTGGTGGCGACATCTCCACGAAGCATTCTGTACCTTCGATGACAGCTGTCACGTGGTGGTGACATCTTCATGAAGCAGCCTGTACCTTTGAACCAAAGGTACAGATTGCTTCCTAGAGGTGGCGGAGCCCCCTCCACGAAGCAGTCTGTACCTTGGGTTCGCCATGACAGCTGTACCTTATGGTCGCCATGACAGCTGGACCTTATGGTAGCCATGACAGCTGTACCTCATGCTCGCCATGACAGCTGGACCTTATGGTCACCATGACAGCTGGACCTTATGGTCACCATGACAGCTGTCACTTGGTGGTGACACCTACACGAAGCAACCTGTACCTTATGATTGCCATGACAGCTGGTCCTTATGGTCGCCATGACAGCTGGTCCCTATGCCCACCATGACAGCTGGTCCTTATTGCTTCCTAGAGGTGGCGGAGCCCCCTCCACGAAGCAGTCTGTACCTTAGGTCCGCCATGACAGCTGTCACTTGATGGCGACATCTCTACGAAGCAATCTGTACCTTAGGTCCGCCATGACAGCTGGTTCTTATGGACGCCATGACAGCTGGTCCTTATGGTCGCCATAACAACTGGTCCTTATACCCACCATGACAGCTGGTCCTTATGGTCGCCATGACAGCTGGTCCTTATGGTCGCCATGACAGCTGGTCCTTATGGTCGCCATGACAGCTGGACCTTATACCCACCATGACAGCTGGTCCTTATGGTCGCCATGACAGCTGGTCCTTATGGTCGCCATGACAGCTGGACCTTATACCCACCATGACAGCTGGTCCTTATGGTCGCCATGACAGTTGGTCCTTATGGTCGCCATGACAGCTGGACCTCATACCCACCATGACAGCTGGTCCTTATGGTCGCCATGACAGTTGGTCCTTATGGTCGCCATGACAGCTGGACCTTATACCCACCATGACAGCTGGTCCTTATGGTCGCCATGACAGTTGGTCCTTATGGTCGCCATGACAGCTGGTCCTTATGGTTGCCATGACAGCTGGTCCTTATGGTCGCCATGACAGCTGGTCTCGCCATGACAGCTGGTCCTTATGGCCGCCATGACAGCTGGTCCTTATGGTCGCCATGACAGCTGGTTCTTATGGACGCCATGACAGCTGGTTCTTATGGTCGCCATGACAGCTGGACCTTAGGGCCGCCATGCTGCCATGTGTTAGTCACGTGACTCTGTACATGTGACACACTTTTTGAACACACCCTGTATACTCTTTACAAATAAAATAAAATCCTTATCACCTACATCCTTTCAAACTGATAAGGACGAGCTCATGCACCGGATGCACATCGACAGCTAGACCGGAAGTGGAGACCGGATATCCTGAGGCCAAACGCGCCCAGTACATCTACTGATATAACCGCGGGGTATCCGGTCTGAGTGATAAGTGCGAGTATATTGCAGTCTATATGATGCAGGTAATTGTTTTACATGACGTCAATCATGTAGGTATGTCACGAAGCCTACAGCGAGGTATGGAATGTGAGGCTGCTTCTTCATAGCGTCAGTCCTAGGGTTTTGAAATAGTATTGTTTGTACATATCGTCAGTCACGTGATTTTTGAAAGAGACCAGGGTCTCATCGAGGTATCATGGGAGGGCTGCTGCTCCTTCATCGGAGTGGGTGTATAGATGGCATGTTATACAGTATGGAAATGATATCTTCTACATTTCTCAAACGCGATGTTTATAAGGAAATTACTTTCAAGACGTTTATTCAAGCCGTCTGTACCTTACTTGATTGCTATATTACAAAATGCGATTCCAATCATCTTAAACATATAGATATATGGATATTATTTTTAGTATACAAAATGGAGTTGGGGAACTTCAATGCGGTATGGAATGTGAGGTTATACAGATTGTTTATGTATGACGTCAGTCATGTGAATTTGAATGAAGCTGGCGCGAGGTGTGGTCTCCAACGAGACAGGTGTGTATGTGAGGTTATACAGAGTGTGCAGGTATAATGATGTCTATCACGCAGGGCTTGTTTGTACATGCCGTTAGTCGCAGAGGTTTTGTTTGAGTTATGATGATATCGGTCGCGGTGCATCGGCTGCTCCACAAGTCTTCAATAAGGGGTCATAACATCTAACATGCGATAGTTTACAAAAAATGCTGCTTCTCATAATAGCGATATTATGAAGCGTTTGCAGAAATAACTATTCAATCATCTAAGGGTGTTTTGCTTGATTAGTACTAGCGAGTACAATATTCGTTATAATATTATGAGTATGCATCATTAGCTCACTTGAGCGATAAGGTTGTGCTAAATCATCTCCAAGAGCAATGTATTCAACTTGGAATTATCGTAATGATGCGCGATCCTTCAATGTTAAAGTAGTTTCATAAGTTATCCGAAAGTAATATGAATATATAAAATGTTTTTCCAAAATTAGTTCCGAAGTAAACATAATTCACTATAATATTATATTCATTCATGTATGTTTCATAAATTATCCGATATAAATCAAATAAGTTTATGCTAAATTTGTGCCTGGTTGAACAATATTCACTATCATATTTTGCGATAGAGCTACAGCTGGTTCGAGAGATGAGGAAGTTACGCCGATCACCTTCAAACGCGATGAGAATACTTTATTTCAAATCAAACACGTTGTATGTATATATTCGAATCATATTGATTGTAAATCGAATAATATGACCCGAAATCTAGCTGCTGCTGGGTGTAGCCCAATCCCTATACAGAATCTAGACGAAGCGGTGTTACGCATCACGAAGATTATTCGAACTGTCTGTACAGCTCGATTGCTATATAACAAAATACATTTTCAATCATCTTAAACATATAGATGTGCTAATATAATTTTTTTCGGTATGCCAAAAAATGCACTAATAATAAAAACATTTTCATCAACACACATTTCTTCATAGGAACAGACAGACCGACGGATAGACAGCTTTTTATAAAATTCAATCAATTTCAATGGAAACATATATACGGGGGAGTTTTATGGAGATCGAGTTCGTTTCCCCAACCACCCAAGAGGTAGAACTATGATGGTTGAATGAGGAATAGATGAGGATAATAATAATAATCATACGAATATCTTCATAAGCGCTAATCTATATGACATTCAAGCACATGCTTCATAAAAGTCTGAACATTGAGTAGAGCTATAGTATCTTCATAAGCGATCATTATCAACATCAGACGCTTGTTTAGCACATGATTCAACAGCCTGTGACGTCATCATCGTTCACGAACTATGATAGGCTGATGAGGAATAAAATACCAATAATAATTATATAAATATCTCCATTAGCAATCTGTACTATCTTCCTTCACGAGCATAACTTTTTCAAACTCCATACGTTCGCGTAAAAGATTATAATGATAAACACATTTTTTTTTTCACGGGTTTACATAATCATATGAATATCTTCATAAGCGCTAATCTATATGACATTCAAACACATGCTTCATAAACGTCTGAATATTGAGTAGAGCTATAGTATCTTCATAAGCGATCTTTATCAACATTCAGACACTTGTTTAGCACGTGATTCAACAGCCTATGACGTCATCATCGTGCAAGAACTATGATGGGCTGATGAGGAATAAAATACTAATAATAATATAAATATCTCCATTAGCAATCTATACTATTTTCCTTCACAAGCACGACATTTACAAACTCCATACGTTAAAGCGTTTATATATATGACACGGCTAATGTGTATAATCTGTCTATTCTATAGAATAGACGGTGCGAAACTCGCCAGTCGCGGCTAGGGTATGTAGCTGGCTAAAGTGTATAATCTTATGTTATTTGCATGTTGTAACTCGGGTATCCGTAGAAATCACACTATAATCCCTGAATGTGTTACAACATTTACGACAACGAAAAAAAAAAAACAAATCAGCTATAAATCACATATATTGTCGAAAAAATCTACAGTAAGGATAATAACATTATATAAAGCAATTTTTTCGAAACCAAGTCGTTCGCTCAAACTACGTCGACGCACATATTTTCGATGGACCAAATTTTCGACAGCTCTAACGTAGCACTGAACGATGTCGACGAGATCGGAAAATTGTACATGCTGATCGAAAGAATATTGAATATTTTCATAATCGCGATGAACAAGAATATCTTTATTGAGACTATCCACAAACTTACACATTCTTCTAGAATATTCAATTTCGATTTTTTCGTTAGACATATCGCGGTCATCGAATTCAGATAATACATATCGTTCAAGACATTCGGACGAGACGTAATTGTAATAATCCATATTGGTCATTACCGTGTAATAGAATAAAAATCGCGTTTCGTTCAATCTTATGCGGCCATCGTGTAAGACTTCCACATAGCCGCCAATTTTTTCAGTCAAATTGACTACAAATGCCGACGACACGAGCAATGTGATATAGGACCACTCATAATCGTGCAAGCGGGATAGATTTTTGCACGACTCCGAAGAATCCGAAGACTTCAATATGAAGTATATGGCAGCCCACGAACACAGTGCCGAAATTAGTCCGATTATTACGATCATCAGTAATATACTGGACCGACCACGACACGATAACGATCTGTTCACCACTACAGGTTTTCCAACTATGAAAGGACCCCTTTCGTATCTCGGTACTGCCGTATTGGGAATATTTTTCGTTAGTTCGAAATTATCGGACGGTGATGATTGCTTCGATCCCCACAACGAAGAAAAAGAAAACGACGACGACGACGGGAGGTCATTATCTCGATTACAACGACACTGTACCTGCGACGATTTGACGAAATTATCGTCATTTTCAATAGTTACCGAACGATGTTCCGAATCACTGCTAATACTGGACAATAGATGTTTTCTTTCTTGCGATGATGTATTTGAACATACTCCCGTTCGCGGTATATCATCCATACTTTCGTATATATGATCTTTTTCGTCCTTACCAGGGATCTCTCCTAATGCCGACCTGCTATTCATGAGCATATAACTAGCGACAGTAACGACATCGCCTGCTGACTTTGTATCGATTCGATTTGTTTTCGGTGTAGAGTTTAAACGAGCAGCAAGCGACACTGGTAGCACTCCGACATTCTGATATGGACCAACCTCGGCAATCGTTCGATTCCCAGTCGTTAGTGTGCCATCGAAATTGGCATATTCGGACGGCATCGATGGCACTCTGATATTCTGATAACGATTAGCTTCGGCCATCTTCGCTCCTACATTTTGGTAACAACCATCTCCGGCCATTGCTGGGGATAATATATTCGATATAACAACAACGTTGAAAATATTTTCTCAATAACTTTGAACGACTTCTTATGGCGCGAACAGAACCAATTGTTATTATTATTATTATTATTATTATAACTATTGAAATCTAGCGATGTGAAACACGTGAAAGTTGCGACGATACTGTTTCTTCCGTTGACATCGCAAGGCTTATATAACATGGTTCACAAATTATGAAATGCAAGAACGAAGTCGATCATTATTGCTCAATGTACGACTACATCGATAACGCGATATGCGACGGAGCCAAATAACAAACCGATATAGTGTTGTATTCACATTTTAATAAAATATTCGTTTGAAAATATAATGCGCATTAGCAAATCGAAAGGTATAAAATAACGCGTTCCGTGCGAACATTCAGTCAGTCCAACATCATGAAACGTGCAAACAAGTTCAACCTATGGATATTGGGAAAATTGAATCAATTTTCGAACAATATCAATCGATTTCCAAAATTAATAAACGACAACGAATATTCATCGATGGAGGAAGATTTCCCAGGTCCACAACAAGATGTTAATATCAAATCTGATACAAGTAGCGTTAACGACGACAACGATTACGAAAACGACGAATGGTTCGAAGCAGCATCATCGGAAAATGGAGCAGAACCAAGTGATGAATCCCACGACAGCGAACGCAACATCGACGATAAAGGACAATTATCGACCGACTCTGAATCCCGGATCGTGAACGAGATAACAGTGAATACCATCGGAAATGAAATAACAACCCTAAACAGTTTGTTAGGAATATACGTGCAAAACAAGGAGGATCGTTTGACGGAAGAAATAGAAGAACCGGCAACCACCATTGAAGAATACTACAACGACCCGGAAGAAAAATTATACATCGATACAATGAGGCTATGCAATACATTGATTGACAGAATTTTTTTCATCGATTGCGAATATTATAAATATTGTTCGGAAAAAATATATTTCGAATTTGCTGGCACACGCGGAGACCAAACTACTCATTTGAATGGCGCACCGTATAATTCAACAACTGGGAGAATTATTACAAAATTCAGAGAGCTGGGAGAACTGTGGGCCATGACAAACGATCAATTTACTGGTATGATCAAAAATTTACGTTGTGGCACCTGGGAAATAGAAGAGAAGACTGTTTCACCGAATCTGATTGTCCAAAATATTCTCACCGACCCCGAGCCATTACCGATCATCGTGAATTGGTACGAGAATGCATGCAAGGATTTCTTCGACGGATATTTATATAAAACGTGGGATAACGATAGGGCGACGATAGTTCTCACGTTGGGTAATCAGCAATATTCGAAAAAAGTCGAGTGGTATACACTGAAAGGCACAAAGTTCAAATATATCGTTCAATATGAATTATTCCACCATCCGTTCGATGGTCTAATATTGACTTATAACCACACTACCACCGATTATCATTTCGCGGGGAAATGTGAATTCTCCTTTGACGATTTTCACGATGTGTTAGGATGTGGGAGTGCCACCGGCCACGGACATCAGGACCAGCATCAGTCCTGCGAGACTAGGAGCAAAAAATTACGATGTATGATGAAGAATGTGTTAAATTATTTTATTTTTGAAAAATATATGATGTAACATTTATTGTGAATTTTTCGTCTTTCGTTTAAAACGCAAGTCGTGCTCGGAAAATGAAATTCATTCTATTGTAGAGAAATTTTATCGACTGGATTGTTCATCGACCAACTTCTACGATTCTCCCGTTCGGAGAATGAAATTTCAAAACATTTTAGATGAACAAACTTTGTCAACTCGGAATCTATCGTCGAACGAATATCCAAACCGGCATAATTCTCGTTACGAAATTCCAACGGCGGATTTCTTCGAGCTGCGGAGAAACTTTCTCTCACATGCGTCATACGCACTAGCTCCATCGAGAAACAGTTTTGTCTCGAATGAAATTTGTTGAAACGAAATCTCACCGGTGGATTTCTTCGAGCTGTAAAAACTTTGAACGCGAATCTCGTTCGAAAAATGAAATCGTAAAATATTTTCTGATGAATAAACTTCGTCCGCGTAGAATTTCTCGTCGAACGAATTTCAAGTTCCTCGTCATGCGCGCTAGCTCCATCGAGAAACAGTTTTGTCTCGAATGAAATTTGTTGAAACGAAATCTCACCGGTGGATTTCTTCGAGCTGTAAAAACTTTGAACGCGAATCTCGTTCGAAAAATGAAATCGTAAAATATTTTCTGATGAATAAACTTCGTCCGCGTAGAATTTCTCGTCGAACAAATTTCAAGTTCCTCGTCATGCGCGCTAGCTCCATCGAGAAACAATTTTGTCTCGAATGAAATTTGTTGAAACGAAATCTCACCGGTGGATTTCTTCGAGCTGCAAAATCTTTGAACGTGAATCTCGTTCGAGAAATGAAATCGTAAAATATTTTCTGATGAACAAACTTTGTCCGCCTAGAATCTCTCGTCGAACGATTGGTTGTTGAAACGAAATTCCACCGGTGAATTTCTTCGAGCTACAAAAAGTTTGAACGCAACTTTCGTTCGAGGAATGAAACAGTTTTGTCTCGAATGAAATTTGTTGAAACGAAATCTCACCGGTGGATTTCTTCGAGCTGCAAAATCTTTGAACGTGAATCTCGTTCGAGAAATGAAATCGTAAAATATTTTCTGATGAACAAACTTTGTCCGCCTAGAATCTCTCGTCGAACGATTGGTTGTTGAAACGAAATTCCACCGGTGAATTTCTTCGAGCTACAAAAAGTTTGAACGCAACTTTCGTTCGAGGAATGAAACAGTTTTGTCTCGAATGAAATTTGTTGAAACGAAATCTCACCGGTGGATTTCTTCGAGCTGCAAAATCTTTGAACGTGAATCTCGTTCGAGAAATGAAATCGTAAAATATTTTCTGATGAACAAACTTTGTCCGCCTAGAATCTCTCGTCGAACGATTGGTTGTTGAAACGAAATTCCACCGGTGAATTTCTTCGAGCTACAAAAAGTTTGAACGCAACTTTCGTTCGAGGAATGAAACAGTTTTGTCTCGAATGAAATTTGTTGAAACGAAATCTCACCGGTGGATTTCTTCGAGCTGCAAAATCTTTGAACGTGAATCTCGTTCGAGAAATGAAATCGTAAAATATTTTCTGATGAACAAACTTTGTCCGCCTAGAATCTGTCGTCGAACGATTGGTTGTTGAAACGAAATTCCACCGGTGAATTTCTTCGAGTTACAAAAAGTTTGAACGCAACTTTCGTTCTAGGAATGAAACAGTTTTGTCTCGAATGAAATTTGTTGAAACGAAATCTCACCGGTGGATTTCTTCGAGCTGCAAAATCTTTGAACGTGAATCTCGTTCGAGAAATGAAATCGTAAAATATTTTCTGATGAACAAACTTTGTCCGCCTAGAATCTCTCGTCGAACGATTGGTTGTTGAAACGAAATTCCACCGGTGAATTTCTTCGAGCTACAAAAAGTTTGAACGCAACTTTCGTTCTAGGAATGAAACAGTTTTGTCTCGAATGAAATTTGTTGAAACGAAATCTCATCGGTGGATTTCTCCGAGCTGCAAAATCTTGGAACGTGAATCTCGTTCGAAAAATGAAATCGTAAAATATTTTCTGATGAATAAACTTTGTCCGCGTAGAATTTCTCGTCGAACAAATTTCCAAACTCACAAGTTAATCGTCATGCGCACTAGCTCCATCAAGAAACAGTTTTGTCTCGAATGAAATTTGTTGAAACGAAATCTCACCGGTGGATTTCTTCGAGCTGCAAAATCTTTGAACGTGAATCTCGTTCGAGAAATGAAATCGTAAAATATTTTCTGATGAACAAACTTTGTCCGCCTCAAATCTTTCGTTGAACGAATCTCCAAACTTATAAGTTCCTCGTCATGCGTACTACCGTCATCGAGAAACAGTTTTGTCTCGAATGAAATTTGTTGAAACGAAATCTCACCGGTGGATTTCTTCGAGCTGCAAATACTTTGAACGTGAATCTCGTTCGAGGATTGAAATCGTAAAATATTTTCTGATGAACAAACTTTGTGCGCCTCAAATCTTTCGTTGAACGAATCTCCAAACTTATAAGTTCCTCGTCATGCGTACTAGCGTCATCGAGAAACAGTTTTGTCTCGAATGAAATTTGTTGAAACGAAATCTCACCGGTGAATTTCTTCGAGCTACAAAATCTTTGAACGTGAATCTCGTTCGAGAAATGAAATCGTAAAATATTTTCTGATGAACAAACTTTGTCCGCGTAGAATCTCTCGTCGAACGGATCTCCAAACTTATAAGTTCCTCGTCATGCGCATTAGCCCTGTCAAGAAACAGTTTTGTCTCGAATGAAATTTGTTGAAACGAAATCTCACCGGTAGATTTCTTCGAGCTGCAAAAACTGTTACAGCAGTGATGACTCATATTCACGTGACGTATGCGTGACGTATCACGGGGGCAACGAAAATTGTGGAACGCAACATCCAGCTCTCGCGAGAAGCTAGCGCCAAGTCTAGACAGTCAAGGGGGCTCCACGTACCCCCATAGCACCCCCTGCACCCCTATATATATAATATATATATATATTATATATATAACCTCCGCGACGGCCTGCTCCTTCTTACTACTACGTTGTTCTTACTCTGGTCAAGGAGGTTTAGGATCGCGGGCGAGAAGCTTGCTGATTATATAGTTAATTTGGGGTCAGCTGAGTGAATACTCGATTCTCATTGGACTAGAGCCAATTGACGTCACAAAAATCCTAAAATCTACTGATTTCTGACGAAAATCACGGTAGAAGGGGTAAAATTTTGATCAGATTCAATTCAGGGTTCTGAGAGCGAAGTCGATTGAGGTTAGATTGTGCAAAATTAAACCCACCCCATCCACAGATTTAGTAATTTCATGATATTCATTGGACATCTATGGTAGATTTGATACTGTACACGTTGATTTGAAGTTCAAGGGAACTCTACCAGATGGCGTTCATCAACTTATTGTATAAATTGATGACAGATGGCGCTTATCAAGTTGCCATACTCAATCTGTATAGGATGTTCGATAATCGGATTTGTCTCACATTCATATAGATGTCGCTCAGTAAGTTATAACAGTAAACTTGTATGACAATTCGACAGGTGGCACTCACTCAATTACTAAGGTTAAATTGAATTACATTCCGATAGATGGCGTTCGATTGGTCATTATGACAAGTTTGTATATAATCCGACTAGGTGGCGCTCAGTTGATTGTTATAACTAACTTGTATGACAAACCGACAAGTGTCGCTCAGTTGTATACTCCCTGGGACAATACATTAATCAAGACGGATTTTTTTTATCAAACGACTTCAACGATTCTTACTTTTGCTGATTAACTTGTCGTTTGATACGGATTGTCGTTAACATTTCTATCGTTCCTATGTTTGAACGTAATGAAATTGTAGAATATTTTACGACGAACAAACCTTGTCGGTCCAGAATCTTTCGTCGAACGAATATCCAAACTGATATGTTCCTCATTATACGAATTAGTATCACGGAGAAACAATTTCGTCGCGAGTAAAGTTTGTTGAAACGGAATTCCACCAGTGGATTTTTTGACTACAGTAGCTAGTTCAAGTTTCACCAAGTATTTGGGAATCGATCCGGGGGTCGTTAATTATATCGGCGCGTGCTATATCGATAAGGAAACTCGAACAGAAACCAATTACGTGTTAAAATCGGCCACGTTCAAGGAACATTTCTGTAAAGAACGTGCTCGACGACGTAAGCGGAAAAAAATGTCGGGAAACTTTGAAAAACGTCTACTTGAATATCGCGAAAGTATAAACAGAGAGAAAAAAATAATTATTTCGCCGAAATGTGGTATTACTTTCAACTCTCATGTGGAGTACATTTTGTACAGACTGCATTTCTTATCGTCCAGTCGCGAAATTTACGTTACGCGGAAATATACACGCTTGGGTTGGGATTCGTACATTTCACGTCGTAAAGCAGAGGATAAGTTGGTAAATCAGTTATTGCCTGCCAAAGATGATGATTCCGTGTTGGTTTGTTTTGGTGACGGAACACTGGAAACAAATTTCAGTTACGGCAAAAATAAAAAACCCGCCGTCGAAATGCTCAAGCAGGCGTTTCATCGTCGACGTGACAAATGTCACGTTATATGTGTTGATGAATATTTGACCACTCAATCTTGCTCGAAATGTTTCGGTAAAATGCCTTTGCCACCCAAAAACACGACCGTAAATAGAGACGATACGAAGCGACGACGATGTCACGATCATAGATTTCAAATTTGCCGAAAATGTAAAATCGTTTGGAATCGTGACGTTAATGCTGCGCGTAACATCATTTTGGTTGGTCTCGGATTAATCGATTATCGTTGTAAAACGTCAGATGAATTTGTTCGTTTGGCGGAATTTCCAAATTATGTTTTACATAATGGTGAAATTCGTATCTCATGACGGTCACGTTGTAGATAATAGGAAAATAAAACAAAAACATTTAAGAACATATTTTTTATTCGTCACAAACAAATGAACGCAGTACTCAGTTCCAATAGCCGAGTCGATTGAGGTTAGATCGTACAATATTAAACCTATCTCATCCACAGATTCGGTAATTCGGAAATTGAAACTGTAAAATATTCGCTACCGAATGTAGTTGCTCGAAATGTTTATAATGGTAAAATCCGCATCTCATGGCGGTCGCGTTGGCTGTAAATGGGTTAAAACATCATCAGACAGTACATATTTCACGATAAAATTCCATAGTAATTATTATCACGTTGTAAAACGCAATTTTTTCGAAATCCGATCTTTCTTGAGAGTAGCGACGACGATTCTCCTTTCGATGTATCAAATTTTCCAAGGCTCTAACGTAACACTGAATTATATCGACAAGTTCGGAAAATTCGACGTTCTGATCTAAAAAATAATACAGCGATTGGTTGTCGTGATGTATCGCTGACATTTCACCCAAAACTTCAACGAATCGACACAGTCTCGTGAAACGTCCTAAATTATCGTGCGATGTTATTCTAACGTATCGTTCGTCGAATCCAGATACGATGTACCGCTCGAGACACACGGACGGGACCCGATTATAATAATTCGCATTTGTCATTATGGTATAGTAGAACAGAAATCGCGTTTCGTTCAACGTTATGCGATTGTCCGATAGAATCTTCATATGATCAATTCTTTCTGTTAGATTTACCAAAAATTCCGACGATACGAGCAATTTCATGTACGACCATCTGTAGTCGAGCGGATACGAAAAATTCACGCACAATTCGGAAGGCGGGGACGAGGGATTCATCATAAAATATACCGAAGTCCACGAACAAAACAGCGAAGCTATTCCGATCGTCATCGTGATCCATAATAAAATTTTATAATAATTGTTGGATCGATACGAAGAAGATGCTGCTACTGCTGCTGCTGTTGTTACTGTTGTTGCTGCTGCTGCTGCTGCTGTCGCTGTAGGTCCATCGATGATAAACGCATCTGTTTCGGATGTCAAATCGATCGCGTCGGGCGAATATTCCGTTCTTAGGTAATAATTTTGCGGCGACGTAGACGAAGACGCACCATCATCGCTCTGATGACGATAATACTGGGATCGTGTCGGTTTTGTAATATTCTCACCGTCGGTTTCGATTATTGTCGAACATTGCCCGGCATCGCAAGCCGTATAGGACGACGACGACGACGAAGACTGTACAGCACCATGTGATGTTCCTTCCGACGTTGACAGTACATTGTCCATAGGTTCGTATATGTGATCAACGTCGACGGAAAATTTCTTCAAACGCGTTATGCTCGTCATAGGAATATAACCGGCAAGAGTGATATCGCTGTTTGCAGAACACCGAATGTCATCTCGATTCGACGTATCGATTTCTATCGAGCAAGCTGGACTCGCACATTCGACCGGCACCGCCGGCACTTTCGGGGTCGCGTAATGACCGTCGGATTTGGCCATCGCTCTACAGTTTTCGCACACCGCTCGTCGATTTTTTTTCGCACTCCCGTTCCTCGTCTAATTCTACACTGCCATCTGTATTGCTATACCATGCGTACAGAATCGAAACGTTATCGACGAACGACGGTATGTTGTAGAAAAAGAAGAATAGCGAAATGAAAATATGTATTATAGCTCCCGTGTACGTGGTAGTCATCGTCGTTATGAGACGGCGGTTCCTCGCTCGTGTCTTTTTATTGTGGTGCGAATATCGCATCTTTCATTATCGCGCACATTTTTCCGGCGTCAGTTCGAAATCCCACCAACGAACAAGCGAATTCCACGAACGTATCGGTCTTTACTCCGATATCGTTTAGATGTTCATTTTTCAATTCGTACCTTCCGATTCGACTTGGATGATCGTCACTTTCATAAAACGTCCGTAAACATTCATCTTCGTTCATTTCGACGAACGGTATCGAACGATGTTGCGATACGATCGGTAAAGTTAACAGGTCGGTATGATACAAATGGTTGGTTAGGAACGCGTCGTTACTTACGTTCGTCGCGGTCGTCGTAGGAGAAACGACGTTTTCTAGAAAGTCATCGTACGCCTCGTCGAATACGAAAACTTTATCCTTGCTTTTCCACGAGCAAGCTTGGATATTCGTCAGACCGAATACTTTCGATCTGTCGAATCGGAAATAATCCGCTTCCGTCGAAGATAAAACGCGCGGTGGTACCGTTCCGCGCGATTCCAATATCAGATCGTCGGTGAGGGACGTTGCGATGTTCTCTTCGATGTTCAGGTACAGAGAGAAGCGAAGGAACGCGTACATGGATTTGTCTGCGGTGAAAGACGATATTACACGTATTTTACCCGTTTTGAATAATTCCGGCGCGTCACGAAACGTATGCAACGTTTTCTTCGACACCTTCCCACCGTCGTCTCGTGCGAAAATAAAAGAAGGTAATTCGTACTCGGCGATCAGTTCGTAGCGTTTGAGCCGTACAACGTCCATGTTCGTGCTAGCGGAAGCGTAGATTTTGGCCATGTGCGATTTATTCACGACCTCTCGTCTCGTCACAAGCGTGGGTCGTTGATCTACCAGACCTTGTCGGTCGAACGGAGTTCTCAAACCTCCGTTGCAAACGATCACATCGCCCGGGTATTCT
Organism: Endomychus coccineus; assembly: GCA_958510875.1. Lineage (NCBI taxonomy): Eukaryota > Metazoa > Arthropoda > Insecta > Coleoptera > Endomychidae > Endomychus > Endomychus coccineus. The sequence goes on along the minus strand of OY294070.1, from coordinate 56,929,656 downwards.
ACTAGATTTATGCGATCTCGTACGTTTTGGACGGTGATCACGACGACCGTGTCTCCCTCGCCGAAGGCTTTGCCGTTACACTCGGGGTCGCAACATCCGTCTCCGAGTTCTGTCAATTTAGCGTTCACGTATTTAACGGCGCAATCTCTCACGTAACTCCGACCGCCGATACATTCGACGTACGTTTCGCCCGAATAGATCGTTCGCAACGACCGAGGCATGGCGAGTTTACCGTTGGACCTGTCGCGACATACGTTTTTCGATTCGCATTTCAAACTTTCGACCGAAAATGTTTCGTCTGATCCGCAAGATTTCTCCTCGTAAAATGGAAACTCGTTCGTACACTGAAAATATTTCGCTCGATCGATCGGATGTTCGATCGTGAACGCAGGATGACGCAAGCACGTTTGAGTGGTCTCGTCGACCGATAAGCATCTACCCGCACCTCCGTATATCGTGCGCTCCGGGCAGTCGTGTAAAGTGAACACGGCGTTGTCGTCGCCGTCGCAACGACCGTATTGATTCGATCTATATTTCCACCCGATCAGACCGAACCCCGCCAAAGAACGAGACTCGGATAACGCCCTGTCGTCCGAGAATACTTGCAATATCGTGTTGTTGGAAAACGAACCGGTGATAGGAATCGGAAACGCGGGCGTGCGGCGAATATCATCACCCGCTTCGCATATGTTCACGGGGAATAATTGTTCGTTGTCTGTGGGGTCGAATCGGTGCGGCAATTTTATCGTTATCGATTTATCTAGCCATTCTACGTGGATATTTTCGAGCGTGGCCGATACTTTGAAATTTTCCTCCTGTCCGATCGATCTAACGACGTCGAACGTACCTCGATCGAATCGAAACATATATTTTACGTTGAATTTTTCCCGTAGCGACCTAGACAACGACGAACGCGATCGCGTCAACGGTAAGTCAACGTATTTGTACGGTCTGATTTGAACGGTACTATCGTTATCGAGAAAATTCAATTCATATACAGGTATTCTCAATGGTGGTGAAGACGAAGGAGAAGAACGAGAAACAGGGTCTGAGTGATCGGGAAGAACGACTGGAATGTACGGGAAATAAAGTTTTGACGAGCCTTTTAAAGACGGTCGTCGTCGTCGTAGATAGTGACAATAATTGATGATCGCTAATTTCGTTTGCCGGTCTGCGACGATCACGTCAAAATCTGGAGGCCGCTCGTCTAACGTAGATTTATTTGTAACGATCGACAAGATTAAAAACAACAAAGAACATAGTATCACGATTAATAGGAGCATCTTACAGTAAGATGGAATCCACGTTGGAAAAACACGTTACGCTGTATACGGAAAAATCGAACGTGGTGATCAAGGCTCGAATATTCCACGATACGTTCGAAAATATCGATTGGACGACGATACTTATCGTTACCGATCAGATAATTTTTTTAATAGATCGACAGTGGTACGCGTACGAAACGTGGTATTACGATAATACCGTTTCTTCTTCTTCTTCTTCTTCTTCCTCTTCTGATCATCCTTCGACGGACGATGTCGATACGAACGGATCGAATTATACGTCGATACGATTGAACAGAATCGAACTGGACGGTGTCGATCAACAACAACAACAACAACAACAACAACGTAACCTCCTTGCCGATGACCATACCCGTCACCTACCACATTTCACGCTGGTCATTTTGGGGTCGAGAAATGAACGTCGTCGCTCTTCATCGACACCACCGCCTTCCATCGTTCTGACTAACGAACAGTTATTCTACGATACGACGAGTAATTTCCATAATAACGTCAGACCCGTACACTATATCGATGTCGTCGTCGAAGGTTTTCCGGAACCTTCGTACGTCAACAGCGAGCGAAGTATTCGATTGTTATCGTACGGCTTATTGCGTTGTTTCAACTCCGAAAACGCCGTCGTCGATAATAGCCATCCGTACAAATTCGGTACCAGATTGTTGATAAATTTTCACCAGTTGGAAGTTATTTTTGCGTTATTCGAAAATTCGATTTCTAATATATTGACGGCCAACGTTAGATGTCACGCCGATTATCGTCGTCATCATCTCCCCGGCTGTACGGTTATATTCGTAGAAAAAAAACGACCTATATTATTTTATCAATTTATTTGTGTCGATAGAATAACGAACGATACACAAATACCTATGGACGAAGAAACTTCACGTTCTAAACGACGAAGAAGCGGTTCGGATAAGCCGAACGGAAACGACGATAATAACGATATCAAACGTAGAAGGCGCAAAGAACCGTCTTATCCGTTTTCCGTATAGTCTCCCTCTAACCTACGTTCATACAACACCGTCACCGCCAAGGGGACAACAACCACCACCACCACCACCACCACCACCACCACCATACCGTTATCACGGTAGTTCCGTTAGCGATTATTTCGACGTGGACCGGAGAGGGAAGAAAGTGGCTACATGCAGCAACTCGAAGAAGAGAAAGAACTTACGGTCACGTTACTGATGGACGTTAAAAGTTTCTACGATACCGGTCAATTCGTACTGGATAAATACGGCGACGACAAAACGTGGTGTTACGAAACCAACATCAGATATAGCGGAAAGGCGACGACGCGATTGGACGAGATCAAAAGATATGTCGAAGAAAGCGATTATGGCATTCGTACGGATCGCGACGACGATTACGATCGATTTCAAGGAATGTATCGTGTCATCGTTAAAGACGTTCAACCTATACCCTACGCAGATATAGAGAAATTAATCGATCCGTTACACGACGATATGCTAAACGATGCGAACATCAAACGGTTAGTATCGTCGTCGTCGTCCGCAACATTTAACGATAAATTCTCGTTCCAGAGGAAACGAACGATGTCCAGATCGTCGACGATAGTGCCGTTCACGTTAGACGAACGAACGGAGATATTGGTGGAATGTACGTGGAAACGTAGCTACGAAGAAAGTCTCACTTACGAAGAGTTCAAACGGACCGTGCTGGATAATTCGAACGATACCGACGGTTCGTTCATACCGATTTTCGGTCAGTCACGAATATGTCTGAGAAATTTTCCCGATAAAAGGGTACGTTTTTCGATCGGTAAAGGTTACAGTTTCGGTGGAACGCAACAAGGACGAAGACCCATGGACGAGTTTTACTATTTGGAATTCGAGAAAGAATTCGACAGTAAGCTATGCCACGATAAGTCGATGTCGTCCGCAACGATAAGAGCGTTCGTCGACGACGTACTCGCTCTGATACCCGTACCGTTGCTACGTGAAATCGTGGTGGGTGCCAAGCGTATTTGTATCGGCGAGGAAAAGCGTATCGGTGAACTGATGCAAGATTACACGCGAAATTTCACACACGAATACGGCAAGTTCATGTCGAAAGTACGATTCGACGCACGCTCGAACATGACCAACGTTTTCGTAGCTCCCAAATGGAACGGTATACGTGGCACCGGTGTATGGGAAAATGACAAAATCGTCGTGCGTACCGTGAAGGCGTTGCGAGAATTCGATTTGCCGTCGTACTGCTTACAACGATTGATAGTGCAAGTGGAGATGTTTTCGAACGACGACGACGACGATGCCACGACGAGCGGTATGAACGACATCAGCCAAGATCATATCGTAGTGACGGAAATATACGGCGTATCTTTATACGGTAAAAATCAATTACACGGATTCGCGTTCGATTCGAGCGATCCCAACACGAAGAGTCAGCCGTACGCCGAAACGGACACCATCACGAGAATCGCACGAACTTTTCACGAAATCGATCCGATATATTCGCTAGAATTGATCTCGAAATTTCACAAGCACGACGATAAACATTTCACCTATTATCATTACGATTATCCGTTACACTTGTTCGACGATTATTTTTTCTATTCGAAACGGAACGCAACGCGACACGACGAACAAATTGCTCGTTCGTCGGAACGGACGGACGGTAAATTGGCGATAGTTATATTCGGCGACGGAACGAAAAGTTTATACGTAAAATTGAAATTGTATCAAACGATCGAATTGATTTACGACTTGTGCAAATCGACGTTAACCAGCTACGAAAAGAACTTTGATTTCCTCGCCCGCGATCTAACGATACGCGATTTCGATGCTAATAAACTGCGATGGTATTCGACCGGCCTGGACTCCAACATCGTCCTGATCGAATTCGTCATACGAAAAAAACAGCACGTATCCGACAACCCGAAGTACACTACCACTACCACTAATCGTACCGCTATCGATAGCACCACCACGACTGCTCCCGTCGTCGTTTCGAATAACGTTAAAGGAAAAGGAGAAGAAGAAGAAGAAGAAGATATCGAAGAATTATTGTTTTTATTGCGACACGTAGAACTAGTACAATATAAAATTAGATATGACAAATTCGAGGCAGATAATAATGGTAAAATTAAAGCTATATTACGTAATCACATATTGTGAATTAATTTCACTGAATAAACGATGTAAAGGTGTATTTTTGTTTTTTCTCATAAAGTTCCAACCGTCGTTCCCATCACCGATGCTCCCGCGGTCGTAGAAGGCAGATCGTTTCGATAGAATTTCCAATATTAACATCCCTCTGATCGTACTGCTTTCGGTCGAGTCGATATCGTACAATGCGAAATGTCCAATTTTCACGGATAAGTCGACTTCGTCGTCGGCGTGAAAGTCGTCGACTATACCTCCGTTCGATGACACAGTCGTCACATTATCGAACGTGTCTATCGGAATAACGGAACGTATCGTCAGATTTTTCGCATCGACGTTGTATACGAACGCTTGGAACGTCATACTACGGTCTTATTTTCACGTTCGTTCAATATTAACGCGTGATATCGTATCTTTTGTATTTTGCGAAAACGCTTGAGCGAGTAAATGACGAATCCGGATAGGGAACAAGCTACCGAGAAGCACATGGCCAGCGATATGGCATCGCTCAACGTGATGTTGTCGAAAAGACCGACCCATCCAGAAGTGGTGTCGGCGGCACCAGCAATGCCGTTCATGATATCGGTGATATTTCTCGTGCCAGTGTTCATGTCTTATCTCATAGGGCCATACCGTTCATTTCCGCGTTGTAATCGGTCACGTTCATCCGTTCTAGCTCTTCTATGTGTTCGTTTATATCGTAACGCGGCGTCGCGTCGGTATATGTTTTTTCGACGCGTGACGACGGCTCGTTGTCCCGGTCGTCGTTATTCGCTGCGTCGAGAAGATCGGATATCGATTTTGTAGTGTTCGTATTATCGTCGCGGTCGTCGTCGTCGTCGTTGTCGCTATAATCTTCGGTACAGCTATCGTCGACGTCCGACTGCATCGTCGATACGCTGGACGTTTCTTCGAGGACAGCGTTGAAATTCTCCAATTCTGCGTAGATAGGTTCGTCGTCGACCGGTTCGATAGAAGCGGATCGTTTCGTACGCTTATGTACGATACGGTCGTTCGGAAGGATGGAGAACTTTATCGTCTTCAACCAGTCACAGTTGTCTCCGTGATAAAGAGCTAAATTATCTGTTCGATAACTTTCGATCGAATAGCCATACTTTATGACACTGTTCACGTCCGCCATGTAAACGTCGATTAGCGCAAATTTCTTTCGCTGAGAATGCCGATTGGTGTCCAAAGCGACGGATGCAGGAAATTCATCCAAATAATCGGTCCGGAAAGTTCCGTTCGAGTTGCCCCAATACAACAATGTCAAATATTGTGACAATTCGGAACGACTGAAGTCCTGTTCGAACGTTTTCATGTTATAATCGACATCGTCGGAATCGTTCAGTTGAATCGCGTAGGTGGCGTGCAAAAGGATCAATACGTCGGTCTTTAACGTTGGCGAGCTCGACCTTTGAACGACACCGTATTTATTCTTCACTATACGAACCATCGCGTTCTGCCTGCCCGTCAAGAATTCGAAGTTGTCGATGTTCTTACCGAAAAGTAACTTTTTCGTTTCGGCCCACAGATCGGACAGCGCGTTTCGATTCTTCACGACGGCCGCCGATACTCCTACCGACATATTCTTTTTTCCCGTCACGTTACACTTGAGATTATTATACATAATCAGAGTTTGAAGCTGGCTAGATTTCTTGTGTAACCCACCGAACACGTTAATAGCGTTACCGTCATTAATCGTACTGTATATAACGTTGTCGTTGTCGCCGGCAGTCTCGCTAATTAGGATGCCACACGTTAATAGATCTTTGACCGACCATAGTTCGTAGTCGGTAATTTCTAGAGTCGACGCCACGTAGGAATATTTGTTGGTACCAATTTGCGTTTTCAATTTTATACCTTTTGTCGATTTATCTGGGACGAGTTCTGTCCACGATTTCGTATTGAACGATTCGTGATTATACGGGTAGCGGTACCGTTCGATAACGATATTCTGATCGGTATTCTGACGAGAGTGTGCTACGTAATAATCGACGAGATGCTCCGCGCTTTTACGGATCGATATAATCGGTACCATATCTAATAGAACGTTCAAGTCTAATATACGACTCATTCCGTCGTGCCATATTATGCTACCCATCGGAGTATTTTTCGATTTTTTGCTCGACCACACGTCGTTCGGTTTATCGACGCCGCCGCCGTTCGATATCGGAAACGACGACGGCAACGACGCTGTTGACGTCGACGAACGTAATCCGTTACGCGATTCTTGACGTCGTCGCGGATCGTAACGGTCCGATATATTTTGTGGATTATCCATCGATGACGGTCTGTTGTTCGATACGGGAACCGGAACCGAATCATATCGATGTGATCGATCGATTCGTCGTTCGTCGATCGATATTTGTCGCCGCCGTTGCTCTTGTTCTCGTCGCTGTTGTTGCTGCTGCTGCTGCTGCTGCTCTTGTTGTTGCCGGTCTCGTTCTCGTTGTTGCTGTTGCATCAGTCGAGCGTGTTCGTCCGTCCAATGTTTTTGATCGGAATCGTGAGACGTTTTATCTCTCGCAAACATAACGTAATACGCTAGGAAAGTTAAAATAAAACATGCCACTGCGATCGAAACGTACTTGAGAATTTGTAACACGTTCGGTCCAGGACCGTCAATTTTGTAGTCGATATCGAACACGGAAGACTTATTATTCGCTTCGTTAGACATGAGAGTATTCCGTTTCAACATCTTATTATTGCTTCCGACTATTTCGATATAGCGTAGTCGACAACGGACACCACCAATAAACGAACATCACGAACACGTTGAACACGGAACACCGTCCGTGATCGTACGTGCACAACGATTTCCTCAGGTCGTACAGCGAGCGATCGTTATAATAGACCGATAGCGGATAAATCGTTTCGATCTTATCGTCCGTATCGATATCTATGATTTTGATCGATTTAATAGTGCCATAATCGATCGACGACGACTGCGACGATGCTATCCTGTCCAACAAACGCAACAGATTATATCGTTTATTCCAACCTTTCACGAAGATCACGTCGAATTGACTCAGAATATCGTATACTATATCGTCGGCATACGGGACGTGTCCGACCGATCCGTCGATCATTATGTAATTCGCCGTCAAATAACGATTAGTTTTACGTATATTGCTATGCCTGTAAGGAGATCTGTCGTCGCCGTACAACTTGAATTTGGGAATGGAAAACATGATGCTGCGAATGTCGTACGAACAACTAGTGCGAGTCGCTCCGTAATTGTAATCTTCGATGTCGAACGGATAGTTTACTTGTTTCCAGGCGATTTCTTTTACGATGAAGTCGCCCGTCGAATAGTCTTGAAGCATCTGAACATCTAGAAGACCTATTCGTGGGAAATAACGTACGAATGCCATCGTTCTATTCGTTTATATTTTCGTGAATACTGTACGTTTTAGCGATGGATGCGATCCGTACCTATCTTATATCTTGTTTCGTTTTCGTGATAACGAGAGATTCTTATGTGACGGCGTTCGTGTTATTCGCGATGGACGGTATGTAATTTACGATCGCTCCCGACGAAAGCAATTGATTTATAACATCTACGACAGTCACGATTTTCCGATTGTCGTACCGTTCGTGTGGTCTTATTTTCATTCTAGTGCGCACCTTACGCTTGAAATGAATCAACAGATCAGAAACGCTAACGGGCAAGCAAACTGTATGTAAATTTTGAAGCGAGTGACCGCTCGACGGATGTTTCAATTTAACAAATGTATTATTGTATCCTTCCGAACACTTGTTCGTATCGTTGGCTGACGTAGAATATACGTATATATTCGAATTCATATTCAATATGTACCAATTGAACGGGTGCACTATAACCAAGCGAGCATCTCTACCGGTACTGATATCGTTCGTATTGGTGAATACGTCGGCGAACACGCCGTTTTCCAATTTCGTGGAAGAAACGAAATGGGCCAACATATCGAACATGGGTATATCGGTCGAATCGGTAAGCAATATCGTATGAAAAACCCACAAAATGTGGACCGATATGAGAAATACTAATATGGAATTCGCATCGACGATCATCTATCGATTATGCGATTATTTATGGTATATTGGATATCGATATCTTACAAAATACGTATAGGAAAAAGAAATAAACGACATACGTACACATACACGCACACACTTTATTTCGGGAAAAAAATAGTAAATTATTTACATGATACAATATTGTACAATCTAAAGGTTCAACCGCAAACGTCTTGGCCCTCTTCGTCTTCATCGATGGAGGAAACGACGTTATACACTCTGAAAGGTTGTCGTAGTTCGGCTTCTTCTCGGTCCATCTTCCGCAACACCCGTCTCATTCTTCGTGTCGATACATACGTTCCAAGTATACACGCTAGCGTCGAACCGATAATCATAAAAGCACCCACAGACCATATTATATATAGATGTAATGTTCGTATGCCGACACAATGCGGATTGCTCCCGTCGACGTCACAATGTCCAGTCAACGTGATCAAATCGGACTCGTTACTCGTACAATATTTATCGACAAACGACGACGACGACGACGAAGAAGATGGGAGTGCTGTCGACGAGGGCAATGACGATGACGGACAAGTCGAATTCATGAAAAAATATCGACACGTGTATTTGGCGCACGTCGAACTAGTATTATCACGTCGCAAATATACGTTCTGCATGACGGAAACGTTGAACAACGACAACGAACGATTTTTATTTTTATACCACTTGTACGAATCGAAAACGTGCGGTATCTGTTTCGCCGTTATACTATCGTTGCACAAGATGCTATCGTGTTGGTAGCAAGTAGACCACGTATAACATTTTTGGCTGGATACGTTCCGACAAGAATCGTGGCTTCGCTGTATTCTGATCGTATCTGGTATATTTGCGACTGCGGCGGTGGAGGCGGTGGTGGCATCGGTGACGACGACGACGACGAGAGCGGTAGTATTATTAGTACCGGGAGTAATCGAGACCGAAGCAGTACCGTTGTCGATCGAACGATTCGCAGCCCTTTCTTCGTTGTTCATAAAATCTAGATTCGTGACATTACGATTATTCGATTGTTCGACGACGATATTCGAACGATTTTGAGGTTGATTCGATGTTATCGATACGTTCACATCCGACGAATTTCCCATCGTTGTCGGCATCGATTTCGTCTCCGCTATCACGTCACTCGTCACATTTTCCTTCTCGATATTTGTCACCGAGGTCTTCTTCTTCTTCTTCTTGGGTATTATCCCGACCGACAACGATTTGTTCATGTCCAATTCTACGAATGTCGTATGTTCATCGTCATCGTAGATTTCGGTCGCCGTTTCATCGGATGTAGAGTTTCGTACAGAAATGGGCGGTTTCGCTAACGATGACTGTGACGATATCATGGTAGCTGTCAAGTGTTGCATCGAGATACATGTTACTACGCTCAGAACGACGAGATATCTATATGGTAATATCGACGACTTAGAACAACGTGTCATGATCTAAACCGAATATATACTTATAATAATCGTTTATGGTTTTGAGACCGCATTTATACGTGTCCGATTGTTGATGATAATCCATCGTGTTTCCGATCGATAACCGAGCCACTAACATATACGTCAGCGTATTCACCTCCCATACGCGACCTCCGGCTACGACCGATCTCATGTACGTCGGTGGCAACGAATTAACGACTTGAAACTTGAACGCCATTCTCAACAGATCGCTAACGTCACACTTGAAGAACCACTCGTTAACGTAGGAATCGAACAGAATCGGACACCACGATCGAAACTGCGGCCACAACGAGGACACCGCTTCGTTATCGGCCCACCATCTAGTCATTATGGCAACTTCGTCTTTGAAGAACTGTCTCAAGAAATACAATACTTCGGTGTGTTTATTGTTCGGCGATATAGACCATTTGACACCTTTCGCGACGAACGTAAAATAGAAAACTTTAAATGCTCGATACGTTTCGTATTGTGCGACTCTGGAGTACGTCAGAGTTTGTGCCGCATCGACGGAGAAAACGTACGTGGTGGCGTCGTCGGGCTTTATTTTTTGCAAAAGTGTGTCGGTCGCGTTCGTGATATCCGCGATGGAAATGTTTATAGTGTCACCTACGTGCCGATCGACACCGTCGTTACGCGTTTTTTTGGCAACAGTTGCGATTTCACATTTGATATCGTCGTTGCCGTTTATCGGTACGTACGAACAGCTACGATGATGCTGATGTTGACGACGGCGGCGTCGATGCGTAACGGTAGAGGTGTCGTTCGTATCCGCGCCCGGTATTTTCGTTTTCAGAAATACGGAAAAGTCTTTTTCGAGCATATTGATAAAACTGAACTCTATCAAAGTCGTTAATATTACGTGAACGACGTCCAGCTGTTCGTTGTCCAATTTCAATTTGTGTATCACGTTGAAATTGTATACGTTGATTATCAATAAACGCAAATTTTTGGTGTCGTTATCGGGGAACCTGTGAATAGACGACAATTTGAACGGAGACGTTTGCAGTCCCGACACGTCCGATTTGACGTTCCGTTTCATTATACGCGATTTAGAAGTAGTTTTCCCCGATCGTTTATTGCCACCCTTCATCTGACGCTCGATGGTCGACATCGGGACGACTCGAACGCAATCGTAGTGTTCCGTCAGCGTATTCAACACGTTGAAAAACATATCGTCGCACACGACGAAATAATTGTCGTTGTCCAACGTCATCGGATCGACTTCGCTCAGTTTTTCCAGTAACAAACCGAAATCTTCTCTCACGCTATGGAAATCTAATAGTAAATCGGTATAGAGTACGTTGAGGATGCGACCGTTGGTCGTTTTAGGAACCGCACACGACAACAATCCATTCAACGGTTTACTGCATCGCCTCATCTTTCTTATTACGTACGTTGGTGACGAGTGCCGTGGAAAATCGAACGAAACACGGATAATGGAAATTTTCGTTATTCATCGTCGTCGAACTCTTATTTGCCACGTAACGCTCCACCGATAAGGCGATTCTACACAAATCGGTCAAAGATCTAGATATCAAAGCGTTCCGTATGACGGGATATTTTTGAACCGTTTCAATGTCGTTCGAAATTTGCCGTCTTTGTTCGTTTATCTTGATTCGTGACGACGACGACGACGATGACGACAGTCGCGCATCTAATTTGCCGATCGCGTTTAGAAATTCGTAATATTTTCGGACGAACGGGTCGTCAGATTCACGACCTCGAATCGACGTAGCGGAAACTTTCAAAGCGTCAACGAAATAAGGCGAAACGTATTTTTCGAATATGAACCGTTTACTGGCAAACTGATACGACGGACTCCGAATACGTTTCAATAGTTGTTCGGGAGCACATCCTTTCTGAAACAAATCGCTAACCGTCACAGAAATCTTATATCGAATTCGCGACGGAAATTTATACGGAGTCGAATCGAGCTTACTTATCAGTACGGGAACGTCGGCAGCGACGTTATCGTCGTCGCGTCGTATCACACTCTTCGGATTGTGCATTAAATTATACAATAGAATCAATTCGGGAGCACCGTCCGTCAAGCGACATTCGTTGACGATCAATATGACGAATTGTACGAGCTTTTGGAGAAATTGCGATTCCTCGTCGGCGGCAACAGCAGCAGCAGCAGCAGCAGCAGAGACCTGTCGCGGTTCGCAGTCTGGCAATAGAGCGGATATGATAAGCTTCAGCGAAGGATCGCGATATTTGTCGATCGTCAGCAAAGCCAATATACGATTAATATAATAACCAAAATGGAAAGAATCCGGTCTATTTTTGAATAAATTACACATATCTATAGTTTTCAATTGTTCGATGAACGATTCGAATTCACCATAAGTTGTTTCGTGACTGGTCGTTTCAACTTCACTCGGTGGCGTTTGTTGCTGCTGTTGTTTTTCTCGCCGTCGTTGTGTTTCCGTCGGAATATTATCGAATTCGTCATCGTATATCAAACCATCGGTATCGTTGTTATCGTCGTTTCTCAGCCAATCTCTACCGAAATATCGATCCATCGCCGTAATAGATTCTCCACTATCTCTATTTCTTCTGTTGTAATCTTACTTGTGAACGGTAACGTCACGATCGTGGTGTGGACATATATATTTACAGACACGCTGACGATCGATCATCGTTCATCGTGAAAGGAAATCGTAGAAATTACGATATCGAAAGTTTATGACAGAATGATTGCGTGTGTGTGTGTGTGTGTGCGTGTGAGAGCGTATCATATATGCATTTTCTGTGTCTATCTATTTATTCGTATGGTCTAACTTTGGAATCCACGAAGCGAGGAAATTGCCTAATTTGTTATTCAACAGGGTCGTATATCGTCTCAATACTATAATAACTACGTAGGAAATCAATAATACGACGACGATACCCAGTACGACACTCCACGGTTTGTGTGACATAATCGTCCAGAAAGAGTGCTTGTCTCCGTTGTTGAACGATGTCGATTGAAAATCTGGCAATGAAGACATGTTGGCAGAAATATATCGTGAATTACCACTACTCATCATATATATATATATATTATGTCTCGTTCTTATTATTGTTGTGATAATAGTCCATCGTGCGATACACGTGGTATGTCGTCGTCGTCGTCGTCGTCGTCGTCATCGTCGTCAGTTTCTCGTCGACCCACCATACAATCGCGTATCATGTCTCGGCACAGATAATTCTGTATGGTGTGTAACCAGTTTTTATTGGTGAACGCGTCGTTATCCATCTTTGCCAACATTACCGCTTCTTTCGTCGTCCATCGATCTCCACCGACCAGTATCGCAGCGGCTATTATCAAATCATTCGTTATAAACAGGAATCGCTTATCGTTCTCGGGCCACATAATCAATTTGCGCTTATCGCCCAGCGTGAATATCGATTCTAACGTTTTCCTGTCCGCTATGGGTTTTATTCGATCGTTCGTCGTTTCTTCGTTGCCGGCGACGTGAACGCGTCGATTGTCTTCGTAATCGTAGAATATCATCGGAAAATCCAATATCAACGTGAACGTTACATCCGGCCGTTTGTTAGTACTCACGTCCACCATATTTATTTTGCCGTCGTAGATCTTCTCGATACGAAAAATCACATCGACGGAAGTTATATGGCGATTCAATAAATTTAAATCGTTTTGAATATGTTGAACGTTCGAATTCGATCCCAAATCGTTCTCTTTCAGCATTCGATGATCCGTATTCGACCACGTTTTTATATAGTATCTTCCGTTTATCTTGTACGCCGACATCCAAACGTTACACAGGGGAGCGTAATTGCGCAGTAGCGGGGCTATCATTTGACGGTTCTCACGTGGTTCGATGGTTTTCGTCAATAACCCGTCTGAAGTTCGATAACCTACGGCCATAGTGCCTTCCATGATGGTCTTTGCGAACGTTTTGTAACCGTCCGGAAATATGTAAAATTGTAGTATATCTTCCGGCGACCAGTAATCCGTGAATACGGCTCGCTCCCTGCCGTCACCGTTCAACGTACAATACGCTATAGGTCTGTATAGTATCATCATGGTCGTAACGTTCAATTTATTCCGCATCGTCGCCATGTCCCATACGCCCCCCGCAGTTTTGGTCCACTCTACGTCGGCGATTATGTCGGGATCGAACAGAATTTCGTGAAAAGTGTACTTGTTTCCGGTGATCATCTCGCTCACACCGTACGGTATCAACGGCAGATCGGTAAAATGCGAGATATGAACGAAATTATCGTTCCTATCCAACGCGTGTAACATATCATCGATCAGCGCATTTTTCACGTACGCTAGTTCCTCTACACCGATCTCTTCCGGTATATACATCGACATGGCTAGTCTGTAGTATTTGTGGAAAGCGCTGAACATGTACGGTTCGCGTTGGACGTTAACGAATCTGCTAGACAAATCTGTGTCGAACACACAAGATGCGGGAATCAACGTCAACGTTAGATATACCAAAAATTTTCCGACTCGAAATCTAAATCGAACATCTTGAATATTTCCACCGTCCGGTATCATATGGTTACCTACGAGATTGAGGAATTCCGAAGTCATCAACGACCGTAACGTTCGCTCGGGAAACATCGAAATTATACCGTTCGTACCGAACAAGATTAGCGTACCCGCACGAACGGGCAACGTAGAACACCATTTCGCCATCCGTAACGTCGGCGATTCTATTAACGTATCGTCTCGAGATCGTGCCGCGACGGTCATAATTTCGATCGTTTTCATGTCGATCGTACGTTCGAAAATAACGCTCAGACTCCTGTCGTCTTTCACACCGATAACGACGAGAGCACTCCTATATATTTCGAGGAGTCTTCTATCTTCGTTCTCTAACACTCGTGTCTGTAGATGCGCTTCTATCGCATCGACCGCATCGCCGTAAGTAGTTTCGGCGCTCATCACGTCAATCGCTAGATTTCGAACGATAGCCTGGGTAGTATAGGTCGAAAGAAAAACGGGAAACACGGAGTCGTAGTAGAAGGTGCACGACGTAGGCGATCTACCGAACGCTAGACGACCCAATTTGATCAGAGTGGTAATTTTGGAAATGGACGATGAATTCGCATCGGAATCGATTACGACACGGTCACCACCTACACGTATCGTGCCATGCATTTGTCGTAAGAACGCAGGCGACGGTTGTGACGACGACGACGACGATGAAGAAACTCCATTTTCATCTGCCATTCTATTTCTTATAACTCGCTTTCCCATATATTGTCGTTTACGTCGCCATCCTCGCAATTATCGTCGTCCGTATCGTCTACGTCTATATTATCGTCGTCGTCGTCGTCGTCATCATCCGTATCGTCGTTATTAACGTCGGCAGCCGTCCCGGGAACGTCACCGATAGCCAAGGTGTTTGCCAGAATTTTCGATTTGTCCATGCAAAGGACCGATTCGGTATTATCGACAAATAAATTTATCAGTTGCAACGTGTACCGTTTGTAGTTCGTGTGATCTACCATTTCACCGAACATGTCTTCGCTGCGATGATGAATGAAACTTTTCACGTTCCTCGCGTGATCCAATACGTCGACCAAATTCAATAGAGCACCGACATATTGACAAATCATATAATATACGTAAATGTCCATCAAAGCCACGTCGTCGTACGGCTTCAGTTTATATGCGATAAGGCGATCGTGCAACATGATCGGAGTGCGCTGCTGCTGCTGCTGTCGCCGATTGCGAGGCAATTCACAGTCCGCACGCCGCATATTCAATTTCCATATTCTATTTTGGTCGTCGGTCAGCGTGTGCTCCTTCTGAGAGGCGATATAAAAAATAAAATCTGTCGTCACGTCCAAACCCGACGGAGATATTTTCGAATCGCATAAACCGCTCAATCTCAAATATGGGAAAATATGTTCCATTTCTTATTTTTCAACAGAAAAAAATAAAGAGAGAGAGAGAGAGGGAGAGATTAACATTTAATCTGATACGTCTTTACGCCATACGAGTGGTTGTATTTGGCAGCGTTCTCGGCTTCTCGATTAGTCGATTGCCCGTCTCCAGATTCACTATTATAACCATTGTTTCCAGTGTCGATTAGCTTATTGAATCTAAATTTATCCGCCTTTATAACCTCTACGTTCAATTCCGATTGTGATTTTTTGACGATACGAGGTTTATAGAGATCCAATTTGTCGAAACTGTATTTAATGGGTATCGTATCGTAGAATATAACGGAATCGCTGAATAAACCGCCACACAGCCCTATCAAGGGATGTCTGCCTTTGATCAATCGGATTTCTTTCGTTTTGCAGTTAAAATCGACAATCTGGTCAAAGTTTTCGATAGTATCGATGGCCTGAGATTCGTTGTTGATCGAATTTGTCGTGTTTGACATACAATGCAGAAAAGCTTCTGCTGACATAATGATATCTTATCTACTAGGGGTAGGAGAAAAAGAAAACGAATTATCGTATTACGATTCATTTATTGTACGATATCGGACGAACACTGATCGACTGTTTCGTCACGATGGTTGGCCATCTGGGAAAGAAAATTCGTTACTGAAACTGAAATCGAATTTATAGTTAACGACATACCGCAACGATCAACCCTCGCACATCTTCAAAAGTTCCATAACACATCGGTGGACACCGGATATGGTCACGACTAAGGATTGAACGTTTCAGTTCGGAAAATTCGTTCGGCAAATTTTCGTTCGAGCATCGATTCCGTATAGGTGTCAATTTAGACGTTTCGTCGCACCTGAAACATATCAGTATTCGACGATTCGAAAAAAATATATATTTACAAAATACCGTGGGTCGTTTGTAACGAATTGTACGTTCTCGGGAGAAGTCGATTCGTGGCATACATTCGTTGAATCGCTAAGTGGAACCGTACGATTTTCATCCACCACATCGATATTCGAATAGTCTGAAAGTAGTGACATTTTCGCAGTATACAGTATGCAGTATGAATGTAACACCTCGAACAATCCGGAACTACTATCGATCGTTGTCGGATACGACCGGTGTATATATATATATGTGCTCGATGAGGTGGGGGAGGGGAGTGCGTATCAGTCTATCGTAACAGACCCCAACTTCACTCGTATAACAAATCGACGAAAAGATTCGCACGGATACGAGGGGGGAACGCGTTGCCGATCGTTTTTATCGTTCTGGACGACGGTCGGGTTGACGTCGTACGAACCGTTGACTCAATACGGCCATGAATCCCGTGACGATACCCGCAACGATCGCGATCGATTTGTTGTTACTTCCTTTTGGATTACTTTCCCCGTCTACGATTACGAGATTTTTTTTATTTCCGATAAACGCGTACAGTTCCTTGAGATTGGACGATATCTCATCACTAGTTGCGTTTATATCGTCCGGTGTCATCATCGTCATATATTCTGGTTCCCGTGCTCTTATTACTGGGAGGTGACGTGAAAATCTATCATTTGTCGCGTTACGATAGGTAATACGATATTGTTCGAAATATCCGAATCGAGCGATACCGTCGTAACTCGATCATCATCATCATCATTGTCGTTGTCGTTGACAATAACATATTTCGGGGAATCTGCACTTATGATCGTACCGATTATCGAAAATACTGGATAATTCATATCGGTGACGGAAACGACGCGAACGGTATCGGTCAACGAAAAAGTAAGATTGGAAAATATTTTCTTCACCAAATCGCCAATTTTCGATTGTGAAGCGTTCGTTCGATGCATATCTGACGCTATATGTCGCATAACATCCTCGTTAACGTTCAATTTGGCCGAGTTAAACGAACGATGCACCAATTCGAGGTATTCTTGTGGAGTTTCCGGCTTGGACACGAGAATATTCGCAACCGAACGCCGGGTGATGGCTTCGTCTATATCTTGAAAAATATTCGTGGCACATATCATCAGTACGTTCGATTCGGCATCGGAGCTGCTGAACTTGTTCATTTCCATCATAAAAATTAATTTTAGCTTTTTATCGATGGGCTCTTCGCCGGCCGAACCCCTCCTACTGAATATCGAATCGATTTCGTCGATAAAAATGATTTTCGGAGCTACGGATCGGATGGCCCATTCGAAGATCGCCGTCAACAGTTTTTCACTGTCGCCCACGTATTTACTGAATAGTTGCGACAATTTCATCTCGTATATGGGTACGCGACAAAACGTGGCCAACGCTCTGGCCAACGAGGTTTTTCCCGTGCCCGGAGGGCCGTACAGAATGATCATACTATTACCGGTTATATCTCTGTTGCGTAGAATTTCTTTCGTTCTGCTGTTGCTATTCAACGAGAACATATGCGCTAGTTCTTTCAATTTCTGCTTCGTATCCGAATGGCCGATTATATGATCGAAATCGTCGGTACGGGTTAGCGTTAGTTCGGGAATCACATGTTTGACGCTATCGTAATCGTTGTATTGCGACCCGCCGTCGCCGTTGTTATTCCCGTGCAAATTTAACGACATATGTGTGGCGTTCATCACCGATATAGTTTCTACGTTGCCAGACGAAATCGCACCGTCCAATCTCTGAATGCGGTCATAAATTTGTACGATTTTATTGAGAATCAATTCGATAATATACGAACGATCGAAAGCTATGAAACTTCTATTTCTTTCGTGCTCGGTCGATTCTGAAGGATTCGGTCGCCGCCGCCGTTGTTTCACCCGATTCAGTGGTAACGTTACACCGGATAGCAGACAGCACGCGTTATATAACACCGATTGAGCCGAGGCATATCGAATTATCGCTTTTTCGTATTTACTCTCGCGTTCGTAATCTATGGCGTCGTTCGTTATACGTGCGACTTTCGACATTTCTTCGAACAGCGTCATCATGATCTTATGCTTCCGTTCGGCATTTCTGTTGTTGTTGTTGTTGTTATTGTTGTTGCCGCCACCGTCGTCACCGAAACTTTCGTGGTTTTTCGTGTTCGACATTGCCGTTATCGTATGTCGTCTCGATGATCTTTTCGCTTGCGCTCTATCGCATCTTATAAACGCGCTTACGACGGGACGACTGGAAAGGAAAGTCAATTCGAACAAATACACACATACGAATAGTATCGAAAGATATTTATTTTCGAAATACATTCAAGAAATATCGCGTATCAACATATCGTACCATATTTCCCGACTCCACTCGTGTGACAACCCAAGTTGGTGTTATATTATCGATGCGATAAATGTCACGTTATGTTACTCGAAATGTTCATAAGGGTGAAATTCGTATCTCATGACGGTCACGTGGACTGTAAACGGGTTAAAACAAATACGTACAAATAGTGTCGAAAGATATTTATTTTCAAAATACATTCAAGAAATATCGTAGGCACGTGTATCGTGACGCGAGAGATCGTCGTGTAAGCGTACTCTCAACGACTCCCAATATCTTTGGAACAAACAATAAGTATATCGAACGTCGCCTGTCGAAGAATGAAAATCCCCGTGCGGTTGTAGACACTGTGTCATCGAGTGTGCTTCTGAAAGATTCAATTGGGGTCCACCTCGCCGACTGTCAGATTTGACGTGATCGCTTCTACCCAACACAACGGTCATCAGAATTATTTCATTTTGGAACATAAAATCCAGCACGTATCGTTCGTCTTGCAGTTGTCGACTGGACAAGTTGATCCATAACGGTTTTACCATACCCGATACGGCTACGTCGTGATGATGGCCGCACGTCAAAATCGGTCTGTCTCTCGAGAGCGAATAGTAAGCTTGAGTCGATGCCTGAACGTGAGTATAATTGTTGCATACGTTGACACAATGTGCACATCTGAACTCTCGATTGTCGTCGATCGTGTGTTTTTGTAGGAACATCATATCGAATCGACTTTGCCACGTAACGAATAACGGAACATTATGTTCACGGAGACATACTTCGTGTACCATCTGAATCATCATTAAAGGATCCACGTTATGAGTTGACTCGTAACATCGATTAACTTCCAAAGTTTTCAATATATTTCTTTTGACGATCGCCGGTATAGAAGCGTCCGGATACATCGTCGTTAACACGAAATCGCTCGGTACAAATATGTCGTTTTGGACGAATTCTAATTTGTCCAATACGTAAGATTTTCCTCGATATTCGACTGCGATATTATCGTCACATATCGATGCACTAATGTACGCTATTCTATCGATTTTGTTCACGAATTCCGTATCTAAAGCAAACGGCTTCACGAATTCCGATAGCAAACGTTCTGCCATAAACCACAACATATTCTTTCGGTTATTCATTTCACCGCCGACGATACCACTTGACCGGTTCCTATCGTCGTCGTCGCTATATCTACTGGTACGTTGTATCGAGTGTCTGCTTATATGCGTTCGTCGATGACGACGATTACGGCGCGAGTATCGTTGCGATTGTCGTCGTATTCGCCTTCGTCCACATTCCCGTTGTTGTTGTTGTTGTTGTTGTTGTCGTCGTGGTTCTCTTTCGTAGGATCTCGTCGGGTACGTATCGCTTCGAACAACTTTATCGCGATATTCCCGTCGTCGTTGCCGTCGTAGTTCTCTTCCGTATGATCTCGTCGGGTGCGTATCGTTTCGAATAACTTTATCGCAATCTGAATCGTCAGAGAACAGATACTCTTCTTCGTCGTCGTCGTCGTCGTCGTCCGATGACAAGTCACGCGACACCTTCGATGTAACAGCACCGTTCACGTCGTCGTTATCGTCATTACTCTTGCAATTATTCTTACCGTGATAATCTCGTGACGACTTCGTATCATCACCATCATCATCATCATCGTTTGCAGCGTCAACATTGGTAACTTTACATTTTATGTCGACTTCGCTGAGCGACATCTCACCATCGTCGCTATCATTCAATAAGATACCGTTCATATCATCGACGAGATCGTTCCAGTCTGGCTCCGTCGTCATGGTCTCTTATTATCATTATTATCATCATCATGATCACGAAACTCGATGAGATCGGATCGAATGGAAAGTCATACAAAATAAACGCTAACAAAACTTTAATATAAATGTATTTATTCGTTCAGTAATCGCAATATATCAGTCAACTTATGAGAATGTACATTCACAGGAAATGATTTGAACGGTACGTCGTTAAATCTCTGCTGCTCGGACGAGGACGACGACGACGACGACGATTTGCTTCCCAGACACCTGTAAATCGTGGGCACTTTATTTTCACACAAATTGACGAAACAAATATACGTGATGATTATTTCGTTTACAAAAAATTTATAAATACTATTCGAACTGGGTATATTTATGAATAAAATGTTCCTTTCGAATAACGTTCGCCTAACGTCCGTCAAATACAGACCGGTCTCCGCGTGGAACGCATCTTCGTTATTCTCGTATACAACGATCAACTTGTTCAAAAAAGTTTCTTTTGTGATATAAAACAAATCGGTGACTATATCGAAACTCGGCAAGGTAGTTTCGAATTGTTCGAAATAGCACAATTTTAATATTAACCAGCTCGCGTTAATTAATACATCGTGACGCCCGACGAATTCGGCAGATTGGAAGTGTTCGGTTTTGATACGAGAGATTTTTTCTTGAAAATTGCGGATGACTTCTTCGTTCGCACTTGAGATGGATTCCTTATCGTGGGAGCCATTAGTTATTCTCTTACTACTTTGATCGTGGCTACTAGTTTCTCCGTTCGATTTGATTTTATTCCGAGATGTAGGTTGCTTGCGAACCTTTTTCGCTTTAGCTGCGGGTTCGACGACGGCTGACGCCTGTATCTTGCCTTCGCCTGCTGTTTCTGCTTCTAGTCTATTCACGTGTACATCTTTCTTCGTGGTAACGGCGACCGTCCGCGCTTCAATCGATCGCTCTAATTCGGACCCTTCCGTATCGTTCCCAATATCATCGTCATCTTCCTCGATCGTATGTGTGTCTCTTTTCCGTTTTTGACATCGCTTCTGATCAGATTTACCATTTTGTTTCTTTTTCTCACGAGCTATCGGGAGTTTGACCAGAAGTTGCGGTTTTATCGTTGCAGTTTCCACGGTCGATTTCGTTTTCGATCTTTTCGACGTCGATTTTTTCACCGGTGTCGTACCAGTTGGCTTAGTAGCAGTAGCAGTAGTAGTAGTAGTAGTAGCAGTAGTGGTATCGTTATACGAATCGGTATATTCACTCGTTTCCCCGTTCGTGATGGCGGTTACAGCGACGATAGACTTACTTGTTGGACGATATGTCGGATGCAAATTGTTCTTCACCGGGTTTAGCGGCTTGACGAAGATGGCATCGTCGGGATTGTACTCTGGAACGGCGTTGGCGGTGGCGGTGGACACAACATCGAAACTGTCAACGTGCTGCTGCTGCTGCTGCTGTTGTTGTTGTTGTTGTTGTTGTTGTTTACCCAGCACTCGTTTAGTTATATTCCGAAGTTGATTCAACGTATCGTCGGTAATGGTCAAATCAGAAATGATCGGACCCATTTCCATGTGTTTTTTTAGCTTGGCCAAACTTGCCGAAGACATCGTCGATGTTTCGCTGGTGAAATATTCACGTCGACTGACTGCCTCCCACCGTGACGCATCCGTTTATATAGCACCACGTGCGATCGTTTATTGGTCAATTATGTTTCATAACTCGACCTGGTAACCGTTCCAAGTATACATCTATATGACGATGTCGTCGTTCGTCGTTATCGTAATTGGCGATGTTATTGCCTAACCAAATCGGTTCTACTACACCGTCGAGACGAAATTTCAAACACCCCGTTTTCGATATCGAATCGTATCCTCGAAGCACGTCCATATTTGGAATTATCGGCATTCGTTCGGAATTCGTGGAACACGCCACGAATGCCGTCCCCAACATCGTATGGATGCGTGGAGCAGATGTGAGCGTTGCGAACGCTCCCAAATACACACGTGGCCATTCGTTAAAACTGAAATATCCTATTTGATCGCAATGGCGTATCGGTACTTTATCATTGAAAATGCGACAAGGTATAACTGGGAACGGCGTGAGGGCGTTACATAATCCGGGTAAACCTTCCGCTCTACTCGATCCGTCATATTCGTATTCGAAACGTAGAGTATCTAAAGGGAACGGTGGTGTAGCATAATCGTCCGGGTACGGAGCGTTATACACATAAGCGTATAGCCACTGGTCGTCGTCGTCGTCCTTGCCGTTGGATGTCATGATCGCGCCGCGGTCTTACAAGTTGCAGCGCATCGATCGACTTCCGACTGACCCGTCACGTTCCGTAAGCGCACACGAACGTGTCGCTGCACCCTCGAAATCCGTCCGATGTCGACGAGATAAGAAGCACACCGGTGTCATAATTTCGAGGGTGCCACACGGGGTACAGCGTACCACGTGTGGCACCCGCGAAACCGGTACATATCCTCGGAATTCGTGCATTTCGAGGGTGCATCACGGGTACGCGGTGAACAACGATGCACCCGCGTCGATCGTTCCGAGTAGACACCGGTGTCGACACCGGTGTCGACGCTGGCGTAGGCACCGGTGTCGACGCTGGCGTGGGCACCGGTGTCCACACCAACGTCTCAAAATCTCGAACGATGTGTGCAATCGCGGTTACGTTTGACGGTATCGCGCGCAGTTTGTGTCACGTCGCAGACAACGCGTACTCGACGGTGCGACGTTATCAGCTCCCGGTGTTCCGTCGAGTTCCAATAGTAAGACACAGAAATGAGCGGCGTGCCGGTATGTTTTCGATTGAAACCTTTTTATTGTCACATGGACAACGGACAAATTTATAATATAGGTAACACCACCGTGAGAATAACGATGACGCGGAAGGAATTGTTGGATATTATCGACATTTCTGTCGGTGTCGTCAAATTATACGAACCACGTAGTTATAAAGCGGCGACGACGACGGCGACGACTACTACTACACCGAAAGATCGTAATGGTGCATCACGAGATGATTTTACGTTGAGTGCGATGAAGCAGCACGTCCGGCCCAAAATACACAATTTATGGAATAAAATAACCACCATAGTTGAATCGAACGAATCTTTACGAAAAGTAACGAACGCCATTTTAATATATAACGTGGACAGTATCGAGAACACGTTAAATTACATATACTCGTGTGTGATTTTACAAAAAATATGCGCTGGTGAGGCGAACGACGAGAACGATGCCAATAAAATCAACACGCCAGCGCCGTCGTCTCCCAGCTCGCTGAAATGTGACGAATTCTACGATTTGATATCGCACGAAAGTTATAATAACGATAACGTGTTGGCGACGACCATGGAACACCTGTGGACACTTTTAGACGATATTCTCTTCTTCAAACCGATATATTCCATTCTACAAAATTTATTAGTATTTTACATACAAATTTACATCTTGAGTAACAACTCTATATCGTTCGAAGAAGGAACGCCATCGGTCACGAAGGATATTACCACCGCGGACGCGTTGGGCAATCGAATGGGTTGTTTCATAAAACAATGGCTGTTACAGGGTAAAGACACGAGCGTTCGCAATATTTATACGTGCGTTTTGAACGACGACATATTCCACGACTTGGCGAAGCAACTACGAAAATACATATTGCACAATCGCGATCGATATAACGTGCTCATCGGCCGAGACAATTTCGTAAGCGAGGAGGTGTTCACCAATACCTTGCTGAACGACAAAAAGGGCCTGTATCGGAATATGGACGATCTGTCGATTTTCGTGAGAAATCACTTGAATTCCGTTATCAGTAGAAAAATTAACGACGACAACAACGACAACGGTAGCGATAGCAGCAGCAGCGGCGGCAGCAACACCACTACCACCAGGCTCGTAGAGGACATTCAGACGGACGTCCTTATACCGTGGCTATTATTCGAGGGTTTTTGTGGAGCACCGTCGTCTTCGTCATCGTTTTACGATAGACACCTGAGCGTATTGAAATCGCATTCGTTACTTCATCTCAAGAACATTTCGGACAAAGATAACGGCAATTTGGTGAACAAATGCTTCGAAATTATAATGGCCGATTCGTTGGTCGTTAATGATACGATCAAAAGTTGGATCGAAAATAAGTATATACTGGCGTTACAAGAAGTATACGAAATGAAGAAATATATCACCAAAGTATTGGAAACTGACAAAACGTGTACGATGAAAAATAAAAAATTTTCGAAATAAATTTTAAATATTTTTATTCATAACTCAACAAATTATTACAAAAAATCGAAACATCTCGCATTTTTTGTGGTAGTTCGCCTCACTTGTTGGATTTTTGGACGGCAAATTTTCTGGCAGACCAATTCAGCGATTTCATCGTTCGTGCGAACCACATAAGGTTCACTGGAAAGATTTATCAATAACACGGATATTTGTCCGCGATAATCTTCATCTATTATTTCGGCTCCTACTGTAACACGACGATTTACAGAAAGATCCGATCGGGGAACCAACCTGCCACAGTAACCGCGCGGTAGTTGTATACGTATACCTACATCGACGAGCCTCTGACCTTTCGCTGGAATAATGCAGTCTTCGACGCTACGCAGACACATTCCCGACGCTCGACTTGAGGTTCGATCAGGTAGACGAGCCTCCTCGGAACACAATTGGACACGTAATGTTTGACCCATTTTTCGATATTCTATCCAAATAGAACGTCAGCTAGTCGTGCGAAAAGAAATACAGCTTCGTCGATGTAATATTGAAGGACGTGACCATAAAACATCCAATTGGTGGTGGTTGCGTTCATTGTCGACACACGATATCGTGTAAAGTGTACGACATTTCATTCGTTTCGGCGAAGATATAGTCTGACGCATCCCCACTATCTGCATTGCACTATATAAATTCCAACGACCTATTGTAACAATCAGAAAATGTTCTCCCGCTATCGCCATCGCTAACGGAGAATAACTCACGCTCGTGCGACAGTATTAATTCGCGAAGCATGGAAACAGTGCGCGTATTACGACGAGCCATAGCAACAAAATATTCTGCACCAAACGGCGAACATGTGGCCATTTTTGTATTATCTCGTTTCGATAACCTTTTCCACGTGTATAATACGATATCGCTGAAGGTGGACGCAGCTGTAGAAAAATTCACGCTTTATCACCTGCTGGACCTATTTGCCCGGCTAACGAACCAATTCTATCATAATTTTGATTTGCTATCGAACTATTTTCCATACACCGTCAAGAATCACAACGATTTTCTATGGGGTAATCCAATATTTATCGTTGCGTCGCTGTCGAGTACGCCCCACAAAATGTGTCGCTGGGTAGATGAAAAGATTCTCCTTGGTCCATTGTTACGCGCCGTAAGAAAACCAATCGGATATGTGCAATTGTATACATCCAGCAACACCAGATACTTTACGTTTGGAGTCAAACGCAATAATAATTCATCGGCGCAGCCGGAGGAAGAAGGTGAATATAGACTGTTGTTGATCACGCCATATCGAATAGTTTCGAATACCCTGTACTGTCGCGTACAATGTGTAATATTCGTTTGATGAAATAAATAAATACCAAAGTGACATAGTCTTTTTTTGGGGGTGATGGTGGTGGTGGTGGTAAAGAAACAACAGAAAAATAAAAATTATAAAATCAATTTATTCATATCGACCGAAACGTTATATGTATCGTCGATGGCACTATAATATCGAGTGAATTCCTCGTGAAATGCATCGGTCAATTGTTTAGCTGCACCGAAAGGTTGTCCGTACCTATTTAAGGAATCTATTATCAAATCGGCCGGTACTCGAGCGTAACATCCATCTTGCGCTTCGATCTGAACGGTATCTTTCCATTTGTAATAGGGATTCGTTTGGATTAGCCATTGCTTCCGCCATGCCGCCGGTAAACTGGGTAATTTTTTTACGTCAATATTCACTGGTTTGTTGATGTCCTCCACGTATCGAAACCAAGAATAGAACATACTGATACTTAGCAAACCTTGTTTTATGGCGTCGTCGTGTAAGCCTGATGACACGTAAATTTTCGTTTCTCGATTGAAGAACACGAACGGTAAGGATCCTTCGTTGTTGATAACGCTATTGGTCACCAGTTTGGATTTGTTGTGGAAACAATATTTATAGATGGCTTCTCGTTCTTTACTGTTGAAATATCGGAACTGAGCAACTTCGGGTTCGGTGATGTTGTCGTGCCAAAAATCGACTTTGATGTGAAGAATACGCTCGACCACGGCCGAATCGTACGGACACGATGGTGGATCGTTACACGTGTACCACAACTTCGATAGGGCGTAGATGGCCGCGAACACATTGCCCACGTTATTTCTATACTCGATTTTACTTTCCGATATGACTTTCTTGAAGCCGCTCGTGAACGTCGCAATCTCGTCCTGAACCAACATCATGTTCGTCACGTACATCAGCATGGCCGGTTGGTTTTCCTTGTTCGTGTCCGTCGGTTCTTTTGCCGAAGCCGAAGTACGGCCGTACTCTCGCAATATGTCGAGCAATTTAGTTTTACCTCCGTGCCTATGACCGCAAACTATGGTACACAACTTGGACCATTGTCCGGGAAATTCGATGCTTAGAATCAACTTTAGCATTAAATCTAACGTACCGAAATCGAACGAACATAAATAGAATAGGTACGTTAACGTGAGTAATACATAGTCGTATTTCACTTCTTCGGAATTTTGTTGTAAATAGTAATTGGCTCGTTTGTATCGATTCGGATGCGATAGGACGTAACGTTTCAATATGTCGTCACGGCGTTCGTTTCGTGATCCCACGTAAAAAGCGTACGGTAAAAGAATTTCCGCTTGCTCGTACAACCACCGTATCACGTCGTATCGCCCGTTTTCTATCCAACTCAGTATACTGGCCGGTAGGACGGATCGACGGTTCGAGCGACGCCGACGGCGACCTAATCCCCAGATGAACGACGACGACGACTCTTCCTCTCCGGTGTTTCCACTTTTATCGTTATCGCGTTCGTCCCCGTTATCGTCGTCGTTGTCGTCGTCACTATTCACAGCCTGTATCAAATCGGCGAACGATGGAATATCGAACACCGTCCATTTCGGTAAACGTTTATACATGTGAACCGTCACTATGAAACATATCAACTTTAATCGGAACGGTAACGATTTTTTGTTTCGTACCGCGCATTCGGCGATATTAGTCATCGTACGCGAATCGAATTCTTTCATGATCTTGGCGAAAGTCGTACGTAAACTTGACAATATCGCTAAAGATTTCACTTTGGATTGCATCATATGTTTATTGGACGAGAGTTTCTTCTGATTGGTATTATTATTATTATTATCGTCGTCGGTATATTGCGGGTGGAGAGTAGTCGACGATCCTTTTCGTACGGCATAATCACGATATAAATAGTCTTCTTTGCTATCTACGTTATCGTTATCGTTTTCTTCGTTGTCGCGTAACGCTGAAGACATACGCCGGCAAAAGTCCGAGCCGAGCGTATCTATCCCAGTAGCTGTCGTATGTTTCGACCGAGACGAATCGTGACCAACGGTAGTGCTAGCAGCAGCAGCAGCAGCAGTAGTAGTAGTAGTAGTAGTAGTAGACGCGGAAAATTGTCTTTTCTTCGTAAGCCATTTTAATCGGGTGCGAACGTCTACGATTCCCCGGATGGCTGCGATGTCACGACACAAGTCACCTTTGGTATATATCTGATTGGAGTAATTACGTTCGACGTTATTGAGCAGAGGTAAAATCGTAGTGGATGTGGTTTGACGAGAAAGAAGATATTCGTTTCTTCGTATCGGTGGAACGTAAGTGGGATGACTCGATCGTTTCTCGAAAGTCGTCCATCCCAATTGTATCGATGATCGCCTATCGAAAATCGCGTGCACCACTTGACTAACGTCCAGTTCTTCGCTAGTCACTATTTTAGCGTTGATCGCTTTGACGACGATACTTTGTACGATGCAATTGATTCTGGCGAAATTTCTTATATGTTCGTTCTGTCTGGAGTTCGACGATGACAATGATGATGATGATGATGATGATGATTCGGTGAAGATCCCGTCTAGGAATACTTCGATATCTTTGTGCGGTTTCTTACCGAGCAGATCTACACACATCCTGTAATCTTTGATATTCAACGAAATATGACCGGCTGTTTTCGAATCGAAAAAATCTCGTACGTCGTTGTTCTCTTCGATAACCAACGGTACTACCGGCTGCGTCATGACGAATCGCAAAGACGACCGATCGATGTCCGCTTCCATGTCTATCAGAGCACGCATTCCGTCCACCACGGTATCGTAGATCGACACGTCCGCCCGTTCCACTTCTTTTATCGGATATTCTCGCATCAACAACGATTGCGAACCGCCACAAGTGATCTCTCTGAGTTTCAGCACCACGTTAAAGTAAGCCGGAGTTTTTATTTCGTCGTATACGTGATTGGTCCTATACAAGTAATTTCTACCGTGTTTCTGGTCGAACGGTTTGGCATTGAAGATATCTTGCAAAGCGGATTGACTACAACCGATTTTGTCGGTAATAGTTTTGTATGCCGTGTGCACGTTAACGAATTCTGTGCCGTTATACATGTACGGTATGCCGTTCAACGTAAACGGACGCCAATAGTATTTTTTGAACATCGTCAACAGATCTCTATTGACCGTCGTCATTTTTTTGGATTTTTTTGCGTTCTTTTTCTTATCGTTCTGTGGTGGACATTTTCGTTTTCTGCTACTGCTATCGGTCACATTCGAATTCAGTTCTTCGGTCCTGTTTCCGCTAAAACTGTTGAAATTTCCGAAGGTGTCGTTAGCATCGCCGGCCGAATTATTCGATGTCGTCGTAGCACCATCCTTGTCGACGTACAAATAACGAGGAAAATGTGTTTTGAACAATTCGGCCGGTGCCCACAGCGACAACGGATCTCTAGAACTCGCCGTGAATTTGACACAGGCAAATTGGATCACGAACGATATCATAGCGGTGCTGTCGCTAAATTCTGACATCAATTTGTTCATCGTATCTTCCGGTATATAATTATAGTAATATAGGTAGGCTTGCAACTGTGTCGGATGTATGGATGTTTCGTGATGATACATTAAGGACGCACAAAACGAAAACACGTTGTAATTGGTATGTTTCAATTTCGCCAATCCGCTGTTCGTTTCATCGTAACCGATGTCGAATTGGAAAGTCGGGAGATCGTTCGCTCGGTCGCGCACCCTCCATCTGTTCTGTCTTTTATCTTTTTTACGACCATACGGTTCGTCTAATTGCTCTTGTCGATTTATGTCGGTCATGATGGATACGTAAGTTCCATAAATATCGCTCAATACACCCGTAATCATGTTCCACTTGATGCACTCGTTAATGAGGATTTTCATTTTCTCCAACTTAACTTGTTCGGTGTATCGTTCGCTTTCGTCGGTTTCATCGTCGCCACCGCCGTCGCCGTCGTCATCGTCGTCGTCGTCATTTCTGCAACCGTCGTCCCCGTTACGACGACCGGAATACCGATGGCTGTTCGCGTTCGCTATAATATAATCGAAAAGTACCATAACGTAACGATCCGACAACGTTCTATCGAAATATTCGATCAACAATATTTGCCACATATCTTCGCTGATGATATCACACTCGTAGATCGTATTACGAACGTAACTCAAATCGGTGATCATGCTAAACACACGATTCGTATTTTCGTATCCCTTCTCGTCGGTATACTTGAAATGACCCTCCAATATATCGATATTACCTCGTTTTTCTACAACACGTTCGGGACCGGTGACGGTTACGGTTGGGACGGATGACGATGTAGCGACACCGGCAGCGCCAATAATCGTTCTAACGCCCTTATTGGCATTTTTCAAGTCTGTTTTCTCGTCGAAATAAGGCAGAGCCACGTCGTGTTTACGTGACATTTCTTCTTCTTCTTCTTCTTTTTCTACGATATCTTCATCGCACGGTGAAACGGTGGTCTGCTGCTCAACTTGTTGTTGTTGTCGTCGTCGTCGTTTCCGCTGACATCTTTCCGTCCTAGTATTCTCGTCGATGGACATCTCGTTCGATATACTCGTGGAATTCGAAGCGATGAGATCGTCGTCGTCGTCGTCGTTATCGTTAGAGTTGGAATATTCGAGATTATGGGACGACATCGACGACATCACTTCTTCGTAATTTTCGACAAACAACCAGCGACAAAAGGTTTTCTTACGATTGATCATTCGATTCGGTGTAATAGTGTATAGAATATCGTCTCGATACGATTCTATCTCTCTGCGATTGCTGTGTATTTCCATACATTCTTTATCGAGAAAATATTTCTTTTGAAATTTGAAACGAAATTCTCCGTCGAAGCCACACCACACGATTTCTTCTTGCGACGAATTACGTTGATATTGAGAACATTTTGTCGCGTCCGTTCCGTCGTTCGTATATTTCAAACTGTAGAATGGGTATACGTATTTTGGGATCGGTGATAAAATATCCACGTCTGTTATATCGTTTTTATCTGCAGATGTGAGCGTGGACGTATCGAAGTTGTACAGGAAAAACGTATCGGCGTGATTTCGACCGTACGGCAGTACGAACGAGGTACACGATTCGTTCAAAAATAAATCTAATTCCTCCGAAGAACTCGTCTTGGCTCGTACTCGATTCAACGTGCGTATTAATGCGTACAGCAAATGATGGTACATACACCGATCGACGTTCACATCGTGAAATATCATATGAAAGCCGTGCGTTTTCCCAACGGTTATAACGACCGTTCCCACGTATCGTATATGTAAAATTTTCTCGAACATTCTTCTCACCACCTCACATATAAATTCCACGTGTTTTTGGGATTCGCACCGCGCCTCTCGAGTCTGTGATTTTTTCTTGCACTCGATACAATCGAAAACGAACACCAATCGATGAACTAGTTCGTACGATATTACGACGCTACAATTATGTGGAACATCGATCGCTCGAATCAGAGTTTCGTAATTTTCGTGGGAAATTGTAAACTTCGTCTTGGCATCGTCCGAAACTATCATATGAATCCGTGCGATTCCACGACTCGTCAGCTCCCCATCGTTAACGTCCAATTGTCGTAATACGCCGTCCAGAAGATATCGCTTATAATCGACTTTCGGGAACTTTTTCAATATACTGT
Organism: Endomychus coccineus; assembly: GCA_958510875.1. Classification (NCBI taxonomy): domain Eukaryota; kingdom Metazoa; phylum Arthropoda; class Insecta; order Coleoptera; family Endomychidae; genus Endomychus; species Endomychus coccineus. Next base: position 56,897,639 of record OY294070.1, on the reverse strand, counting down.
TCAATTTCAACGTTCCAATCGAACAATCGACGACGGTATCACTTGGAGAATTACAGATCGTTTCGTCTTGCGTGTTAGTGTTCGACATGTCGTTAGACAATATTAGCGGTAGAGGTGAAGGTAGGGATGCGACTATCACCAAATTAATTTCGACGATGACGGTTTGTCGTACGTCGGCCTGTAACTTTATTTTCGTCGAGCGAAAAATTAGCCAACATATGCGATATGCACAGCACAATGAATAATAAACTACTGACCATATAGAATACACAGTTATGTATATTTATAGGTGATCCTAATGATGCGAGCGACGTCGTTGTATCCGCGTCACGATTATCGTCTTGTAATAGTGACAACATTTCAACGGGCACATCGACGATCGTTCCGTCGTCTTTGTCTACGCGAACTACTCCACGATCCGACCATTCTGTCGTGCTCTCGAAAAATTTCATCAGACGATCGACGTCATCGGGATACATGGCACCGATATTATGTTTACATCGTAACAACCACCAAGTCCAGAACATTTTATACGCCGATTCGTTGGCATACCGCGAACCGTTCCCTTTCGTCATCATCAATTCTAACAGATCGTTTCCATCGTCGTCGTAGATATTGTCACGGTACGCGATGAGCGAAGAAACGTCGACGTTCGAATTAGCGTTTGAATTCCTCTTCTTTACCAACCGAAATCTAATCGAATTCGCTTTCAAACGCTCAGACGAGATAATCGAGAATATATTACACCAACGCGAACAACACGAACGGGATATTTCTGGCATTTCTTACTGTTACTAGCGCGTGTGATTCGCACGTAATTCTCGTTCGAAAAACTAATATGTCTCTCGTCATGCACTCTAGCGTTATCGAGAAACAGTTTTGTCTCGAATGAAATTTGTTGAAACGAAATCGCACCGGTGGATTCCTTCGAGCTACAGAAAATTTGAACGTATATCTCGTTCGAGGAATGAAACAGTTTTGTCTCGAGTGAAATTTGTTAAAACGAAATCTCACCGGTGGATTTCTTCGAGCTACAAAAACTTTGAACGAAACTCTCGTTCGCAAAATGAAATCTTGAAATATTTTTTGATGAACAAACTTTGTCCATCTAGAATCTCTCGTCGAACGATTAGTTGTCGAAACGAAATTCCACCGGTGGATTTCTTCGAGCTACAAAAACTCTGAACGAAACTCTCGTTCGCAAACTGAAATCGTAAAATATTTTTTGATGAACCAACGTTGTCCACCTAGAATCTTTCGTCGAACGAATTTCCAAACTTATAAGTTCCTCGTCATGCGTACTACCTCCACCGAGAAACAGTTTTGTCTCGAGTGAAATTTGTTGAAACGAAATCTCACCGGTTGGATTTCTTCGAGCTGTAAAAACGTTGAACGTGAATCTCGTTCGCAAAATGAAATCGTAAAATATTTTCTGACTTTGTTCGCCTAAAATCTATCGTCGAACGATTCGTTGTTGGAACGAAATTCCACCGATGGATTTCTTCGAGCTACAAGAACTTTGAACGTAATTCTCGTTCGAGGAATGAAACAGTTCTGTATCGAATGAAATTTGTTGAAACGAAATCTCACCGGTGGATTTCTTCGAGCTGTAAAAACGTTGAACGTGAATCTCGTTCGCAAAATGAAATCGTAAAATATTTTCTGATGAACAAACTTTGCCCGCTTAGAATCTCTCGTCGAACGAATCTCCAAACTTATAAGTTCCTCGTCATGCGCACTAGCTCCATCGAGAAACAATTTTGTCTCTAGTGCAATTTGTTGAAACGAAATCTTAGCGGTGGATTTTTTCGAGCTACAAAAACTTTGAACGAAACTCTCGTTCGCAAAATGAAATCGTAAAATATTTTCTGACCAACAAACTTTGTCCGCTAGAATCTCTCGTGGAACTAATCTCCAAACTTAAAGTTCCTCGTCATGCGCATTAACTCCATCGAGAAACAGTTTTGTCTCGAATGAAATTTGTTGAAACGAAATCTCACCGGTGAATTTCTTCGAGCTGCAAAAACTTTTGCAGCAGTGATGACTCACAGTTACGTGACGTATCACGGGGGCAACGAAAATTGTGGAACGCAACATCCAGCTCTCGCGAGAAGCTAGCGCCAAGTCTAGGCAGTCAAGGGGGCTCCACGTACCCCCATAGCACCCCCTGCATCCCTATATATATATAATATATATATATTATATATATAACCTCCGCGACGGCCTGCTCCTTCTTACTACTACGTTGTTCTTACTCTGGTCAAGGAGGTTTAGGATCGCGGCCGAGAAGCTTGCTGATTATATAGTTAATTTAGGGTCAGCTGAGTGAATACTCGATTCTCATTGGACTAGAGCCAATTGACGTCACGAAAATCCTAAAATCTACTGATTTCTGACGAAAATCACGGTAGAAGGGGTAAAATTTTGATCAGATTCAATTCAGAGTTCCGAGAGCGAAGTCGATTGAGGTTAAATTGTACAATATTAAACCCACCCCATCCACAGATGTAGTAATTTCAAGAAATACATAGGACATCTATGGTAGATTTGATACTGTACACGTTGATTGGAAGTTCAAGGGAATTCTACCAGATGGCGCTCACCAACTCATTGTGATAAATTGATACAACATATCAACAGATGGCGCTTATCAAGTTGCTATACTCAATCTGTATAGGATGTTCGATAATCGGATTTGTCTCGCATTCATATAGATGTCGCTCAGTTAGTTATAACAGTGAAGTTGTATGACAATTCGACAGGTGGCACCTGCTCAATTACTGAAGTTAAATTGAATTACATTCCAATAGATGGCGTTTGATTGAACACTGTGACAAGTCTGTACATCCATCGATTAAGTAGCGCTTAATTGAATATTACAACGGAGAGATGGCGTTCGTTCAGTCATTATGACAAGTTTGTATATCACCCAACTAGGTGGTGCTCAATTGATTGTTACAACAAACTTGTATGGCAATCAAACAAGTGTCGCTCATTTGGAAACTCCCTGGGACAACATCAATTAACACGGATTTTTTTTTTGATTCGTCACTCGATAGCGGTTGTCGTCAACATTTCAATCGTTCCTATGTTTGAACGTTACTCTCGATTGAAAAATGAAATTGTAAACCATTTTCTCGTGAAGAAATTTCGTCAATTAGATTGTTCACCAGCCAACTTAGGATTTCTAATTTTGTTGAAACGCTCATCGTTTGAAACGGAAGATTGTTAACGTATCAACCATTCATATGTCTAAACGTTACTCTCGATCGAGGAATAGGATTGTAAAATATTTTATGAAGAACAAACTTTGTCGTCGGTCAAAATTCTCACTTAACGACTTCAACGATTCAGAATTTTGCTACATTACCTATCGCTCGTAACGAATAGTCGTGGTCAACGAATTAGTCGTTTCTCTGTTGAACGTTATTGTCTTTCAGAATTTGAAACTACAAAATATTCGCTGGTGGATGAAATTTGTCGAATTCATTTCTCAGCGACTCTGAACGAAACTCTCGTTCCAGAAATGAAATCGTAAAATATTTTCTGATGAACAAACTTTGTCCGTCTAGAATCTATCGTCGAACGATTCGTTATTGAAACGAAATTCCACCGATGGATTTCTTCGAGCTACAAGAACTTTGAACGTAATTCTCGTTCGATGAATGAAACAGTTTTGTCTCGAATGAAATTTGTTGAAACGAAATCTCACCGGTGGATTTCTTCGAACTACAAAAACTTTGAACGAAACTCTTGTTCGCAAAATAAAATCCTAAAATATTTTCTGGTGAACAAACTCTGTCCGCTAGAATCTCTCGTCGAACAAATCTCCAAACTTGAAGTTTCTCGTCATGCGCACTAGTTCCATCGAGAAACAGTTTTGTCTCGAGTGAAATTTGTTGAAACGAAATCTCACCGGTGGATTTTTTCGAGCTACAAAAACTTTGAACGAAACTCTCGTTCGCGAAATGAAATCGTAAAATATTTTCTGACTTTGTTCGCCTAAAATCTATCGTCGAACGATTCGTTGTTGGAACGAAATTTCACCGATGGATTTCTTCGAGCTACAAGAACTTTGAACGTAATTCTGAACTATTTCTGTACTGAACAACGTCAGTGCAGAAAGAAACGTGTGAAAATGGTTCGACCGAAAAACGACGAATTCTACGTGTGTGTCGTTGACGAATACACGATGATGTCGCCACCCGCTTTCCTCGTCCTACTGAAATTATTGTGCGAATCGTCGCACAATACGATCGTTATTCTGTGCGGTGACGAAAATCAGTGCGGTCCGATCGATTTCGATACGGTGAGCAGCTCAAATTACGATCTGGACGAAACGAACACCGACGAATACGCATACAGCGACGAGGGTGCATGTAGCCAGGAGACGATTACGCGGGGCGAACGTCGAACGAGTGGAAACGATACAAGATATACGTACGTGAACGACGTTCAGGCACAAACGAGGAATGGCCGGTTCTATGGCGACAACGTTGATCTGACCAAATGCCGTGAACAATTGACTTATAGCGCTTTACCGCCATCTAATGTGATTCTCGCAAAACAATTGTTGGGATCGAATCGAGTGTTTGAATATAAATTGAGTAAGTTGATGCGTTCGTCTGAAGATTCCAAGCTACAACGATTCATCGTCGATATGGATAGAAATAAAGACGCGGACAGTCGGAAGGAATTACTAAAACGTTTCGTGAACGATAATAAAATTAACACTATCAGATCGATCGATATCACGGAACTGGTAGATACGTACGTGAAGATGATCGAACGATGCGAGGACAACGTATCGCGGGACGATTGTGTACCCATTAAGAATTTCAAAGTACCGTTTAGAATTCTTGTCGTTTCGAACAGACAATGTTACGATATAACCCGGGAATTGATCGATTCGCTATTTCGACAATTGTCCAAGCGATTCGACGTAAATATACTAAGCAAATATATCGTTCGTTATCAGTCGTCTGTGCGACAACATTTCACCCATTTAGCGGTGGGATTCTCGTACACTTTGTTGACAAATTTCATGGGAGCTACGAAAATACCGAGTGGTAGCGTATTGAAATTGATAAAACTCGAATACTCGTCGGACGATGGTGAATTGACGAGTATCGTTATGTTGGACGAATCGATCGATCGTTACTATCGCATGTATCCCGGATCGGGAGCGGTAGATAGACGAATCCAATACAACAAAGCACCGATCAAGCACGTGGGTTTTCCGATACATCTGAGTTGTATCGAAAATGCATATCAAAGTCAGGGACTGACGATCGAAGAAGACGGCTACCTGGACTGTACCGGTGCCGACGGACAACACATTTATGTTATGGTCACTCGATTCAGAAGTTTGAAGCAGTTCGGATCTATCCTCATTTGATTGTTACGAGTGTGCGAATAAACGTATCAATGAAAAACTTGTTGTTTTATTATCGTTTATTATCATTTATTAGTTTCGAAATAATTGCATTTCATCGTTCAAGAGTCCCATTTTCAGAGGCAAATTGACAAATATTCTTTCGAAATAACTCTCGATCAGGAACGTTTTCTTGGCTAGCGACGACGACGGCATCTTCTCATCGGGATTCCCGTCGGTTTTCGGGTAATCGGCCGTTCCGGTGAACTTGGGCGTTTCTATCAGACCCGCTTCGGATATGACGAATGCGAGCGGACCGACACCACTTTTTGCCAATCCGTTACGTTTCAACGAATAACCTCCAATTTCGTAACTGATCATCGAAACGAGTTTTACCATATAGTTTGTAATGTCGTCGCTGATATTTTCAAAGTCGGGCTTGTATCGGTCGGTAATGAAACAATATAGAAATATCATCGAATTCATTACGTTCACGTGTTTATCGTTGAAATATGATCGGTTGCTAGTGAAAATTAGACGCAGCCGAGACGTCGTCACGTCGGGCTCGTAGTCTGTAGTCGTATCGTCGTTCGCCGTTTGCTCTTCCGTTTGTAACGATAAAATTGGCATGGAATATATTCGAAGTAGGAAACTGGTTTCCATTTTCGGTAGAACGTATACGACGAAATAGAAATTCTGTCTAGATGCGATAGCGGCCGGAGGTGTTTCCGACGACGGTTCGACGTTCATCAGACGTACGCACATGGTATACGGAAGGATGTATTCGACGATGTTACGTTTGAAATCGTCGACGGTGCGAATCGTTGACGTTCGCAATAAGAACGACATGTAAATTGTAGCATTTTTCTTCATCGATAATAACATTTCCGTTTTCGCGATGGACATGAATTTTTCGACGGGATCCATCCAGGCATCGTTCGAGTAGAAATCCGTACTGGTTCCTTCTTCGACGTTGAACAATTTCGGTCGTTTAATGTCGAAATTGTCCTGTTGTCTGGGCTCTAGGAACGTCTTGCACAACAATATACCGAACGGTGTGCCCGGCTCCGGAATCGTAAGATGATAACATTCTCGTATAGTTTTCAATTGGCGTTCGTTTAATATTTTTGATCGAGGTTGTGACCGTCCGTTCGCTTTCAATTGTGTCACGAACGTACACAACGGTAATACCATATCATCGTCGTTCTGGGCATTTTCACGGACGAACCGTCTAGATTCCGAATCTAGCGAGCGGAAAATAACGTTTCCGTACGATCGGTTGTTCGTCATCGTAGATATCACGAGCACACCGAACCGTGTCGATGTTCGTTCTGTCAGACGGAGATATCGATCAACAACTATTGTCTACGGCGATCTCCTCCACCACCCCCGCCGTCGCCACCACTACCACCGCAGTCGCCGTTTCCGAATCGGTTTTTTCGTCATCGTCGTTGTTGTTGTCTTTGTTGTTTTCGCTATCGTTATTCGACAATACTTCATTTTCTGTCGATGCGCGTTCACTGTCGTCTATTTGCGGCGTCACGTCGACCGATATTTCGATATCGAACAAATCGTTCAACTTGGATATGGGTGTTGGCGGTTGACACGACGATAACATGAACGACTCGTCGTGACCGTCGCGTTCTTCGACTATTTCATCGTCCCCAGTCGTGACAAATGAACTAGACAATAAATACGGATCGTTCTTCGTATCGTTCTGTGTGATTACGATCGACGGTAACGTAACGAACAAGTTATCGTCGTCATCGTCGTCGTCGTCGTCGTCGTCGCTGCTATCGTTGTCTTTACAACTATCGTTATCTTCATCGGCACGATCGTAATCATCATCATCATCATTGTCTCGTTGTATGACATCAGCGTCGACGATGAATTCTCCGGCACTTCTATGATACGTGAAAGACGACGTTGATAATGATGATGATGATGATGATGCCGAAGACAACGAAGGCGATGGTATCGGTGACAATTTACAATGTTCTTTATGGATTATCACCGTTTCGTTAGTCGACGATGACGACGACGACGACGACGACGACGACTGCGATAAGAAAGGTGACGGTATCGGTGACATCAAATCACGTTCTCTATGAATTATTACCGTTTTGTTAGTCGATGATGATGACGACGACGACGACGACGTAGACGACGACGAAGATAACGATGGTGGCGAGGAAGGAAACCGCACACCGTCGTCGTAATCATCGTTCTCGTAATTTCGCGTAGCGTTCGTCACGTTAATCGGATTGTTCGTACGAATATCGTTTAATTTATTTCTCCAATCGGTCGTTTCGACTCGCTTGCTCAAAAATTGAGATACGATAATATTATCTTCGTCCGTCGTATTATCAACGGTGTCCGAAGGTGACGCTTGCCGTTGGTCACCGATGTATAAATCGATATTTGTCACCACGAAATCGGCAAAGGACACGATTACGTTCTGAAAAATATTCTTTACGCTATGTTTGAAGATGGAATTGTGAAAATCTGGTTTGTACGTCCCGTTGACCACGTTCAGAATATTATCCAGATATGTCGTGATCTTATCGTCGCCCACAGACACGCCCGACGCGGACAACGATCGTATATAATGCGATTTCGCGATAAACATCGTCACGTCTCGATCTTGAATGGTGGACAAACGATTCTGAAATTTGCTTATGATAGATTGCCAGAAGGGAGAACAGTCCGTCGGTTTTACGTGATCAACAAATTGCATTACGATCCCTTGATAGAACATTTGCTCTCTAGAAAATTTATCGATATCCTTGCAAAGTAGACATAAATTCGTCACGTCGCTCGACGATCCCTTTTCGATGGCTTTTATCAGGGAAACTTTCAATTCTGCCGGTACGTGACGACAAAGAAGCGCTTGCTTCTGGTCCGATTGATCTACGTACGATCGTAGTACGTTCATTATGGAATAGGAATACGCATCGTCTAGGTTAACGCGATTCAATACACGATCGTTGGCCGATTCGTAACTACGACCGTGCTTGTCTTTGGGAGCCATTACTTACATTAGCAGGGAGCGAAATAAAATAAAACATGTTGAAAATATATTTTTTTTATTCCTTGCGAACAAACGAATATAGTACACTGCTCAATATACATTTCAATTTTTTACTGTTGTTAGCACAGCACTGTTCAACGTCATACTTCCCATGATTATCCCTACAGCCTAATACGCGGTGGTAATCGTTGAACGTGAAGTGAGTCTTGTCGACGAAATACTGATTGGTAATTTCGACCGTGTGCGACCATATCATACGTTTTCCAGGTAAACGATATAATTCGTACCGAACGAATTTACCGCGTTTGAATCCCATCATGGCACACCATTCGATTTTCGCAAATTCACCACCCACGTCCACCGTAAGTCTGTCGCTATTGTTGGTGTGAATGTGTCCGTCGAAAAAATCCGTATCGTTTGAATCGCGCCAGCTCACGATGATAGGGTCAGACGTATAGCGACGCGATAAGAACGACCGGTAGATGTTGTCGACAATCACAGCTGGCGATACCTCCTTCGTCTTATCCTCCCACATACCCGAACGCTTATTCGTGATCGTGCGAATATATTGATTTTCTTTGACGGTTTTCAGATTACCCAATTCTTCCAACTCTGAGATATTCTTCCTGCTGCACAAATTGTACGGCGCCCCGTTCAGATGCGTGGTGTATCCGTCACGCGTCATCGCCACCGCCAAATATATCGTATTTTCGCCCTGGTTCTGATATTCTGTATCGAAAAAGTAGATGGCGTCGACAAGATCCGTATAGCTGCCTTTCTTACACGACTTGAACAATTGTTCCATATCATGATTTCCATTTTCTCCATACAACGCATCTTGCCACGCTCGAACGTCTTCTTCCTTCTTTGTGTACGAGTCCGACGACCACGTACCGATATCGCCCTCTATTTTTTTCGTTTCGCATAACACAGCTTCGTCGACGAGATCGCTGTTTTTTTGGATGCACCCTTCCGATCGTGCCTCGCTACGTTTCTCTTTCTCCGTCATCCTCGTCGCCTCAGATGTATCGATATGCTCGGACTCCTTCAATTTTAATTCTTGGATTATATTTAAAAAACGCTCAATCACTGTACGGTTGGAAATATTCATGATGACGCGGAATACACGATTCGATGTTTCAAAGTCGGATGATACTGATCGAATACTGACTGCTATGTGCCAGCAGCTGCCTTTTATACTGAAAATTGACAAGAATATCGTCAGGTGACTTCACGTAACGTGATACGTTTATATGTGTTATTGTCACGTCTACACGTACATCTAAAAATAGACTGAATAACTTGTTCGTTTATAATTGTTCGACTCGATGTTATCGTTAGTTGAAACGCAGAAAGGTTTTTCGTTGGGTGTAGAGAACAAAAAGTACATATTCGTTAGTGTGTAATATTTATTTTATTGTCTGTCAAATTTCATCAGCGTGGACAGTTGGACGGCTATGTCGCGTAGCAAACTTTCACGATCGACATCTACGACGTGCGTGTGATTCGTGTCATATTCGTAGTAACGTCGTATATCTTTCACGATATCGTATTGATTGACGTTATTATTGTTATCGGTCGATTTTGCGATCAAAACCATCGGACCGGCCAGTAACGACGACCGGCCGTTACGGAATAGATGTTTGCGTAGGGTTAAAATCGGTCGATCGTTGATGCAATCGTACTTTGTGGCGGTCACGTATTGGTCAAACTCGAAGATCGACGACAACGACGACGACGACGACGACGACGACGATGGTAAACGGTTACGTGCTAGGGAAATTTCTGTTTCGTTGCTGGCATATAAAACGACGTGATTATCGTGGAAATATTCAACGAAATTGTCGCGCTTCAAACGCAGCAACAGATCCATCGTCGACGGGAATATCCTTTTGAATTGATCGGTCAATACCAAACTGACATCCGATATTACGAACGTGACACAAGCGAGAAAAGCGCGCTCACCGTGGTGCGCGTTCGACGAAAACACGTTTGTCGACTTGTCGTTTGTGGCGACGGCGGAATTCTCGTGATCGGCCGTATCGTGTGAAGGACGAGTCGGTAAAGTCGAATGAATTCGACCGGTCTTGCTGTGACGTTGTTTTTTGTACATGCCGTTTTTTTTATCGTTAAAAAATTTTACGGAACGAGCGTGGCGTAATACCGATTTGTTTTTATTCTCTGTCGTCGTGGACGCCATCGATGTCGAACGGTGAACGTTCGAGGGTGAACGAGCGTGAGATGGAGATGGTAATAAGATTATTTCGTCCATGTCTTACCACCCATTACTTTTATAAAATCCAGTCACCCGGTAGGGGTTTTTTCGGCAATGTGGACTGCAACTGCGTATTATCTGGTAACGGCAACGGTAACGGTTCGGGATCGGGTCTAACTAACTGGAATTTGGGCGTACATTTTTTCAGATCCTCGTTCGATATGAGACTGGTGTTCGTCAGATCGATCATCGCCGTTCCTAAATTACTTAGCACCATCGGTAGAACGACCGATCGCGTATCGTGACTAACACCCCCCAATTTAGCGTAAGTCATCAAATGTTGACGTGGAATCGTGGGTATTTCGTTAGTGGCAACACCACCACCACCACCACCACCACCACCACTGCTATTTTGTTGGCCTCCGATAACTGGGGCGTATATTATGGGCCCGCAAATCGCGAAAACTCCGACGTTGACTTTTTTATTCGTCAATTGAATCATCGTCACGTTGGCGGGATCGGAAAACGATTGAGTTTTATCTTCCAGCACGACCGCAGACGTGGGCAATATCAATAACAGCGGTGTATCGAATATCGTCAATTGATCTACCGTTACGAACGAAACGGTATGTTTATCGCTGCCTTCCGATTGATCTATCAATTGATACATAGTTTTGGGATTTAATCCTCGTACCCACGCCATCTGATTCGCTATCCATTGATTGCGTATTATCGTGAATATCGGCGATTCGGTGCAAGTGATCATCGCCAATAGCCCCTTGGCCATCGCTTCCGCTTCGTCCGTTTTTGTCGTCTGGCCGAAACACGAACTCATCAACGAAATAATCTTTTCCTTGTTCTTCGTCAAATCTTTACGACTTATGGATCGTACGATCGGTGCTATGGGAAGCGTAGCTTTAGGTAGCACGTTCGTAAAATACGGCGTCACCTTGTCGTGATAGGTTTTCGACGAACCGTCGTTAACGTTATCCAGTACGCGACTCGATACGCGACAAAAACCGATGTTCATACATTGCCAATGATAGGTGCATATGCCGCCGTATACTAGACCGGCACACGACGTTCCCTTGAAATTTACGGCGAACCTGAACAGACATATCGCTTCGTACGTTCTCAGAGATCGTTTGATTTCGATCAGTTCGACGTTGCGTGTCACGTTACTCAGCAGCATATCTACCATGTATACGTGATCGTTGTACCAGTTTGGGTGACCCATTGGTGTTGCGGGTGGATCGCGGTTATCTTCTTCCATAGGAACCTCATCGCCAGGAAGGCTCGGTTCTGTGTCGGTGTCTCCGTCTTCGTCGTCGATAAGTTTATCTAAGCCGTTGCGTAAGTCGGGTTCGTACGAACGCGTAAGTACTCCTGAACGCATCGTCATGTCTTCCTCTTATATGAACGAAAATCGTCCAAGGTCCGTTCTCAATTTACCACCGTTATTGTTCCGATCTGAAATTCAATTGTTACTAGAAGAGATTCTCGTGCGTACGTTCGATTTGCGTATGGAATTGAGAAAAATCGAAGGAACCACTCGACGACCGGAATTCATCATGGAACTACTCGACGATCTGGGAAAACGAGGCGTATCGTACACGTTACGAAGGGGCGACAAACTGATAGATCTATCCGGAGGGTTTCATTTCAAACTGTAATCGAGAAGAGAGAGAGAGAGAGAGAGAGAGAGAGAGAGAGAGAGAGAGAGAGAGAAAAGAAGAGAGAATCGAAGCGGTCCTTTGAAATAATTATCGTGCCTTATAAAATTAAAGAGTATCGACGATTTGAAATGTAGCGTTTTTATTCGTATCCTACAACCACCACTTTTTATATTCCTCTCGTAGTTGAGCGTGCAAGTCTCGATAATCTCCGTACGGATTCAGATATCGCAATTTGGCGTCGTGAAGTCGGTCGTGTCTCGATCGTATCAAACTGTGAATTTCGACAAGAAAATTATCGATCGGAGCGTCGACTTTCAATTTGCGATACTCGAACGTCGATCGAATACTTTCGAAGTGTGCTCTACACAAGTCGCACTTGATGAACAAGCCGAAATTGTGAAACAGTTCTTTCAGGGAGGCGGCCGCGGCACGAAAATCGTCATAAGCGTTGGCGAATTTGCCCGCGGTCAAATGGAACCATAACCAATAGAACGGACCGAGGTTCGTCCAGAATTGTAACAACTCGTCGGGGCATAATTCCGTTTGGAATTTATTCACGTTCAAATTTATTCCCTGGCGCCGTGCTTGTGTGATGCTCTGTTCGTATAGAGAGTCGAACAGATCGCGTATCTTAGCGACCATGATATTTTTACTATCGATCTGAAACTTTCGCATTTCGTACAGTTTGTCTCGCGCGTTCGTTTCGGACGACGCGACGCTCGTGGCAGTTTCGTCATCTTCGTCATTAACGCCCGACGCGAATAACATCGCGTACATCTGATCCGATTGATCGATCAAATAATGATTGATATCGTTCAATCTCAAGTCTAGTATTTTCGTGTCCATGGTGTAACCGGCAAAGTCCGTACTAGCGGAAAATGCTAACGCGACGAACGTGTAGAACAACTTATCGATATTCGAATTTAGCGTTCGTTCGATCGTTTTCAATTTCAGAAATTCCTCCTTGGAAATTTCGTTATAGTTGTGTAGTAAGTGCAAAGGCAAATTGACGAAGCCGATTTTCTGATAGATAATTTGCTTGGCCACCGCGATCGTAACGTCCCAATAAAAACGACGTTTATCGTTGTGCTCGATGACTCTCTCGTAGTAAACTTCCAACATGTTTGCCCACAAACGGTCCCACGTAGGATCGCTGCCTACGTTTATCGTGCCATGTATCGTAGCGCCTATAAACGAATCGTTCGGCCCGTAACGTTGCAACACGTCTCGCAGAGACATTATCATTATTATTATTATTATCGGAATTTCTATTTCCGATCATCTCTTATCTATACGTGTATCGGAACGTATTTCAGTTGGGGAGCAAGGAACGAATAAAGGAAGGAATAAAGGAAAAAAGAAATAACAACAACAACAACAACAATGATAGATACCGTTGATAATATATTAAAGAACCAAAATACGATCGTATAACATTCGAATAATATACGTTCGACAATAATTCGTTATAAACCGATTTCACTTGGCAATTGATAATTACGAGTCTATCGTCGTGGATCCGTTCGCCGCTCTGCTGCTCGTCAGTCGTAACCAATTGCCTGTAGTCTTTTCCGTTGCGAATGTGTTTTATCAACGCGTAAATACAATAGGTGGCATATTTTTCGCGTGTATTATTCCGTTCTGTTCCGTGGCACTGCGATAGATCACCGTTATCGGTAATCGTATAATTCAAACAGTTTCCCCTCGACGGTATCGATAAACGTATATTAACCCATTCGTCGTTATTTCGCGTAGTAGTCGTCGTCGTCGTCGAATTATTTTTGTCGCCGACGTATTTATTAAAACTCGCAATATTCCCGTTTTCGCTGCCGATGTTCGTTTTTATTTTTCGTTTTTGATTCTTCCTAGCTACCGTCGCTTGCGTCGTTGTCATCGTCGTCGTCGTCGTCGTCGATTTTATGCCCATTTTATTGTTGCACGATTTATCGTACGTCACGATAATATTATAATCTTTGTTGATGTGTCTGAAAGATTCGAGTGTGCTAAAGAGATTACCGTCGTTGCCGTGGCTCTTGCGACCGCCACCGCCGCTACCACTGCCGTTGTAACTATCTACGTAGAAAAGTTGCGATGAGTATCCCATACCACATAGATAACGTAGTACGTAATATTCCCATTTGTCGTATACACTTTCGAACAAAACGTTCACGACAGGAATCAGAGTATTATTGCGATCTTCGAACGTTTGCTTGAAATCTGTCAAATCCGTGTCGATATTTTTATCGTGAACGTCGATATGCCTGTAGCGACGATTGCTATCGATGTCGGTAATGATGTCACCACCATCGTAACGATGTTCGATAGTGTTCTTTATCGCGATTTTTGATGGCACAGTTACTCCGGTTCGTAGGAAATTATCTATCGTGTGGTTCGAAGTCGAAGTCGTTTGTGTCGTTACAACGTCAGTTCTCTCCATCGATAGCGATTGCAATACACGACCGAACAGCGATTTGTTTCCACCGGCATTCGATGCAGTCCCGGCGATTTTCTGTTTACACGACACGGATAGCTTTTTCGCGGGTGCTTTCATCAATTGACGACGTGGTTTCGTTGGTTTTCCAGATCGGCCGTGTGCCGTCGCCATAGTTGTCTTGGAACTACTCGTTTTCAGCTTGGAATCGTGTCTGAAACGACTTGTATTACTGCCATCGGTGTCGTCAACGATACCGTTCCCCTCGGTAATATTAACTATGGTTGCCAACGTGTACGCCGTATTGGCGACGTCTTTTGTTGTAGTCTTCATAACTGTCCGATATCGAATTGTCGTCGTTATTGTTGTTGTTGTTGTTGTTGTTGTTGTTGTTGACCCTATTATCGATCGTGACTGTAACTGGCGGTTGTCTCCCGTGAGAATCGTATTTCCCTCGAAGATCGGCACTCGAAGACAACGACGAAGCAGAAGAAGACGTGTGAATTCTTGAAATTTTCGGACTGAACACGTCCAATAAACCGAATTTATAAAACGACGACGTACCTTCTTGTTGTGAGTTTCTACGGTTCCATATAGACAAGCGCGTATCGATCAATAAAGATTCGGTGATCGAGATGAGAATTTTATCCGTATATAATAATGTGAGAAATTCGAGTATTTCTTTTATACGTGTATGTTTGTACCCAGTGGTTATTGACGAATCGACTCCCTCGGCGGCGGTAGCGGAGGCATCGTCGTCAGAAGGTCTCTCGTTAATATCGTGAAGATCGGTAGAATCGAAGAACGGATTCGATGGACGACGTTGCGAGTGGGCACGTTTCTTTCCAAGTCTCTCTGTCGCTGGTGGCGGTTGTGGTGATATGACGGTGGTGGTAGTAGCAGCAGCGGCGGCGACGACGGTCGGTTTGACGGTTCTATTAGCGTTCGTCGTCAACGATCGTAGAATTTTTTTAACCTCCGTACTGATGGGGTCTGAGAAACACCGAGTTCTGCCGTCGTCGTGAGCGCTCGTGGTGTTACCGTTTCTATGCTGTTGTAGAGTACAATGCGCTCCACCGGTACCGGGTCGATCTTTAAATATCACATTCGTGTCACCGTGTAGAGACTCTCGATCAACGTATAATAGGAAAAATATCAATAATTCGAATTCTTTCATGTCGACGATCAACTGTAGAACGTTAACGGTGGTAGCGTTCACGTTGTTCGAGTTACCAGTTTCCCTACGTTTACTTCCGATTCCATCGGCTGTCATCGAGGACGACGATATCGCCGATATAGAACCCAAGTCGTAATTGTTTATTAGCGATTGCGTGTCACGTCGAAAATTACATCGCTCTCGTGCGATATTCTGATCTATCGTACGTTCCGTCAATATGTCACGCTCTACGCTAATCGTATCTCTCCGATCTTCGTTGTCCGATCCGCCGCCGCCGCCGAATAAAACAGGCAAATCGTAATCTTCCCCAGATCTTTTACTCGAATCGGAAGCATCCGTCATCATTTTCTCTATCATTCGCTGATACTCATCGAATTTTGCGACGAATCGATCTCGTCCTGCGTCACACAAAGACGACGACGCGTTTTTACGCGCATCACCGTTATCGTTGTGGTCGCCGTCGTCGTCGACATCGTCGTCGTCGGCTTCGTCTAGATTCATCGGAAGCGTCACGTTATCCTTAGTAATTTTTGGTATTTCGTTTTCTACTACGAATCCCAATAACCATTCGTTACAAGTACAGAAAATATCAGCGTTTAGTATCTCCACCGAATCGATATAGGAACAATCGCCTTGTTCCGTTGTCAAAAATATTCGTAAACCTGTGCTGATACACTCGACGATAGCGTGCATCAGATCTATAGGTTTCTCGATTTTATGTATTATATTTTTGTATCGCGATACCAGCCATTTGGTCACCATCGTCCGATCTACTACGAAATCGTCGGCCGATACAGTGCCTAAGCGAATTAATACGTCGTCTATCAGACGTTTTCCACGTTGAGCGTCTTCCCGTTCGTTTACGGAATTCAACAAACCGTACGACGGTCGTTCGTTATCGTCTCGCGACAGAAACGTTTCGGTGGCGGCGGTAACGGGTCGTTGTAACGGGCACGAAGATTCCGACCGCTCGACAAATAATGAAACGTCGTTCTCCGTGAAAGATGTTGCTGCTGCTGCTGCTGTTATAGACAGAGGTGGCAATTCTATATGAGAATTTCGCGCGACGGTATCGGGAGACGTAACGGGTCCGACGTCGGCGTAGACTTTGTCGTCGAAATCGTTAACGTCGATTTGCGATAACATCCTATATCGCGGCTCTTACTTTTTGGACGACTTTTTTTTTGCCCCGTCGCCGGCGACGTTATCGGTCAGAACATCGTCGGGCGGTGGTAGTACGTAATATTTACATAAACGCGTATTGCACAACGTGAACGAATCCAATTCTTCGCTATCGGCGTCGTTTCCGTTCGTCGCGGTAACTACAACGCCGTCATCTTTTTGTATTATGTTGATACGTCGGCATACGTTGGCGAACGAATTCGTCTGTTGACGTTCCAGCTCACGAATTTTACCCGCGTGTAATCCGTGTTTGGCTATTACGTTGCCATAGACGACGAGACGTTTCGTAGATCTGACACCACCACCACCAACACCACCATTATCGTTAGAAGGACATTGCGAAGACGACGACGAATCGATAAAATAAATACTGGGGAAATTTACATCGGATATAACGTGTTTGACGATTTTCATATTGGCACCGGAATCGATCGTATATCGACCGTTCGGTAGACGACGCCCCACGAAACCGATGATCCTATCCAAACTCGCATTGAACAATGGCAGACCGAACGGTAGATCGACGTTTCCGTAAAATGTACATTGTACGGCAACTTTCACGATATTATTATATAAACTGACTACTACCGCTTTGATGCCACCGTCTACCGTAACCTGAACCCACGTATCCCCGATGGGGATATAAAACACGTCGTTATCCACCATCATACATGTCGGTATGGAAGTTATCGATTGACTTTGTACGTGTTTGAAATGATTACGCTTCGATCCGCTTATATCGTGATTGAATCGTATAGGTAATCTGACAATTTTCTTGTTAATGTACGAAGTACATTCGAATAAGTCAGACGACGACGACAACGATGACAAGTGACCGTTGCTAACATTGATAGGTACTTCGATTTCTCTGATGGTCCACTTGAAGTCGCCGTACACGTATTCCGACCGATCGATCCAATCGGTGGACGTGATAAAATTCATAAATGTATATGTAGATTTATCTCTCATCGTTATTTTCGACATGTTTCTCAACGATATCTTATAAGTAAACTGTACAGGGAGAGCGAGAGGTCGGAATACATAGAGTATGTCGTCGTCGTCGTCCTCATCGTCATCATCAACTTTCGTCTCGTTCGATACGTTCATGAACGGATTGAAATATCTGTTCGACATGATTCTAGTCAAAACTGCACCGACCGTTATCGATAAAACAAAAATCAAGAAACAGATCGATCGATATATCGACGACATGTTAGACGACACGGGCCAGTGGAAAGATTTCATTCGCACTTATTTCGAAGAGCTGTTCGATCACATACTCGACAGCGGTATACGACAGATCGAATCGTACAAAAAATCGAATGGCGCCATACATCTCGTTCACATATTCCCTAGATTCTATCACAAGTTCGTAGAAGAAGTGGCAGAATACGCTTATCTGCTCGAAACGAACAAGCATCATCCCGACCGCTACGCCCAGACTCTATCCAATCTAACCAAGTATGTCATCGACTATATCGTTTTTCTCCATGGCATGTATGTCACAAACGACGTTCGATGTATTTGCAAAAACACATTTGTGAACGGCAACGACGACAATAACGAACACGCCACGAGCCCAGATGAATATTACGGCAACGTAACGTTCGTTTGTGAAGCACAACGAAACGAAATCGTCACACAATATACAATACCTGTGACTGTTATTATCGATAAATTGTGTGCAATATATAATGAAAAGAAATAAAAATCCGATATGTAAACATTTTTTTATTTCATAATCTAATCGAAATGTCAAAGACGTTGACGATGAATGGCGCGTTTCTTGCTATTTATTTTCTTCGTGGAAAAAAGTTCAGACACTACCATATCCCATTAACGGCCAACTTGACCGTCATGAGATACGAATTTCACCCTTACGCAAGACATAATTTTGAAATTCCGTCAAACGAACAAATTCATCTGACGTTTTACAACGATAATCGATTAATCCGAGACCAACCAAAATGATGTTACGTGCAGCATTGACGTCACGATTCCAAACGATTTTACATTTTCGGCAAATCTGAAATCTATGATCGTGACGTCGTCGTCGCTTCGTATCGTCTCTATTTATAATCGTGTTTTTGGGTGGTAACGGCATTTTACCGAAACATTTCGAGCAAGATTGTGTAGTCAGATACTCATCTACACACATAACGCGACATTTATCGCGTCGACGATGAAACGCTCGTTTGAGCATTTCGACAGCGGGTTTTTTATTTCTGCCATAACTGAAATTTTTTTTCAGTGTTCCATCTCCAAAACAAACCAACACGGAATCATCATCATCTTTGGCGGGCAATAACTGATTTACCAACTTATCCTCAGCTGCACGCCGTGAAATGTACGAATTCCAGCCCAAGCGCGTATATTTCCGTGTAGCGTAAATTTCGCGACTGGATGATAAGAAATTCAGTCTGTATAGAATGTACTCCACGTGAGAGTTGAAATGAGAACCACACTTCGGCGAAACAATTAATTTTTTCTCTTTTTTTATACTTTCGCGATATTCAAGCAGACGTTTTTCAAAGTTTCTCGACATTTTTTTCCGTTTACGTCGTCGAGCACGTTCTCTACAGAAATGTTCCTTGAATGTGGCCGATTTTAACACGAAATTGGTTTCTGTTCGAGTTTCCTTATCGATATAGCACGCGCCGATATAATTAACGACCCCCGGATCGATTCCCAAATACTTGGTGAAACTTGAACTAGCCACTGTAGTCTCGGGTTGTTTGTTGGTCTTCTTTCGTTTCTTCTTCTGCGATTGTTGAATTGTAGATCGCTCATATCTATTCATCATGATGGAACAATCGATTCCGTTGGTGGAAAAACTCATGGCGAATGACGTCCGCTGCTTGTGGGGCTCGATGTGCATAGTTGTGTCGTCGAATTTGCCATAAACTGAGTGAGATAGATCGAAATATTGCCACCAATATTTTGGAGTTTCCATCCTAAATACGGGAGCGGTAGTTTTGTCCGGCAGCAATTTTACACTACTCAATAATTCGTTTAAAGCCATAGCGTTATAAAGTAAATGTTTTCGACCAGACGAAAATACAGGAAACGCCGAGAAGGATTTCAACTTTCTCTCTTCGAACCATCGTCCCAATTCGAAAGTGATCGGTACCAAACTCCACCAGTCATTTTCTATATTGATGAATTTTTTGTGATAGTCGAAACGGAAATCTTCTAAAAATTCTGCAACTTCTCGACTGCGGGCAACGTGACGTGGTACGAAGGCGAACAATTCGTCGTAAACTATCGTCTTCCATTCGTAGCGTTTTCGATTACACTCTTTCTTGTATTTTTCATAGAAATATCGGACGAGTCGATCGTAAAAATGGACCGTGATACAATTTTTCATATTGGTTTCGTGTTGCTTGACACACGAATTAATCAAGTATGTTCGTAATCGGCCGTCGTATAATAACGTTTTGTTTGGCCGCATAGCGAAATATTCTTCGTCCAACGCAACGCGTTCTTTTTTTTGTCGTTTGCCCTGAAGATGGTAGTAGAAATCTTGTAGGTGACTGATGGAGAACTGTCCAATTGGAAATTCGTTACGATGCAACAATTTTGTATAATGAAAACTGACATAGAGCGATGCTTCAATGGCTAGTTGAGAAATTTCCAAAACGTCATTTTCGATTCGTTGTCGTAACTCTGAATCTCGACAAAACTTACGAAAACCGCGTTTTATGGTGAACGTCTCGGTACAAGTATTTACTGTGCTGAATCTATGTTTTTGCTTCAATATTCGATTTGCACACTTGGCCGAAGAAACGCGACTGTGGTCTAAACGACCACATGTTTTACACGGCATCTAGACTGAAACTGAATCGACATGTGTGTGTCGCAGCCGTATTTATACGCCCGAGTGGTGGGCGGTAACGTTTCGGTCGTTCCTCGTTCTGAACGTATTTTGCGTGCACGTACCGATCGTTTCTATTTCAGCACGTAGTTCTCGTTCGAGAAATTAAATTGTGAAATATTTTATGAGGAACAAACTTTGTCGTTCGAGATCCTCATCGAACGATTCGAGAAATGGAACCGTTAATCGCATAAAAGTGAAATTTGTATCTCATGACAGTCACGTTGGGAATGAATGGGTTAAATAAAACTGTGAAATATCTTATGTTGAACAAAATTTTTCGGTCCGAAATTTCTCGTCGATCGAATATCCAAATTGATATGTTCATCGTCATACCATCATCCATAACATCCTAGACCACAACGGAAATGGGGAGGAAATGAAAATGCTATTTACAACAGTTAATTTTTATTATTTTATCTAGAGCAATACAAATATTATAAGTGTTAATCGTTTAACGAGAAAAGTTCACAAACAGCCCGATATATTCGTCGAAAACAAGACGTGTCACATGAAAACAAGTTGTCGTTGGTCATGTACTCGCTGATCGTCAGGCTTCGAATATCGTGGTATTTGAACGGGTTTTGTATTGGGATCGAAAACATATTTGTAGTTTTTCGCTTGAACGGGGTCGCACTGTAGCACAAATACCACAAATTCATTTCTATCAACTGTTTTGTATCGATATAGTTTTTAACCGCATAATCACTTTCCACCGGTTCGGTTTTTCCTAACCAAAGCTCGTCTTGAAACGAGGCCCAAACATCAAAAAACATATTTTTGTTAGCATTCGTCCCAGTATCGAATACTCTAACGTTCAGCAAATAACAGTACACATATGCCACGATGAACGTCAAAGCTATCGTCCAGTCGTGCGGCGACAACTCCGACGACGACTCGTCACCGGTCCCGAACATAATTCCGGCCACGTCACGTAACTGTCCCCGTAGCTCATCGTCCGGTACAGAAAACGACCCAATTTCAACCATCACTGCTTTCATGCTATACGTGTAGATCGTATTGACGGGAGGACAGTAATAATTTCCATGCAAGTTCAAATAATATACCATCAACAAACGTTGTAACGGGAACGCCATCGTCCAGTTGATGAGCTTCGACGCAGCACGCTTGTCGTCGTCGTGTTCGTCGTTCGCTTCCGACCAAATACAACGTATCGTTCGATGAGGCATGCCAAACGCACCCACCACGACATCGTACTCGTTCGCCACGACGTACGCTCGATCGGGGTTGTCCAGCCAAATTTGACGAAGACATTTCCACTCGCTTTCGCCCATCGTTTGCGATCGATCGTAATGGACGACGAACTCGTACGACATGTCGGCCTTGAACTGGCTGACCACGTCAAAAAACGCATCCTCGATTCGATTCCGCACTCGGTTCGACACAACTTTATTATAGAATTTTCTAGTTTGGGTCGATCTGATTTTACCGGTCGGTGGACGTCTATCGGCGCCAATATAAATTTTCCTAACATATCGTAAAAATCCCATTGGCAAATTAGCTAATACCTTCCGTCGAAATACCCCGACAGCAATCGCAGTGAACGACAATTCTTCTTCACATCTTCTGAGAGCCAACTGCTTCTGATACGTATCATCGTATGAGCGACGTTTGATTTCGTCTTTCTTCTGTATCACGGCGTATCGCAGCGCGTCGTGCAGGATACCGGTAATGTCGATGTAAAGACATTTTTTTGTAAGCGGATCGATATCGATTTTGTCGTTCCAATCTTCGAACACGAAATCGCCGATCGCATCCAAAATATACTTTAGTGTATCAACTCCCATACTGCACGTTTCGATATTAGACACACACACACGACTCGACTAACTGAACGATGAATTACGACTGACTGGATGAGCGGTAGAACTTTAATTTATATATACGGTATTCCGACGTACTCCCGGAATATTCGGTGATCACAAGTACATTTACAACGAGAAACAGAGCTGATATAGCAATCCCAATTTGTTCCATATTTTATTAACGCTCCCAATGTGAACAGGGAAATGAACATATCAAAACAACGCAAAAAATATTCATAACTACGACGGAGATGGGAAAGAAATGAAAATATCGTTTACAACATTATTTCCTTTATTATGTCATAAATGTTCCATATACATTTCGAGTCACACGAGAAGAGCGACCGTTTATCCGTACAATTGAACGTTATTTTGGTTCTCGGATCGTCGTACCGGAACGGCTCTTTCATAGGGATGGAAAACATATTACTTCTATCGTGAACTGTAGCGACGGTGTCTCCAGTGGTACCGTCGCCACCACCGCATTGTTTGAAGGGATTCACGCAATAACACAGATACCATAAACACATGATTACGATATTTTTGCGATGAACGTGTACGCTGGAATCGTTCAAGTCTAACATGTCGGGTTTTTCTTTCGATAGACGCCGTTCTCGCAATTCGTCTCGGAACGAAGTCCACACGTCCAAAAACTTTGCTCTTTTGATAGATTGAGGGCAAAAAAATGGCAAATTCAATAGGTAACAATAAACGTACGCAATGACGAACGTCAAAGTCAACACCCACTCGACCGACGACGGTGATGATGATGATGATGATGATGATTCGGTCGTGTCGAACAGAATGCGGGCCACGTCGCATAGATTATTCAGTAATACTTCGTCGGGAATGGAAAAATTCTCTATATCGTTGAGAACTCTTTTAATATTTGCCGTTGTTGTTACCAAACCCGGAACGTAATCGTTTCCGTACACGTTCAAAAATGACACGATCAACAGGCGTTTTAGAGGATCCGACGACGTCCAATTGATAAGCCTCGAATGAGGATCGTAATCGCCAGATTCTTTCGGCGGTTTTGGCCAAATACAACGTATCTTTCTTCGAGGCATACAAAAAGCACCCACCACTACATCGTAGTCGTTCGCAATGACGTATGCTCGGTCGGGGTTATCTAACCAAATTTCACGGAGGCATTTCATTTCGCCTTCACCTATAGTATCCAGCCGATCGTATTTCACGACAGCCTTACCTTTCACGTATCTTCGGATCAATTCGAAAAATTCATCAGATACTTGATCTCGAACACGGTTTGGTACGACTATACGATTCAGACGACGTTTTTGCTGTGTTCTGTATTTGGCTATTGGCGCACCGTTGTCAGCCGCGATGTAGATTTTGGTGACATTATCGAGGAAATCTGTAGGTACGATAGGAAATATCTTGTTCATTATAACGTCGGTTGCCACGTCTATACAACGACATTGGTCTATCGTTTCTTCGATATCTATCGTTGGTTCGTTAACGTAATTTTCCCGTCGCTCTTGCAATTCTTGCCTTATAGCCGATATCACGGTTCCGTATAGCATACCGGTAACATCGATGTAAATACATCTCGTCGTATTCGAACTGCAGTCCCGATTCACGTTCCATTCTTGGTAAACGTCATCACCCATCGCATTTAAGAGGTCTCTCACTTGAGGAACGCCCATTGTTGGATAATTAACGAGACTGCACACCGGCGATCAGACTTTGACTGATCCAAACGGACGGGAAACTTTTTATTTATCCCAAGTTTGGATCGATTTCGTCGTTGGTCGAATCAACGACAGCACAACACCCCGTACTATTATAAGTAGTATAATGTCGACATCGAACGTCAAACAAGAAGGTGAAAGTCGGTCGCCGTCGTCGTCGTCGTCATCTTCCGATTCGCAACAACAACAATCACGAACGACCGCGTCGTTGTCGTCGTCGCTCGATAATATAGGAGATGTATATCGATATATATTCGCACCCATGTCGAATAAAGAGATAACTTCCTTGAAAATTATCGTTAGCGTAACGGTCGCTTGTGCGATGTCGTTTTTCGTTCCGGATCTCATTTCGAAATTGTTCGTTGTCACATTGATCGTGTTTATTTGTATTTTTATATCGACCGTAATGTGGACATTCGTAGAATTGCCCAATTACAAACGAAAACAATTTTGTACACGTATAAAAGATATTCTCAAGTATGCGTTACGGTCGTATCTATTGGATTCGCCGCTGACAACACAACAACAAGCATCGTCTTCGTCGACCAAGACCGCACCACCAGATGATAGAGCGTCCGGCGTCGATACTCCGTCGATTCATAAATTTTAAATTGATAAGACGCGACTTTGGATGATATCACCGACGCATTACTATAAATTGTCAAAGATCGAAGATAAGTTGGAAACCATTTATTTGAGAGGTATTCACGTAAATAAAATTTATATAATCAGATCGTTTTTTATTCGCGATCCCGGAAACGGTTTATTTCCGAGATACGTGCGAATATTCGAAAGAAATCACGTGTACGCCGCCGTTATGCGATACACTCCGTACGGAGAATACTGTCCGTTTTTTGCGGACACGATTTCGGACGTGGACGTCGTTTGTTATCGGAGACCGTTCGATTTTTCCGCACGATATCGCGATTACGACGACGATAACATAAGGAACGTATACGTCGAAGTTATATTGCCATTTTTACCGAAGCTTTCGATTTTACGCCGGTTGAACGTAATCGGCGTGTCGACAAATTATTCTATCGACAACGGCCTGTACACGCTCGTATTCGTCGAACATTATAACTCGAAATGTATAAAAGAAGTATTACGATCCATCGTGTCGAACGTGCGACATCACTTGCCCGACATACCGATGATCGTTTCCAACGTCCATCTGGCTTACTGGTTTCTGCGTTGATTCCCCTCACGACAGTAAGACGTATTACGGACGATGTATTTATCGTGGATTTCATCGATAATATCGACAATATATGCATACTTTCAAACGAGCGTACGTTGCGACAGAGAGTCCAACGAAGCGTTCGGACAAGCTAAATCCGAATCTTCAAAGTGTTGCATCTGCTGGGAAAATATGCGACCGAACGGCGGCGGCATCGACGTTTACGCCGATTCGTCTTTTCCCACGTGGAAACTCAAACTCGTCACTCAATGTAAACACGCTAACGATTGTCACGATATTTGTCTGTGGCATTGGGCCATTCGACAACTGGCAGAATCTAACGAATTCGAGGATTATACACACGGAGAAATTATGATCAAACGATCGTTGTTTAGTGGATCTTTTTCTTGTCCTATATGTAGATCGAATATGTATTTCTGAACATTGTCTACATGTAAAACTAGTTCCGTATCTGCTACAATTTCTTCAGTTCGAGATGAACACAATTCATTATCTCGCGCCCCACCGAGCGTGGCGAATTACTATATAAATATTTCGTGGATATGCCAGCCGTCATATATCGTTCGAACGTCGTGGTAAGAAAATCGAGTAATATAGTATCGAGTAAAAGTAATCGAACAAAATGTCGACCGAGCAACATTTCCGTATGAAATTTAGAAGACAATCAGACAACACGTGGGTCAGTTCCATCGTAACTATCGACAACGAGGCGACCGCTAAACGTATATCGGATGTGACAAATCAACTGGACTATTTGGTGCAACAATTCGAGAGGTTTACTTCGTCCGATCCACACCAGGCAGCTATTGGAGTCGAAGGAGCCACCACCCAGCATCTACTAAATGCGGCAGTTGTGTTGGGGCACATAGAAAACGATTCCAATAATTTTATTTTTCGTTAGCGTATAAAATAAAAGATTTCAGCTATTATACATTTTTTTGTTCTTCCCAATAGTAAACTACGAGTAGAATACTCTTCTTGTTTTTATATTTCACTCGGACAAAATAAATCCGAATCTTCAAAGTGTTGTATCTGCTGGAAGAACATGCGACCGAACGGCGGCGGTATCGACATATATGCCGATTCGTCTTTTCCCACGTGGAAACTCAAACTCGTCACTCGATACAAACACGCTAACGATTGTCACGATATTTGTTTGTGGCGTTGGGCCATTCGACAACTGACAGAATCTAACGAATTCGAAGATTATACACACGGAGAAATTATGATCAAACGATCGCTGTTTAGTGGATCTTTTTCTTGTCCTACATATAGATCGAGTATGTATTTCTGAATGTCGTCGTACCGAAGATTCGAATTGTAGTAATACATGTAAAACTAGTTCCGTATCTGATACAATTTCTTCCGTTTCAAATTACTATCTCGCGCCCCTCCGAACGTAGCGAATTGCTATATAAATATTTTGTGGATATGCTAGTCGTCATATATCGTTTGAAAATCATCGCGTGAACATACGTAAAATCGAATTGTGTAATAAATAGCGATCGAGTGAAAATGTCGAACGAGCAGAAGATCAGAATAAAATTCGTAAGACAGTCGGACAACACATGGGTCAGTTCGATCGTAAATATTAATCACGAGGCGACCGCTAGACGTGTAGCGGGTGAAATGGATTTTCTCGTCGACGAGTTTGAAAAGTTCACCCATCACCAGGCAGCTATCGGAGTCGAAGAAGTCCCAGCTGTTGCCAGCAGAGCCACCACCGAACATCTCCTGAGTGCGGCAGTTGCGTTGGGGCACATCGAGAATAACCCGGAAAATTTAATTTTTTGTTGAAATACGAATATAAAATAAATAATATTTACTATTATATATTTTTTCTCTTCCCGATAGTAGACTATACGTAAAAAACTCCTCTGCTTTCAATGTTCCACATCAATTTCAGAGCTGTACGAAAATCTGTAACT
The DNA here is from genome assembly GCA_958510875.1 of Endomychus coccineus. Taxonomy (NCBI): domain Eukaryota; kingdom Metazoa; phylum Arthropoda; class Insecta; order Coleoptera; family Endomychidae; genus Endomychus; species Endomychus coccineus. The sequence continues at coordinate 56,870,009 of OY294070.1, read as the reverse complement.
GTATCATCGTACATGCTCTGCGTGTCGAAATACGAGCGAAGGGAAGACAAATTATCCAATGTGCAGGCGGCACAATCGGAAAATATAATATCGTTTTCGTTAGTGTTCCGAGACGAAATGTACGACGTTCGTAACTTGAACAGCGTGGCGTTACGAAATTGATCGCATCCTATAGCGAAAAAAGTATGTAGTTTGACGTATATGGTAGACATTACACACGTCAAACTCAAAATGATGACGCAAATGAGTAGCAAGATATATTTGGCCATTCTTACAATGATCGAAACTTGATCTAAACCATTTACGACCAACGTGACCGTCATGAGATACGAATTTGCATCTTTGAAGTTGTTCCATAACAAAATTTAGCTGAAAATTTTTGTTCGCCAAAGAATATGTACAATTGTGAAGATAGATCCAGCGATACAAGGAACCAAGCATGTGAGTCGCACGCTATTTTTCGATGAACTGCGACTCAGTGGAATGATTTCGAATCGAAAATAGCATTCGGAGATATATACCGAAATGTAATGCAATTCTTTCGGAGTAACGTGAAGAGTGCAATCTTTCGACATGTAATATAATTCCGGTGTGGCAACTTGGTGAGCGCCATCTACTGATATGTTGCATCAATTTATTACAGTTAGTGAGTGAGCGCCATCTATTGATATGTTGTATCAATTTATTACAGTTAGTGAGTGAGCGCCATCTATTGATATGTTGCATCAATTTATTACAGTTAGCGGATAAACGCCATCTGGTAGAATTCCCTTGAACTTCCAATCAACGTGTACAGTATCAAATCTACCATAGATGTCCTATGTATTTCATGAAATTACTACATCTGTGGATGGGGTGGGTTTGATATTGTACAATCTAACCTCAATCGACTTCGCTCTCAGAACTCTGAATTGAATCTGATCAAAATTTTACCCCTTCTACCGTGATTTTCGTCAGAAATCAGTAGATTTTAGGATTTTCGTGACGTCAATTGGCTCTAGTCCAATGAGAATCGAGTATTCACTCAGCTGACCCCAAATTAACTATATAATCAGCAAGCTTCTCGCCCGCGATCCTAAACCTCCTTGACCAGAGTAAGAACAACGTAGTAGTAAGAAGGAGCAGGCCGTCGCGGAGGTTATATATATAATATATATATATATATATTATATATATAGGGGTGCAGGGGTGCTATGGGGGTACGTGGAGCCCCCTTGACTGTCTAGACTTGGCGCTAGCTTCTCGCGAGAACTGAAAGTTGCTTTCCACAATTTTCGTTGCCCCCGTGATACGTCACGTCTACGTCACGTGATGACGAGTCATAACTGCAAATGTTTTTGCAGCTCGAAGAAATCCGCCGATGGATTTCGTTCCAACAAATTTTACTCGCGACGAAACTGTTTCTCGACAGAGCTAGTGCGCATGACGAGGAACTTGTAAGTTTGGAGATTCGTTCGACGAGAAATTCTAGGCGGACAACGTTGGTTCATCAGAAAATATTTTACGATTTCATTTCTCGAACGAGATTCACGTTCGAAGATTTTACAGCTCGAAGAAATCCACCGGTGAGATTTCGTTTCATAAATTTCATTCGAGACAAAACTGTTTCTCGATGATGCTAGTACGCATGACGAGGAACTTATAAGTTTGGAGATTCGTTCGACGAGAAATTCTAGGCGGACAACGTTGGTTCATCAGAAAATATTTTACGATTTCATTTCTCGAACGAGATTCACGTTCAAAGATTTTGCAGCTCGAAGAAATCCACCGGTGAGATTTCGTTTCAACAAATTTCATTCGAGACAAAACTGTTTCTCGATGGAGCTAGTGCGCATGACGAGGAACTTGTGAGTTTGGAAATTTGTTCGACGAGAAATTCTACGCGGACAAAGTTTATTCATCAGAAAATATTTTACGATTTCATTTTTCGAACGAGATTCACGTTCCAAGATTTTGCAGCTCGGAGAAATCCACCGATGAGATTTCGTTTCAACAAATTTCATTCGAGACAAAACTGTTTCTCGATGGAGCTAGTGCGCATGACGAGGAACTTGTGAGTTTGGAAATTTGTTCGACGAGAAATTCTACGCGGACAAAGTTTATTCATCAGAAAATATTTTACGGTTTCATTTTTCGAACGAGATTCACGTTCCAAGATTTTGCAGCTCGGAGAAATCCACCGATGAGATTTCGTTTCAACAAATTTCATTCGAGACAAAACTGTTTCATTCCTAGAACGGAAGTTGCGTTCAAACTTTTTGTAGCTCTAAGAAATTCACCGGTGGAATTTCGTTTCAACAACCAATCGTTCGACGAGAGATTCTAGGCGGACAAAGTTTGTTCATCAGAAAATATTTTACGATTTCATTTCTCGAACGAGATTCACGTTCAAAGATTTTGCAGCTCGAAGAAATCCACCGGTGAGATTTCGTTTCAACAAATTTCATTCGAGACAAAACTGTTTCTCGATGGAGCTAGCGCGCATGACGAGGAACATTGCTTTTTGATATTCTATCGCAAACATGACAGTCCAATCACATTGGCGTTAGAGGTAGTGGATATGGTGTGAAAAGTGAAATAAAATATTTTTAAATCATTTTATTACTCTTTATTTTGTTTGTGTATAAAACATGCATCAATAAATGTATGCAACAACAGAGTGTCGAAGATACGACTGAACGAACGTCGTTCGGAATTATTACCTTTGGTAGTCATATATTTGTGAACGATATTCGATTGACAAAAAATTTGATATATGAATTTTCGGTACATTTTGAGAAAGAAATAATAATTAACGGTAACGTTTTCTTCGGTGACCGTTGTGGATATGTTGTTGGTCAGTTTGTTGTTACGTGAACCTATCTTCTCGAAGTCGAATTTTCCAAATTCGCCAGCCAATTGCGGATTGTTGGCAGCGGCGTGAGCGGTGTTGTTCCTAGCTGCCCCATCGCGATTCGTAGGAGAATCTGTCTGTAAAATCAATATCGGCCACATGTAGACAAATTCGCTGCTAGATGCTGCCGCAGTATCATCGTTTACGAACAGATCATGTGCTGCGTCCTTAACTATTCTATCACAGCCGATATCTACGAACGACCTATCGTTTTTCGACGGTACGTTTTCGTCGTCTGTGAGTCCATCGTAGGTGTTACAACGTTGAGCAACCACGACGAATTGTTCTTGTTCTGGGAGCGAGAATAAATACGCGTAGATTTTCTTTAGTAATTCACGTAGAATCGGTTCGATGTTTTTGATTGCCTTGTTATCATAATCTCGCTCGGAAAAGTACACCCAATCACATATGAAAGTAAATACTCGTAATATAGCGTGTGGAATATACTCGGGGTTAGCATGAGACGAATCGAATCCGTCACGACGATTATCGGTATCGTGGTCAGCGTCGAAATCGTTACAATCGTACTGACTGGTAACGATGCAACCACACTTGATGTCAATTCTATACAGATCGTTGGAATTTACCGGCGATCGTTTGTCTCGCGTGAACTCCTGCTGCTGCTGCCTTCTGTTTTTGATGTTTGAAAAGGTCACGTGAGATGAAGTATTGACGATCATTATGGCGTCGTAAACGGCCACCGTGCGAAGTTCTATTTTAGCGTTCTGCTTTCGATCGTCGTCGTCGTCGTCGTCGTCGTTTAGCGGACGGTCGCGACCATATATGAACTTGTCGAACGTCGTTTGTAGAAGACTTCTCACGCGAGGTTCCGTCGTTCTAGGAATGCGACATATGACGGTATCGATGTTGACGTACAACGCGGCCGCGACATCTGGTCGACACAAGTTTTCGATGATCGCCACCAACACGGTAATTAACATTTTACATAGAATCGTTATAGTTAGAGCCACCGACGGCGAGTATACGCACGAGTTTTCTTTATTCGTCAGCCCATATAGCATGTTCGTGGTCAATTTCAGTACGTTTCTTTTCCCTTGCATAATCATCTTCTCGATTACTTTTTCATCGATGATATTTCGTCGGGTTCCGTTGTACGATGTCCTTTGTTCGTCATCATTACCCTCGACGCTGTTATCGTCGTTATCGTCATCTATATCCACGACCGTATCGTCGTATTGGTATCGTGTCGCCAACGATCTTCGTTCGGCGATCAACTTGGAGAATAACAGGTTCAACGTCGAACACGTATCGGCACCATCGTAAATGACGATAATACGATTCTTCGACGGATTTCCCACGGACAGTATTTGTTTCAAGCGTGTAATTTCGAATCCGGATATTTGTACGTCGTCATCGTCGTCGTCGTCGTCGTCTTCATCGTCTTTCGATATTAGGGTACGAGCGCGACGCAACAAATTAATAAATTCCGATTTCGTATCGTTCTTACTGTCTTCCGACAAGTTATCGCTATCGTAATAGAACAAACGAAAATATTTACTATTCACCATATACCGATCTCGTTTCGCGTTCGATACGAACATCATGTCGAATAGATAGTGACAGTGTTGGTCGGAATTTTCACATCGACCGTATCTACGCGCGACGCCCGCGAAAGGATCGTTCGATCGGACATCGTCGGCACCGTTATTATCGAGACCGTCGGGTATTTCTCGTAAACCGAGGCTCGTCAATAACCACTGGACCGGTAGGACGGCCGTATTTTCGAAAGATACGTTATAAACGCTTCCGATCGAACCGTACGCGCTGGTGAAATTCATCTCTATATAGGTATACTTTCCGTCTCCGTCCGTCCACAATCCTTGTCGACCGAAATGCAAGGTGCGCAAACCTCGTATCGGTGAATTTTTCCTATTCCACACGGGTGGAGTACACAATCGTTGCTCGGCCAGAAAAACATCCATAATTTCTCCCTTTTGTTTCGCACACTTGTTATATGTCTTGGTTAACTCGTCGAATCGATACCGTCTAGTTGTTGTGGTAGCAGCAGCAGCAGCAGCAGCAGCAGCAGCAGCAGCAGCAGCAGCATCGACATTCCTATTTTTCGACGACGCAGACAACGAACACGGCACACTCGAAAATACGTTACCGCGATAATTATCGATAATGTTCGATAGGAAACTCTTCGATTCGTATCGTCCGTATCGCAGACATTCGTAATGTACGAAATTTTGTAAGTGTCTCACGATTCGATTTCGAAACGCACGACACGTTTTATACGACGACGCCGACGACGACGACAACAACGCTCCGTCGTAATTCCCGTCGACGGAATATCCAAACACGTCTCCGATCGACGTATTCAACAATTCCGAGACGAACAACATGAATTTACGAACGTCGAAATCGCTCCAGATATATTCTAAAACGGTCACTTCGAAAACGGTTTTGATTAAATCGATCCAACCGTTCTCGACGGCAGTAGACTCTATCGATTTTTCGCTATGGCGTTTGCGGAAGATTTTTCTGTATTCCTCGGCAGCCTCTTTCGGATAGCGTACGTCGCGTAACAAACGTTCCGAATCGAATCGTACCATATCGACGGTGCGATCGAAATGTGTTGGCAATAACATGGGCAACGACACGTTCAAGTCGAACGTCATCGAGTTCGAATCGAACGACGGCTGTCCGCTAAACACGTTCATCGATATAAACTCGCCCATAACGTCGAACAATTTTAAATCCATCAGTCTACCCATTATCGGTAGCCATACCGTCCGATACATATCGTATCCGACGAGAGTGTGCAACGTCACGTCCGACGGGATCAAACATATTTTGGACATTTCCGCGACGAATTTCGTGAGCATTATTGATTCCGAATCGAAACGTAGAAATTCGATACACACGTCCGACACGTCACCGCATCTTCTACTATTTTTTCCGTATAACTTCTCCACGAGATTGCACAACGTTCGTTTATAAAACTCGCTGGTATCGTCGTCGTCGTCGTCGTCACCGTCATCGCATTCGGCGCCCGGCGGTTTACGACTATAAACGTACACGAAATAACTATTATGTTTGCGACGAGGGTGACTTGACGTCGTGACGGTCGCAGCCGTCGTTTCGACAATTTTCGGAACCAAACTCAAAACACATATAGTGTCGATCGGTGACAAATATTTCCCGTGTCCACCGGCTCGTCCTCCGTCTATTCGTACGACACACGTGGGCAAATGTAAGAGCGGTTGACAAAGTTCGTTCTTTTGACATAGCGCTCGTCGTCGCTGCGAATTCACGTCGTCGGCCTGACAGTTCTTGAATATGTATCCGTTGTGAGTCCAATAAGCCCAGAAATGCGGCGATCTAGATATGATGGATTCCGTTATGGCATGCACGGGTAACGCGTTGTCCATGCGGTGAAATTCGTATTCGACGATGGGCAATCCGCCATCGTTATAATCTTCGATCATGTTCGTTAGCAAATTATATCGGAACACTTGCCGCGGGTCCTCGTTCAACGAAGATATCGCATATAGGTCGGCGTGCGTCATGGCGTTTTCCAACAAGAATTTTAGCACCCGAGAACGCTCAGGCAACGTCGACGGTCTGTATTTGATACGATCTTCGTTGTCCGCGTCTAATTTACTCCGAGACGTTTTTCCACCGTCGAACGGTTTTTTCGATGCGGAGGGGTCGCCGTCGCCACCGTCATCTGCCAAACTAGCGAGAATATCTAGCCTGAACAAAATTCCGTGTCGATAATGAGGCTTATGTCTGATCAGCAATTCGTACAAGGAGGAATTCAACGCGTGCATCGACAATCCCGTATTTTTCAACGAACATTTGAACGGACGAAAAAGGTTACGTAGAATTTTCTCCAAGCGAGCACATTTAATGCGAACGATATCGAAAGGTGACAAGCCGTCGTCATCGTTGTCGTCGTCGTCGTCGTCGTCGTCATCCTTATCCTTATCGCAGTCCGCGATCCCACCGCGTGCGGAGCATCGTACTTTATCTGTGACGCATTCGCTACTTATCATCACGTAAATCGGCACGTTGACCGCGGCCAACGTCAAGCGTTTTAACTTTAATTCCCCATCGATAAATTTGATATCGAACGTGTTCTTCTTGGTGTTGTAATTGCTATCTAACGAAACATCTAACATGTAGTGCAACGTCGAATGGTCGATTTGCTGACGATCGATATCGTCTATATTCCAAGTATCGTAATCTTCATCGGAAATTGTCTCTTCGTCGTTGTCGTCTTTCTTCGGGTACACATCGGTCGACATCGCACACATCTGCCCATACGCACTCGGACGATAAGTACCTTTTCGCGATAGACACAGTGTACCACGTACGGTGACCGTGACAGCTTCTTCGTTTTATCGTCCGGCGAGGATACTTCGCGCGGTACAATTTCGACCGAACGTGGTGATAACTAGATGTCGTCGGCACAGCCGTCCAGTCAAATGAACATTTACAACTATCTGTTTTACGATTGTCCGCGTAAAAGATCACGCGGTCCGTTTCATATTACGATATGTCGATCGTCGACGATATTTTCCTTAATCCAGAAAATTGTTACAAGACGAGACAACGAGACAGCATCCGGTTCGGACGGAACCACGCGTAATACTGATGCCCGCAGCATACGTCGTGACTATATAAACGAATCGGCCAATACGAAAGATGACGTGGAATGTGTGAAGAAGATCACCGACGATCGCGATATATTGTCTCAGCTCGCCAAACGTGGTATTTCTTATACCGCGTGTATGCAAGACGGACGACGTATCGAAGATGACGCCAACGACGACTGTACGAAAACGGACCGTTCGCTACAACATCAATGTGACATTCATCTGATTATGATCGGATCCAAAGTCGAAGAATACATATTCGAACGGTTGAGATGTTTTTTGAAGAAGACGGATTTACGCACGAACGAAAACAACGATAAACACGATATCCTATCACGAACGGGATTAATCGATCGTTACAAACATCGCATATTACGCGGATCGTTCCTGTCGAACGGAAGCTTACAATATTCCGTATTTCGAGAAGTGAATAATAATATGATTTGTCACGAAGTCGGTATACAAAAGGAGAGCACTTTCTACATGTACGATACGGATTTCAACAGAGGTCACAAATTCCACTTGGGCAAGTTGAATAAGTTCAACGGTAACGACGACGACGACGACGACGATAAAGACGACGACGAAGTCTTGATGTGTAAAAACAGAGACGGTGACACTATTTCGAAAGTGGACGCTACCACGCTATCGTTGTACTACGATCGTTGTACGCCTAGCTCTTGGCACGATCATATTCATCCCGACGTCGATTCGCAAATCGCCTACATGAAACAAATTAGACAACATTCGCGACCGATAGACAGTCACAAGAATAAACGATACATTTGTTACGCGCAATCCGTACAAATATGTCTGGACAAATTGGACGTATTCGATGGAACGGTTATGGCTTCTTGCAGGGACGTCATTCTCAGAGGTTTAACCTTTTGGGGTATTTCGCACACGCTAAAATACGAACAATCGAAGAGCGAACACAACAAACATTACAATAAACGCATGATGATGATCAATATGAACGACAGATATTCTCAAATTCCGATAAAAGCGTCGTCGGATGGCATGTTCGTGGCGGCACATCGAACGTCGCGAAAAAGAAAACGAAGCACCGCCGTCGACGTGACGACGAACGCGGTCGCGGATAATCTTTCGTGCGGAGAAAGGAACGACGATAACGCACGCGTCGACCTCGACACCGATCGCAATTTACGGAACAACAACAGCTCGAAAAACGGCGGTTGTGGTAGTGGTGGTGGTGATGGTGGTGCGAAAAAGATGGATACGAAAAAGATGGGATCGGCAGAGTACAAAAATGGAATTATATTCAAAGCGGATCGACGACAAGACCAATATCATTCGTTGTTCGTACAACCCATCCATTCGCAATTGCACATTCTTCAGGAACTCCAGATGACTTGCCAAAAGCTCCGTGCCACGCACGTGTACTCGTTGTCGGCTAAAAACGTACCGAACGATATCATAGGCTACATATGTTCGCAAGGCATCGGTAATATCAGTACGGCCGGCAAAAATATGCTATTCGATAAATCCGTCGAAATTTCGTTCGGTTGCGAAGATCGTATCGGTGCGCGAATATTAGATTATATGGGCAGAGAATCGTCGAAGCTTTCGAACCGCGACCGTCCACCGTCGCCGTTTTTCGTATACACGAACGGTATCGAAAAGGGAAGGACGAATGGCGACGACAAACGCGATGGTCGAAGTGATGCTACTACGATCGTCGTGATTAATAATATCGTGACGAAGTATGCCGTAACGTTCGCACGGGCCGACGTATCGGGAATTTCGCACGAGGAACGACAACGACGGTCTTCGTTGTATCGCGAAATCGTGAAACGATTAAAGTCCGTACACAAATTTGCTGAAATTCTATTACGTATCGACGAAGATGCTCGGTTCCTATGTATCAACGTGGTGGCGGGTATTCCTTTCCGAAAATTTAGCGTTCTCCGACGATTCGGATGCGACGACGTATTCCTATCTCGCTCGGAATTGGAAGCGTTCTATAAATACGTAATTTACGACGGAAACGTTGTCGGCGCCGCCGTCACTTCGAACGATATCGCGAAATACGAGAAATTAGTAGAGACTACCAATTCGTTTCTTTGCGATTCGTTCGACGACGAGTGTGGCGGCGGCGACGGTAGTCCGTCCGGAGCCCACGTATTACCTTGTTCGAGTCTCGCGGAATACGTCAATCACAAGGCCGCCTTCACGTTACCACCGAAAAGAGTCGTTTCGGTGTGTGCCTACAAATCGTCGCTACCCAATAAAGCGTACATTTCTCTGGCTAAATTGGTAAATAGGAATTTCCAAATCTACGTGGATCCCGAAGCGTTCGAACGGGACGAACTGTCGCGCAACCGCAGACATTTCGATCGATTCGATCTCATCAAACGTTCCTTCGATAATGCGCCTCGTGTACATAGACCGGCGGCGGCCAGCAATATGTACTTTTTGAATTCCGCCTTTGGTGACGTCGACGGCTTGAACGTGGAGGACGCTTACGTGTTGGATCGCGACTTGGACCTACATTTGTGGTGCGTGTTTTCGTATGCCGTTACGTTGGACGAGCCACGAGATGGATATTTCGTCGTTAATTTGCCGTCGATCGCACGATCGGTGAACGTATCGACGCGCGACAAACGAGGTAACGCTTCGACCGTACTATTTCTCATGGCTACCGTTTACTCGGAGAACGATATAACGTTTCCCGTATTCAAAAATGTTATCGTTCATAAAATATCAAATTTATACGTGTTCTATGTGACGATCGCCGACGAGGCGTTAATACAGGCGGTACGTGAATGTGAAACGAGAGGTCAGCCGTTGCACGAGGCTTTCCGTCACGTTTCCCTACAATCGTTTTCGTTCGATCCGTCGGTTTCTAATAAAACGACGACGACGACGACGACGACGGCGGCGACTACGTGTAACTCGCCTAGACGTGAGAGACGTCGACGATTGGAATTGACGGTCGTTTTGAAATCCAAATCGTTCGACGGCGTCAAATTGGTAAATTCCTTCGGACAAAAAGGTCTGGCCACGACCCGTACCGATCTGAAGCGCTATCGAACGGTCGAAGGACCCGACGATAAGCCGGGCGACAACATCAACGTGGTAGCTAATAATTGTTCGTTAATTTCACGGTGTGCCAGCGGTCAATTGTTACAAATGCAACAAAACTTTCCGTGTACCATCAAAAGAAACAACAAAGTATACGGTATCGCGGGTCGCGTACCGTATTTCATAACCGACAACGTACCGTCGTTATCGCAGACGCCGATGAGATTCGACGAATTACAAAAAACCGCTTACGTCGCAAATACTCTGCCGTTAGCGCTGAACTTGCGAGGTAAATATAACATTAATAATCCGTCGGGTCGGCTATATCCCAGAGATAGTCAGCACGTTCTGAATTTATACGAAAGTTTCGTGAATTCCTCCTTTCGGATGTATCGATCCACCGGCCCCATCTATACTACCGCAGATGCCATCGAAACCACCTCCCGAATATTCGATCGATATACAACAGATTCGAACTATATTAAAACTTGTATGCGAGAGAAAAAAAAATAAAATTATTCGTATCATAAAGTGTATTATTATTTATCTGCCTCACAACATGTTATCGATCGCTTTTTCCTATAAACTCACGACACACACACTGTAAGAGATGCTGGTCGTGATATTCATACCCGGACTCAAAGGTAGTTCGATCGAGAAAAATGGTGTTCGAATATGGCCACCAAAATGCTTTACATATAAACCGATATTCGATATGTTTGCGAACGGTAACGTCACCTATCTTTCCGAAAAGGAAGAACAATCATTGGAACTCACAGAAAATGACGACGACGACGAAGACGTAATTGTCGAAATAATCGAAAGCATAAAGATGTTCACCGTATTCGATGTCGATATTTATGAACGCTTTCTTGTTAAATTACGTGAACGATTGAATCGAATAAGTCCGCATTTTAGAATAGTCACGTTCGCCTACGATTGGAGACGGTCTGTTGTGATAGGAGCGCAACGTCTAAGCCGATTTATCGACGAACTATTAGCGCGTGACACGACGAGTCGGTTCGTCCTATTAGGACATAGTTTCGGGGGGCTGATCGCTAGATATTATACAGAATGTATTTTGGATCGGAATCGAAGGACAGCAGACAGTACGATTCCCCGCCTTGTAATATGTGTTGCGACACCTCACGGCGGAACATTAGACGCTTTGTTATATCTAATTGGCGAGAAATATCTATCGTTCCTCTCTCGCCGAACATCACAACGCATCGTAAAATCTTACAATTCCATATATGAACTACTGCCGTTCGGAGAACTCTTGAACAAAATCGATCGTGGCCGGAATAATAATAATAATAACGATGATAGTGGTGGTGATGATGATGATGATGATGATGATGATGATAACGGTAACGATGAAAACGTTATCGAAGTTTTAATGAGTCGATTCCCCAGCCTGATAGAACGTCATGTTCGAAACGCGTTCACAATTAGAAAATCACTGGATTATTGTAAACGACCTTCGAGTACTCGATATCTATTTCTCAATGTATCGGGATATCCATCGATCGAAACTATTCGTTCTGATGGAACGATTATTTATTCGCCATACGGTGGTGATGGAATCGTTCCTGTAACTAAATCGAATATACGACATTGTCGTAACAACCGCGGCCGATTATTTTCCAATACGTTACTATCTTTCGATTGTAGCGTACATTTGTCGATGTTGAAACGTAATCATACCGTACGAATGATTTCTTGTGCTATCGAAAGTTTGCTAGTTCCAATTTTACAGTCGCGATTCACTAAAGAAATTCATTTGTTCGAATGTGAAAGATACGTAGATTGGGTCGACGAAAAAAATCTATACGATTTCAAGTGGCGTTTCTCTTCTTTTGCAAACAACAAGCAAATGAATGTTCAAATTTTCCAGGTAAACGATATCGTTGTTGTGCGAGCGATATTACGCTATCATATGGAAAATAATCGCACAATCGTCCCCATGAACGATATGAAACTCTATTTGAACGATTCGAAGTACGCCATAAAATACGACCGCGTTGCCGTTCGTTCCTTTAGACTAGTGTTTTGTATCGGAAGTCGACGTCCGTTTATCATAAAACGTTTATTCGTCGTTCTTCCCGATGCGCAATTCGATTTTGCGGAAAATATGAAAGGGAGTTATTAATAGTGAAAGAATCGATTGCTGGAAAATCTCACAGAAACCTCGTAGTACGTCGTTCCGATACAAGGGTGAAATTCGTATTTCATAACAGTCACGTCGGTTGCAAATGGGTTTAGTGTCAAGGAGAACGGGAAAAATAAAATACAAAAAATAAATTCAAATTTTATTCTTCGGCATCATAGAGGTCGAGGAACAAAAGGGTAGATACTCCGACGAATATCCCGTCCGCCTTATCGGGAACATAGGTTTCGTCGAATTCTGACACATCGGTCGCTATTTCGTCGCAGCGAAGAACATTAGAATTTCGAGGACGTTTTTATCGTTGACTATGAACGTCATAGCAGTTCCGACCATAGTCAGAGTATACAGGTCTGTCGGAGCCTCCCTTCTACTTTTTTAAAATTCGAGTGCAAGCTGATTGGTCGAGCTAGGTGACGTCACCTGGAGTGCGAGAAATGATAGAATAGAGGCTCCGGCAGACCTGTATATTTTGAATATGGTTCCGACCACAATTAATTTTGGATACCAGTTCCAACAGAGGATAACAGGAAGGGGAGCAGTGTAGAGCATAAGAAATAGATTCGAATATTTATTTTCTCTTGGAAAACAGAAGACAATATATCCCTGTTTTTTCATTTTGTTTATTTGGGAGTAACACGCTTATCAAGAAACACTCGTTCTAGGCTAGCTAGAGTAGGTATATTATAACTAAAATAAAGTTAAAATCTTAGTTGAATGGCTACTTTTATTGAGGCCAATAAAATAGAAAAAAAAATTGTGGATGATCCGACGAATATCCCTTCCGCCTTGTCCGGAATGTATGTCTTTCGCTATTTTGTATTGTAAAACGTCGCCAGCCTCGTTATGCGAATCCACTGATCTCGTCCTTCTCGCCATCGCTTATGCACACAAACCGTCGAATCGATCATTAACACGTGGAAATTGTAGAACGCGCGTTAACAATTTTCGCGATGGAACGAAACACGCACATCGTGTTGTGTGCACTACTCAGAGCCGTTGCCGTCGTCCATCGCGATTCACATCCCGCGAACGAACACCCAAAGAAATCGTGAATTCGTGTCAACGAGATCATTTCGTTGTCCACCATTTCAGCAAAGGCTCCCTTCGCATCCAGATCGACATTCCGTATTATCTCCGTATTGGAACGCACAAGAGTAGCCCGTATTTTACTTCCCATTTTAAAAACTTTCAATACGGACCACGCAGGGCGATAAATTTGTACGACGCGATCTGTATTCGATGAATGTTTATCTGTGTCGCCACACACCCACCGATAGTTCTCGGTACGAAAGGCATCCTCGACGTTCAAATCGAACGGTCTATTACACGATTCGCAACAAGTAGTCGGCTCGTCCGACGTAGACACGAGATGCAGATAACACATGTGCGTATCGTCGTTGTAGGATATAAATTCGATTTTCCTCGGTCTAGCATGCCAACGGTATAGCGTCTGCAACATATCCTGCGGCGAATTCGATTGAACGGCACTCGCCCGTATCGATTTTTCCAACGCTAATCTCGCCACGGCTCTAACGGCGTCGGGTAATTTAACGATCAGGTCCATCAAGTGCGACGTATCGCTGAGCGAACTTTTGTTCTTCACGTCGTACGGATTTCCGCTCGATTCGAAATCCTTGTCCGTCGTACACATCCCGGACGATAAAATATGCTTCGCTCCCCCCGAAACATTTAAAAATTTTAAATTGATGAAAACGTTCAACTTCAACGAATTATCAGGGCCGGGTTTCGAATCGAGACTTGATAGAACTGGCGACGAAGACGACGATGACGACGATTGAGACGACGATATTAACCTTTCCAATTCTTCAAACATCTGTTCCATTTCTGCCATTTCTGCGAAACTGAATACGGGGTATATCACCATTTTTCGTATGGATTTCAGCAGGTCCCATACCGCCTCACGATTCGTCACCGACAAATGCCATCCCACGTTAATCAAACACACCAACGTTTCTAACAATTGAATTACACCGGCACGTTCCATATTTTGGAAAGAATCGCTGTATTAGAACTTGTCGAATGAATTTAATTGGCAACTGTTCCGCTTATATATGCGTTGTTACCCTCTCTATCTCGGACTGACCGCGTACATATTACGAGGACAAGTTCCCATACATCTAAAAATAGATTCAACGATAGAAGGAAATGCACATGTGAACCTCAAACTATTTTTGGTGACTCGCGACTTAGTGAGATGATTTCGGTTGGACCATGAAATTCAGAAACATCTACCGAAATGTAATGCGGTTGTGCGTCTATAATAAATTGCATATATATATAGGTAGGTGTCCAAGTTACGAGCGAGTCAGTTTACAATAGTAGTTTGTTGTAGCTTGTACAAAATCGACATGAATTCAGTGCGTGAGTTAACAACGAATAACGCCTATACATTATTTGTACAGGAACGAAGGCAATTTGAACGTTCGGGTTTGGCGGAGCAGGATCTCAATCCGAAATCTGTTAGGCTGATCCGAGAGATCGAGTTTTTGGTTCGGGAGCTGCACGGGTATAGTAAAAAGTTCGTGGAAATGGAAAATAAGCACTATGTGCAGTGTGTTTGGAGTAATCCCAGACTGCGTACTGGCCCAGAAACCTGTATGTGTACGCATATTCGTCTGGTATACATGCGACTCATGGACAAGGTTGAACAGTTCCTGCGGCGAAACGACAACATCAAGAAAAGATATTTGACTCAACGCATTTGAATTTTTGTAAATAAATTGATTTGTTAATATTTTTCTTATTGTTCACTGACAATTTCGACGTTCCAATAACCATCCAAGTGCCATCTATTTGAATGTGGACAAATTGAATGCAATACAAATTCGTCGTAACTAACCGAGCGTCATCTATCGAACAATTTCTACAGATTGACTGTAGTAAATTAATGAGCGCCATATATCGAACATTTTATACGGGCTGACTGGTAATTTGGTGAGCGCTATCTATTGGTATGTTGTATCAATTTGTAGCAGTGAGTGTACGAGCGCCATCTGTTGGAGTTCCTTTGAACTGCCACGTATATAGTGTAGAACCTACCATAGATGTCCTATGAATATCATGAAATTACTAAATCTGTGGATGGGGTGGGTTTAATTTTGTACAATCTAACCTCAATCGACTTCGCTCTCAGAACTCTGAATTGAATCTGATCAAAATTTTACCCCTTCTACCGTGATTTTCGTCAGAAATCAGTAGCCTCACAGTATTTTTCGATGATTCAACAAAAAAATTCAGAGACATCTATCGAAATGTAATGCAATTTCGACAGAGTAACGTAAAAGCGCCATCTTTCGAAATATAATACAATTCCGATGTGATAACTTGGTGAGCGCCACCTATCGAAACATTATATCGAATTGTTACAATAAGCAGATGAACGCCATCTGGTGGAGTTTTCTCAAACTTTCATCCAACACGTACAGTGTGAAACGTACCATAGATATACTGTGTATTCTCAAGAAATTACTAAATCTGTGGATGGGGTGGGTTTAATATCGTACAATCTAACCTCAATCGACTTGACTATCGGAACTCTGAATTGAATCTGATCAAAATTTTACCCCTTCTACCGTGATTTTCGTCAGAAATCAGTAGATTTTAGGATTTTCGTGACGTCAAACGGCTCTAGTCCAATGAGAATCGAGTATTCACTCAGCTGACCCCAAATTAACTATATAATCAGCAAGCTTCTCGCCCGCGATCCTAAACCTCCTTGACCAGAGTAAGAACAACGTAGTAGTCAGAAGGAGCAGGCCGTCGCGGAGGTTATATATATAATATATATATATTATATATATAGGGGTGTAGGGGTGCTATGGGGGTACGTGGAGCCTCCTTGACTGTCTAGACTTGGCGCTAGCTTCTCGCGAGAACTGAAAGTTGCTTTCCACAATTTTCGTTGCCCCCGTGATACGTCACGTCTACGTCACGTGATAACGAGTCATAGCTGCAAATGTTTTTGCAGCTCGAAGAAATCCGCCGATGGATTTCGTTCCAACAAATTTTACTCGCGACGAAACTGTTTCTCGACAGAGCTAGTGCGCATGACGAGGAACTTGTAAGTTTGGAGATTCGTTCGACGAGAGATTCTAGGTGGACAAAGTTTGTTCATCAAAAAATATTTTACGATTCCATTTCTCGAACGAGATTCACGTTCCACGTTTTTACAGCTCGAAGAAATCCAATCGGTGAAATTTCGTTTCAACAAATTTTACTCGCGACGAAACTGTTTCTCGACAGAGCTAGTGCGCATGACGAGGAACTTGTAAGTTTGGAGATTCGTTCGACGAGAGATTCTAGGTGGACAAAGTTTGTTCATCAAAAAATATTTTACGATTCCATTTCTCGAACGAGATTCACGTTCAACGTTTTTACAGCTCGAAGAAATCCAACCGGTGAAATTTCGTTTCAACAAATTTCATTCGAGACAAAACTGTTTCTCGGTGATGCTAGTACGCATGACGAGGAACTTATAAGTTTGGAGATTCGTTCGACGAGAAATTCTAGGCGGACAACGTTGGTTCATCAGAAAATATTTTACGATTTCATTTCTCGAACGAGATTCACGTTCAAAGATTTTACAGTTCGAAGAAATCCACCGGTGAGATTTCGTTTCATAAATTTCATTCGAGACAAACTGTTTCTCGATGATGCTAGTACGCATGACGAGGAACATATAAGTTTGAAAATTTGTTCGACGAGAGATTCTAGCGGACAAAGTTTGTTCATCGGAAAATATTTTATGATTTCATTTCGCGAACGAGAGTTTCGTTCAAAGTTTTTCTAGCTCGAAGAAATCCACCGGTGAGATTTCGTTTAAACAAATTTCATCCGAGACAAAACTATTTCTCGATGAACGAGAGTTTCGTTCAAAGTATTTGTAGTTCGAAAAAATCCACCGGTGGAATTTCGTTTCAACAATTATTCGTTCGACAAGAAATTTTAGACGGACAAAGTTTATTCATCAGAAAATATTTTACGATTTCATTTTTCGAACGAGATTCACGTTCAAAGATTTTGCAGCTCGGAGAAATCCACCGGTGGAATTTCGTTCCAACAAATTTCACTCGAGACAAAACTGTTTCATTCATAGAACGAGAGTTACGTTCACAAAGTTTTTATTGCTCGAATAAATCCACCGGTGGCATTTCGTTTCGACAAATTTCATTTGAGACAAAACTATTTCTCGATAAACGAGAGTTTCGTTCAAAGTATTTGTAGCTGGAAAAAATCCACCGGTGGAATTTCGTTTCAACAATTATTCGTTCGACGAGAGATTTTAGACGGACAAAGTTTATTCATCAGAAAATATTTTACGATTTCATTTCTCGAACGAGATTCACGTTCGAAGATCTTACAGCTCGAAGAAATCCACCGGTGAGATTTCGTTTCAACAAATTTCATTCGAGACAAAACTGTTTCTCGATGACGCTAGTACGCATGACGAGGAACTTATAAGTTTGGAGGTTCGTTCGACGACAGAGATCCCAGGCCGAGAAAGTTTGATCGACAAATTCTGCTCATCAAAACGTTGACTACAGTTTCATTTTTCGAACCAAAGTTACGTTCGGACACATGGGAGCGAGTGATACGTCGACAATTATCCGTTTCTATTTACAATTTCATTTATCAAACGAGAGTTACGTTCAGAAAAAGTTTTATTTCGCAAACAAAAATTACAGCCTGAATGAAAAAACTTGTTTCGTTCCGATTTTCTCTTGAATCTTGTTTGTGTCAGCTTTGTTCGATGTAGTGGTTCGTAAGATTTGATACTGATTTAGATGCCTGCAATAAAAGTTGATCGATGTGTTTGTCCGATAGCGGAAACGAAATATTAAACATATTTCGATAGCTCAATATTTTGTGACAATCTTGAATTGCCTCTTTGAATTGTGTTAACTGTTCGTCCTTCGATAAGTATGCCAGAAAAAGTCTGACGTATTTAATTTCTTTTTGTGTATCGAAACCTTTCCGCCGTTCTTCCAGTCCTACATTTTCCGTCGTCGATAATTTACCGGCTTTCGGTGGTTTTCTTTCAATTTTACGGAAAGATTGGTTAAGTGGTACGGGCTTTAACAGATCTTCCTTCATCTCAGACATCACCATCGACGACGGTGTTATTACACGCAAGCGACTGATTGGAAGCGTTTGCGGTCCCAACGACGTTGCATCGATTAACGTTCTGTCCACCTTTATGTTACTAATTTCGTAACAAACGATATCGCACAATCCTATTTCAAATTCCAAATCGGTACGATCTAGCTTTCCTAAAATATAAACTAACCACGACAGCAGTACGTTACGTGACTGTCTGAAGTGCTTATCGACGTGCGATCCGTGTTGGCCGCTCAATTGTCGTGACGAATCTTCGTTGTGACGTCTGAATAATTCCAGGGTGAGACCGATCGCGTGCCATTTCAAGTGTCGTTCGTAACTATATATCGGTGTGAGTGTGTATCGATGTAATAATAAAAATAATTCTTGAAACGTGGAAAACTCGTATCCGATCGGTAAGCGATCTTTGGAAAAGAATGGCATAATACTAATAGTGATTCCTTACTAAGAGATGAAGTCAAGTTCGATCACCATTTGCGACGATCGGATGTGGGAGCAATTACGTGCGCGTTGTTATGTACATATCTACGATAAATGGTATTTACCGATCGCTTTCGACCGCGTCTACAAAACGGCGCCGTACGCGTGGAGAGTGTGAGTACATATAGGATACGCGCGCGCGTCACAATCTCATTGACAACTTATCCGTCGTTATGTTCCCATGTGGTGGATGTGGCGATGGCAATTATTGTTATCGAACGAATTCGTGCGAACGATATGATCGGTGTGGACAATTCCATGTGATGACTCGACCCAACGTGAATGTTTCTGCGTTGGTAACAACGACCGTTGCTGTTGGACCGGGATTGTTCGCATCGCAACAACAAGCCATGATATATCATCGACCGCCGTACTACACATTTCCATTTTTCGGTTAGGCGATACCGTTCAATTGGAACGCCGTCCCGAACGAACGGAATGGTTTATCGTTCGATTCGTCAGGACCAGTGTCGTGTACAATGGAGGTTTGAAAAGAAAATTGCCGTTAACTGGAGATTCGTAATGTTTATTCAATTTTTGTATGTTTCGATTCGAAAATAAATATTATATTACAATTGTCGATATTTTAGTCATTCACAGTACGCCAACATCCAAAACGGAAAATATACGCCTCCTCACTTTTTGACTCGTTGAACCGATTCATATTATATTTAAACCGTTTTATCGAGGAAACCAACGTTTTAATTAGGTCGTATTTTACAATTTCGTAACGATTGTAAAAATCTTGTGATTCTTTGTCTAGCGCAATTTTATTAATATAAAAGTTCCAAAAATTAGACGTTTGACGTTGAGTTTTCAAAATACTTCGCATTGCCAGTTTTTTTAATGTAACACCACCTGTCGACGATTCTGTTTGTATCGAGTAGTCAGTGACAAAATTGAAAAATTTTTCAGTGTGTGTTCGTGACATTAGGAACTCATGTATATGTCCAATGTGGGAATTGAAAAAATGTTTTCCGTTTTCGTAATCATCTTCCGAACCAACTATGGGAAATAGTGGAGATTCGATCAGTGTGTGGGGACTTGACAGAAACGGGAAAAGCGTCGAAATCGCCACAAAAATGGAACACAGGTTACGACGATAACATAGAACTTTCAACGTGTTCAAAAAGACGACATCTTCTGCTCTCGATTGTACATTATCGGTGTAATTTTTCGACAACAACGATATAACAGCGATGGTAGCAATTTTTCTATAGATCGGATTCATGTCGAATTTGGTTTTCGTATGATCGGCTGCACAAAATTGTACGAATGTCATGATCAATTTCTGAAGGCGATGTGAATCTGTTAGGAAATGTTCAGCATTCAATTTGGACAGAAAATCTAGCAGATGCTCCAGGGAAATTCTGTAATATTTTGCCTCGGAAAACATGCGTTTCACACACATTACAACGATATCGAATCGATCTTCACATTGTAGTAACGTGGGTAATAAGGCGTGTCCATCTGTACACGATCGAATCAACAAAGCGTAAATGATCGTTGTTCGATGATAACACAAACAAACGTCGATTAGTGTATGGATAATTTTTCTCCTCGTTAATTTCGTCAAATCTTTTCTTGTTTTGCTTCTCGTCACTGTCAAGGGGGAGGATCCAGATGTTGACGACGTCGATAACGATAACAGTCGCCGTGGAGAATTTGTCACTGATGAGCGTAACTTCCACGAGGAAGCATACATATCGGCAAGGTCAAATGGAATCTCCATCAAGGAATACACTTTTCTTGCACGATTCTTCAAATGTATATAGGAAATTTTTTTGATATGTTGTCGTAAGAACGTAATTTGTTCTTTCACATGGTTCGGCACCATGTTCATCGGAAGATACGCACATTTTCTCATATAATTTTTACGTTTCTCGCGTTCTTTCATCGTAGACGATAGAGACGACGCTCGCATGTCTGACGTGAATTCTAGTAAGAACCACCACAATGTAGAAACACTTCGCGTTTATCCTCCGTTTTATTGTCTGATAATCCCCACCATTCCCAACATCGAAGAGAAAATGGTCGCCAAATGGAGATACCACAGACTATAGTTCAAAAATAAAAAACCACGCTACGATTGTTAATATTTTATTCGAAACGCTAATTTATATAATGGAAATTTCGAAACGTCAATCGATATAACGGACATTTTATCCACTCTACTAGCGTTTCGACCAAGTCATACTTCACAATTTCGTACCTATTATAGAAGTCTTGCGAATCTTTATCTAGCGCAATTCTATCGATGTAATCATAAAAATTGGACATTTGACGCTGCGTTTTCAACATACTTCGCAATGCCAGTCTTTTTAACGTAACGCAACGCTTTGAAGATTCTGTCTGTTTCGAGTAGTCATCAACAAATTGGAAGAATCTTCCTGTCCATGTTTTCCATATCAAAAACACATGAATATATTCAATGTGGGAATTGAAAAAATGTTTTCCGTTTTCGTAATCATCGTTCGAATAGACCAATGAATATAGTGGACCTTCGATCAGTGCATGGGGACTTGACAGAAACGGGAAAAGCGTCGAAATCGCCACAAAAATGGAACACAGGTTACGTCGATAACATAGAGTTTTTAACTTGTTCAAAAAGACGACATCTTCTGTTTTCGATTGTATATCACCGGCGTAATGTTTCGACAACAACGATATAACAGCGATGGTCGCAATCTTTTTATACATCGGATTCGTGTCGAATTTGGTTGTCGTATGATCGGCTGGACAAAATTGTACGAATGTCATGATCAATTTCTGAACGCGATGTGAATCTGTTAGGAAATGCTCAGCGTTCAATTTGGACAGGAAATCCAGCAGATGCTCCAAGGAAATTCTGTAATACTTTGCCTGGGATAACATGCGTTTCAAACACATTACAACGATATCGAATCGATCTTCACATTGCAGTAACGTGGGTAACAACGCCTGTTCGTCTGTACACGATCGAAGTAATAGAGCGTAAATAATCGTTGTTCGATGATAATACAAACAAACGTCGATTAATGTATGGAAGATTTTTTTCCTCGTGAATTTCGTCAAATCTTTTCTTTTTTTGCTTCTCGTCGCCACCGAAATGGATACAGATGTTGAAGATGGCAATAACGATAACAATCGTCGTGAAGAATTTGTCGGAGTCGGGCATAACTTCCACAGAGAAGCATACATATCAGCAAGGTCAAAGGAAATCTCCGTCAAGGAATAATTTTTTCCGGTAAGATTCTTCAAATGTTGATAGAACGTTTTTTCGACATGTTGCTGTAAGAACGTAACTTTTTCTTTCATACGGCTCGACACGCTGTTCGCAGAAAGATGCGTACATTTTTTCAAATAAATTTTACGTTTCTGGCGTTCTTTTTTCTTGGACGATAACAACAACCGTAGCATATCTGACGTGGATAAGGTCGACTGAACTGAACTGAACTGAACTGACATTGCTGTCGCAGCCGTATTTATACACTCTCGTCAGCGTATCATCGGTCGTTCATCTTTATGTTCCGCATAATGGTGGAATTCGTATCTCGCAGTGGTCACGTTAGCTGTAAACAGGGTTGAGATAAATCTCAATATTTCCTAACATTTTTATTCGAATTATACGTGAAATACATTCAATTATTATAGGTTACTTGTTTTATCCGCTTTCGTCGTCGTCGTCGTCGTCGTCAACGTCGATTGGTTCGACAGATTTGACCGATCGGATTCTTCGTCGGACAAAAACATTTCTTCGTCCGCGAACAACATTTTTTTTTGATCGGCTTCTGATACGGCATCACCACCGTTGACGACGACGAGTGCGACGTTCGTGTTCGATTCGTTCCGGCCTGAATATTTCTTGAAATATAGCATAGTCAAGAATCGATGAAAATTTATGGACGTTTCACAGTAACAAAAATATTGAAGACAATACGGGCAAAAGCCTGTAGAGATGTTTGCTAATAGGTAATCCTCGACATCTCTGGTATATGCTAACGATGACCAGAACGATGCTGCTGCTGCTGCTGCTGTTGACGACGACGACGATGATGATGATGTCTGGTTATTCGACGACATATCGAATGAGTTGTGTGCTACGGCCACCCTGACGTATCGTCGTACGACCGATCGGTACTAGTCGAAATTGCCGTTTGACAGGCGAGTTCTTAGCTCGTTCAGTTTTGTAGGTTTCACTCCCGTCAATCGCATAGCATAATCTACGGGCGATTGATCTTCAGCGATATTGGGAACGAAAGCGTTAATGTCGTAAACGTATTTGTATTGATCGACAATTTCGCGGAGCTTTTCTTTGATATCTGCCAAAACGTACACCGGAGGATCGTTAACTTTGATGAATGATTTGAGATGTTTCTTCAACAATTTTCTATTATTATCATCACCGTAACATTCGCATAATACGTCAACGAAATCGTGCGTTCCCGTGCATACGTCGAAATGTTGCAGAGCATACACGAGATGACTTATACAACGACTCAGCGGTATCGGTGCTACGGTATTATAATTATCGTTCGTCGACAGGAAATTGGTTACGGAATAAACGAACTGACGCACGGTGTGTTTCGTACAATTTTCCAGCATGGCCAGTGTGATTTCCAAAGCACATATATGACTGGGTGTCAGCCATTTCGATTGATGCACGTCTTTGAAATTATATTTTGGTATTAGATTTTTGCACTTGACCCACCGTCCTTTCGTATCGGTACATATGCCATTGAGCAACTTTTTACGATTTTCGCTGTTCAAATAGTCGATATTACGAGATCGGCCCATTTTCTGCGTACCGAAACCACCTTTCGCGGGCGGTCTTCTCGGATTAACATTATCCGTTTCTAATTGACGATGCCTGCGTTTCGGTGGAATACGTTTGAAATTTATCAGTGGATCTTCATCATCGCTATAATCGCCGTCCGTGCCGTCTTTATCGCCGCCGCCGCCGCCGTCGTCGTCGTCGTCGTCGTCGTCGTCTTCGTCGTCTTCGTCATCGTCGTCGTTATTGTTAGCACCGCGATCGGTTTCCATCCATCGTATACCACGTCTGACGTTCGCCGGACGTACGAGTGTTTTATTCTTACGATTGTTATTATCGATATTATTATTATTATTACTGTCGTCATCGTCCGCGTCGTCGTTGTCGTTAACGTCAACGTTTCCGTTGTTATTATTGTCGTCACTATTATTCGTGCGGTAGATCGTCCTCATTTGTTTCACGTTTACCGTGGAATTAGACGTATCTCCAGCTCTTTTCCCGTCGTTTTTATCGTTCGCAACGGGAGATTGTTTCGTTTTATTGTAAATTTTGCGCTTTCCGATTTTAATATTTTTACCGTTCACCGACGGTACAATCTCCGTGGACGAAGTTGACGGTAACGGATTTTCGTATATACCTCTTTTCGATGCCAACGACTTTGAAGGTAACTTGGCCGTTTTCGATGGAATTCCCTTTTTACCAATACTAATAATGTTGATTTTTTTTGTCGCTACACTATCAGTTTCCGACCGCGAATTATTATTATCGATCGTCTTCGACGGAATATTGTAAATTTGTTCCATCACTGGGTTTCGTTGTATTTCTTTCCCGATCGATGGATTTAACTGTTTTCCTTTCCCTTGTGACGTTGGTGTCGGAACGAAAACCGGTGAGGATACTGGTGATGGGGACGATCGTACATTATTGGCATTGTGATATTGGTGTTCGAACCAAGAATTACACGATGTCGTTTGATCGTGTAGAAGATCCTCATCGAACGGTGGCGGTGTTGCTATATCGGATAGAGGTGACGCATTAAGATCACTAACGCCGTGATCGAAGAGAAACATCGTAAGGCCATCGGGGTCAGGATATGATTGGATAAAATTCGCGGCCGCTTCGGCAGTCAATAGAGGTGTACTCACTCTTTCATATTGCTCGTGTTCAGGTTCCTCGATCGGGTCGAGCGATCGCTGTCGATTTTGATTCTGCATCGTCGTCTTATTTACTTACTCATTCAATTACATCCAACGTGTGACCGTGTCATGAGATACATTTGTATGACGTGAAAGGTTCGTCGTCGAACCGTTTAGGCGTACGAGCGAAAGTTACAATAACATAGTGGTCGGAATGCGCTTTTTCAGTAAATTTCCTCTGTTTAAAGATCCACCGTTGCCGGTCGTATTCGTAGAACGTCTTTCCGCATCCTCTAACGCGAACATACCGTTTATTTTACGCGGAATTACCGTTCCTCCGGCAGCACCGACCTTCGTGTGTCGCCCGGGTCGACGTACCGTTTTCGCGATAGACGTTCTATTCACGATCGGTTTCTTTTTCTTCTTGATTAGCGTTTTATTGGTGGTTTTTTTGCCGAGATTATTCGGTCGAGACAGCCGTCGTCGTCGTTTTTGTACCAAAGAAACGGACGCGGTTGTCGGTTGAGACCCTTCACGATTCGTCGTCGTCGTCGTCGTCGTTCCCCTGGTTGCGTGTTTCGCAGTCAACAGATATATGTCAGTTCCTCGACCTAACGTCGACACGTTGTAATAACGTCGTACGTCGTGTATAGTCGGTCCACCGGAATTCGCTATAGGAACCATGTGTGTCTGTTTTATGATTTCATTTCGGACGTCCTGTTTCGACTGATCGAACGAGATAGCTTTCAACTTGGAATTGTCCGATTGAGAATACAACGTCGAAATTAAAGCGTTCAGGTGGGCAGAATTGCTAGTTTTAATCCATTTTGTACTATTACTACTACTACTACTACTACTACTACTACCAATACCGTTGTTAATTTTTTTGGTTATTTTCCGTTTTGGTCGTGATACTCTTTTCATGTTCGTTTCTTATAAGATAGTAGACGGCGTAATGGAACATATAGAATCGACGACGATCGCACCTAACGCGGTTTCTTCTTCGTCGAGCGTCAACGGCGTCGGAAGCAGCAGCAGCAACAACAGCAGCAGCAATTACAATCCGAATTACGGCGTGTCGACCGCCGTCAGAAATGACGCTAGTGCGAAACGAAAGATCGCGCGTAAGATAGATTCGATGTACGCGTCCTTGCGCGACAACGTGATAGATAATAACGAATTTTATTCGTTTTACACGTCGATGACGATCTTGCTGTTCACGCTCTTCACGTTGTATTGTAATTATTCTCGTGCGACTGCCAGCGGAGTTTACTGGATGATCGGTAACTTGATCGTCGTGATCTTTAACGCCTGGATGAATATTTCGATATTTTTGCATAATCGCTAGAAACGCCATTTCATCGTGATCTTTATACCCAAAAGTAAGATCGACTCGTGTTTAATTCGAATACACACGTACACACACACACATATACACGTACGTTATGCGATCCTTATCCGCCACGGATCGACGGTACGACGAACGGTCGTCGGTGTCGTCGTCGTTATCATCGATTCCGTCGAAAAAAATATTATTCATCGTCGTTTGTTGTATAACGATGTTGTTGGTTTATAAAGTATACGTGAAACCGGTCGATAAATTTGCGCGTGTCATCGGAAATTCGGATGCCGACGTTACCGATATCGTTGACGACGACGATGACGACGACGACAAACTTGGACGGCAAAACGATATGTTACATAGCGCTTGGAACTTGGACGATTTACCGTCTGTGACTTACGCCGAAAAGTACGTGAACGACGGACAAATGGAAATTGACGCCGACGCTAAAAGGTGCGTTTCTCGTGGAGGTTTATATCTAGGCCCGGACGATATACCGATAGATTGTACCGAATTGTGTAATTCGAAGGATTTCCGCTATAAATACGTCAACGAAAACTCGTTCGTCGTCGACAGATCGATAATGGCCAAACAGGGCGCCTATTGCGTGCCTACGCACGTGGTCAATTGTAATACGAACACGTCGCGACTAGTAAAAACGTTCGACAGTTGGAAATGTCACCCGAAAACTAGTTTATTCGGCGGCGAAGATGGCTGTGAAATCGTCGGCTGTAACGGATACCTGAAAGACAATTTGACCGGTCGATGTTATCGCAATCGCATACCTACCACGCTGACCGTCGGTGCCGACCCGGAAAATGAACTCATCGAACGTTCGTCGTCGTCGTCGTCGTCGAACAATGTACCAGTCTATCGTTTCCAATGTACAGACACCGAAGTTCATCCCGATACAGGAGTGAGCACGTTGCGAGCGGTGGAATCGATACGATACGACTTTATGCATAACAAACTGATAGCTTCCGAATTTTCGCGTTTCGATCGCGTACGAAACGGATGCGCGGCACAAATTTTCAACGCCGTCCCACAGATCGTACCCAATTTTACGGAAGGTACGTGCACCTGCATCGAAGGACTACACCACGACAAAAAGGACGATACGAATAACGATAATAATAACAACAACAACAACAACAACAACGATCACAACGGTAGCGACAACGGCAGAAGCGACGATAACGACTACAAGGATGGCACGATGTCGTCGTTGAAAATGATAAAATTACATCAACGATGTTCGCCCTGTTTGAGCGGTTGGTCGAAGAAAGACTCGTACACTCGTATCGGTAGAGCTTGTCGCAAAGCGTTCGACGATTCACGTATCGATCCGCACGATATGCTTTTACCGTGTGGAACTCGTACGTTCGACTCGAAACAAGCGGCATGTGTCAACGGGAAGATATACATTTCAGGAGGATTATCTCATTTCGCCCGCAACGTACTCGACAATGAACCATCCCAGTAGTCAGATATTATTTAGTAATGTATTTACAATTATGTGGGCGAATAAACAAACGTTTTCTATTAGTCGTCGTTGTTGTTGTTTTTTTTTTCGCTCTTTCACGGACGTTTTGCGTTATCGCCGAATACACAAGACGAAACCATTATACACGTTATCGACAAGATACACACGACAAATACGAAAGATATCGTTATGGGTAACAGCCATATGGCTGCACAAATGGTAATCATCGCGACAGGTACGTACGTTTTATGTACGATTTTTGCGTAATCGCGTCTGGTCGTCATGGCCGCTTCGTAATATGTCACATCGTCCAAGTCCAACAGCATATTTCTGATCATTAATCTATTGAAAATCATCCGCATGTCTCGCGTCGAAAACGAAACGTCATCGTCGTCGTCGTCGTCGTGTTCTCCGCCTAATTTAACGTTACCGTGCGTCGTCCAATCGACCAGACCACCGTCCGACGTGACGGTTCTATGACGAAAATAAACGAACGTATGTTTCAATATGTCGAGGGATTCTTCGACGTCCACGGTACGTGTCCCGTCCTTTCTGACGTGTAAACGCCAAAACGTATACGGCGTCATTTCGATTCGTCGCATTCCATAGTTGATTTGTCGTTCCAACAGAGCACCTTCGCTGATTTTACGTAATAGCGCGTCGGAATACGCGGGCACGGAAAACTTCAACGGATCCCATATAAATTGGAAAACGATATCGATCAAAGGACCGATGATCGTCAACCATCCGACTATGCTCAGCGCCGATACGGCTAAGCCCGACAAAGCTATAGCTTGTCTGCCGATAGTCGTTACGATCGAATCTATCAGCACGTGTGTCATGGTATGCGACAGCGAAGTGGCCAGTAATTTGGCGGCGATCGTCTTGCCACCCCGTAACAGGTCAGATTGTAGGAAAGATTTCAAAATTTCCGGACCGATCTTGGTGATCCATTGTTTCAAAACTGCCGAACTCACGTCCGCACTCAACTGGAAAGATAATTCCTTCAGGTTGTGCGTGGTCGATAACATACCACCGATGGCCGTTAAGATTTGTTGCATCGTCTGTCCGAACGACTCCGCGTACACGTCGTTATCGAGTTCGTCGTTATCGCGATCGACGTCGTTCACGTCTGTCGCCTCAGGCGTCATCGTCGTCGTCGTCGTCGTCGTCGTTCTTCTAGTTCTCGACGACAAAGCTGCGATCTCACGTCGTAATCGTTTGCTGTGCGGTATCAAGACGTTCTGTACGATATCGCTCGTTAACGTGTTGACCGATGATGTTTCGTTATCGGCGCCGGTATCGTTATGCGTAGATGATTCGACGGTATCGTTGTCGTTCGAACGATCTGCGGACACGGAAAATTTTGCTTGATGTCCGACGATATTTTGTCGCTGCTTGTGGAGTTTCTCCACCAGACGACCGCCGTATTTGTCGTTGCGACCATCTTCGATCTGAGAATATTCGTCCGTCCAGTAGAGTCGTTCACGCTTATCGGCATCGGTCAAGCCCAACTGTGACAGTAGTATGTCGTCGGACACGTAACGTTTCGACGAATTACGAAATCGCTTCCAATCCAACACGGAATTCAAGAAGGGAACGGTAACGGGAAAATGTCGTAAAAATGGCGGTAGATCGTTCGCGTGCGTATGCTCGAATAGCCGTCGAATTTCGTATACCGATTGTTCGAAAACGTTCGCCGTCATTTTTACCATCCGTATCAGAGACGAACCTACGAATAATTGAACGTAATAGAGACTTCCTTCGAAGCCACAAGTCATGTCATCCTCGTCGTCGCCGTCTGTAGCATCTTCATCTTTCATATAATTCATATAGAACGATTTGCAATACGTTGTATCGATACGAGCGCAGGTGATCGGATTCCGATCGGCACCCAATTCGGTCACGTATAACGAAAATCCGACCGGATCGATTTGGTCGGTATAATGTCGCGAAGGATCCACGAAAAACGACACCAAATGCTGATTTTCCAACAGACAAGCGCTCTTGTACCATATCAGATAGGGCGGCACGTTGTGTTCGTCCCCGTGTAAAGACGACTTTGTCGATTGCGACGAAATATCCGACGGTACGTTTCTCGAGCGGGAATTGAAACATACCGGCGCACAGGCGTTCATACGTTTGCCGTGGGGCAATCCGAAACTGAAAGGTGTCGTGTCGGGCTTGCAAGATTCGCTCAAAGGAAACGTCGAGAAACAAGACGTTGTCAAACATCCGTTCTCGTTAAATTTCCATTCGGTCGTTATGGCACGGTCGACGAATTCAGATTCGAACGAGTAATCCTCGATCGGATTCGCTGCCCTGATTTCCAAATTAGTATGCGAGAACATGTGCGAATCGCTTTTCATACATCTATTTCGTACATTGAGTATATTTCGATATCCCGAATAGGATTTAGCGTCTCGCGAATCTTTCGCAGTGAATCCTATTATCGCGGTAACGTCCAAGTCTCCGTCGCTACGGTTCTTGCTATTATCGTTCGTCGATGTCATCGAATTCTTAGTTATTCGGTGGGGGTTGGAAAGTTATAGTCAGAAATTTACGAATTGAAACGATGATTTTTCATTTAATAAATTATTGTAAAAATAAAAACATTTTAATTTTTTACCATTATTTTGACATGATTTTTCATCTTTGTAACCGTGATACTTTTCGCAGATCAGTTATTTCCACAGTATGGGTCCATATCATGTTATATTTTCCATGACTTGAATTGAGATTCTTCAAAATTACCTCGTACCGTGTCGGAAACACTATTGAGATTGTGAGTATAAAACACTAGTATATTACTTTATCGACTAGTGAATATAATTTGCGAGGATCCTTATAAAGCTAGCACGTAATACACTATTTTTCGGTTCCACTAGTTTTAACTCATTATGTGATCATACGAAAGTTGTAATTTATTCGCCAGCGTTATTGGCAGGAACTTCGTTGAAAATTTTCACAACAGACTGAAACACGCATATCGTGTTACGAGCGCTATCCAAAGCTGTTACTGTCGTTAACCACGGGTCACATCGTTCGAAAGAACATTCTACAAAATCGTGCATTCGTTTCAACGAAACTAAAGCATTATCGGTCAAATCGTTGAATTCATCTTTCGCATCGATATATACGCTCCATAGTTCATCGGTACTGAAACGCAATAAACGGGCTCGTATATTGGTACCCGATTTGGAAACTTTCAAGACTGACCAGGTGGGGCGATAAATCTGCATAATACGTGCTGTCGAAAATGGATGCTTCTCTTTATCGCCACAAATCCATTGCTGTTATATACACATTGGCGGCTTGTGCTATCAACATTTGTTGCTTGCGCTATGAAGTTATATATTTAGTTGTAATTTTAATCTGGCGAACAATTTTATCCGCATCATGTTATAGTTGTATATTTAGTTGTAACACCATTTCTAATTTTATATGTAATATTTCTAGCAATACGAAATGTATATCTCTGCTGAGACCTGAATGAAAAATCGCATCCTATACCGAATACCCTTTATTTCGAGTGAAATTCGAATTGGTATATAACGCGAGCATAGTGACAGGGAACGTCAGTTACTTTCCAATCGTTCAACCAAAAACAACGTCATATTCGAAATAATAATAACAATGTTACAACCGGCAACTTCTACTAGTGTATCGAACAACAACAACAACAACAACAACGATAATAATCGAGAAAACGTGTCAACCGATCGAGAGGGAACGGTGGAAAACAGACGACCCAAAGAACATGTTCCGCCGATGTACGAAAGACCAGGTTGGGAGGACTTATGGGCGATGATTCGACGAGATGACGAGGAAGTCCTCAATTGGAGTGCCGATGAGGCGGAGGAAGATGAATTTGGAAGATGTTATGAAGAGTGGTTGTCACAAGATGATATAGTGAATACTAGTATATCGGACAACAATAAAAATATTAAAATCTAGTCTTGTTTGTTATTTACAATGATTCGCATTCGTGCAAAACTGATTTTCGTTCTACGTTCATAGTGTGACAACTTACTATGGACACACTATGGAGTCGATAAAAATACTAAATCTATGGAAGATAGATAAAATGTTGTCTTCCATTTCTTCCATCCCGCAAGCACTGATCTCAGTGATCTCGTGTATAAAATAAAATTGAATATATTATATGGCAACGATTGATTGTTGAAATGAAATTCCACCGGTGGATTTCTTCGAGCTACAAAACTTTGAACGTAATTCTCGTTCAAGGAATAAAACAGTTTTGTCTCGAGTGAAATCTGTTGAAACGAAATCTCACCGGTGGATTTCTTCGAGCTACAAAAACTTTGAACGAAACTCTCGTTCTCGAAATGAAATCGTTGAATATTTTCTGATGAACAAACTTTGTCCGCCTAGAATTTCTCGTCGAACGATTGATTGTTGAAATGAAATTCCACCGGTGGATTTCTTCGAGCTACAAAACTTTGAACGTAATTCTCGTTCAAGGAATGAAACAGTTTTGTCTCGAGTGAAATCTGTTGAAACGAAATCTCACCGGTGGATTTATTCGAGCTACAAAAACTTTGAACGAAACTCTCGTTCTCGAAATGAAATCGTAAAATATTTTCTGATGTACAAACTTTGTCCGCCTGGAATCTCTCGTCGAACGATTCGTTGTTGAAACGAAATCTCACCGGTGGATTTCTTCGAGCTACAAAACTTTGAACGTAATTCTCGTTCAAGGAATGAAACAGTTTTGTCTCGAGTGAATTCTGTTGAAACGAAATCTCACCGGTGGATTTCTTCGAGCTACAAAAACTTTGAACGAAACTCTCGTTCTCGAAATGAAATCGTTAAATATTTTCTGATGAACAAACTTTGTCCGCCTAGAATTTCTCGTCGAACGATTGCTTGTTGAAATGAAATTTGTTGAAACGAAATCTCACCGATGAATTTATGCGAGCTACAAAAACGTTGAACGTGAATCTCGTTGGAGAAATGAAATCGTAAAATATTTTCCGATGTACAAACTTTGTCCGCCTACAATCTCTCGTCGAACGATTGATTGTTGAAATGAAATTTGTTGAAACGAAATCTCACCGGTGGATTTCTTCGAGCTACAAAAACTTTGAACGAAACTCTCGTCGAACAAGTCTCCAAACTTAAAGTTCCTCGTCATGCGCACTAGCTCCGTCAAGAAACAGTTTTGCCTCGAATGAAATTTGTTGAAACGAAGTCTCACCGGTGGATATCTTCGAGCTACAAAAACTTTGAACGAAACTCTCGTCGAACGAGTCTCCAAACTTAAAGTTCCTCGTCATGCGCACTAGCTCCGTCGAGAAACAGTTTTGCCTCGAATGAAATTTGTTGAAACGAAATCTCACCGGTGGATTTCTTCGAGCTTCAAAAACTTTGAACGAAACTCTCGTCGAACGAGTCTCCAAACTTAAAGTTCCTCGTCATGCGCACTAGCTCCGTCGAGAAACAGTTTTGCCTCGAATGAAATTTGTTGAAACGGAATCTCACCGGCGGATTTCTTCGAGCTGCGAAAACTTTGAACGAAACTCTCGTCGAACGAGTCTCCAAACTTAAAGTTCCTCGTCATGCGCACTAGCTCCGTCGAGAAACAGTTTTGCCTCGAATGAAATTTGTTGAAACGAAATCTCACCGGTGGATTTCTTCGAGCTTCAAAAACTTTGAACGAAACTCTCGTCGAACGAGTCTCCAAACTTAAAGTTCCTCGTCATGCGCACTAGCTCCGTCGAGAAACAGTTTTGCCTCGAATGAAATTTGTTGAAACGGAATCTCACCGGCGGATTTCTTCGAGCTGCGAAAACTTTTGCAGCAGTGATGACTCACAGTTACGTGACGTATACTTGACGTAGCACGGGGGCAACGAAAATTGTGGAAAGCAACTTTCAGTTCTCGCGAGAAGCTAACGCCAAGTTTAAACAGTTAACGGGGCTCCACGTACCCCCATAGCACCCCCTGCACCCCTATATATATAATATATATATATTATATATATATTATATATATAACCTCCGCGACGGCCTGCTCCTTCTTACTACTACGTTGTTCTTACTCTGGTCAAGGAGGTTTAGGATCGCGGGCGAGAAGCTTGCTGATTATATAGTTAATTTGGGGTCAGCTGAGTGAATACTCGATTCTCATTGGACTAGAGCCAATTGACGTCACAAAAATCCTAAAATCTACTGATTTCTGACGAAAATCACGGTAGAAGGGGTAAAATTTTGATCAGATTCAATTCAGAGTTCTGAGAGCGAAGTCGATTGAGGTTAGATTGTACAAAATTAAACCCACCCCATCTACAGATTTAGTAATTTCATGATATTCATAGGACATCTATGGTAGATTTGATACTGTACACGTTGATTTGAAGTTCAAGGGAACTCTACCAGATGGCGTCCATCTGCTTTTTGTAACAAATTGATATAACTTTTCGATAGGTGGCGCTCACCAAGTTGTCACATCGGAATTGCATTATATTTCGAAAGATGGCGCTTTTTACATTACCTCAACGGGATCGCATTACATTTTAATATGTGGCGCTCTTCACGTTACTCCGACGAAATTGCATTACATTTCGGTAGATGTCTCCGAATACTATTTCCGATCAGAAATTATCGTACTAAGATCGCTGAATCTGTTTCTACAACGATGCATAGTTTTGAAATTCGCATCTCATAACGACTACGTTAGAGTAATCTTCGATTTTCATATAGGGGGGGGGGGGTCAAGCGTATAAAATTTCACAATTTAATTTCTCGGACGAGAATTGCGTGCAGAAATAGGAACAACTGGTACGTTGACAACTCTATCTTTTCTATCGACGTTTAATAAAACTATGTATCGTTGAAGTCGTTAGTCGATAAATTTTGGTCGTTAGTGGATATGTTCGATTCCATTTCATGTATGTAAAATACGTTCGGAACGAGAAACGACCTAAACGTTAACGCCCACCAATCGCCAATCGACATGAAGTATGAATTTCGTTCTAATATACTGCAGCGCGGTATATTCTTATTACACAAAAACGAAAAAAAATAGAAACAAATCATTGGATAATATATTTTTATTCATTCTCTTCCCCGAGCCAATCGAAATATAATCGCTTGAGTTCGAATTCCTCCTCTGCATATTGTTCGCGATTCTCCTCCTGCTCATTTTGTTGCCATAACGCGTCCAACAGGTCGGACCAATCCTCTCTCCGTCTGGTACGATAATCCTGGTCCCCTTCACCAGGGTCCGACCAATAGCCTTTTTCTTCTCGTGTACGATCTTGTCCCCATTCGCAAGAGTCCCAATCTTCTATTTTTCCCCTCGCACAATCCTCCTGTTGTTTCCCGTCACACCAACCATCTGTTGTACGATGCCGTTGTTTCCCGTCACGAATGTCTGACCAATCCATTGTTGTACGATCCCCTTGTTTCCCGTCACGAATGTCTTCACGAATGTCTGACCAACCTTCTCTTGTACAATGATGTTGTTCCCCGTCACGAATGTCTGACGTGAACTTCATCGTGGTCCACTCGATTTTTCGACGTTTGGATTTCTTACTTGGCGACATACTGAACGCGTAATTTAGTCGAACTAATGACAAATGATTATCCGCGACTTCATTATATACTCTTTATCGAAATACGCCCCATTTCGAAGCAGGGTGATCGAAACGCGACTTGGGAATGCTCTCCCATAAGAAAATTCGTAAGTGTGAATCGATGTAATGCTAGTTCGGAAAATGAAAATGATAACACTTCTGTTGTATATTTAGAACCTATGCTATAATGAATATCGTCTCCTATATAAACGGAGATCGTGCATATACAAACATCCAGTCGATCAACAGCTAAACACCGTTCAACGTCACAATATGCCGTGTGCAACATGTGGCGGTCCAGATCACATGCGAAGTACCTCGAAAAAATGCATACATCGAGTGTTCAAAAAGAAACGAGTCAACAAGCCATGCATAACGTGTGGCGGTTCAAATCATAGGAGTAATACTTCAAAAAAATGTCCACGTCGGGAAAAACTAGTCGAAAATAGCGAACAAACTTTACCGGTATGCGAGCGTGCCAGTACCTCTCCTATCGAAAGTAACAGTTCGGTTGAAGGCGACGAAGAGTTATCTTCGTCCGAATATGAAACTGAACAAAGTGATGATAATTCGTCCGATGATAACGCTTCACAGTTTTTAGTGACCGATATGAAAGAGTCGTCGAGCGAACCGAACGACAATTTCCAAGACCTGTGGAAGCCTATGCCAATATATCGAGTGGACCTGAATACGGGTGAATTAATTGGTCCAACTGCGATGTACGAAGATCCCAAACGAACAAGCGAAACACTCGTGGCCAAGGAGAGCTGTAGATATCTGATGGAAAACGCATTTTTCTTCGATGCCGAATATGAGAAATTCGGTACGGATTTCATCTATATCGCTGCGGCTTTCAGACAGGGGACACTGACGACATATCTGAATGGCACACCGTATAGCTTGGCAACCAGGGAAACGTTCCAAATTGAGAAACATTTTGCATTTCTATTCGGCTTGCCGAACGATCGACTGCTCCGCGTGAGTAATCACGTGCGAGCGGGTCACTGGAGAGACGCCACCAAGGCGGTGTCGCCGATTACAATAATTGACAGCATATATGTTCGCCGGCCGATACTATCGATACCGATTATCGTGACTTGGGACAATGATATGAATGGGAAATTTTTTGATGGATATTTTCAAAACGATTGGGATAATAGTAGGGGCTTGGTACTGGTATTGAATAACGAGCGAGTTTCCATGCCGATCGAGTGGTACACACTGACCGGCAGAACGTGCGGAAAGTATATACACTATGACATGGTTCGAATACCTTCGCGTCAGCGACTGTTCACCTATACCATTGTCACGACCGATTCGCATTACTCGTGTAAGAGTGAATTCACATTCGAAGATTTCCACGATGTTCTAGGGTGTAATGTCAATCACGAACAAACTACATCTTGTGAGGATAGGAGTGTGAAATTGCAATGTATGACTAGTATTGTAATAAACATGTACCTTTTCGCTCAATAAAGATGTTATTATTTTCCATTATCTTTCAATTTACATACGAATTTTTCAACGGATCAATTCTTGATCTTGAAACACTAGCATAATAATACCAGAACAAAATAATAATGATAATTTATTTATTATAAACAAATGAACACATCACATTACGTAGTATACATTGTAATTTTCTACTGTTATTTTGACACGATTGTTCATCTTTATATCCGTGAGTCCTTTTGCATCCCAACGCGAAATGAAAATCGTTTAGAGTAAAATGATCTTTAGCGATGAACTGTTGATCGGTTATTTCCACAGTATGAGTCCACATCTGAACATTGGCGGACAAATGATACATTTCATATCGTACGAAATTATCATATTTGTGGCCCATTAATGTTCACCATTCGATTTTGAGCGATTTAAGCCTTAGCTTTGAATTATCGTCACTAAGATATCCATTAAAAAAACTTGTATCGTTCACATCGCACCTTGTTTGGCAGCAGATTCGAAATAAATAAAAATAATAATTATAAAATCAATTTATTTATGCAAATCCATACAATCGGGGAAAATTCGCACTGTCAAATACGTTGTCGGACTTTTTTCATGCCGCCTCAGGAACTCGTCGATCTTGTCCAAGAGTCGCACATATATCAGACGAATGTGTGAACATATACACGTTTCCGGGCCAGTACGTACTTTGGGATCACTCCAGACACATTGTATGTAATGATCATTGTTCATTTTTACAAATTTTTTACTGTAATTGTACATATCCCGAACCATAAACTCGATATGTCGGATCTGCCTAACATATTTCAGATTGAAATCTTGCTCTGCCAAATCCGAACGCTCAAATTTTCTTCTTTCTTCGAGAAATAATTCATACGCGTTATTCATCAATAGCTCGCACACTAAATTCATCTGGACGTCGTAGAAACAACGATTGCAAACTGAACCGCGTTTGAATAGGCAGACCCATATATATGTAATTGACTGTATACGAAGAAAATGGAAATATAGAGCCTTATTAATTTGTCGTTCGAGAATTGGTTCTTGAAACATATTTTTCCGTGTATCAATGAATGTTTTATTTTTTCAATGTAATTTCACTTCGAACGAATTCCACCGGTGGATTTCTTCGAGCTACAAAAATTTTGAACGTAACTCTCGCTCGAAAAATAAAATCGTAAGATATTTTCTGATGAACAAACTTTGTCTGCCTAGAATCTCTCGTCGAACGATCGATTGTCGAAACGAAATCTCACCGGTGGATTTCTTCGAGCTGCAAAAACTTTGAACGTAATTTTCGTTCGAGGAATGGAACAGTTTTATCTCGAGTGAAATTTGTTGGAACGAAATTCCTACTTCGAGGTTCGGTTATCTTTTGAACTGACGAGGATCACTGCAATTACAGAAAATAAAACAAAAACATTTGAGAATATATTTTTATTAATAAATATCACACTTTCAAATTCAATTGTGTCGATGGCCGAACACGATTCCGGACGAACGTTTTTTCAATTTTGTCGATGAGTCGGCCAACCAGATCATACTTTACTATGCCGTATCGATCGTACGCGTGACGAATCTCATGATTCAGCTCTAACCGATTGATATAGTATTTGCAAAAAATAAACATCAGATGCTGATTTGTGAAAATAAATCGTAATGCCAACATTTTCAATGATCTCGGCGATACCGTCGAATCTACAAAAAATTCGAAGAACCCAGTCGACCTAGTTCTCTCACGCAACAGCAAATAAATGTGTCGTGTACGCTCATTGAGATGGTTCGCGGAATCGGTTCTCGAATTGATAATGTAATACAGTGGGGAGTCGATCGATGGATGAGGACTCGATATAAACGGATACAACAACGAAATTGCTGTAAAAATCGAACACCGATCATTGCGATAGCAATGTAATTTCAATTCCTCCAGAAAATTAACATCTTCTTCGTTCGATTGCAGGTAATTATGAGTGGCCAACAAAAATATAACGGCGACAGTCGCAATTTTTCGATAGGTGACATTGCTATCGAATTTAATTTTCGTGTGATCGGCCGAGCAATAAGGAACAAATGTCATAATCAGTTCACGAACATGACGCAAATCCGTCAAGTAATTTTTCGTTTTCAATGCTGTGAGATTATCGAGTAAATGCGGCAAATTAATTTTGTAATACGTGTGTTGCGTGAACATATATCTGAAGCACATGACAACGATTTCGATGTCCGAGTCACACTGCAACAAATCGTGTAATGACGAATTATCGTCGTTAAACGCTCGGAATATCAGAGCGTACATGATTGCCGATCGATTGTAAAACACATCGATATGCAACAAACTTTCAAAAAAATTATCGATATACAACAAACTTTGAAAAAAGTACACCTCATAAAACTGATGTAGTCAACGATGTTAGCAACTTCGCTTGATAAACACACCGTCGCTGCTGACGAAGACGATATCGATGGTAACGATGATATCGATGGATGTTGTGTCGACTCGAAATTGGTTAGAAAAAGACACATTTCCCATCCACAAATATACGCATCGACGACATTGAAAGAAAATAGCATATCTTTATGATATAATTGTATACCACGATCGTGCAAAATCTCAATTATGAAATTTTTCAAGTTATATTTCACCCTCGTAACTTTTTTTTTGATATCGATCGGCACTTCTTGTAGCGGACGAAAAACTCGTTCCGTTACGTGACTGCAACGTTTGTTCTGATAGGTCTCGGTAGACGATGACGGCAGCGATACCTGCATATCGGTTTTATGTTCCAACTATTGTGATATCTATCTGATGTGTCGAATCGCACTGGTGGCTTCGTGATCACGTTCTCTTTATATTGCTGTCGACGTCTGGAGAAGGAACAACGGATGCGCAGCAAAATTCCGAATCGTTGAAGTCGTTTGATGAAAAGTTGAACGTTACTCTTGTTCGAGGAATGAAATTGTAGGATATTGTTTGGTGAACGAAATTCGTCTGTTGGATTTCTCATCGAATAACTTCAATGACTCGTTGCTAGAAATCACGTTTTTTTTTGGATTGTTCACTAGCTGTCACACCGGACAATAATTTTTCGTTTTTATCTGACATATTACGGTATTATGATCGATTTGGTCGAACGATGTCGTACAAACTACGATTGCGAACTGAACCGTACGCTACTTGGGAACATATATATACATGCACTGCATTGTAAAGGAAGAAAACGGAAATATGCAGTCGTATTCGTTTGTGGTATGGAAAATGGTTCTTGAAATATATCCTTCCGTGTATCAAGGAATGTTTTATATTTTCGATGTAATTTCACTTCTAACGAACGGTTCACAATTAAACGAAATTCCATCGGTGGATTTCTTCGAGCTACAAAAACTTTGAACGTGACTCTCGTTCGAGAAATGAAATCGTAAATTATTTTATGATGAACAAACTTTGTCTGTCTAGAATCTCTCGTCGAGAAACGAAATTCCACCGGTGGATTTCTTCGAGCTACAAAAACTTCGAACGAAACTCTCGTTCGAGAAATGAAATCGTAAATTATTTTATGATGAACAAATTTTGTCCGTCTAAAATCTATCGTCGAACGATTGAGTGTTGAAACGAAATTCCACCGGTAGATTTCTTCGAGCTGCAAAAAATTTGAACGTAACTCTCGTTCGATGAATGAAACAGTTTTGCCTCGAATGAAATTTGTTGAAACGAAATCTCACCGGTGGATTTCTTCGAGCTACAAAAACTTTGAACGAAACTCTCGTCGAACGAGTCTCCAAACTTAAAGTTCCTCGTCATGCGCACTAGCTCCGTCGAGAAACAGTTTTGCCTCGAATGAAATTTGTTGAAACGAAATCTCACCGGTGGATTTCTTCGAGCTACAAAAACTTTGAACGAAACTCTCGTCGAACGAGTCTCCAAACTTAAAGTTCCTCGTCATGCGCACTAGCTCCGTCGAGAAACAGTTTTGCCTCGAATGAAATTTGGTGAAACGAAATCTCACCGGTGGATTTCTTCGAGCTACAAAAACTTTGAACGAAACTCTCGTCGAACGAGTCTCCAAACTTAAAGTTCCTCGTCATGCGCACTAGCTCCGTCGAGAAACAGTTTTGCCTCGAATGAAATTTGTTGAAACGAAATCTCACCGGTGGATTTCTTCGAGCTACAAAAACTTTGAACGAAACTCTCGTCGAACGAGTCTCCAAACTTAAAGTTCCTCGTCATGCGCACTAGCTCCGTCGAGAAACAGTTTTGCCTCGAATGAAATTTGGTGAAACGAAATCTCACCGGTGGATTTCTTCGAGCTACAAAAACTTTGAACGAAACTCTCGTCGAACGAGTCTCCAAACTTAAAGTTCCTCGTCATGCGCACTAGCTCCATCGAGAAACAGTTTTGCCTCGAATGAAATTTGTTGAAACGAAATCTCACCGGTGGATTTCTTCGAGCTGCGAAAACTTTTGCAGCAGTGATGACTCACAGTTACGTGACGTATACGTGACGTAGCACGGGGGCAACGAAAATCGTGAAACGCAACTTTCAGCTGTCGCGAGAAGCTAGCGCTAAGTCTAGACAATCAACGGGGCTCCACGTACCCCATAGCACCCCCTGCACCCCTATATATATAATATATATATATTATATATATATTATATATATAACCTCCGCGACGGCCTGCTCCTTCTTACTACTACGTTGTTCTTACTCTGGTCAAGGAGGTTTAGGATCGCGGGCGAGAAGCTTGCTGATTATATAGTTAATTTGGGGTCAGCTGAGTGAATACTCGATTCTCATTGGACTAGAGCCAATTGACGTCACAAAAATCCTAAAATCTACTGATTTCTGACGAAAATCACGGTAGAAGGGGTAAAATTTTGATCAGATTCAATTCAGAGTTCTGAGAGCGAAGTCGATTGAGGTTAGATTGTACAAAATTAAACCCACCCCATCTACAGATTTAGTAATTTCATGATATTCATAGGACATCTATGGTAGATTTGATACTGTACACGTTGATTTGAAGTTCAAGGGAACTCTACCAGATGGCGTCCATCTGCTTTTTGTAACAAATTGATATAACTTTTCGATAGGTGGCGCTCACCAAGTTGTCACATCGGAATTGCATTATATTTCGAAAGATGGCGCTTTTTACATTACCTCAACGGGATCGCATTACATTTTAATATGTGGCGCTCTTCACGTTACTCCGACGAAATTGCATTACATTTCGGTAGATGTCTCCGAATACTATTTCCGATCAGAAATTATCGCACTAAGATCGCTGAATCTGTTTCTACAACGATGCATAGTTTTGAAATTCGCATCTCATAACGACTACGTTAGAGTAATCTTCGATTTTCATATAGGGGGGGGGGGGGGGTCAAGCGTATAAAATTTCACAATTTAATTTCTCGGACGAGAATTGCGTGCAGAAATAGGAACAACTGGTACGTTGACAACTCTATCTTTTCTATCGACGTTTAATAAAACTATGTATCGTTGAAGTCGTTAGTCGATAAATTTTGGTCGTTAGTGGATATGTTCGATTCCATTTCATGTATGTAAAATACGTTCGGAACGAGAAACGACCTAAACGTTAACGCCCACCAATCGCCAATCGACATGAAGTATGAATTTCGTTCTAATATACTGCAGCGCGGTATATTCTTATTACACAAAAACGAAAAAAAATAGAAACAAATCATTGGATAATATATTTTTATTCATTCTCTTCCCCGAGCCAATCGAAATATAATCGCTTGAGTTCGAATTCCTCCTCTGCATATTGTTCGCGATTCTCCTCCTGCTCATTTTGTTGCCATAACGCGTCCAACAGGTCGGACCAATCCTCTCTCCGTCTGGTACGATAATCCTGGTCCCCTTCACCAGGGTCCGACCAATAGCCTTTTTCTTCTCGTGTACGATCTTGTCCCCATTCGCAAGAGTCCCAATCTTCTATTTTTCCCCTCGCACAATCCTCCTGTTGTTTCCCGTCACACCAACCATCTGTTGTACGATGCCGTTGTTTCCCGTCACGAATGTCTGACCAATCCATTGTTGTACGATCCCCTTGTTTCCCGTCACGAATGTCTTCACGAATGTCTGACCAACCTTCTCTTGTACAATGATGTTGTTCCCCGTCACGAATGTCTGACGTGAACTTCATCGTGGTCCACTCGATTTTTCGACGTTTGGATTTCTTACTTGGCGACATACTGAACGCGTAATTTAGTCGAACTAATGACAAATGATTATCCGCGACTTCATTATATACTCTTTATCGAAATACGCCCCATTTCGAAGCAGGGTGATCGAAACGCGACTTGGGAATGCTCTCCCATAAGAAAATTCGTAAGTGTGAATCGATGTAATGCTAGTTCGGAAAATGGAAATGATAACACTTCTGTTGTATATTTAGAACCTATGCTATAATGAATATCGTCTCCTATATAAACGGAGATCGTGCATATACAAACATCCAGTCGATCAACAGCTAAACACCGTTCAACGTCACAATATGCCGTGTGCAACATGTGGCGGTCCAGATCACATGCGAAGTACCTCGAAAAAATGCATACATCGAGTGTTCAAAAAGAAACGAGTCAACAAGCCATGCATAACGTGTGGCGGTTCAAATCATAGGAGTAATACTTCAAAAAAATGTCCACGTCGGGAAAAACTAGTCGAAAATAGCGAACAAACTTTACCGGTATGCGAGCGTGCCAGTACCTCTCCTATCGAAAGTAACAGTTCGGTTGAAGGCGACGAAGAGTTATCTTCGTCCGAATATGAAACTGAACAAAGTGATGATAATTCGTCCGATGATAACGCTTCACAGTTTTTAGTGACCGATATGAAAGAGTCGTCGAGCGAACCGAACGACAATTTCCAAGACCTGTGGAAGCCTATGCCAATATATCGAGTGGACCTGAATACGGGTGAATTAATTGGTCCAACTGCGATGTACGAAGATCCCAAACGAACAAGCGAAACACTCGTGGCCAAGGAGAGCTGTAGATATCTGATGGAAAACGCATTTTTCTTCGATGCCGAATATGAGAAATTCGGTACGGATTTCATCTATATCGCTGCGGCTTTCAGACAGGGGACACTGACGACATATCTGAATGGCACACCGTATAGCTTGGCAACCAGGGAAACGTTCCAAATTGAGAAACATTTTGCATTTCTATTCGGCTTGCCGAACGATCGACTGCTCCGCGTGAGTAATCACGTGCGAGCGGGTCACTGGAGAGACGCCACCAAGGCGGTGTCGCCGATTACAATAATTGA
Organism: Endomychus coccineus; assembly: GCA_958510875.1. Classification (NCBI taxonomy): domain Eukaryota; kingdom Metazoa; phylum Arthropoda; class Insecta; order Coleoptera; family Endomychidae; genus Endomychus; species Endomychus coccineus. Next base: position 56,825,585 of record OY294070.1, on the reverse strand, counting down.
CAGCATATATGTTCGCCGGCCGATACTATCGATACCGATTATCGTGACTTGGGACAATGATATGAATGGGAAATTTTTTGATGGATATTTTCAAAACGATTGGGATAATAGTAGGGGCTTGGTACTGGTATTGAATAACGAGCGAGTTTCCATGCCGATCGAGTGGTACACACTGACCGGCAGAACGTGCGGAAAGTATATACACTATGACATGGTTCGAATACCTTCGCGTCAGCGACTGTTCACCTATACCATTGTCACGACCGATTCGCATTACTCGTGTAAGAGTGAATTCACATTCGAAGATTTCCACGATGTTCTAGGGTGTAATGTCAATCACGAACAAACTACATCTTGTGAGGATAGGAGTGTGAAATTGCAATGTATGACTAGTATTGTAATAAACATGTACCTTTTCGCTCAATAAAGATGTTATTATTTTCCATTATCTTTCAATTTACATACGAATTTTTCAACGGATCAATTCTTGATCTTGAAACACTAGCATAATAATACCAGAACAAAATAATAATGATAATTTATTTATTATAAACAAATGAACACATCACATTACGTAGTATACATTGTAATTTTCTACTGTTATTTTGACACGATTGTTCATCTTTATATCCGTGAGTCCTTTTGCATCCCAACGCGAAATGAAAATCGTTTAGAGTAAAATGATCTTTAGCGATGAACTGTTGATCGGTTATTTCCACAGTATGAGTCCACATCTGAACATTGGCGGACAAATGATACATTTCATATCGTACGAAATTATCATATTTGTGGCCCATTAATGTTCACCATTCGATTTTGAGCGATTTAAGCCTTAGCTTTGAATTATCGTCACTAAGATATCCATTAAAAAAACTTGTATCGTTCACATCGCACCTTGTTTGGCAGCAGATTCGAAATAAATAAAAATAATAATTATAAAATCAATTTATTTATGCAAATCCATACAATCGGGGAAAATTCGCACTGTCAAATACGTTGTCGGACTTTTTTCATGCCGCCTCAGGAACTCGTCGATCTTGTCCAAGAGTCGCACATATATCAGACGAATGTGTGAACATATACACGTTTCCGGGCCAGTACGTACTTTGGGATCACTCCAGACACATTGTATGTAATGATCATTGTTCATTTTTACAAATTTTTTACTGTAATTGTACATATCCCGAACCATAAACTCGATATGTCGGATCTGCCTAACATATTTCAGATTGAAATCTTGCTCTGCCAAATCCGAACGCTCAAATTTTCTTCTTTCTTCGAGAAATAATTCATACGCGTTATTCATCAATAGCTCGCACACTAAATTCATCTGGACGTCGTAGAAACAACGATTGCAAACTGAACCGCGTTTGAATAGGCAGACCCATATATATGTAATTGACTGTATACGAAGAAAATGGAAATATAGAGCCTTATTAATTTGTCGTTCGAGAATTGGTTCTTGAAACATATTTTTCCGTGTATCAATGAATGTTTTATTTTTTCAATGTAATTTCACTTCGAACGAATTCCACCGGTGGATTTCTTCGAGCTACAAAAATTTTGAACGTAACTCTCGCTCGAAAAATAAAATCGTAAGATATTTTCTGATGAACAAACTTTGTCTGCCTAGAATCTCTCGTCGAACGATCGATTGTCGAAACGAAATCTCACCGGTGGATTTCTTCGAGCTGCAAAAACTTTGAACGTAATTTTCGTTCGAGGAATGGAACAGTTTTATCTCGAGTGAAATTTGTTGGAACGAAATTCCTACTTCGAGGTTCGGTTATCTTTTGAACTGACGAGGATCACTGCAATTACGGAAAATAAAACAAAAACATTTGAGAATATATTTTTATTAATAAATATCACACTTTCAAATTCAATTGTGTCGATGGCCGAACACGATTCCGGACGAACGTTTTTTCAATTTTGTCGATGAGTCGGCCAACCAGATCATACTTTACTATGCCGTATCGATCGTACGCGTGACGAATCTCATGATTCAGCTCTAACCGATTGATATAGTATTTGCAAAAAATAAACATCAGATGCTGATTTGTGAAAATAAATCGTAATGCCAACATTTTCAATGATCTCGGCGATACCGTCGAATCTACAAAAAATTCGAAGAACCCAGTCGACCTAGTTCTCTCACGCAACAGCAAATAAATGTGTCGTGTACGCTCATTGAGATGGTTCGCGGAATCGGTTCTCGAATTGATAATGTAATACAGTGGGGAGTCGATCGATGGATGAGGACTCGATATAAACGGATACAACAACGAAATTGCTGTAAAAATCGAACACCGATCATTGCGATAGCAATGTAATTTCAATTCCTCCAGAAAATTAACATCTTCTTCGTTCGATTGCAGGTAATTATGAGTGGCCAACAAAAATATAACGGCGACAGTCGCAATTTTTCGATAGGTGACATTGCTATCGAATTTAATTTTCGTGTGATCGGCCGAGCAATAAGGAACAAATGTCATAATCAGTTCACGAACATGACGCAAATCCGTCAAGTAATTTTTCGTTTTCAATGCTGTGAGATTATCGAGTAAATGCGGCAAATTAATTTTGTAATACGTGTGTTGCGTGAACATATATCTGAAGCACATGACAACGATTTCGATGTCCGAGTCACACTGCAACAAATCGTGTAATGACGAATTATCGTCGTTAAACGCTCGGAATATCAGAGCGTACATGATTGCCGATCGATTGTAAAACACATCGATATGCAACAAACTTTCAAAAAAATTATCGATATACAACAAACTTTGAAAAAAAGTACACCTCATAAAACTGATGTAGTCAACGATGTTAGCAACTTCGCTTGATAAACACACCGTCGCTGCTGACGAAGACGATATCGATGGTAACGATGATATCGATGGATGTTGTGTCGACTCGAAATTGGTTAGAAAAAGACACATTTCCCATCCACAAATATACGCATCGACGACATTGAAAGAAAATAGCATATCTTTATGATATAATTGTATACCACGATCGTGCAAAATCTCAATTATGAAATTTTTCAAGTTATATTTCACCCTCGTAACTTTTTTTTTGATATCGATCGGCACTTCTTGTAGCGGACGAAAAACTCGTTCCGTTACGTGACTGCAACGTTTGTTCTGATAGGTCTCGGTAGACGATGACGGCAGCGATACCTGCATATCGGTTTTATGTTCCAACTATTGTGATATCTATCTGATGTGTCGAATCGCACTGGTGGCTTCGTGATCACGTTCTCTTTATATTGCTGTCGACGTCTGGAGAAGGAACAACGGATGCGCAGCAAAATTCCGAATCGTTGAAGTCGTTTGATGAAAAGTTGAACGTTACTCTTGTTCGAGGAATGAAATTGTAGGATATTGTTTGGTGAACGAAATTCGTCTGTTGGATTTCTCATCGAATAACTTCAATGACTCGTTGCTAGAAATCACGTTTTTTTTTGGATTGTTCACTAGCTGTCACACCGGACAATAATTTTTCGTTTTTATCTGACATATTACGGTATTATGATCGATTTGGTCGAACGATGTCGTACAAACTACGATTGCGAACTGAACCGTACGCTACTTGGGAACATATATATACATGCACTGCATTGTAAAGGAAGAAAACGGAAATATGCAGTCGTATTCGTTTGTGGTATGGAAAATGGTTCTTGAAATATATCCTTCCGTGTATCAAGGAATGTTTTATATTTTCGATGTAATTTCACTTCTAACGAACGGTTCACAATTAAACGAAATTCCATCGGTGGATTTCTTCGAGCTACAAAAACTTTGAACGTGACTCTCGTTCGAGAAATGAAATCGTAAATTATTTTATGATGAACAAACTTTGTCTGTCTAGAATCTCTCGTCGAGAAACGAAATTCCACCGGTGGATTTCTTCGAGCTACAAAAACTTCGAACGAAACTCTCGTTCGAGAAATGAAATCGTAAATTATTTTATGATGAACAAATTTTGTCCGTCTAAAATCTATCGTCGAACGATTGAGTGTTGAAACGAAATTCCACCGGTAGATTTCTTCGAGCTGCAAAAAATTTGAACGTAACTCTCGTTCGATGAATGAAACAGTTTTGCCTCGAATGAAATTTGTTGAAACGAAATCTCACCGGTGGATTTCTTCGAGCTACAAAAACTTTGAACGAAACTCTCGTCGAACGAGTCTCCAAACTTAAAGTTCCTCGTCATGCGCACTAGCTCCGTCGAGAAACAGTTTTGCCTCGAATGAAATTTGTTGAAACGAAATCTCACCGGTGGATTTCTTCGAGCTACAAAAACTTTGAACGAAACTCTCGTCGAACGAGTCTCCAAACTTAAAGTTCCTCGTCATGCGCACTAGCTCCGTCGAGAAACAGTTTTGCCTCGAATGAAATTTGGTGAAACGAAATCTCACCGGTGGATTTCTTCGAGCTACAAAAACTTTGAACGAAACTCTCGTCGAACGAGTCTCCAAACTTAAAGTTCCTCGTCATGCGCACTAGCTCCGTCGAGAAACAGTTTTGCCTCGAATGAAATTTGTTGAAACGAAATCTCACCGGTGGATTTCTTCGAGCTACAAAAACTTTGAACGAAACTCTCGTCGAACGAGTCTCCAAACTTAAAGTTCCTCGTCATGCGCACTAGCTCCGTCGAGAAACAGTTTTGCCTCGAATGAAATTTGGTGAAACGAAATCTCACCGGTGGATTTCTTCGAGCTACAAAAACTTTGAACGAAACTCTCGTCGAACGAGTCTCCAAACTTAAAGTTCCTCGTCATGCGCACTAGCTCCATCGAGAAACAGTTTTGCCTCGAATGAAATTTGTTGAAACGAAATCTCACCGGTGGATTTCTTCGAGCTGCGAAAACTTTTGCAGCAGTGATGACTCACAGTTACGTGACGTATACGTGACGTAGCACGGGGGCAACGAAAATCGTGAAACGCAACTTTCAGCTGTCGCGAGAAGCTAGCGCTAAGTCTAGACAATCAACGGGGCTCCACGTACCCCATAGCACCCCCTGCACCCCTATATATATAATATATATATATTATATATATATTATATATATAACCTCCGCGACGGCCTGCTCCTTCTTACTACTACGTTGTTCTTACTCTGGTCAAGGAGGTTTAGGATCGCGGGCGAGAAGCTTGCTGATTATATAGTTAATTTGGGGTCAGCTGAGTGAATACTCGATTCTCATTGGACTAGAGCCAATTGACGTCACAAAAATCCTAAAATCTACTGATTTCTGACGAAAATCACGGTAGAAGGGGTAAAATTTTGATCAGATTCAATTCAGAGTTCTGAGAGCGAAGTCGATTGAGGTTAGATTGTACAAAATTAAACCCACCCCATCTACAGATTTAGTAATTTCATGATATTCATAGGACATCTATGGTAGATTTGATACTGTACACGTTGATTTGAAGTTCAAGGGAACTCTACCAGATGGCGTCCATCTGCTTTTTGTAACAAATTGATATAACTTTTCGATAGGTGGCGCTCACCAAGTTGTCACATCGGAATTGCATTATATTTCGAAAGATGGCGCTTTTTACATTACCTCAACGGGATCGCATTACATTTTAATATGTGGCGCTCTTCACGTTACTCCGACGAAATTGCATTACATTTCGGTAGATGTCTCCGAATACTATTTCCGATCAGAAATTATCGCACTAAGATCGCTGAATCTGTTTCTACAACGATGCATAGTTTTGAAATTCGCATCTCATAACGACTACGTTAGAGTAATCTTCGATTTTCATATAGGGGGGGGGGGGGGTCAAGCGTATAAAATTTCACAATTTAATTTCTCGGACGAGAATTGCGTGCAGAAATAGGAACAACTGGTACGTTGACAACTCTATCTTTTCTATCGACGTTTAATAAAACTATGTATCGTTGAAGTCGTTAGTCGATAAATTTTGGTCGTTAGTGGATATGTTCGATTCCATTTCATGTATGTAAAATACGTTCGGAACGAGAAACGACCTAAACGTTAACGCCCACCAATCGCCAATCGACATGAAGTATGAATTTCGTTCTAATATACTGCAGCGCGGTATATTCTTATTACACAAAAACGAAAAAAAATAGAAACAAATCATTGGATAATATATTTTTATTCATTCTCTTCCCCGAGCCAATCGAAATATAATCGCTTGAGTTCGAATTCCTCCTCTGCATATTGTTCGCGATTCTCCTCCTGCTCATTTTGTTGCCATAACGCGTCCAACAGGTCGGACCAATCCTCTCTCCGTCTGGTACGATAATCCTGGTCCCCTTCACCAGGGTCCGACCAATAGCCTTTTTCTTCTCGTGTACGATCTTGTCCCCATTCGCAAGAGTCCCAATCTTCTATTTTTCCCCTCGCACAATCCTCCTGTTGTTTCCCGTCACACCAACCATCTGTTGTACGATGCCGTTGTTTCCCGTCACGAATGTCTGACCAATCCATTGTTGTACGATCCCCTTGTTTCCCGTCACGAATGTCTTCACGAATGTCTGACCAACCTTCTCTTGTACAATGATGTTGTTCCCCGTCACGAATGTCTGACGTGAACTTCATCGTGGTCCACTCGATTTTTCGACGTTTGGATTTCTTACTTGGCGACATACTGAACGCGTAATTTAGTCGAACTAATGACAAATGATTATCCGCGACTTCATTATATACTCTTTATCGAAATACGCCCCATTTCGAAGCAGGGTGATCGAAACGCGACTTGGGAATGCTCTCCCATAAGAAAATTCGTAAGTGTGAATCGATGTAATGCTAGTTCGGAAAATGGAAATGATAACACTTCTGTTGTATATTTAGAACCTATGCTATAATGAATATCGTCTCCTATATAAACGGAGATCGTGCATATACAAACATCCAGTCGATCAACAGCTAAACACCGTTCAACGTCACAATATGCCGTGTGCAACATGTGGCGGTCCAGATCACATGCGAAGTACCTCGAAAAAATGCATACATCGAGTGTTCAAAAAGAAACGAGTCAACAAGCCATGCATAACGTGTGGCGGTTCAAATCATAGGAGTAATACTTCAAAAAAATGTCCACGTCGGGAAAAACTAGTCGAAAATAGCGAACAAACTTTACCGGTATGCGAGCGTGCCAGTACCTCTCCTATCGAAAGTAACAGTTCGGTTGAAGGCGACGAAGAGTTATCTTCGTCCGAATATGAAACTGAACAAAGTGATGATAATTCGTCCGATGATAACGCTTCACAGTTTTTAGTGACCGATATGAAAGAGTCGTCGAGCGAACCGAACGACAATTTCCAAGACCTGTGGAAGCCTATGCCAATATATCGAGTGGACCTGAATACGGGTGAATTAATTGGTCCAACTGCGATGTACGAAGATCCCAAACGAACAAGCGAAACACTCGTGGCCAAGGAGAGCTGTAGATATCTGATGGAAAACGCATTTTTCTTCGATGCCGAATATGAGAAATTCGGTACGGATTTCATCTATATCGCTGCGGCTTTCAGACAGGGGACACTGACGACATATCTGAATGGCACACCGTATAGCTTGGCAACCAGGGAAACGTTCCAAATTGAGAAACATTTTGCATTTCTATTCGGCTTGCCGAACGATCGACTGCTCCGCGTGAGTAATCACGTGCGAGCGGGTCACTGGAGAGACGCCACCAAGGCGGTGTCGCCGATTACAATAATTGACAGCATATATGTTCGCCGGCCGATACTATCGATACCGATTATCGTGACTTGGGACAATGATATGAATGGGAAATTTTTTGATGGATATTTTCAAAACGATTGGGATAATAGTAGGGGCTTGGTACTGGTATTGAATAACGAGCGAGTTTCCATGCCGATCGAGTGGTACACACTGACCGGCAGAACGTGCGGAAAGTATATACACTATGACATGGTTCGAATACCTTCGCGTCAGCGACTGTTCACCTATACCATTGTCACGACCGATTCGCATTACTCGTGTAAGAGTGAATTCACATTCGAAGATTTCCACGATGTTCTAGGGTGTAATGTCAATCACGAACAAACTACATCTTGTGAGGATAGGAGTGTGAAATTGCAATGTATGACTAGTATTGTAATAAACATGTACCTTTTCGCTCAATAAAGATGTTATTATTTTCCATTATCTTTCAATTTACATACGAATTTTTCAACGGATCAATTCTTGATCTTGAAACACTAGCATAATAATACCAGAACAAAATAATAATGATAATTTATTTATTATAAACAAATGAACACATCACATTACGTAGTATACATTGTAATTTTCTACTGTTATTTTGACACGATTGTTCATCTTTATATCCGTGAGTCCTTTTGCATCCCAACGCGAAATGAAAATCGTTTAGAGTAAAATGATCTTTAGCGATGAACTGTTGATCGGTTATTTCCACAGTATGAGTCCACATCTGAACATTGGCGGACAAATGATACATTTCATATCGTACGAAATTATCATATTTGTGGCCCATTAATGTTCACCATTCGATTTTGAGCGATTTAAGCCTTAGCTTTGAATTATCGTCACTAAGATATCCATTAAAAAAACTTGTATCGTTCACATCGCACCTTGTTTGGCAGCAGATTCGAAATAAATAAAAATAATAATTATAAAATCAATTTATTTATGCAAATCCATACAATCGGGGAAAATTCGCACTGTCAAATACGTTGTCGGACTTTTTTCATGCCGCCTCAGGAACTCGTCGATCTTGTCCAAGAGTCGCACATATATCAGACGAATGTGTGAACATATACACGTTTCCGGGCCAGTACGTACTTTGGGATCACTCCAGACACATTGTATGTAATGATCATTGTTCATTTTTACAAATTTTTTACTGTAATTGTACATATCCCGAACCATAAACTCGATATGTCGGATCTGCCTAACATATTTCAGATTGAAATCTTGCTCTGCCAAATCCGAACGCTCAAATTTTCTTCTTTCTTCGAGAAATAATTCATACGCGTTATTCATCAATAGCTCGCACACTAAATTCATCTGGACGTCGTAGAAACAACGATTGCAAACTGAACCGCGTTTGAATAGGCAGACCCATATATATGTAATTGACTGTATACGAAGAAAATGGAAATATAGAGCCTTATTAATTTGTCGTTCGAGAATTGGTTCTTGAAACATATTTTTCCGTGTATCAATGAATGTTTTATTTTTTCAATGTAATTTCACTTCGAACGAATTCCACCGGTGGATTTCTTCGAGCTACAAAAATTTTGAACGTAACTCTCGCTCGAAAAATAAAATCGTAAGATATTTTCTGATGAACAAACTTTGTCTGCCTAGAATCTCTCGTCGAACGATCGATTGTCGAAACGAAATCTCACCGGTGGATTTCTTCGAGCTGCAAAAACTTTGAACGTAATTTTCGTTCGAGGAATGGAACAGTTTTATCTCGAGTGAAATTTGTTGGAACGAAATTCCTACTTCGAGGTTCGGTTATCTTTTGAACTGACGAGGATCACTGCAATTACGGAAAATAAAACAAAAACATTTGAGAATATATTTTTATTAATAAATATCACACTTTCAAATTCAATTGTGTCGATGGCCGAACACGATTCCGGACGAACGTTTTTTCAATTTTGTCGATGAGTCGGCCAACCAGATCATACTTTACTATGCCGTATCGATCGTACGCGTGACGAATCTCATGATTCAGCTCTAACCGATTGATATAGTATTTGCAAAAAATAAACATCAGATGCTGATTTGTGAAAATAAATCGTAATGCCAACATTTTCAATGATCTCGGCGATACCGTCGAATCTACAAAAAATTCGAAGAACCCAGTCGACCTAGTTCTCTCACGCAACAGCAAATAAATGTGTCGTGTACGCTCATTGAGATGGTTCGCGGAATCGGTTCTCGAATTGATAATGTAATACAGTGGGGAGTCGATCGATGGATGAGGACTCGATATAAACGGATACAACAACGAAATTGCTGTAAAAATCGAACACCGATCATTGCGATAGCAATGTAATTTCAATTCCTCCAGAAAATTAACATCTTCTTCGTTCGATTGCAGGTAATTATGAGTGGCCAACAAAAATATAACGGCGACAGTCGCAATTTTTCGATAGGTGACATTGCTATCGAATTTAATTTTCGTGTGATCGGCCGAGCAATAAGGAACAAATGTCATAATCAGTTCACGAACATGACGCAAATCCGTCAAGTAATTTTTCGTTTTCAATGCTGTGAGATTATCGAGTAAATGCGGCAAATTAATTTTGTAATACGTGTGTTGCGTGAACATATATCTGAAGCACATGACAACGATTTCGATGTCCGAGTCACACTGCAACAAATCGTGTAATGACGAATTATCGTCGTTAAACGCTCGGAATATCAGAGCGTACATGATTGCCGATCGATTGTAAAACACATCGATATGCAACAAACTTTCAAAAAAATTATCGATATACAACAAACTTTGAAAAAAAGTACACCTCATAAAACTGATGTAGTCAACGATGTTAGCAACTTCGCTTGATAAACACACCGTCGCTGCTGACGAAGACGATATCGATGGTAACGATGATATCGATGGATGTTGTGTCGACTCGAAATTGGTTAGAAAAAGACACATTTCCCATCCACAAATATACGCATCGACGACATTGAAAGAAAATAGCATATCTTTATGATATAATTGTATACCACGATCGTGCAAAATCTCAATTATGAAATTTTTCAAGTTATATTTCACCCTCGTAACTTTTTTTTTGATATCGATCGGCACTTCTTGTAGCGGACGAAAAACTCGTTCCGTTACGTGACTGCAACGTTTGTTCTGATAGGTCTCGGTAGACGATGACGGCAGCGATACCTGCATATCGGTTTTATGTTCCAACTATTGTGATATCTATCTGATGTGTCGAATCGCACTGGTGGCTTCGTGATCACGTTCTCTTTATATTGCTGTCGACGTCTGGAGAAGGAACAACGGATGCGCAGCAAAATTCCGAATCGTTGAAGTCGTTTGATGAAAAGTTGAACGTTACTCTTGTTCGAGGAATGAAATTGTAGGATATTGTTTGGTGAACGAAATTCGTCTGTTGGATTTCTCATCGAATAACTTCAATGACTCGTTGCTAGAAATCACGTTTTTTTTTGGATTGTTCACTAGCTGTCACACCGGACAATAATTTTTCGTTTTTATCTGACATATTACGGTATTATGATCGATTTGGTCGAACGATGTCGTACAAACTACGATTGCGAACTGAACCGTACGCTACTTGGGAACATATATATACATGCACTGCATTGTAAAGGAAGAAAACGGAAATATGCAGTCGTATTCGTTTGTGGTATGGAAAATGGTTCTTGAAATATATCCTTCCGTGTATCAAGGAATGTTTTATATTTTCGATGTAATTTCACTTCTAACGAACGGTTCACAATTAAACGAAATTCCATCGGTGGATTTCTTCGAGCTACAAAAACTTTGAACGTGACTCTCGTTCGAGAAATGAAATCGTAAATTATTTTATGATGAACAAACTTTGTCTGTCTAGAATCTCTCGTCGAGAAACGAAATTCCACCGGTGGATTTCTTCGAGCTACAAAAACTTCGAACGAAACTCTCGTTCGAGAAATGAAATCGTAAATTATTTTATGATGAACAAATTTTGTCCGTCTAAAATCTATCGTCGAACGATTGAGTGTTGAAACGAAATTCCACCGGTAGATTTCTTCGAGCTGCAAAAAATTTGAACGTAACTCTCGTTCGATGAATGAAACAGTTTTGCCTCGAATGAAATTTGTTGAAACGAAATCTCACCGGTGGATTTCTTCGAGCTACAAAAACTTTGAACGAAACTCTCGTCGAACGAGTCTCCAAACTTAAAGTTCCTCGTCATGCGCACTAGCTCCGTCGAGAAACAGTTTTGCCTCGAATGAAATTTGTTGAAACGAAATCTCACCGGTGGATTTCTTCGAGCTACAAAAACTTTGAACGAAACTCTCGTCGAACGAGTCTCCAAACTTAAAGTTCCTCGTCATGCGCACTAGCTCCGTCGAGAAACAGTTTTGCCTCGAATGAAATTTGGTGAAACGAAATCTCACCGGTGGATTTCTTCGAGCTACAAAAACTTTGAACGAAACTCTCGTCGAACGAGTCTCCAAACTTAAAGTTCCTCGTCATGCGCACTAGCTCCGTCGAGAAACAGTTTTGCCTCGAATGAAATTTGTTGAAACGAAATCTCACCGGTGGATTTCTTCGAGCTACAAAAACTTTGAACGAAACTCTCGTCGAACGAGTCTCCAAACTTAAAGTTCCTCGTCATGCGCACTAGCTCCGTCGAGAAACAGTTTTGCCTCGAATGAAATTTGGTGAAACGAAATCTCACCGGTGGATTTCTTCGAGCTACAAAAACTTTGAACGAAACTCTCGTCGAACGAGTCTCCAAACTTAAAGTTCCTCGTCATGCGCACTAGCTCCATCGAGAAACAGTTTTGCCTCGAATGAAATTTGTTGAAACGAAATCTCACCGGTGGATTTCTTCGAGCTGCGAAAACTTTTGCAGCAGTGATGACTCACAGTTACGTGACGTATACGTGACGTAGCACGGGGGCAACGAAAATCGTGAAACGCAACTTTCAGCTGTCGCGAGAAGCTAGCGCTAAGTCTAGACAATCAACGGGGCTCCACGTACCCCATAGCACCCCCTGCACCCCTATATATATAATATATATATATTATATATATATTATATATATAACCTCCGCGACGGCCTGCTCCTTCTTACTACTACGTTGTTCTTACTCTGGTCAAGGAGGTTTAGGATCGCGGGCGAGAAGCTTGCTGATTATATAGTTATTTTGGGGTCAGCTGAGTGAATACTCGATTCTCATTGGACTAGAGCCGTTTGACGTCACGAAAATCCTAAAATCTACTGATTTCTGACGAAAATCACGGTAGAAGGGGTAAAATTTTGATCAGATTCGATTCAGAGTTCTGAGAGCGAAGTCGATTGAGGTTAGATTGTACAATATTAAACCCACCCCATCCACAGATTTAGTAATTTTATGACATTCATAGGACATCTATGATAGATTTGATACTGTACACGTTGATTTGAAGTTCAAGGGAACTCTATCAGATGGCGCTCACCAACTTATTGTGATAAATTGATGCAATATATCAACAGATGGCGCTAATCAAGTTGCCATACTCAATCTGTATAGGATGTTCGATAATCGGATTTGTCTCGCATTCATATAGATGTCGCTCAGTTAGTTATAACAGTAAAGTTGTATGACAATTCGACAGGTGGCACTTGCTCAATTACTGAAGTTAAATTGAATTACATTCCGATTGGTCATTATGACAAGTTTGTATATAATCCGACTAGGTGGCGCTCAGTTGATTGTTACAACTAACTTGTATGACAAACCGACAAGTGTCGCTCAGTTATATACTCCCTGGGACAATACATTAATCAAGACGGATTTTTTTTTTATCAAACGACTTCAACGATTCTTACTTTCGCTGATTACCTTGTCGTTCGATACGGATTGTCGTTAACATTTCGATCGTTCCTATGTTTGAGAATGATTTCAATGACTCGTTGCTAAAAAGAACGATAGTCAACGAATCAATCGTTTCTCGTTCTGAACGTTACTATCGTGCGAGAAAGAAATTCTATCGAATCGTAGTAGCAATATTTGAACAGGTAAAAATATAAACAACAGAGTAGATACAACATTTTTATTTACTATCTTCTCCCAGCCATTCCTCACAAAATTTCTGAAATTCATATTCTTCTAACTCGTACCTGTCGTAATTTTCTTCATAATCGAGTTGTCGCCAGATCGCATCATATAGGTCTGACCAATCTTGTCGGTCTCCTGCACAATCCTCCATCGCTTCGCATGTTCTTTCAATCGGGCTCCAATGTATCTTACGTTTTTTGGATTGTTCACTAGCTGCCACACAGGACAATAATTTTTCGTTTTTATCTGACATGTTAGGGTAGAATGATCGATTTGGTCGAACGATGTCGTACGAACTACGATTGCGAACTGCACAATCCTCCATCGCTTCGCATGTTTTTTCCATCGGGCTCCAATGTATCTCACGTTTTTTGGATTGTTCACTAGCTGTCACACCGGACAATAATTTTTCGTTTTTATTTGACATATTACGGTATTATGATCGATTTGGTTGAACGATGTCGTACAAACTACGATTGCGAACTGAACCGTACGTTACTTGGGAACATATATATATATGCACTGCATTGTAAAGGAAGAAAACGGAAATATGCAGTCGTATTCGTTTGTGGTATGGAAAATGGTTCTTGAAATATATCCTTCCGTGTATCAAGGAATGTTTTATTTTTTCGATGTAATTTCACTTCTAACGAACGGTTCACAATTTTGCTGCATGACCCATCGCTTTGAAAGAATAGTGATCAACGTATCGCTCGTTTCTCATTTTGAACGTAATCATCGTTCGAGGAATAAATTTGTAGAATATTGTCTGGTGCACGAAATTCATCTGTTGGATGTCTCACCGAACGACTTTCACGACGTATCGCTAGACAAGACGGTAGTAGTCAACGCATCGATCGTTCTTCGTTCTCAACGTTACGCTTATTCGAGAGATGAAATTGTAAAATATTTTCTTGTCGAGAAATAGAGTTCTGGATTGGGTTCAGGTGCGAGATCAGTTCATTTTCACATTTCATTGGGACGGAATACTATTTTCCAAGTTTGTAAAATTGGCATCGCATACCGAGGCTGGCGACGTTTTACAACTACAAGTTTTCCGGAGAAGCGAGCTCCGGTTCGCCGTGAATCATTTTTTGTATGAATTGGAGTGGGAATCCGTCGATTACGACGAAATAGCGACGAATGGGTACGAACTCCATGAAACGTACGTGCCGAACAAGGTAGATGGGATATTCGTTGGATCATCCACTCTTTCGTTTCTCGACGTCTGCAGACCGGAAGAATAAAATATTGAATTTATTTTTTTTATTTTATTATACGCTATTCCCCTTCCTATCCTCATTGGCACTCAATAACTAGAAACGAAAATGTGAAATTATGGAGACTATCATGCGTGGTACAATATCGAAGGAACGTTAAATGATTTTGACAATTCTGCGTATTTGTTGTACGTCGCAAAAACGCCTCGTATATCCGAACTGAATAAAATATTGTGACAAAGTACAAAAGTCCCGTACAGAATCCAAATCACTATCAGAAGCTCCATATCGATCTTACAATTGAGATTTATTTCACGTAGACGTTGGTATCATTATTGCTATTGTGCAATCGTGAACGCGTTAGAGCTTGCATGAACTCGAAGCGTATAAATACGACTGAAGTCTAACTATGAGTGGGTGGAGAATGAATATATTCAACTGTTGATATAGTTTATTAGACTTTTGTTATCGATCAATTTTATGTAAAAGTTTATCTAAAATAAAACTTATGTTATTCGTGGTCTACGATATCGAATCTGCCCAAACATAACACCTGGAGAGTTGGCGGAGATATTCTGTTGTCAGGTCCAATCGCTACCGATTTCATTTTTTTAAAACTGTTCACGAGACTGACCACTTCCTCCATATCGTGGCGTAGTGACCGATACAAAGTCCCGGAGGGTGCTGTCGCAACAACAGTACGCAAATCCATGATCTCGCCGCGAAAAGGTAGAAACGCGACCTTGAGGTGTCTGTGGGTAATTTCGCGTACCAACAGGAAACACTTCAACACGTAAGACGCGAACGTCGATTCGAGTGACGTGTTCACGTATAAAACAACTGGAATTGTGTAATGTATATAGACGTGATCATCCCTCATTTTATTAATCCACCGATACCACTCCTCCTTCGAAGGTGTGAAATTCTTGCCGACATAAACGACCGACACGTAACGGCATTTGGTAGAAGCCCCGATCATGAAGGACACGCAACTCCCAACGATAAACCAATCGTTCGTCGGAAATAACGGTTCTATGAATTTCACATATTCCTTAAAATGCGGGCAGGTAAACTCTTTCGAGCAGGTAAACTCTTCTACGTCGTACATGGTGGTTAACACGCACCGGGTGATCGTTTCATGTGACAACACATTGCCGGAATACGGCACACATATGTTACGCGACATGTCGAACGAAACTGAATCAACACTTGCTTCGCGACCACGTTTATATGTTTCGTGTGCACGATGGGGTACCCGGTCCCCCATAAGGCACCCGCGTAAAACGAGCAAGGGACATATCCGCCTCAAGCGGATATGAACCAACGGTCGCGGGTGCCTTATGGGGGACCGGGTACCCCATCGTGCGCACGAAGCGCGCCCCATTCGATATATTCTAAATCACTTAAACTCATTTACCGCCAACGTGACTGTCACGAGATACGAATTTCAAAATTATGTTTGCACACTCGCATCACACACAAAAAAAAAGATGTGATGCATATAATGTTTTTACATACATGACTCTCTTTTATATAGGTAATGATTTCATAATTGCACTTTGCACATGTAGAAACAGTTTCAAATATAGAAACGAATGTTTCTTGTTTTGTTATTTCACCCTTATAAACATTTCGAGCAACTACGTTCACTAGCGAATATTTTACAGTTTCAATTTCCGAACGATAATAACGTTCAACAAGGGGAACGACTGATGCGTTGACTACCATCATTCTTTTCAAGCGATGGGTTATACTTAAAATTCTTAAACGTTGAAATCGTTCGATGAAAATCTCGACCGACAAAGTTTGTTCCTCGTCAAATATTTGCAAAAATAGGAACGACTGGTACGTTGGCAACTCTATCTTTTCTATCGACGTGTAATGAAACTATGCATCGTTGAAGTCGTCAGATGATGAATTTTGTTCGGTAGTGGATATGTTCGATTTTATTTCGTGCATGCAAAATACGTTCGGAACGAGGAACGCTACGTTAACGCCCACCACTCGCGAGGCTATAAATACAGCTGCGACACACACATGTCAATTCAGTTTCAGTCGACATGCCGTGTAAAACATGTGGTGGATTAGACCACAGTCGCACATCTTCGGCCAAATGTGCAAATCGAATATTGAAGCAAAAACATAGATTCAGCACGGTAAATACTTGTACCGAGACGTTCACGATAAAACGCGGTTTTCGTAAGTTTTGTCGAGATTCAGAGTTACGACAACGAATCGAAAATGACGTTTTGGAAATTTCTCAACTAACCATTGAAGCATCGCTCTATGTCAGTTTTCATTATACAAAATTGTTGCATCGTAACGAATTTCCAATTGGACAGTTTTCCATCAGTCATCTAAAAGATTTCTACTACCATCTTCAGGGCAAACGACAAAAGAAAGAACGCGTTGCGTTGGACCAAGAATATTTCGCTATGCGGCCAGACAAAACGTTATTATACGACGGTCGATTACGAACATACCTGATTAATTCGTGTGTCAAGCAACACGAAACCAACATGAAAAATTGTATCACGGTCCATTTTTACGATCGACTAGTCCGATATTTCTATGAAAAATACAAGAAAGAGTGTGATCGAAAACGCTACGAATGGAAGATGATAGTTTACGACGAATTGTTCGCTTTCGTGCCACGTCACGTCGCCCACAGCCGAGAAGTTGCAGAATTTTTAAAAGATTTCCGTTTCGACTATCACAAAAAATTCATCAATATAGAAAATGACTGGTGGAGTTTGGTACCGATCACTTTCGAATTGGGACGATGGTTCGAAGAGAGAAAGTTGAAATCCTTCTCGGTGTTTCCTGTATTTTCGTCTGGTCGAAAACATTTACTTTATAACGCTATGGCTCTGAACGAATTATTGAGTAGTGTAAAATTGCTGCCGGACAAAACTACCGCTCTCGTGTTTAGGATGGAAACTCCAAGATATTGGTGGCAATATTTCGATCTATCTCACTCAGTTTACGGCAAATTCGACGACACAACTATGCACATCGAGCCCCACAAGCAGCGGACGTCTTTCGCTATGAGTTTTTCCACCAACGGAATCGATTGTTCCCTCATGATGAATAGATATGGGCGATCTACAATTCAACAATCGCAGAAGAAGAAACGAAAGAAGACCAACAAACAACCCGAGACTACAGTGGCTAGTTCAAGTTTCACCAAGTATTTAGGAATCGATCCGGGAGTTGTTAATTATATCGGTGCGTGCTATATCGATAAGAAAACTCGAACAGAAACCAATTTCGTGTTAAAATCGGCCACGTTCAAGGAACATTTCTGTAAAGAACGTACTCGACGACGTAAACGGAAAAAAATGTCCGGAATCTTTGAAAAACGCCTGCTTGAATATCGCGAAAGTATAAACATAGAGAAAAAATTAATTGTTTCGCCGAAGTGTGGTTCTAATTTTAACTCTCATGTGGAGTACATTTTATACAGACTGAATTTCTTATCGTCCAGTAGCGAAATTTACGCTACGCGGAAATATACGCACTTGAACTGGGACTCGTACATTTCACGTCGTAAAGCAGAGGATAAGGTGGTAAATCAGTTATTGCCCGCTAAAGATGATGATGATAATTCCGTGTTGGTTTGTTTTGGAGATGGAACACTGGAGAAAAATTTCAGTTATGGCAGAAATAAAAAACCCGCCGTCGAAATGCTCAAACGAGCGTTTCATCGTCGACGCGATAAATGTCAGATTATATGTGTGGATGAGTATCTGACTACGCAATCTTGCTCGAAATGTTCCGGTAAAATGCATTTGCCACCCAAAAACACGACCGTAAATAGAGACGATACGAAGCGACGACGATGTCACGATCATAGATTTCAAATTTGCCAAAAATGTAAAATCGTTTGGAATCGTGACGTCAATGCTGCGCGTAATATCATTTTGGTTGGTCTCGGATTAATCGATTATCGTTGTAAAACGTCAGATGAATTTGTTCGTTTGACGGAATTTCAAATTTATGTGTTACATAAGGGTGAAATTCGTATCTCATGACGGTCACGTTGGCAGTTAATGGACTATTCCTAGTTTCCAAACAAATTCTACATCTACTTGTATAGTAATAAATAATTCGTTCATCTGATGGAGTTTCAAAATTATGTTCCGCATAAAGATGGAATTCGTATCTCATGACGCTCACGTCGGCTGTAAGTTGGCTATATAACTGCCGTCGAACAGACACAAAAAGCAGTAGTCTCGAATTGAGCATACACGACGCTTCATTATTTTTCGGGACGTAAGCGATGAACGTGCCATATAATACTTTCGTTCGCGGTGTGTTAACTACCGTATACGATGCCGAAAAATGTACCAGTATGTGCCCGAGTGTGATGGAAAATATAAAAATGTTTCAATCGCAACTTCCCTCTAAAAATTGGATGATCGTGGGTCAATTTGTATCGTTTTTGTTGGGGGAAATTGCAGATTATGATTCTGTAGAAATTTTATATTTTGGCGAATGTTTCATCCCGTCAAAAGAAGAATGGGCACCACTCGGAGTCGAAGACGATTCGGACAGCAGTATAGTCTACAGGCATAAGCAGACGGGGTTTTTGTTGTGGCAGATTGAATACGTTAGTGCGGTATTCACATCATATATAATGGAGTGTTTCTTGTTGTTACGTCAAAGCTATTCGCCTTCTTGCAGACTCGCATTCCTACCACATCGTTGGGAAATAATGGATGTACGCTGTGGGAAGAGCCGTTCCAAACGTCGAATAACGACCAATAGCAAGAAATTCCCACTAACACTCCAGATGTTGTGTTTGAATATTGCCACCACCGTTTAATTTTTGTTCCGCTCGGAGAAGAGTGATAAACGAAATGGATATAACACGTGAAACGTTTGTGCGCTCCGTGTTGTCAACCGTACGCAACGCAGACGAATTCACAAAATGTCCGCGACTGATGGAAATCGTAGAATGGTTAAAAGTGCAACTTCCCACGAAGAATTGGTTCATAGCCGGAGATTGTGTGTCATTCATGGTCGGAGCCGTTAACGCTTTCAACATGGTATCCGTGTATTACTTTGGCGATAATTTCGTTCCATCTGACAAAGAGTGGTGTCGACCTGCTTGGGATTTGGGAGGATATGTGATCTATATCAACATATACATGGGAACAAAACTGACATTATATGTTGATCGTCGTGTCGACTCGATGTTCACGTCGTACATGTTGAAGTGTTTCCGGGTGGTACGTGGAATTGATGTGACACCCCACAGGGTTGCGTTTTTGCCGTTCCGCTGTGAGATAATGGACTTGCGGGGTATGGGAAATCGTTACAGGTGCACGCACGGTGACAAAGCGGTGTCGAGCAGAGCATCTCCTCCAACTCTGCAGGTATTATGTTTGGATCGTATATTATGAAAAATGAAATAAAAAAAAATTATCGAATGAATTGTTTATTTTTCACCTTCCATTTTCTGCTATCAAAAATCGCACAAATATAAAGATTTCAATCATGTGTACAAAAATGGATAGCGTACACAACGCGGAATCTGCGTGATGGATATTCTGTTGTTGTTATCGTACGTGCGCCCGAAAGAAGTCAATGTTAATCCCGGAGCACACTCGCAATCGGAAGTGATCGGATAATGGGTATGAACGTTCATGTGGACGAGGGAACTCGACCCTCCGCTACATACCCCGTCCATTTGTTTGCCGTTGTCATTTATCAAGGCGGGAAAGAGCGAAACGCATTTCCAAAAAGCATTAGAAACTTGAACGTCCGCATGTAGTAGAGCGAATACCCCCTTGATGGTATTGCATTGCTTTTTCTGGCGAATAGAAGTTCCAGCATTATTATCGTCGTCGTTTTCGTTCGCTGTATCATGTTCCTCGTTTCTCGGCACGCACAAGCGCGTATCCGAAGAACATTCGTAAAATCCATTATACGCACTGCTACACGAGTCGATACAATCTTGATTGTGAGTACAACGTACGGCATTACTAGCACAATCGGCAACGTTCGACTTGTAAACGAATCGTTGTAACGATTCAATTTTTGTCGTCACATCTACACGTAGAATTTTATTCGTTTCTATTTCTATATTCGCGATGCGTCTATTCATTTCGGATATTCGTGGCAATATTATGAAATTACCGATAACGATGACGCCGACGACGACGACGATAATAATGACGATATTAGCGCGAACGAAGATCATAACTATCTCTTACGTCTACTACTCGACGTTATCGATATCTAAGAATTTATCGGCTTTGTTGTACATCATAATTTTCGATCTTTTGATGGCATATCCGACTATCGGATGAGCCGCACGGGGCTGACTCGTACGCGTGTCAGACGAAGACGACGGTATCCTATTGTAATATTCACCGACTATATAATCGATATCGCTCTTGTCGTTCGTGAAACGATAACAACCGTTGCCGAATCGACCGGTGTTACCTTTCAGATAGTCGTCGTCGTATTGCAAAGTGGCGACGGAAACGTCGTTACTACGACAGAAATAAATCGATTTGTCAGGCGTGTGCGTCAATAAGCATTCGCTATGAGCGAACGGTACGAAAGTGAACGCATCGAAAGCACAAGGATCGGGTACTTTACGCGCCTGCGGATGACCGAACTTCTCCCTGAACGTCGGTTCTATCGCGTCGTCGGTTACGTTCAACAAAGCGATGTTCTTGGGATAGACGGTTTCGTCGTAGCTTTCGGATGAATGCTCGGCGAACGTGGATTTTCTACACACGGGATGATTCGTGATCGGATCGCGATCGGGAAAAGTGCCCGAGATACAACGATCGCACGATAACTCGTCGATTATGTTTACGTATCGTGTGGGATCGCGCCAGTCGGGGCCGATCAATTTTCCTCCAGAGCAAGCGGTCGGCACGTCACAATCCGAATCCAACAGGATCGTTTGACTGATAATTTCCGGATATTTACACAAACAACTGATTTTGTAGCCGGCAGCTTCCGTGTGCGGTTTGACTAGTACGCGATCGCCCGTATTCGTGTTACAAGGATCCAATCGAATAACGCCGTCACCGGAAGCGATCGCGGAAGATGATCCAGACGACGACGACGACGACGACGACGACGACGACGACTCGTACACTTTCGAAGCGTTGCTAAATACCGGAGTACAATAACCGAGATCGGCATTTTCGTGCACGTCATAGATTCTACTACCGGTCATGGCGCCCGTTTTCTTATCGATCGTGACGATTTTAATAGGTTCGTCGTAACGGACGCATTTCGCGTTCGGCTCGTTACAATACGTACACGAATCCGCGTCGAACCTGGACGCCTTCAGAGAACAAGTTCTCAAAACGCTATCGCAATCCAAGCCGGTCAAATGTAACTTTTCGTTTGTTACGCCGTTACGATAGAGATTCGAGCGAATCGCTTCGTTGACCGGATAATACTTGAAATCTTTTTCTTTTTCTTTTAGCCACAGCGAATTGTCGGAGAACTTTTTCAGATTTCCGATCAACATCGTATTCGTGACGATAATGATAAATATTATACAACAGAAAAATACGGTCATCCTATCATATACATATATACGTGATAGTTCTTATGGAAGCGTGTCGAACAAAAATCGTACGTATAAGAACAGTCGAAAGACGCTAAGGAGAAAAGGGAACGATAATATGGATCGCGATTTGTTACCGATCACACGCAACGATCTCTATATGGGATATGTACGTGAACATTTTGGACCTCACGTATCTTTCGTTTTTTCTTATTGCATAATTTTATCTTCCATATTGATTTGTACGTTTTTTTGTTTGTATTCCACGTTCGAACTTTCGTCGCCACGACAATCGTAATCGTCGTCGTCGTCGTCGTTATAAGACGATATTTGTTATTTTTCTTCACGTGCCGGACGAGATACACCGACCCGACCCCTTAGCTAAGCGGAGATACCTGTTCGAATCGTGTTGTTTTTTTTTTTTTCTCGTAATACGAACGACGGAATGGACACGTTAGCCAAAGGTTTGAACAAATTGAGACGTGTCGATCGAGGAGTAGCCGACGTGTCCGAAGGTTTAGCAGCTCTGAAACGTTTGCGAACGAACGAATTTAGCGTTGACGCTTTATCTCACGGAGCCGGTAGTCGCATCCCTGTCGACGTTATACAGCCCATATCGCACGTATTACGTACGTTAATCGACGATGTCGAATTCGTCAGATTCACCGGTGGAAACATCGGCCAATCGTATCGGCCCCTATCGAAAACCGTCGTCGACATCGACGGGAACGCTCCGTTAGATAACATAGCACATCATTTACGACGCGGCGATTTGGATTATGTTATCGACCGTTATCGAAACGTACCCGTCGAAAATAGATCGTCGGTCGTCGACGGGCTCGTAAACGATTATTTGGATAAGGTCGAAGTGAAGGAGGTATTCAAAAAATTAGCTGTAGAAAATTTTCCCGATCACGAATTCGATCGGATAATGTCCGCTAACGAAGCATCGTTGAAAAACGTCCTGACCGGCAACGAAGACGTACTAAATCGTAAAATACGTACCGATCTACCGTACGGCGGTTTAGATCATCTTTACCGGACGAATAAGAAATTTCGTAAATTGATAAACAATCTACAATCGCTACCCCGAAAAAGCGGCGGAGGACGACGATATATCACTTTTAAGGGTGTCTTCGTCTCGTTGACCGTCGGCGTCGGTCTTTACGCTTTGTTCAGTCACATCGTGGAGAACGCCAAACGAATGGCCGGCTGTTGGAGAATTTACACGACTCGTTCGGGTGAACTGGTAACGTGCAAACTGGTCCAATGCAGCTGTGCGCACGTCGAAGTGCAAGTGAAGAACACCTGTAACAATTTGCCGCGCTCGTTCCATAATAGTATATGTAAAGGATGGCCGTCGGAACTTATGGACGTCAAAGAGCCGGACCGGAGGCAATGTCGTCGTTGCGATATCAACGCACCGAAAAATTCGTTACAATATTTGCCGATCGAAGATATGATCGATCCCAAGGATATTTACGTGTGTAAAGATACGCCGAATATCGGCACGTTGCTGTCCGACATCATCACGGAATTACCGAAGCAAGTATGGGACGGAATGACGGACACGGTCGGTGTGCTACTATACGTTTTCGAATTCTGCTGCGTGTTCGTACTGGGCGGTATCTTTATAGCTATCGTGATGAAGCTTATCGACGTGTACGAAAAATTCGACGGTGGGAACGGGAACGATAAGAACGCTCACGCAGACTCGATAGCGGGAAATGACATCACGGGTAACCGTATAAAAGAGGCAGGATAATCGTACCAGAACATCAGTTAGTTCCTGCCTTTTGCTGTTGTTATAGTATTAGTGGTGGTAGTAGTAGTCGTAGTAGTAGTCATCGTGTTCCAACCCAGTCATCCTCACGGCTATTATCAGTACGTACAGATTCGTGTATAATTTCCGATTCGTTTCGCCGACGAACGAAGATGTACGGTAAAAATTTGGAAGAGGACGGAGATATCATCGATAGATTGCCGTCACCACGCTCGAATAAACCCGAAATGTCGTGTCCACCACCTTGTCCGAATAGGAATCATAATCATCATATACCTACGATACTACAGAAGAGACGCGAGAACGGAGTCGACGATAACAACGACACGGTACCGAAGTGCCGGAGCGGTAATCCGTTCGCCGACGTGCTCGATAGTCAATCGTTCGATATCGATTCGCCGGAATCTCTGTCACCTACTTCGCCGCCGGCATTTTCACCTTCGCAACGGACCCCGTCGACTTCGACAACTAACAAGAAACCATCGCCGAGTAACGTGGTTATCGATTCGGACCCCGACGAGGAGGATATTATCGTCCAGGACATTATCGTCGACAGATCGCCGTCACCACGTTCGTATAAACCCACGATGTCGTACCCACCACCTCGTCCGAACAAAAATCGCCATATACCTATGATACTACAGAAGAGACGCGGGACCGGCGGCGGCGACGATAAAAAGGACGTGGTATCGAAGTGTCGGCGCGTTCAGTTATTCGCAGACGTGCCCGAAAGCCAACCGTACGATATCGAGTCGCCAGAATATATGTCACCCGGTAACGATGGATTTGGTTCGGTCGAAGATGATTTTGTTATCGACGGTGGTGGTGTTGTCGCTTCTGTATCGGGTATTACCGATAAAAAACGGTCCGATAATAACGTTCGGCGGTCGGACGAGAATAAAAGAGAACGCACCGACGATATAGTGGATTCTTACATGGAGCGGAATCAATCGATCGCCGTGAAATATTCCTACATCGACAAAGAACAAGCGAAATTGTGCGTGGAGAAAATATGTGGGAGTCGTACCATCGGGAACGTTGCGGCCAACGTGAAATCTGTAAAGCTGCCGATGATGACGAAATATCACGTCGGTGATACGGCCGATTTCGATAGAAATAACGAGAAACACATATCTAGCTATTTGAAAATGTTCTTTTTCACGTTGTACGATCGTAACTCACAATTGTGCGTGGACGCTTCGTTCGACCCGTTGCCAGAAAACGTGATCGCCGGCATAACTAAAAAATTACGAGTAGCGTTTCCGATATCGAGAGATCGTAGCGATATAAAGTCGTCCAACACGAAAGCGTTGTCGTTCGATAGAAACAATTTCGGTTACGGTTGCGTCGTGTTGGCGTCGCTATCGTCGCGCTCCACTTCCAATCAGAAGGAAGAATTCAGTTTCGATCTGATAAATCGTGCCGGTCCCATCACGACCAACATCCAAACTATCATGCGAGAAGGTTGTAGACAAATAATGAATCTCCGTGAAACGTGGCGCGCGACGTTGGACGCTTTAGACGCTGCCGACCACGACAATTACCAACGTTCGCTGTCGGCGAGTGGAAAGTATTCGCGAGTGGTGGCACTCAACGAAAAATCTATAAACGATGTACAATTGGTGGGAATCGCGAGACATTCGTCGTTCGACACCTTTATAAGTTCGCGTGATGAAATTACCGGAAGCGCGTTATATCTGCAGCCCACGACCGGTTTTACGAAGAGTGCGAACGCGTTCGGTTGTTTCGCGGTACAAGACGTGGAAGAACAATCGTATTTGACCAGTTGCGACCTGGAGGATTTGCGAGACGAACAAATTTACGTATCCGCTGTGAATTTCAAGCTATGCTGGACGGAAACTAACAATTGTTATCTGAAGGGGTACGTTCGCTGGGGATTCAAAGTACCATCTAATTAGCAGGCACAACCATCGCCATCGCCGCCGGAGCCCCGTCAACATGAATAACGACGACGACGACGAAAAACTTAATATTATATAGCTTTGTTCATTGTATAATAAAAATTATTTTTTAATCGTTTATTTCAATGTTCGATTTCCCGTTCGTACACGATTCTCTCCCGTTCGACGTTTTTTTCTATCTCTCTCGTACAAAGAGAAAATTGTCGTTCTCGTCTACACATAAGATGTCGTCTTCGCACGTGAACGAAAACAAAATCTTACCCCGTTCGTCGCCTCGTCGTAATAACGATAAAAACTACTACTACGATGACGATTTCGGCGGCGGCGGCGGCGGCGGCAGTAATGGACACGGCGGTGACCGAAATCTACGAGAAAATCTTAAATCTTTAGCTCCGTCTGCGAACGACGTACCGTTCGATAAATACGTCGACATATTAGAGACGTACTACACTGATGCGTCCAATTTATTCTCGCATCAATACGTATGGTATATGAACTTTATTCAACCCAACGTGTATACTATGATTCTGGAGTCGGATCGTTTGAAAAAAGTGTACGCGAAAAAAACCAAACAAATTAACGACAACGTGCCCATCACATCTCTTTCGATATACGAACATTTACTCGCTCACGATCGCTACGCCACCCTCGAAGTGGCTGATGATATCAGAACGTTGACGAAAATGATAAAGTCCATTCCGATCGGTAGCGGCGAATTAACGTGGAAAGTGCGACAAGAGTATTCCCGAACGATAAACGGCATTTCTAAAATGTACATTAGCAATTTGAATTCGTGTACGACGCGACAAGAACGAACGAGTAAGGAAAAATTGAAATTACAAGAGGAAATCGGTAATATCGCGTTGTTTATTACGAACGAATTGGACGAGTCCGTGTTAAAAAGGTCCAATAAGTCGTTTCGTTCGATAATCGAAATTCTCGTTCGCTGGACGAATTGGACCGTCAATTTATTACCGATGGATAGACAGGATCAGATACGTAAAATATGCGAGAGATTCGATAAACAAAAACAACAACAACAACAACAACCGGGACAGTCGCAACAAAGTCGTAAGTGGACGACGAAAACGAACGAGATGTTCGAAATGTGCGTGAATTTCGTTTATCAGATACGTGAATTTTATTCGCGATCGAAATTGCTAAAAGACCTACCCGTGTCACTCCCGTCGTCATCGTCGCTCGTGACTTATAACGACAAGCGCGACAATTCCGACAGTTACGACGACGACGACGACGACAACGACGATAACTATAACGTATTGTTACATCGTACGTTGGCTTATATGGCGTTCGTCGAGTGGATGATCGAAACGTGTCGCGTATACGTTACAGATCTAACTATCGTGAATATAACGAATTTCGTGATAGAAACGATCCGAAAGAACGAAAATATGATACAAGAGCATCGAGATCGATTGGAATCGTTAACTCGAACGTTCGAAAAAGACTCCGAACGAAACGCCGACGCGATGGAATATCGTCACAACGAACTAGCCAACGAGAAGCGTAATTTAACTCAGACGATCGAAACTCAACGAGCGATCATGGCACAGATGCAGACGCAAATCGACGAATGTACGTCTGAGAGTCTACGGGCGAAAAGCGTTTACGACGAGAACGTCGCGACCGTCCAACAATTACGTACCGATTTGGTCGAGGCGAAAAGACAATTTTCCGAAGTCGAGCGTACTCGCGAATCGGAAAAACAAACATACATAGAACAGATCGATAAGCACGATCGGAAGCTGGCAGAGTTGAATTCGCAAATCACCACTCTCGAACAAAACGATACGTTACAACGCGAAAATATAACGCATTGTAATCGAATACGAGAAGAACTCAACCGGGAGAATAACGATCGGCTACAACGTCACGTTCAGGAATCGGAGTCGCGTCATCGATTAGAAATCGACGGATACGTGCAACAAATAGCACAGCTAAATACGAATCTGGTCGTCGCGCAAGAAGAAAAGAATCTCATGTCCAACGAAATGATTCGTTACGCGGAACAGCAAGATGCGTATTTTCGACAGCAGTGCGTCGCCGATCAGGAAAAATTCTTTTCGGGAGAGAAACGATACGAGTCCGTCATAGAAGCAAAACAAGATCGAATCGTACAGCTCGAACGTTTCGCCGAAACTTTGACGTTAGAAGTGAGCGAATTGAAATCTCGTATCGATACTTTCGATCGGTATATCGTCGATCTGGAAACTAACGTCGAGACAATCCGAACGGAACGTGACGATCTTCGGAATAGATACGATGAAATTATGCAAAATCGGAAAAAAATCGATAGCGGTGGGACGATGATGACGCTACGAAATGCAAGTTCCGGTAACGGAGCTGGCAACGACGATGACGATGACGACGACGACGACGACGACGACGATGAAACGAGGAAACGTCAAAAACAACAATCGATAGTGATGATGAATCGAGTCGGCGAATTGTTGAACGGCTCCAGCGAGATTTTCACCAATACCGATAAAGGTGGTGTTGTCGGTGGTGAATTCCGCGCGTATCTACAGATATGCTTCGGAATAGCGGAAATAGTTTTAACCACGACGAAACAGTCGTCCGCTATTTTCCGAAGGATGCGAGCGATCCATGAAAATTTAAATTATAATTTAATATTGAATTTCAAATCGGAATTCGACGATATCGTCCTGGAATATAGACGGTTGAACGGTGGAAAAGGCATACCGGTGCCCACGACACGGAACGATCTTTTGTCGTTGATAACGAAATTCGCGTTCAGTACCGGCATACTAGCGCGAGAGGTGAAAAATGCTCAGATATGTAGACGATACAAACAGATGCGACGTAAAATATGGATTACAAAACTGTCGGTCGACACGTCGCATAAAATATTATCTTCGCTCGACTATCATAACCGATACATTTCTCGACGCGACGACGACGACGACGACGACGATTCCAAACTCGATACGAAACGTGGAGGTGGCGAGGACGGTGGTGGTGGTGGTGGTAGCATCGTCGAAAATACGAACGAGACAACTCCGTTCGCGACAGATTCGTCGTTTGTCGATTATTTTCTAGATACAGTTCTCGATAGTAGCGTACACGTTCCTAGCGGAATTCGAGACAGTCTGGCTGCTTATATATTCGAACAATATTTCGTCGGTCCGCTAGACAATAAGAGCTTGATCGAAGAAATCCTTCACGATGAAAGTTTTGCGTTCAAACTGACCGTCGGTCAGAAACGTTAGCGCTTAGCTGAGTCGAATAGGTTCCGTTCGTTTCGAGCGACGCCTCGATCACGTACGTGATATGTAGAAAGGGAACGAGAGGGGGACGGGGGTGTGAGATTGTCGGATAACGTCTATCGATACGGACGTTACGAGATTTCCTATTCAGTAGTGTGATGTCGTCGGAAGGAGACAAGTAGAAATTAAATTCGTTAGATCGTTCACCTGTCTCGTATATATATACTATGAATAATAACGATCACGATTATCATCGACAGATATTCTATTATCCGTCGAATAAATTCCGTATAGGATCTAAAGAAGAAACGAATTTTTTCAAACATAAATGGATCAACAAGACAGATCGTCAGGGGGCGAAACGAATTTATAACGTATTCCCTAGCGACGTTTGTCCGTGTGAAATTATCGTAGCGTTCAACGTACTCGACGCTATCTCCTTCACGGACGACCGATTGGCCGGTAGTAACATTTCGATCGACGACGGAACGATAAGCAGGTTATCGTTCACCAACGAATACCAATTGAAAACGCAATTTTTCTGGAAGAACATCGATCCCACCGTGGTAGCGTTCAATAAACATTTCGTTCGTACCTTCCACGAACGTTCGTTACCGCAGCATCAGCAACCGTCATCTTCCGCATCCCCGCACTACGACGTCGCCATCAACGGAATTTTGTCCAAATGTCGATTCAACACGGCGGCGATAACGTCGTCGTCGTCATCGTCAAAATATAAGGATTATAATACGAAACGGAACGCCCCTCTTATCGCCAAACAGTCGAAACATATTAATAAACATTGCAATCGCGATCGAAACAATAGGAATAATATCGAAATTATTCGAGAACTTGCACGAGCATTAGGAAAAGATATCGAATACCTTTCAACCGGCGTCAATAACAATAACAACAACAACAACAACAACAAGACGAATATCGAAACACACCACCCCACGATCGCCTATGACGACGTCGTCCGGAGAGCACTTTTAAGATATTCACAAATCGATTATTTTCTACAATTCAACGTAATCCTAACCGACCCACGAATGTACATATCGAAGATATCGAAGAATAAAAAATTCAAATTGCGAACGAAAATGTTACACGACGAACTTGTCGGTGACTGTATATCGTTTTGGGGTCTAACGATGGAAATTGAGGATAATCACGACGACGACAACGACGACGATGACAACGGCGACGACAACGACGACCAGAATCGTACCGTGATCCACGATTATGGACAGATGTTACCGATCAACGACAATCCGTCACACGAATGGTACAGATCGAGCTCGCAATGTAAACACGATAAGGGTTTCACCTATCGCTACGAACAGAAACGATGCAGCGACGAAATGATTCACATATCGAAATATTGTATCGTATGCGGTCGTCGTGTATCGTAATTGAATAATTTAGCGAAAAAATGGTTGAATTATACAAGTAGGAATAGTTTAAAAAATACAACAAATTTTTGTTATATTATTATTTCCACTGCACAAATTGTATTTGATTCGATTCACAAATATAAATTTCACTATGTGTTGTATTTCAATAACTATTATATTTGTACATGTACTCGATTATATGATTGTACTATCTCGACGAACGGAAGTCGAAAAGTACTATAAATGGAAAGAGCCCATAACGGGCAGCATCATTTACGATTTAATAGAGCGTGAGATGACATCCGGTGTGTGCGAGATGAATAGTATACATGAATTGAACGGGGAAAGTTCCCAATACTATTACGATTCAACGTTCGATGGGCAGATGCTCGTAGGAAATCAACTACAACAGCAGTCTCAGCAGCAGCAGCAGCAGCAGCAGCAGCAGCAGCAACAAATACTGAATCTACAACTTATCGAGGTGAGCTATATTATTTCGTATGCGACTTTTTGTCGTTATTTTACACATATTTTGTCGTAGAAGTTTGGCGCAGTATTGGCGTCGGACGAGCTGAGCAGTATGTTACCCGACCAGTCGCAGCCACAGGTACAACAAGGAACTTCGTCGATTGAGACTGAAATGGTGTTTCTGAAACCACCAGAAACCATAGTACCTCTGTCGCAGCCATCCACGTCGTCTTCACGTCGATCGCTCAAACGACCTAGCCCTGGAGAAATATCGTCGCCGGGAACGTCTCGTCCGGTAGGGAAGATACAACAGGAGGTGGCTGTAAAAAAAGTCAGAATAGATTCGCCACCACAACCGTCGCCGTCGATATATGAATCAGACGCCGAATCCATCCGGTCCGTCGCAGCTACACATAAATCATCGTCGTCGTCGTCGTCGTCGTCGTTGTCATCGGTGGTGAATTATCAACAAACGTTCAGAGACAAGTACGAAGTGTTCCGTTCGAGATTCGCACAGCTGTCAGAAATCAAGCAGAAATCGATGACCAAGATAATTCGTCGGTCCGGTAGTGTCGTTCTCACATTCGCTCTCGTCGAATATGGGGAAATTTATCAACCATCGGCAAATCTGCGAGAAATATACGACAGCATATTCAAACACAAAGAGGATGCCAATAACACCGTCCCCCACGAATTGCTACAACTGATACGTATGACGTGTGCGGAAGCGGAACACGCTGGCTGTGTTTGCCGTAGATGGACAGAAAGGAGATCGACATCGTTGATGACGACGACGACGACGACGACGACAACGACGATGAAAACGGCACAAACGCAGACTACGGAAGAACCAAACGTAAGCCAACAGATACAGCCTCCACAATCGATTCAGAGAATGCATAACACACCACATTGCAATCGTATTCCGAAAATTAACTATTTCGCTGTATCGTTCACCCAGAATTTAGCACATGAAATAACCGTACCGCTGATGAGAAGCTATTTTTACAATAATCCAGACGGCACCGCCACCAACTCTATAAATATAAATATATTGTTACAGTTGACAAATTCCGCTACCGAAGAAATTTCATCAGCCCTTATCGAAGAAACGTTATCGTTCAAATTCCCAGTAATCATGGAAAAATATTTTTCGCTATTGAGGCGATCCAGGAACGAATATATATCGGCGAATCATCTGGACGATGTGAAGAGATATCAAGTGACGGTCCAAATTAACGTGTTAGTAAGTAAATTGGAGAAAATTCTGAAACAATTGAAAGACGAATCGCGTACGATCCCGAACGGTCAAGAGGCTGCCGAAAGCTATGTCCAAGGCGTGTGTGGAGAATTTTTCAAAACGGTTCCCAATATTTTAAACGATGTCGAAAA
This sequence comes from Endomychus coccineus, assembly GCA_958510875.1. Classification (NCBI taxonomy): domain Eukaryota; kingdom Metazoa; phylum Arthropoda; class Insecta; order Coleoptera; family Endomychidae; genus Endomychus; species Endomychus coccineus. Next base: position 56,792,829 of record OY294070.1, on the reverse strand, counting down.
AACCGACCAGGAAAATGCACGTGTCTTGAAGTCTGCGTGGAGGAATAAATTATTGGAATTACACAGAAGACATTTTCCCGAAGAATTAAATGGAACGGGTGTCGTCGAATATCTATACAATTGTCTGCTTCGTGGTGATCACAATCGTGAGGCCATCACCAAAGAGGCCGATGTGATGTGTTCGATCGCCACGAACGAGACCGTTGGCAATACACATAACGTCTTGCGTCCCGTAACACATGCGATGATAATGGAAAATTTGCGAAAAACGATAAATAATTGACTTTTGTATCTTAAAATTATAAATAAAATTATTAAAAAAAAAATAGGGCTTTTTATTCATTCTAGCTCGAATTTGACAACCCCCTCGTACAATCGGTGGACGTTTTGAAATCCGTATAATTATAGTAAACTTCGAACGGCGTGCTTCTTGTGATTCGAACAACGTCGAGACTTGTACGATAGATCGTAGTATGTTCTGCATCTTACGCGAAACTACACATAGTTCGAGAAATAAATGCGTTAATTCGTACATCGTGTCGCTCGACAGGCGTTCGAGGTTCAAGGACGATCGATCCTAATATATCTAACTAAATCGATGGCACGCGTGACTTCTACGAAATAATACGCAGTTGAAATTCTCGGTATTCCGCGTGATACGATGAATATATACGAGGCGGCCTGGAGCGCTTTTTCATATCCGTAGCACGTATCGTGTTTGACGGACAAATTTTACCTAAAACAACAATTGTGAGTTTCTAGTCTGAGTGCAAATCATCCAGGTAATACATGTTTTGCTATTTCGTTCGTTCGTTGTCAAAATTCATAGCGTAAACGTTAACAACCCCTTCGAACATTACGTTCATGCGAATCTTTGTTATAGAACTACGAAGCAATTTCATCTTCACCGATTGTACAAATTCTCTCTCATAAAATGACCGATAATTCGCCACCTGCATCCTCGCAAGAGCAACGACGATCGCAATCACCACACGACTCGTCTGCGGAAACAGAATTTGTACAAGAGTCAGCAACAAGTTCAACCTCGAAGTCGTCTCGATCGCCTCTCGATCCTCTCGAACTACTACCGCAGCATAGTCGTCAGATGCCCATGTCTGTAATTCAACCACCGTCGCCGTCGTCATCACCACCAACAACACCGACGGAACCGACATCGGTAGTAACGCAACGACAGGGGACTAGGAAACGTACGCTTACGTCGACGCCATCGATATGCGAATCGAACGTGGAATCTACGAGCTCCGCTGCCGCGGTATCAACATATAGTACTGCATCGTCTGTGATGGATCACAAACGACTTCTCAAAGATAGTTACGAAATTTTCCGTCCTACATTTTTACAGCTGCCGCAAGCCGATCAGAAAGCGACGAGTGAAATAATTCGCCGTTCGGGTAGTATAATACTAACGTTCGCCCTACTCGAATACGGTAGAATTCATCGGCCGTCAACATCTCTGAAAATACTATACGACGACATATTCGGCAGCAGATACGGCGACGACGCTGACGACGACACCGTTCCAGTCGAATTGCTATCGATAATTCGTAAGGTGTGCGCGGAAGCATCTCACGCCGGTTGCGTTTGCCGAAAGTGGAAAAGAAAAAGGTCGCTGTCTCCCGCCGTATCGTCGGTAATAGCGGCGGCGGCGGCGGCAAGTGAACCGAGTACTAGTCAATATATACCACAGCATCCGTCCAAGAGGCCACGTCGTTCGCTCGAAACGAAATCGCCTCCTCCCAAAATGAATTATTTCGCCGCGCCGTTAGCGAGAAATTATGCTCGGGAATTGACCGTTCCACTGATCCGTAATTATTTCTACGACAATCCAGACGGCGGAGATAGCGGTGACACTACGGACACGAATATATTTCTACGATTGACAAATTTGGCGATGAACGAAATTTCGTCTGCCATTTTTGACGAAACCCTATCGTTCGATTTCGAATCGATCGTACGTCGATATTTTCTAGAGATGAAACGGTTCCGAAACGAATTCATACAGACGCGAGACCTCGACGACGCGAGAAAATATCAAATTACGATTCAGATCAACGTGTTAGTCAATAAGCTCGAAAAGAAATTGAAACTAGTCAAAGACGAATCTGACGAGATTCCTAGTCAACGAGAAACTATCACGAAGTACGTCGACGATGTATGCGGACAATTCTACAGAACCGTCCCGAACGTATTGAATAACTTGGACAAGGTGTACGAGGAAAATGTACGAACGTTGAGGTCTGTGTGGCGAAATCGTTTGTTAGAAATACACGGCAGCTATTTTCCAGAAGAAAAGGGCGACATTAACGTCGTCAAATATTTATACGATTGTTTGTTGCGCGGAGATCATAATCACGACGCGATCACGAAAGAGGCCGACGTGATGAGTACAATTGCCACGGACGACGAGACGGAAAACGATGATACGCAAACTATGCTCAGCACTCTGGCCCATTCGATGATTATGAGAAAATTGAAGGATTTTTCCACAGGGGAATAATCAATTGTAGCGGTGTCGTCGGATGATCGTTATGATGATGATTATGATGATGATGATGATGATGATGATGATGAATTCAATAAAACAACAAATAAAAATGTAAAATTCTTTTTATTTTTCCACCTCACTTATTGGCACAGTTCTCGTTATTGTGACATTTCGAATTACACAAAATCTTATTCCTAACACAAGCGCACAATTTCGTTCCGCACTTTTGTCGACACCAACACCGTACGAATCCTTGTCCCGTACCGTAAGATTGAGCGATGGCCACCGAGCGCAAAGATATTTTCTTGTCGGGCACTTCGCTCGCATCGATTAATTTCCGCTCACAAACGCCAAATTGGGAACGGCAATACAATTGCTTCAGTATACCGTTACGCGTACCCAATTGATACAGTCCGTCGGCGGCGTTTCTTCGTAGTACCACGGCCAACACGGCGCGAGCGTCACATTTCGCACGATCGACGTCCGGCACGGTTATACGAACCGTCGCACCCACCTCGACGGTAGGATTCAATCTGTCCGAGGTTTTCTTCATTACGATCGCCTGTCGTTTCAAACATGTTTTCGAATTCTCACGCTCACCGACGATTCGTTTCGTTTTAGCACACAACGAACACAATTTGAGCGTCACGTAGGTCGCGAGAGCAACGTCGTCGCTGTCTTCGTCGTCGCTGTCGTCGGTATTCGCAGATCCCGGCGACGGTAACGCGCTACCTTGTACGCAAGAGACGTGCACCGAACATTTACACCGGTCACACTTATCCGTTGGCGTAAACACTTTTGTACATACCGAACACTTTTCGTTCGATGCAGCCGTCGACGACGTGGACGGCTCGTTTGTCGTGTCGTCGTCGTCGTCGTCGTCGTTATCGCTTCCTTGCTCGGCGTTGTCGTTGACGTTGTCATCATCATCATCATCATCGAAATCTTCACGATCGCGCGGATCTTTCTCGGTAGCAACCGCGATACGATCGCCGCGAGCAACGTAACTTCCGCCGAATTGTGACGACGCGATAACGTTTTCTAATTCTTCTTCCGTACAAAGGATACGTGACAATTCTCGCGGAATGGGAATCGACGACAGTCCCATCTTCACCGGACACCCGAACATCGCTTCGTACGGAGACCTACCGATACCGGCGTGGTACGATCTGTTCTTCATCAATTGTACGAACATCAAACCGTCGCTCCATCTCGTCGTTCCGTTGTCGGCCATCCAAACGCTTATCATGTTCTCCACGTCTTGATTGGCACGCTCCACGCTACCCTGACTGGCGCTATGTCTAGGTTTACCGTGAACTATTCGGAATCCGGGGAATATAACGGTCAAATGTTCGATAATGCTGTTGCAGAATTCTCGACCGTTGTCGGATTGTAGAATATTGGGAGCGCCGAACAACGTGAAAATTTGCAATAGATTATAAGCCACTTCTTGGCCGCGTTTCGATTCTAACGCTCTCAGAATCACGAACTTGGTCAAATGATCCTGATACACCATGATGAACTTGTATTTACGATCTTTGGACGATTGTAGATCGATCAAATCGACTTGGCATCTGCTGTTGAACTCCGAGAACAGTAGCGGTCTTACAACGATATTTTTCTTTTCGCGCTTTAGCTTTTGCTGACAATTTTCACAGACGCTAATGAAATACTTAACGTCCGATTGCGTGATATTTTTGTAACGACGCGACAATTCCTTGTAGGTACGAACTCGTCCTCTATGTCCCAACGATACGTGCGCGTCGTAGATGACGTCGAACAACTCGTCGTGATGCACGTAAAAGAGTATATTCGTCAAACACGCGGCAGACGAATCGATCGGTTTACTTTTCTTTTTCGACGACGACGACGACGACGACGACGCGCCTACCGGCTTGATCAGTTTATCGATACCGTTAACGCGCAACACGTCGAATTGTCTCGTCAACCAATAATATCTAGGTGTTTTTTTAACGTTCGATTTTCGCAGTTTTCGAATCTCGTCGATTAAAGACCAATACTTTTCTTGCGATAAAGATACCGTGTTTGTTCGGACACTTTTTTCTTCCAATAAATCGTAGAATCTTTGCTTCATAACATCCTTATTTCTATCTGGCTTATCGGCGATTTTTTTCCGTTTCGACGATGACATTTCGTATGACAAACGAGCGGAATAAATTGGGGATATATATATGAGAGAGAAAGAGAGAGAGAGAGAGAGAATGAAACGACGACGGACGGAACGGTTCGATACGTACACGTTCGCACTTACAATAATATATCGTCGTCGATCATCAAGGCTACGAGACCGTCCATTTTCAACGAAGCGGGTAGGAAATTATCGACCGGACCGAGTACGGTACGTTTATCGGCAATTTTCAAGATTACGTTCAAATCGATATCGACCGTGACGTTTTGTAGAATTTGCAGCATCTGATTTTCCGTTTGCCACACTTTCGCTATCGTATTATTACTACGAATAAACTTTTGGGCGTATTTCAAGCTTTCGGTTAACGTTTCGCTGGCACGCTGAGGCTTGTTTTTCATGATAGATAGAATCTCGTCACTCCCCTTCGCTCCGGAATCTATTATGGCTCTGCACACGTCGTCGTCGACGTTATCGGTAACGAAAAAAGAATTCGAATCCGCGTCCGCGTCCGCGTCGTCGTCGTCGTCGTCACCGTCGGAACGTTCGAAAGCCATATCGTTGGCGTATTGCATAAAATCGTAGGCCGTCATACTGTCGTACAATTGGACTAAACACAACAGTACGTGATTGAAAATATCGACAGTCTTACTTTTCGTCCGTTTCCTTTTGTTACCCTTCGTATCGACGTCGTCACCATCGTCGTCGTCGTCGTCGTCATAGCAAACGTTAGCGAGATATACGTATTTGAACACGCGACCCCATTTCGGATGGCGTTCGAACGACGTAATATTTTTTCCGATCTTATCGTGTAAACGGAGAGCGTGCGTCTGCGAAAATTCTATTCTCGTTTTGCCAAAGTAAACGTACATGTTAAGGTGACAATTTATACGCAACAACACTTCCAACGAAACGGCCTCGCTTACGATAACCGTTACGGTGGTCGTATCACCGTCGTTGTCCATGTTCATCGATTTGTATCGTCCCGAGTGTACGCGCACACATCGTCCGTCGACCAGCACTATACTATCGGAGGTGTGTATGCTATAATAACAAATGACGGGATCTCGCTTGAATATTAATACGACGCGAAACCTGTTCAGATCGTCGACGAGTCCGGGAAAAATTTCGTATGGAATCCCGATTTGATCGATCGTCATGTCGGACGTCGCCGGTAGCACGGTACACCGAAAAGTAAAATGATATCGACCGGGCGAAGCTTCCTGCTTCACGAAACTTCTACGTCCTTGCGTTTGCTCTCTCACCGACTTGTTGAGCAAATCGCAATTCTTCACGGTCTTCTCCAATTTCAGCATGTCCGCAGCGTCGATGTGATCGATCGGTGTTTTTGACGTTTCAATTTTATAGATACGATTGACGAGAGTGACCCAGATGCATCGCTTGCCGTAACGATATCGACACTTTATAATGGCCGGACCCAGCGATTTGATGAACGTCAATAGTTTGTAGAGACGCTTCTCGTTCCGTCGAAATACATCTCGGCAATTCGAACAACTGTTTGCGTGCGATTTCATCCGCTTACGGGCGTTATTCACCGAACTGTTGCTGTTATTTAACGATCGCAAAATTTTCGCCAACGCCCGAAATTCGTCCCATTCTAACAGGTTCCGGTCGGGACCCGTTTTCAACACACGCGTATCGTTCGTTTCGTCAATTTCCATGTTGTTCTCCAATTCGATCACGTTGTCCACGATTTCGTACGAATCCAAAGGTTGTCTATTTCTTCGACGTAGCGGCGTCTTATCCGGTGTTGACGATAACGACGAGGACGACGGTAGTAACGACATCGTCACGTCGAGCGTTACGGGGGAAAAAAGTATCAATCCGGAAACACGTCGTTACAGAGTGAAATACTCGATTGAATAATAAAAACTTAAACTTCAATATCGTTTATTACAATTCATAATTTGTGTGGTCGTGAGTGGGGGTGGGGGCGTGGAAGTGGCCGAGGAGGCGGTTCGCACAAATGAACGCGTGTTACTGTTCGGCGAGAATAGTCCATTTGAAATAATCTCTATCGGTAACTAACGAAAATTTCGAACGTCGGATCGAAAACCACTCTCGGACAAACGGATACGAAGTGGCATCTAATACGAAAATATTCCGAGCTCTTTTCGTGGCAATCGATCCCTGCAACCATTCCAAAAACGAATTCATATATCTGATTATCGAAATATTCTCGATGGCTAACGATTTCTCTATCGTATCTTTTCCGATAGTCCTCTGCCTTTGTTGGGGATTCATACACGCCAACAACACGTAACACGTCGAATATTTCACAAACATTTCGGTAATAACGTTGTTATTGATGGTTTCCATAGTCGAACAACCGTCGATTATTATCAAGCCTTTTACAGACTTCGGAGAATTTACATACAATTCGCGCATAACATGATACGTAGCAGGGTAATAGTTATCGACTATCGAATTGTAATTGAACGACGGCCACGGTGAGAATTCGTCATCGCTATAAGTTTCCTTCAATTGCTGGAAAAGAGAAGAGCTATCCATGATGGCAGACACACAGATACCGACCGCTCACTAACACGACTACTCGACATACGAAATTTCTCTGCTGGAAATCTCACGGAACGACTTCAATTCAGTTATAGACATCGACGCGATAAATGTTACGTTATATGTGTAGACGAGTATCCCACCACTCGATCTCGTTCGAAATGTTTATAAGGGTGAAATTCGTATCTCATGGCGGTCACGTGTTGGCGGTGAACGGGTTAAATAAAACGCTATTCACGATATAAGAGATGGCAGAAACGCATACACCGCTCACCACTCAACAATCACGACAGCGTACCATTCTCTATCGTATAAACGTTGAAACTGACAGCCGCTGTATCATACACACCGAGCAAAACATCGGAAGGAAATGTGAATGTAAAGTCCGAGTGATACGTGACGAATCGGTTGGTGTCGATCCGTCTTCTCACTCGTCCCCTTCGTGCTCAACGACCACCAAGTCGTTACCCGCCGCCGCCGCGTTGTCTCATATGAAATACATCAACCTATTGAACGGCAACTATTCTCTCGTATCTTTCGTCGATTTCGTCAAGTATCTCACCCTATATCGGAAGCGACCGTTGCGAATGACGTACGTCAAGAAAATTTTAACGACTATAGTAACGTATCTGAAAAATACCGACCAGTTGGACGCTTACTTGTCATCGGACGATCGACAACGTCTTTTCGACCGGTTCGGTATGCTTTCATACAAACATCTCGAATACGAAGTTCAAAAAGATCTCCACGTCCTATCGAAAAATCACCAACGTCGCATCTTGTCGCTGAACAAACAACGTCAATTGGTATTCTCTGACGATTCCGTCAAACGAATGTTATCTTGGTGTATCGAAACGCTGAAGAATCATCATCAAAAGTGGCGGCGGCAGCAGCAGCAGCAACAGCGACAACGACAACGAACTACCGATCCATCAGACAACTTTTTATTTTCGTCTTCCATTTCGTCGCTCACACCAAACGACGATTCACCGATGAAATCTCCGTCGCGTGCGATCGCGAAACTGTACATAGCCGATATCGTTTTCAGCACGTTATTCGTATTGTCATATTTTACGGGAGCTCGTATGATAGCTTCCCTGTATAGTCTGAGCCGGAACGAATACGAAGAGTTACTGAATAAAGGTCAGATAGATGCGATAGGAAAACGTGATGTAGTTTTTACGATTTTCCTCGTGTCCGACATACGCAAAAAGTACCACGATTTATTTCATTTGATCCTCGACATACATGCCACGCTCGGCGACAAGAATGTCTCAGACGACGTGCCGTTCCTTACGCTATACTCGTCGAAAAAGCAATTACATTTGCGTTTCGATCGTTTATATCGTCTGTTATTCGGAAAAGATCGTCCACATTGGATACGATGGCACGCGTCAAGGCGTTGGTTTTTGGGTGAAATATTTTCCAAGTACGGTGTGAAACATGCATCACGAGCGATCGGGCATAAAAGTATCAAAACAACGATGAGATACGTTCAACTTTCGACTCACGATGACGACGTACACGACAAATTGGATAAAACATTTCAACACGTCTTGGAATGACTTCATTTGGCGGGATCGATGCTGCCATCTGTCGGTGTATGATATGAACTGATTTGATTGGGAGCGGTGATCGTCTTGGCGACACCTATCGGGAAAACAATATATCGAATGTCTACCATAGATGTCTCACATAGTTCACGGAAAATACTAAATCTGTGGATGGGGTGGGTTTAATATTGTAAAATCTAACCTCAATCGACTTCGCTCTCAGAACTCTGAATTGAATCTGATCAAAATTTTACCCCTTCTACCGTGATTTTCGTCAGAAATCAGTAGAATTTAGGATTTTCGTGACGTCAAACGGCTTTAGTCCAATGAGAATCGAGTATTCACTCAGCTGACCCCAAATTAACTATATAATCAGAGAGCTCCACGCGCGCGAACATAAACCTCCTTGACCAGAGTAAGAACAACGTAGTAGTAAGAAGGAGCAGGCCGTCGCGGAGGTTTTATATATAATATATATATAATATATATATATTATATATATAGGGGTGCAGGGGGTGCTATGGGGTACGTGGAGCCCCGTTAACTGTTTAAACTTGGCGTTAGCTTCTCGCGAGAACTGAAAGTTGCGTTCCACAATTTTCGTTGCCCCTGTGATACGTCACGTCTACGTCACGTAACTGTGAGTCATCACCGCTGCAAAAGTTTTCGCAGCTCGAAGAAATCCACCGGTGAGATTTCGTTTCAACAAATTTCATTCGAGGCAAAACTGTTTCTCGACGGAGCTAGTGCGCATGACGAGGAACTTGTAAGTTTGGAGATTCGTTCGACGAGAGATTCTAGGTGGACAAAGTTTGTTCATCAAAAAATATTTTACGATTCCATTTCTCGAACGAGATTCACGTTCCACGTTTTTACAGCTCGAAGAAATCCAACCGGTGAAATTTCGTTTCAACAAATTTCATTCGAGACAAAACTGTTTCTCGATGATGCTAGTACGCATGACGAGGAACTTATAAGTTTGGAGATTCGTTCGACGAGAAATTCTAGGCGGACAACGTTGGTTCATCAGAAAATATTTTACGATTTCATTTCTCGAACGAGATTCACGTTCAAAGATTTTACAGCTCGAAGAAATCCACCGGTGAGATTTCGATTCATAAATTTCATTCGAGACAAAACTGTTTCTCGATGATGCTAGTACGCATGACGAGGAACTTATAAGTTTGAAGATTCGTTCGACGAGAGATTCTACACGGACAACGTTGGTTCATCAGAAAATGATTTACGATTTCATTTCTCGAACAAGATTCGCGTTCGAAGATTTTACAGCTCGAAGAAATCCACCGGTGAGATTTCGTTTCAACAAATTTCATATGAGACAAAACTATTTCTCGATGAACGAGAGTTTCGTTCAACGTATTTGTAGCTCGAAGAAATCCACCGGTGAGATTTCGTTTCAACAAATTTCATATGAGACAAAACTATTTCTCGATGAACGAGAGTTTCGTTCAACGTATTTGTAGCTCGAAGAAATCCACCGGTGAGATTTCGTTTCAACAAATTTCATCCGAGACAAAACTATTTCTCGATGAACGAGAGTTTCGTTCAAAGTATTTGTAGCTCGAAAAAATCCACCAGTGGAATTTCGTTTCAACAATTATTCGTTCGACGAGAGATTTTAGACGGACAAAGTTTATTCATCAGAAAATATTTTACGATTTCATTTCTCGAACGAGATTCACGTTCAAAGTTTTGTAGCTCGAAGAAATCCAACCGGTGAAATTTCGTTTCAACAAGCAATCGTTCGACGAGAAATTCTAGGCGGACAAAGTTTGTTCATCAGAAAATATTTAACGATTTCATTTCGAGAACGAGAGTTTCGTTCAAAGTTTTTGTAGCTCGAAGAAATCCACCGGTGAGATTTCGTTTCAACAGAATTCACTCGAGACAAAACTGTTTCATTCCTTGAACGAGAATTACGTTCAAAGTTTTGTAGCTCGAAGAAATCCACCGGTGAGATTTCGTTTCAACAACGAATCGTTCGACGAGAGATTCCAGGCGGACAAAGTTTGTACATCAGAAAATATTTTACGATTTCATTTCGAGAACGAGAGTTTCGTTCAAAGTTTTTGTAGCTCGAATAAATCCACCGGTGAGATTTCGTTTCAACAGATTTCACTCGAGACAAAACTGTTTCATTCCTTGAACGAGAATTACGTTCAAAGTTTTGTAGCTCGAAGAAATCCACCGGTGGAATTTCATTTCAACAATCAATCGTTCGACGAGAAATTCTAGGCGGACAAAGTTTGTTCATCAGAAAATATTCAACGATTTCATTTCGAGAACGAGAGTTTCGTTCAAAGTTTTTGTAGCTCGAAGAAATCCACCGGTGAGATTTCGTTTCAACAGATTTCACTCGAGACAAAACTGTTTTATTCCTTGAACGAGAATTACGTTCAAAGTTTTGTAGCTCGAAGAAATCCACCGGTGGAATTTCATTTCAACAATCAATCGTTGCCAGATAATATATTCAATTTTATTTTATACACGAGATCACTGAGATCAGTGCTTGCGGGATGGAAGAAATGGAAGACAACATTTTATCTATCTTCCATAGATTTAGTATTTTTATCGACTCCATAGTGTGTCCATAGTAAGTTGTCACACTATGAACGTAGAACGAAAATCAGTTTTGCACGAATGCGAATCATTGTAAATAACAAACAAGACTAGATTTTAATATTTTTATTGTTGTCCGATATACTAGTATTCACTATATCATCTTGTGACAACCATTCTTCATAACATCTTCCAAATTCATCTTCCTCCGCCTCATCGGCACTCCAATTGAGAACTTCCTCATCATCTCGTCGAATCATCGCCCATAAGTCCTCCCAACCTGGTCTTTCGTACATCGGCGGAACATGTTCTTTGGGTCGTCTGTTTTCCACCGTTCCCTCTCGATCGGTTGACACGTTTTCTCGATTATTATCGTTGTTGTTGTTGTTGTTGTTCGATACACTAGTAGAAGTTGCCGGTTGTAACATTGTTATTATTATTTCGAATATGACGTTGTTTTTGGTTGAACGATTGGAAAGTAACTGACGTTCCCTGTCACTATGCTCGCGTTATATACCAATTCGAATTTCACTCGAAATAAAGGGTATTCGGTATAGGATGCGATTTTTCATTCAGGTCTCAGCAGAGATATACATTTCGTATTGCTAGAAATATTACATATAAAATTAGAAATGGTGTTACAACTAAATATACAACTATAACATGATGCGCAGATCGCCCATCACTCGCGAGCGTATAACTACGGCTGTGACATACATGTCGATTCAGTTTCAGTCGACATGCCGTGCAAAACATGTGGTAGATAAATCACAGTCGGCGTTTCTTCAGTGAGAACGTGACACGAAGCCACCAGTGCGATTCGACACGTCGGATAGATATTACGATAGTTGGAACATAAAGCCGATATGCAGGTATCGCTGCCGTCATCGTCCACGGAGAACTACCAGAACGAACATTACAGTTATGCTACGGAACGTGTTTTTCGTCCACTACGAGAAGTGCCGATCGATATTCGAGAAAAAATCATGCGGGTGCTACATAAGCTGGGAACTTTCGTGCTTTCGATTTATGTGGATCGCGATAGACCATTATGTCATGATAACATGCGATTTTATTTGAATATGAGCGATGCGTATATTTGTGCGTGGGAAATGTGTCTCTTTCTAACTAATTTCGAGTCGTCGCGACAATCATCGATATCGTCTTCGACAGCAGCAATGAAGTATTCATCAACCGAAGTTGCATCTAACATGGTCGACTACATCAATTTCATAAGGCGTATTTTTTTTCGAAGTTTGTTGTATATCGATGCGTTTTCCAATCGATCGACTATAATATACGCTCTGATAATCCGAGCGTATAACGACGACGATTCGGCCTTACACGATTTGTTGCAATGTGATTCGGACATTGATATCGTTGTCATGTGCTTTGAACATATGTTTATGGAACCCACATTTTACAAGATTCAGTTGCGGTCGTTACTTGATAATCTGAGAGAATTAAAAATAACAAATTACTTGACGGAATTATGTCATGTGCGTAAATTGTTGATGATATTCGTTCGTTTTTGTTCGGCTGATCACACGAAAATTAAATTCGATAACAATCCCATCTATCGAAAAATTGCGGCTGTCGCCGTTATATTTTTGTTGGCCACTCATAATAATCTGCAGTCGAACGAAGAAGATGTTAATTTTTTGGAGAACTTAAAAGTACACTGCTATCGCAATAATTTCTGTTCGATTTTCATAGCAATTTCATTACTATATCCTTTCATCGCCGCCCCACTGTATTATGGAATCGCTGTCAACAATCGTACACAACACATTCGCGAGAGAATTGGAACGACTGATCTTTTCGAATTTTTCGTACACCTGACGAAATCACCGAGAACGTTGAAAATTTTGGCATTACGAACTGTTTTCTCACATCAGCATCTGATTTGTATTTTTTTCAAATACTATGTGGATCGGTTGGCTCTGGATCCGGAAATTCATCGTGCCCACGATCGCTATAACATATTGAAATTCGATTTGGTCGGCAGATTGATGGATGAGATCGAAAAAACGTTCGTCCGGAATCGTAGTCGGCCATCGACACAATTGAATTTGAAAGTGTGATATTTATTAATAAAAATATATTCTCAAATGTTTTTGTTTTATTCTCCGTAATTGCAGTGATCCTCGTCAGTGCAAAAGATAACCGAACGTAGTGGACGAAACATGGTAGTCGAACCATCAGTTTAAATTGCTTTGTATATTTTGATGGTATTTTATGCCATGCAAAAAGAATCTCCATAGAATCCGGTATTTTGAGCAGATACGATAACGGTAGAGCGGATATTTCGTGTTCTGTTAATTCATACAATCGTTTATCCATGGTTTTCAAGCTAGGTCGATCGCTTCAACGTATCGGACTGATTGGACTATCCTTCACATGTTGCCTAGTTTTATAACCCATTTATCCCAACGTGACCGTCATGAGATACGAATTTCACCCTTATGCAAGACATAATTTTGAAATTCCGTCAGATGCGATCCCGTTGAGGTAATGTAAAAAGTGCCATCTTTCGAAATATAATGCAATTCCGATGTGACAACTTGGTGAGCGCCACCTATCGAAGAGTTATATCAATTTGGTACAAAAAGCAGATGGACGCCATCTGGTAGAGTTCCCTTGAACTTCAAATCAACGTGTACAGTATCAAATCTACCATAGATGTCCTATGAATATCATGAAATTACTACATCTGTGGATGGGGTGGGTTTAATATTGTACAATCTAACCTCAATCGACTTGGCTATCGGAACTCTGAATCGAATATGATCAAAATTTTACCCCTTCTACCGTGATTTTCGCCAGAAATCAGTAGATTTTAGGATTTTTGTGACGTCAATTGGCTCTAGTCCAATGAGAATCGAGTATTCACTCAGCTGACCCTAAATTAACTATATAATCAGCAAGCTTCTCGCCCGCGATCCTAAACCTCCTTGACCAGAGTAAGAACAACGTAGTAGTAAGAAGGAGCAGGCCGTCGCGGAGGTTATATATATAATATATATATATTATATATATAGGGGTGCATGGGTGCTATGGGGGTACGTGGAGCCCCCTTGACTGTCTAGACTTGGCGCTAGCTTCTCGCGAGAGCTGGATGTTGCGTTCCACAATTTTCGTTGCCCCCGTGATACGTCACGTCTACGTCACGTGATAACGAGTCATAGCTGCAAATGTTTTTGCAGCTCGAAGAAATCCGCCGATGGATTTCGTTCCAACAAATTTTACTCGCGACGAAACTGTTTCTCGACAGAGCTAGTGCGCATGACGAGGAACTTGTAAGTTTGGAGATTCGTTCGACGAGAGATTCTAGGTGGACAAAGTTTGTTCATCAAAAAATATTTTACGATTCCATTTCTCGAACGAGATTCACGTTCCACGTTTTTACAGCTCGAAGAAATCCAACCGGTGAAATTTCGTTTCAACAAATTTCATTCGAGACAAAACTGTTTCTCGATGATGCTAGTACGCATGACGAGGAACTTATAAGTTTGGAGATTCGTTCGACGAGAAATTCTAGGCGGACAACGTTGGTTCATCAGAAAATATTTTACGATTTCATTTCTCGAACGAGATTCACGTTCGAAGATTTTACAGCTCGAAGAAATCCACCGGTGAGATTTCGTTTCATAAATTTCATTCGAGACAAAACTGTTTCTCGATGATGCTAGTACGCATGACGAGGAACTTATAAGTTTGGAGATTCGTTCGACGAGAAATTCTAGGCGGACAACGTTGGTTCATCAGAAAATATTTTACGATTTCATTTCTCGAACGAGATTCACGTTCGAAGATTTTACAGCTCGAAGAAATCCACCGGTGAGATTTCGTTTCATAAATTTCATTCGAGACAAAACTGTTTCTCGATGATGCTAGTACGCATGACGAGGAACATATAAGTTTGAAAATTTGTTCGACGAGAGATTCTAGCGGACAAAGTTTGTTCATCAGAAAATATTTTACGATTTCATTTCTCGAACGAGATTCACGTTCAAAGATTTTGCAGCTCGAAGAAATCCACCGGTGAGATTTCGTTTCAGCAAATTTCATTCGAGACAAAACTGTTTCTCGATGAACGAGAGTTTCGTTCAACGTATTTGTAACTCGAAGAAATTCACCGGTGAGATTTCGTTTCAACAAATTTCATATGAGACAAAACTATTTCTCGATGAACGAGAGTTTCGTTCAACGTATTTGTAGCTCGAAGAAATCCACCGGTGAGATTTCGTTTCAACAAATTTCATATGAGACAAAACTATTTCTCGATGAACGAGAGTTTCGTTCAACGTATTTGTAGCTCGAAGAAATCCACCGGTGAGATTTCGTTTCAACAAATTTCATATGAGACAAAACTATTTCTCGATGAACGAGAGTTTCGTTCAACGTATTTGTAGCTCGAAGAAATCCACCGGTGAGATTTCGTTTCAACAAATTTCATCCGAGACAAAACTATTTCTCGATGAACGAGAGTTTCGTTCAAAGTATTTGTAGCTCGAAAAAATCCACCAGTGGAATTTCGTTTCAACAATTATTCGTTCGACGAGAGATTTTAGACGGACAAAGTTTATTCATCAGAAAATATTTTACGATTTCATTTCTCGAACGAGATTCACGTTCAAAGTTTTTGTAGCTCGAAGAAATCCAACCGGTGAAATTTCGTTTTAACAATCAATCGTTCGACGAGAAATTCTAGGCGGACAAAGTTTGTTCATCAGAAAATATTTAACGATTTCATTTCGAGAACGAGAGTTTCGTTCAAAGTTTTTGTGGCTCGAAGAAATCCACCGGTGAGATTTCGTTTCAACAGATTTCACTCGAGACAAAACTGTTTCATTCCTTGAACGAGAATTACGTTCAAAGTTTTGTAGCTCGAAGAAATCCACCGGTGGAATTTCGTTTCAACAACCAATCGTTCGACGAGAGATTCTAGGCGGACAAAGTTTGTTCATCCGAAAATATTTAACGATTTCATTTCGAGAACGAGAGTTTCGTTCAAAGATTTTGCAGCTCGAAGAAATCCACCGGTGAGATTTCGTTTCAACAGATTTCACTCGAGACAAAACTGTTTCATTCCTTGAACGAGAATTACGTTCAAAGTTTTGTAGCTCGAAGAAATTCACCGGTGGAATTTCGTTTCAACAACCAATCGTTCGACGAGAGATTCTAGGCGGACAAAGTTTGTTCATCAGAAAATATTTAACGATTTCATTTCGAGAACGAGAGTTTCGTTCAAAGTTTTTGTAGCTCGAAGAAATCCACCGGCGAGATTTCGTTTCAACAGATTTCACTCGAGACAAAACTGTTTCATTCCTTGAACGAGAATTACGTTCAAAGTTTTGTAGCTCGAAGAAATTCACCGGTGGAATTTCGTTTCAACAACCAATCGTTCGACGAGAGATTCTAGGCGGACAAAGTTTGTTCATCAAAAAATATTTTACGATTTCATTTCTCGAACGAGATTCACGTTCAAAGATTTTGCAGCTCGAAGAAATCCACCGGTGAGATTTTGTTTCAACAAATTTCATTCGAGATAAAACTGTTTCTCAATGACGCTAGTACGCATGACGAGGAACTTATAAGTTTGGAGATTCGTTCGACAAGAGATTCTAGGCTGACAGAGTTTGTTCATCAGAAAATATTTTACGATTTCATTTCTCGCACGATCGTTGGCGTTATGCGCGATAAACGTGGAGGGGCGGTATGAGATCATCTTCGTATTATATAATCGCAATCGTACCAATATTTAGATACCAGTATTCCGATCTCGGTCGTTCCAACGTCAGCCATTCGTTCGAGATGTAGTGCGGTATTCGAACTATGAATCTGTACGATGACACGGAGACATCTGAATACAACGACGATATTTGTGACTTCGAAAAACTATTACGATATGACACCACGATCGTCGATGCCGACTACCAAGAGATATGTTCGAATTTCGACAATTTTAACAACGTCGATGGTATTGTCGACGGGAAGCCATCAGATGAATTGTCAGAAGTGCAACAAGAACGACCGATGTGGCAACGAGGTCAGTCCGAAGAAGCGCTCGTCAAATATGATTTACGGGTGCAACCTAAAGTAGACGATAACCCCGTAAATGACGAATATATATTAGTGCGACAACCGTCTAGCGATGATGGCCACAACGATGAACACATCAAACAAGTTCGTAGGAATATCTTGGCAGCTTGTACCGATACGATGAATAGCGAAACGAAAAAAAAGAAGAGGAGAAAGAACAAGAAGGAGCGGTTTGACAACAAACGGATATTATCGTTGTACGACCGATCCGTAAAAAACAAATATTATTATTACATCGCGCACGAGAATAACCACGAATACAGGGTCGTTTTGGATGCATTCGTAAAATGTGTGAACGCGAAAGACTCCGACAGTGCTACTTGTGAGAAAATTTGTGCGAACGAGACCGAACCGACACTCTTCGTACGAAGCGTTTACCGCGTACCTGTTTGTTATTTGATGCTACCGTATATAGTAATAGTCGAAGACGAAAGTAAACTCAGGGAAATGGGAAACATTCAGAAACAACGGGTCGACAGGATATCGTTTTCTAAAATCGAGCTGCTGGATGTGAGAGAAGACACGTATCGACCTAGTATAGAAGTTCGCACCAACGGTACGATTGACGGCATCGATACGAAAACTGCTCGATTCGTAGGTGATGCCGGCATGAAATTTATCGATAAATTGTCGGAAATTGATAATTGTTTGATGAGGAAATTATACGGGTATAGGGATTACGAAGAATCAAGTGTCGAATCGCGAGAATTATATATTCTGCGATATTTATTGAATCGGAAAGGAACGTTCGATATAAACGGAAATGGCGCTTTCCTATTTTATAGTGCGAAAATATTATTTCGACAACCGGATTTTGGAACGATCGTTGAACCGTTATTTTCGGACGTTCCGTTGGGTGGAAAACTCGCGATCGAGCCAAACGTAGGAATGATAGTGAAAAACGATAAGATTCTCACGTGCGTAGATATATTGAAATTAGTCGATCACGAGCGTATCGAAGTAATCGATGATGACACACAATTGCGAATCACTCGACTGCTGAGCGAATTCTTATGGGCGCGTGTTTGTGTTATCGACGGCGTTCATAATGGTATTGCGAAATGTATACGTGGCAAGAAGAATTCGATGAAGGTCCTTCGATGCAAGAATGCTGTAACGCCTATTTTTATGGGAGACGAATTTGTGGCAAGAACATCGATCAAATGTGAAGATATTACGGTCAAATACGATGGAGTTCGATTGTGGGTGCACAAGAATGATAATTGGAATAAGAAATATTTGAGTAACATTGGTGTGAACGCTGATAGGATGAAAAACACGCACTCGATGGTGTATTCAAAACGTAGCTCACAATATTTGATGTTTTCGTGTAATGTTGAGATTATCAAAAATCAAGGTGTATTATTTCTGATTAAAAGAATTATTATATTTTAACGATTTGTTTTTTTTTTTTTTTTTTTTTTGCCGAATACGATGCTTCGAGAGGTATGATTCTTGCCAAGCTCGAATCCGACAACCCAATATATTTGGTTGACGTTTTGATGCTTGCTGCTGACTCGAATCCGATAACTCAACATATTTTGAATATCGCGAAAGGCTATGGCAGAAATAAAAAACCTACCATAGAGCTGCTTGTACATGCGTTCTATCGCCGACGCGATAAACGATACGTTGCTCGAAATGTTTCGGTAAAATGCCGTTACCACCAAAACACACCACTACCACCACCATAAATAGAAATGATACGATCGTAGATTTCAAATTTGCCGAAAATGTAAAATCACTTGGAATCGTGACGTTAATGTCGCGGATAACATAATTTCGGTTGGTCTCTAGTTGATCGATTATCGCTGCAAAACGCCAAATGAATTTGTTTGTCTGGCGGAATTTAAAAATTATATTTCCTATGAGAGTGAAATTTGTATCTTATGGCCGTTACGTTGAGGTACGTGAGTTACGTGAAATGAATCGCAATATTTTCTGACATTTTTTATTCGAATTACATATGAAATACATTTTATAAATCGTACGAAAAATTCTTTTCATTAGCACTCGTAACATTTCCGTTTTAGAATTCGCATTATTTGGAAATGTGTTAATGTTCGCAATATATTATCGATTTTGGGAATTTCGTTCGTTATTATACTAATCATGTCGTCGCTTTGTTTGGCGAGTATATTTTGATTGCTACAACCTCGGAGTATGTACTGGAAAAACCGGTGAATCGGGTGAAGCTCGTCTTCGCTGCCAAAATGTCTAATATAAATCTCTCTCATCGTCTTCCTCCATGCTGTCTTCAATGCGCCGATTATTTCGAGCTTTTCTCTCTTCCGATCATGCATAATCGGTAATAGTATTTGCGTAAATTTTTCCACCACCTCTTTGGTATAGTTATCAATCGATTCGGATTGACGCGCGTGATCGATAATCGGGTACGCTCGGATCGCATCCGCGATCGCCCACATCAACAAGTTCATATGAACAAGCATCTTTAATTTTTCCACTTCCACGTTATACTTTTCGAAAATTATCTCCAAATTGTTTTTCGTTAAATCTACGTACCTTTTCAATATCCAATGAAACTCAACGGGACGATCATTTGCGTTCATATCGGCGTGAATCGATTTCATATTCAAATTAGTGAGTTCGATAATTATATTTTTCTTCGACACACCACGGATGATTGATAGTTCACGACAAAACATTTCGGTTATTAGCGATGCGGTAATGGGTTGGCCATAGCTTATCGTGAACGGTAATTTCATTTCGATCGCTTCGGATGACATTTGGTTTATATACCGTCGATTTGATCTCGTCGTTCGATGTTCCGAACGAATTTTCGGCGATTTCGATGCGGACGATTGAGGTAATTGTGGTTGCGGTAATGACAATGGTGAAACTTTCATGATATGTTGTTCGTCGCAAGTCATTTCCGATTTTCGTTTTCTCGATATTTCACTACGATGTTCCGATTTTCCCCGTAAATCGACACTCGATGGATAGCTGGTACGTAGCGAGTGTAGTTTGGGATTCGATATGGAATTCGGCGGTATGGTTACGCTCTCCTGTTCAACAGCGAGATTTGCGGTGATTTCGGGTATCATATCAGCAACGGAACGTTCGATATCATCTTGTATCATATCGATTATTACTGCGTCGATCGTTGTTCCTCCATTTCTCGCTACCAACGTATCAATTTCTTCTAACTCTTCCGTTCTCGATTCTGGTTCGTTGTCAGGTTCGTTTCCATTACCAGAAAGTGAATTTAATGACGGCGATTTTTCTTCCACACACGACGATTGTTTTTCTATCGAATGTGACCTGTTGGTAGTTATTTCGTCGTTTGCGATCGACGTGCTACTTCCCTTCCCCTTTTCTGTTTTCGATTCTGGGTCTGGGTCGCCGTCCGCTTCGTTTTCATCGCCAGAAATTGAAATTGACGGTGGAGACTGATCGTTAACGCGAGACGATTGCTCGGCTATCACGTCGGTCGATATTCCATTGTTCCGGACCGATGTGCTGTGTTCTTCTCCATTTTCCGTTTCCGATTCTGATTCTTCGTCCGTTGTGTCATCATCAGAAGAAATTGTATGTAACGATGGCGATTTTTCATTGACGTAAGATGTTTTTTGTTTAGCTGTCAAATATGACACGTTGGTCGTTCTGCCACCGGTCGTGATCGATGAACTGTTTCTTTTATTTTTTCTTCTCTCCGATTCTGACTCGTCGTCCGTACCATTCTCATCGCAAGATATCGAATTTAACGATGGGGATTTCTCGTTAACGTACGATGATTTTTCGTCAATCGAGCGCGACCTATAACGAACTGTGAGATTCTTCGATCTTTCGCGTTCTTGTGATGACACAATGAAATTTTTACCACTAACATACGACATTTGGATAAGTCGTATGCACCCGTATTAGATAACACTCTGACTTGAATGGAATGTCCTTATTCTACATGTTATCGGGCTTTATATACATTCGAATCCCCTCCGTACAACGAATCGATGACTGTCATGAGATACGAATTTCACCCTCATGCAAAACACAATTTTGAAATTGAGCGATTCCAACGTACACGTTCATCGCAAAAACATCATAATCATGTGTTTGTGGTATCTGTGTGGTGGCGACGGTGTCTCTGGAAACGCCGCCGCTACAATTCACAATAGAAGTAATTTGTTTTCTATCCCTATGTCACGGCCGTTCTTATACGACGATCCGAAAACCAAAATAACGTTCAACTTTGCGGATAAACGGTCGCTCTTTTCGTGTGACTCGAGATGTGTATGGAACATTTATAAAATAATAGTTGTAAACGATATTTTCATTTCCTCTCCATTTATATCGTAGTAGCGAATATGTTTTGCATTGTTTTGATATATTCCTCTTCCTGTCCCGTTCAGTTAGTTATAGACCTCAACAATTTACAATATTTCTGGTACTGCTGGTTGTATCATCGAAATCGGTTCAAAATATTGATTGAACCATTTCCGTCTTCACTTGGAGGGTGCTTAGTGAATGATGACATTATCAACATCTACCTCATCTATAATGTCCTCTTCAATAATGTCTGAATTTATTTGAACATTTTGAATGTTGTGTAAGTAAATGCGTCTAATATTGGTACAAGAGTAAAGAGACGTACTGCTTTCTTTTTTGGCACACTAGCAAACGACCTACATCTCAAGATGTGTAAGAGCTCTAATATTGGTACCTGGTATTCTACGGGTAGGTCACATTCGAAAGAAAAACAATGGTCGTGTTTGAACGAAAAATCGCCGTCATTGAATTCAATTTCCGGTAATGGAAAAGAAAACGACGACGAACCAGAATCGAGAACGGGGGAATTAGAAGAAATCGATACGTAGGTAGCGAAAAACGGAACAACGACCGACACAGTAATATTATATCAAGACGCAAAATCGATCAGTTCCGATACGAACTATGAATGTGATTCATTGTGAATAATAAACGAGACTTTAGGTTCTACTGTTTTTATTTTTATCTGAAGTCGGGCTCAAACGACCCATGTACTTGGCGAATAATCGTTACTTGCGTATACTTGCCATGTCGTGTGAGTGGGTTACTTGTACAATTATTTGTCAGTCGTTGGTTTTCCATTTGTGATCGGTAAAAATGGTCCGAGTCAAAGCGATCGCGATTATTCGTACACTTGCCAATTACATACTTGTCTATACTTCTCGACGCATAGATCATTGTCCGTGGTGAACTTCAAACAGACTTCCAAGAATGATTACAAGGTGGATTTCTTTTCAACAAATTTCACCCGAGGCAAAACTGTTTCATTCTTCGAACGAGAGCTACGTTCAAACTTTTTGTAGCGCGAAGAAATCCAGCGATGGAACTTCGTTTCGACAAATTTCACTCGAGACAAAACTGTTTCATTGAGACAAAACTGTGATGACTGTTATATGAAGCGTCTAAATGCACAAGCAGACATTTCACCTTTTCGAGTAAAATGAGTCGGCTATGTATTCTTCAAGTAGAGTTTATTAGGAAAACGATTTTCGGACGTCCAGGAGCATAAACAGTCATTTGAGTCCGATATTGGCGTCTTAAATTTAGCCTTAGATGCAAAAGCAGACATATGCACATACAAGTTGGATGCAAAAACAGACATTTGCCTGTGGACGAATCAGGTTGCACTTCGTTAGTCACGTGAACTCGAGATCATAATAAGACGTATATTGTTCATCATTATAACCTGCGCGTGGTTGAAGAAGTTTCACTTGAATACATATCTACGCATTGTTTCTGATGAATCATTTAGTGAACAATAATACAGTATTAACATGGATCGCGATAGTAATATTGAACCAAGTCCTAGTGGAAAAGGCAGAAAAAGAATGGCAAATAAGCAAGAATGGAAAAGAGAGAAAGTCAAGACTCTGAGGTTAGACTGTAAAATCATTTATATGGACAGAAATAATAAACAAGTTTTTCAATTATACTTCTTGATGTTTTTTATGTCAATACCAAATTTTATAGCCTGCCGTAATATTATTTTGGAGTTCACTCAGATGCATAAGCAGACATGTGCAAGGTTCAGCTGCAAAAGCAGACATGTGTCATTTTTTAAACAAATTTTCTTGTTAATAATAAATCAGATATTTCTGAATAAAACTCTAATATCAGTAAAAACATTATAGCAAATTTTTATCAAAATTTCAAGTTGATTGATCGAGTTATAAGCTCTAGGCAGGTTTTTTGCGTTTTACTCAAAAATGGTTATAAGTGAAATGTCTGCATTTGCATTTAGACGCTTCATATTAGAACTTGTCATAATTTCAAATTAACCCATTAACTGCCAACGTGACCGTCATGAGATACGAATTTCACCCTTATGTAACACATAAATTTGAAATTCCGTCAAACGAACAAATTCATCTGACGTTTTACAACGATAATCGATTAATCCGAGACCAACCAAAATGATATTACGCGCAGCATTGACGTCACGATTCCAAACGATTTTACATTTTTGGCAAATTTGAAATCTATGATCGTGACATCGTCGTCGCTTCGTATCGTCTCTATTTACGGTCGTGTTTTTGGGTGGCAAATGCATTTTACCGGAACATTTCGAGCAAGATTGCGTAGTCAGATACTCATCCACACATATAATCTGACATTTATCGCGTCGACGATGAAACGCTCGTTTGAGCATTTCGACGGCGGGTTTTTTATTTCTGCCATAACTGAAATTTTTCTCCAGTGTTCCATCTCCAAAACAAACCAACACGGAATTATCATCATCATCTTTAGCGGGCAATAACTGATTTACCACCTTATCCTCTGCTTTACGACGTGAAATGTACGAGTCCCAGTTCAAGCGCGTATATTTCCGCGTAGCGTAAATTTCGCTACTGGACGATAAGAAATTCAGTCTGTATAAAATGTACTCCACATGAGAGTTAAAATTAGAACCACACTTCGGCGAAACAATTAATTTTTTCTCTATGTTTATACTTTCGCGATATTCAAGCAGGCGTTTTTCAAAGATTCCGGCCATTTTTTTCCGTTTACGTCGTCGAGTACGTTCTTTACAGAAATGTTCCTTGAACGTGGCCGATTTTAACACGAAATTGGTTTCTGTTCGAGTTTTCTTATCGATATAGCACGCACCGATATAATTAACAACTCCCGGATCGATTCCTAAATACTTGGTGAAACTTGAACTAGCCACTGTAGTCTCGGGTTGTTTGTTGGTCTTCTTTCGTTTCTTCTTCTGCGATTGTTGAATTGTAGATCGCTCATATCTATTCATCATGATGGAACAATCGATTCCGTTGGTGGAAAAACTCATAGCGAAAGACGTCCGCTGCTTGTGGGGCTCGATGTGCATAGTTGTGTCGTCGAATTTGCCGTAAACTGAGTGAGATAGATCGAAATATTGCCACCAATATCTTGGAGTTTCCATCCTAAACACGAGAGCGGTAGTTTTGTCCGGCAGCAATTTTACACTACTCAATAATTCGTTCAAAGCCATAGCGTTATAAAGTAAATGTTTTCGACCAGACGAAAATACAGGAAACGCCGAGAAGGATTTCAACTTTCTCTCTTCGAACCATCGTCCCAATTCGAAAGTGATCGGTACCAAACTCCACCAGTCATTTTCTATATTGATGAATTTTTTGTGATAGTCGAAACGGAAATCTTTTAAAAATTCTGCAACTTCTCGGCTGTGGGCGACGTGACGTGGCACGAAAGCGAACAATTCGTCGTAAACTATCGTCTTCCATTCGTAGCGTTTTCGAACACACTCTTCCTTATATTTTTCATAGAAATATCGGACGAGTCGATCGTAAAAATGGACCGTGATACAATTTTTCATATTGGTTTCGTGTTGCTTGACACACGAATTAATCAAGTATGTTCGTAATCGGCCGTCGTATAATAACGTTTTGTCTGGCCGCATAGCGAAATATTCTTCGTCCAACGCAACGCGTTCTTTCCTCTGTCGTTTGCCCTGGAGATGGTAATAGAAATCTTGTAGGTGACTGATGGAAAACTGTCCGATCGGAAATTCGTTACGATGTAACAATTTCGTATAATGAAAACTGACGTAGAGCGATGCTTCGATGGTCAGTTGAGAAATTTCCAAAACGTCATCCTCGATTCGCTGTCGTAACTCTGGACGTCGGCAAAACTTACGAAAACCGCGTTTTATCGTGAACGTTTCGGTGCAAGTATTCACTGTGCTGAATCTATGTTTTTGCTTCAATATTCGATTTGCACATTTGGCCGAAGAAACGCGACTGTGATCTAATCCACCACATGTTTTGCACGGCATGTCGACTGAAACTGAATCGACATGTGTACCGCGGCCTTATTTATACGCTGGCGATTGGTGTGCGTTAACGTTTCGGTCGTTTCTCGTTCCGAACGTATTTTACATGCACAAAATGGAATCGAACATATCCACTACCGAACAAAATTCATCATCTGACGACTTCAACGATGCATAATTACATTACACGTCGATAGAAAAGATAGAGTTGCCAACGGACCAGTCGTTCCTATTTCTACAAATATTTTATGAGGAACAAACTTTGTCGGTCGAGCTTTTCATCGAACGATTTCAACGTTTAGGAATTTTTCGTATAACCCATCGCTTGGAGAGAATGATGGTCGTCAACGCATCAGTCGTTCCCCTTGTTGAACGTTATAATCGTTCGGAAATTGAAACTGTAAAATATTCGCTAGTGAACGTATTTGTTCGAAATGTTTATAAGGGTGAAATTCGTATCTCATGACGGTCACGTTGGCTGTTAATGGGTTAAGTTCCCTGGAAATAATCAATTATCAAAATATAGGACACATGCAAATACTGAATATCGAAATCGACCAATCTCCGTTTCATCATGAGTATATTGAATCATCACCTACACAATTGAAACTAATAAACTTGAATGAACTGCAACTCCTTATACATCAATTAACCCATTTACGGCCAACGTGACCGTCATGAGATACGAATTTTACCCTTACACGGCACATCATTTTGAAATGCCACTAGACGAACAAATTCAAATGGCGTTTTGCAACGATATTCGATTAACTCCAGACAAACCCAAGTTACGGGAATCTCGTTGGATAGTTGGCCCGGCTAATAACGTATCGTTTAAACTGACTCCGGTAATGCTTTTCGCAGATCCATCAAATACTACGCGAAGCTTTGTAGTAGTACAAGAATTTTTGGAGATAAATAAAAATGTTTTGTTGTTTTGTTTGAATCTTCATTCAAACTATCGGACACAATTTCCATATGTCCGAGATCTGTGCCCAAAGAATAGAAGTCATTTTTGAATGGCAATTGCACTACATAACGTCCGTGTTTATCGCGTTTATGCGTTTTTGCAAAATGAGTTTCACATACCATCTCATTTCTTGTTCGGTTTACTTTTGTGTTTTGGTATTTTTCGAGCTCTCAGAATTTTAACAATTTGAGTTCTAAGTTGGTTTATTGCAAGATTACACATGAAATGTCTAGCATTGGATGCCGTACATTCATAGAACCCCAAGCACCTAAGTGCGTTTGCTACAAAATAGGATTATTTTTTCCCTAATTTTATTCTACCTTCTCAAGCGAAGTCCAAAAACAGCTGTGCTCCAAATAAAATGTCGATTGGGCTAATTTGAGGTAAATTTTGCGTAATTCTTGGTAGCACAAGATGTAAATAATAATAATTTTCTTTTGGATAGTAGACTTCAGCGGACAGCTAATCTTGGAAAATTTTGTCTTTCGCATGGATTCTGCTACACAATAGCTCGACTTGATGCCAACCATTACAGGTGACATTTTCAGTTCAAACCTCAAGTCTGTCCTGAAAATGCCACCTGCAATGGTTGGCGAAACGTCGGCATCAAGTCGAGCTATTGTGACACGGAATCCATCCGGGGACAAGATGTTTCAATAATTTTATTTCTGGCACCTGGTTAACATTTTGATTATATGAAAGAACAACTTTATACCACTTTTATTAATAATAACGTGAAAACGTAACTATAGTTTCAACACCGAAGTGCCATTATCAAACAATTAGAAAAGTATGAAGAAATCAATGAAACAGTTCAAATGTAAATAGAGTAGAGTAAAGTAGGGTTGGGATCGAGGGATCAACGGAAATTCCAAAAACAGGTAGATCTTATGAAAGTATAGTATTTCATTGGTTCCTTCATAATTTTCTAATTGTTTGATAATGGCATTTCGGTATTGAAACTATAGTTACGTTTTCACGTAAAGTGATATTCAAACAGAGTAATTATTCTTTCATATAATCAAAATGATAAATTACCATAAAGTAACGGCTTCCATCATCGATTTTTTGGTTAACATTTATAAAATCAAAGACATACAATAAAAATGTATTACTGTACAATTGGGCAGTAAATAAAAATCATATTCACATTGTGTTACGTGGTTATTAAACAATCATAATAAAAATAATCCACTTATTTGATTTTTGTTTCAACACAAGTAATAAAAATGTCTTACCTTACGGTATACACAAAACACGGTAGGTAGTGTACGAATAACATAAAAACATAATGTATGTCTGACTTTATATACTTTTTGAAACTTGAAATTTGAAAGTGAACACCCATGACATTTAGCTGCAATAAAGTACAATCTTTACTCCAAATTGGGGCTTAGTATCAATAAAGTACAGTTGTTAAAAAGTGCAATTTTATTAAGGTCATACAGTACTATATATAAGAATGAAAATCATTCCAGACATCACATACAAGATACCAGGTGAGTACACACATACTTAAATCACTCGTAAATTTTGCTGCCCTTGCTGCAGATTGTTATGATTGTAACTGTTAATTATAAAATGTTAATATTCTAAATGAGAAAACCTTTTCATTTATAAATATCTCAAAATATGCCAGTAGACCCGGCCGATTTTAATATTATTTTCCAGTTTGTCTGAAACATACCAAATGGAACAAGATATAATGAACGACGAACAATTAATAGAATGTGTGAGGAGATATAAGATTCTATATGATTCATCGATCACCAAATGCATGGATAACGATACAAAAAATCATATATGGAGAGAAATCGGAGTAGAGATGAGAACACAAGGTAATAAAATTTTTTAATACAATTATGTAGAATATACGTCGCCGGTACAACGTTATCGGCATTTTTTGGTGTTGCTTGAATT
Organism: Endomychus coccineus; assembly: GCA_958510875.1. Lineage (NCBI taxonomy): Eukaryota > Metazoa > Arthropoda > Insecta > Coleoptera > Endomychidae > Endomychus > Endomychus coccineus. The sequence goes on along the minus strand of OY294070.1, from coordinate 56,764,233 downwards.
CGTTTGTTGTAAATTCGAAATTTGTGGGATAAAATACTAAACGTGTTTTCAACAACTCTTCTGATACGACAATGGTGGTAGCTGTAAACACATTCTGGAACATTCAAATCCTGACGTGGATATGGTAGCCTCCGACTATCATATATGGCACGTCAACATTTGTATTGGGCCAAATTTTATTTGGTGATACTTGCAGTGTTCCTCGTTGCAGTCTTTTGTCTAGTGAAGAATTTGCAAAAATTCCGCCATCGCTGTTTTGCCATATTCTTCGACGTTAACAACTTATAAATTGTAATTAGCGTTTACAAGAGCCATCAAAACAATTGAAAACGATTTTTTATAATCGAAACACAACGATCCAATGTTCCCATGCAGTTGGGAAAGTTCCAAGTTATGTTGAAATTTTTAGCAATTACTAGTAGTGTTTGAGCTATCGAATCGCTGCATATGATTCTGCATGATTCATGTATAATCTTTTACGATGTGCTATGTCGTAAGCGGAAAAAGAAAGAACAAATATAATGCTAACTTTTTTGTGGAAATTGTTGTTTTTATTCTATTATCAAACTACTTTTTTAGGTCAACTCTGTAAGATTAGATGGAAGAATATTAGAGACGTTTTTAGAAGATATTTGAAAAAAAATACAAAAAGTGGACAAAGTGGTAAAATACAAAAAAAGTACAAATACGCTGATCGGTTAAATTTTTTGAAGGACCATATTGACAGAAGAGAGACAAAAACTAACGTAGGATTTGACAATACCAAACAAGAGGCTGAAAAAATTGTGCACCAAAAAGGAAGTAATTCCAGTGATGAAATAGAACATGATATAGCTGTCCCAAGCCAAGAGACAGAGGAATATCGGAATGAAGAAATACAAAAAAACTAAGAATTGCAAAGAACGTTTGTCTGCTCCTAAACAAAGACCTGAGAAATGCACTAATGAAAGGAAAGTGACAAATTCTCAGTCTACTGTGCGAGCTACTATCACAACAAAAGTAAACGCTGTTGATAGCTTTTTAATTTTTTTAACACCAGTTTTAAATTCGATGTCACCTTTACTTTTCCATTTTGCGAAAGCAGAAATATTTGCGATTGTACAAAATACGAGTTAAAATCATTTCACTAACAAAATGGCAATATACCAACCACGAATGATGATAATACAAGCTCTTTTAACTTTCCGGATTTGTATGATTGTTTCCGCAATTTTAAATAAAGTATATCTTAGAAAAAATGCTCTAGTTTTATTAGTAAATAGCAAATGAAGTGATAACTTAAGGATTGGGGCATTTGAAAACGTTAGTATACAAGACTCCTGTTCGAAACCTGGAAGATCGAATCCCATAATTATTTCATGTAGGGTTATTCAAAATATCCCAGAAATGTTTCATCGGATCCGAGAATCAATGCGTTACCGTACAGACGTGTGTATAATGACTGAAGGGGGTCATTTCGAACATCTCATATGATCTCTATTAGTTTTTAATTCGAGAATTTAGTTGTTACATTATTTCAAGTGTAATTTAAATAGCATATCGTCGCTTAAGATGTAATACCTCTCAACCCACACTTTATGCCAAAACAACATTTCGGCTTCATTGGACTCATGGGATGTATGTTTATGTACGTGCAGACAGCTGTTTGAAAAGTTTTGGAAAATGACTTGGGATCAGCGCGAAGTTTTTGTGGTTAATAATGTAACACGCTCAAGTGTCAAAAGGAGATATACAAAAAACCAAAATTCATCAAGAAATTGTTCAATATTTTATAGTTTACCAATAGACTGTCTAAAGGTGAATATTTGCAAGAAATTGTTTCTGTTTACCCTAAGTCTATGAGAATTTCAAATGAGCTCCTGGATTAAATCTGCTGAACATAGCATGCACAATCCGAAAGATTATAATAATATAGAAAATAGAGCTGCTCACATAAGAGAAAAGAAAAATGGAGATAAGGAATTTTTAAAGCAGTTTTTGGTGATTTGCCTACACTGCCATCTCATTATTGCCGCCAAACATCATCTACATTGTATTTGGATCGAACAGTGCCTTCCAAAACAGCTTTATATAATGAGTATGTTTCAAAATGTAAGACTGAAAAGAAAAATTGTATGAGTCGAAAATCTTCTGATGACTTGTTCGTAGAGAAAAACCTTGCTATTTGTCAGCCTAAAAAAGATAGATGCGATCTTTGCTGCCAGTATGATGTCGGAAATTTAGAAGAAGAGCTTTTTACGAGACACATTGCTAAAAAAGACAGAGCAAGGCAAGAAAAAGCGAAAGACATCGATTTAGCCGGAAATGAAGAGGCCGTGATACTGATGATAGACTTACAAGCTGTAAAAGTATGTCCCAGTTTAAACGCAAATGCTTTGTACTATAAAACAAAATTATGCTGTCACAATTTTACAATTATGAACATAAAAACGAAACACGTAATGTGTTATTGGTTCAGTGGGGTAGACAGTGATCTCTCAGCTTCAACGTTCGCTTCATTGGTGGTTGACTATATTTCAAGATTTACGGACAACAGCTTGCCAATTTTAATCTATAGTGATGGGTGCACCTATCAAAATAGAAATAATATAATGGCCAATGTTCTTCTTTTCATATCTGTTGCCAGGAATCAAACTATTGTACAGAAGTACTTAGAACGTGGGCACACACAAATGCAGTGCGATTCTGTTCACAACAGAATTGAAGCTAAAATAAAAGAAACCAGAGAGATTTTTCTTCCTTCCGCGCATTTGTCCATTAGTCGACAGGCTCGAAGGAATCCCTTTCCGTACTGTACCGAATGGGTAAATTATGACTTTTTTCGAGATTTCTCTCAAAAAGGATATCAGATGTATGGGAGCATTAGACCAGGAAAGAAAAATGTAACAGATATTCGAGCCATTAAATATTCTCCCGATGAAAAAATCTTGTTTAAACTTAACTTTGACGATTCTTGGAAAGAGCTACCGCAGCGGCGACGTCGGAAAGAAGTTTGTCGTGATTGACCACAACTGAATCCAGAAAATAAGAAAATAAAAGCCCAAAAATTCAAGCACATATAGGAGCTTAAATCAGTTATTCCTGCCGATTGTCACCACTTTTATGATAACTTAAGCCATATCTTGTTGTATTATATCAAACGTTTAGTTTTCTTTTGTATTTTTCATATTATTAAAAAATAAAGTTACAGTCAAGCCACACTTTGTTCTTATTTTTGTAGAATCAATAGCTCGTAACCCACCTGGAATATCAAAATGGGGTTTCATATATTTTTATTTATTTCAGAAATATGCGTAATTAAATTTTAGTCCTATATCCATGTTTTATTGGTTGAAATAGATTATAGGTTCAAGTGTAGTTAGTTTTTTTGCTCTCCTGCACAAACAACCATATGTGGGTTACGAGCTATTGCATCTTAAACGACGATATCTGTCAATTCTGCATTTGTGTACATTTCCATTTTACTGAAATTCTTATTATTGCACATACTAAAAATCTGTATTTTTTCTTATTGAATTATCAACTCCAGCGAATACTCATCCAACGCGCCATACAATGATGGGTATGCTAGAATATTAATGATGACCAGCAAGCTTGAGAGATAAAATAAAATAAATAAAATAGAGTTTTATTTACAAACAATCAATGTGTATTGTTCTTTGAATAAATATTTTGTGATCACGTTCAACAGCACTTCTTACGACCCGTTCTCGACCCTGTGTAGCGTTCAGCTCTTTGTCGACAGATTGGTACATCATCTATAACATAAGGAAAATTTGTTTGAATACGTGAAAGTATATTACTAAGAAATAATTAGTTAGAATTTATCGAAATAAAAAAACGAGTTAATGTATGCAAATGCTAAAATCGAAATTCAAAAAATTGATTACTGATTAGTTATAATATACAAAATGTTCTATCTCAGACGGATCACCCAGTATATTTCTTGTCCATAGTAAGTGGAAAAATCTCTTGAAACACGTCGAATGATTTTGTTTGGGACATCTCTTGACGTATATTTGAGGATTGAACGAGTAATCCCCTTTTAGGGGACACTCCAACCCCTCAAAATTGAACATGGAGAGGGATTGAGTGATACGTCATTTGAAAGGTCTTGGAAGCCTCTTCAGAACGGTGTATGAAAAACGCAAATTTAATGGACCGTTTTCGTCAAAAATTAATTTTGCTGCTCGAATGCACCACCTTGAATATTTTGGTTATTTGTACAATGTACAAGCTCATTTTTATTAGGCATTTTTTACAAAATTAAGCAATCTTCAAAAAATCACATTCGTAAAAAATTGAATTGTGTTGTCATGCTTCAATGAAAAAAAAATTAGATCTGTGTTTTTAGGTCAAATGTTCAAATTGTCATCCAATAATGATCGCCATTCAAATTGCCCTCGATGAAAAAGGTACCAATGATGCGGTTTTCAACAATCCCTGTTCAAACATTAATCTTTTTGATGGTATTGCGTGTGTTCTTCTCTCATCCAGTGAGAATTTTTGTAGACTAGTAGTGACAAATTTACACTCACCAGAAAACATAACGTTTTCGTTATCTAACATGTCCATCCTTCGCCCATAAAAATAAGTTCTCCTATCAAAATCGTCTTCCATAAGTCCTTGAGTAGATATCCTTTTTGTACGGATGCATTTTATTTTCTTTCGATGTTTACTATTGATGTATGGCTAACATTGAATGCATGGGTTATATCTGTAATTCGAATGGGGTTGAATATGGGGTCGCATTTTTAAGTGTGAATTCATAATACTTCGGAAGTTGGAGAATAAAACTCGGTCTTGTTGGTGGATGGATTGACTTGCGTTTCAATTAAGACCAGTATGTCTGCGGGTCGTATATGTTTTTAAATTTTACACAAAACTTTTAACATTTAATTTAAAAATGCTGACAAATTGTTTCACCACACTGTGGCTAGAATAGTGGGAATGTGTTCACAAAATTGTTAACGAGTGGTGAATTATGTGTGTCGATTGAATTATATAATGTTAATGATGAACCCGCTGTAGATTTTCCCGAAGAACAAGAAGAAGTAGATAATTCTTTTTTAGAGGAAGATGCCTCGGAACAAATTTCGAACTTATGAATTTAACAAATAATCAAAGTGAACTACCATACATAATATTTCCAGGGTATAATTTAAAATTCTTACTGGATATCGGTAGCACAAAATCATTCGTTAATCCTGAAATCGCAAAAAAATTCTTCGATAATTTAATCAAAAAAGACCCATTCCAAATTTCTACCGCTCGTGGCACTTCAATAGAAAAGTACAGTACTCTCATAAAATGTTCGAAACTATTTAAGATAGAAAATCCTTCTTTAAAATTTCACTCGTTTAATTTTCACAGCTTTTTTTCATTGTTTACTAGGATTATACAATCTCAAAATAAACTATTATAAACTACCCATTCAATCTAATTGCATTGCAGTTACACCAAGATCAGAACAAAAAGTGAATATGGACATTACAAAACATTTACTAGCAGAAAAATTCGACGAATATAAACAAAATTGTAATCTAAATTGCAACAGTATACATACCGGAAGTATAAAATTTGATATTTCTAACGTCCGAACTGAACATATGAACTCAGAGGAAAAGAAAATTATTACTACTTTGAATAAAAACGCTGATGCTCTATCACGAATTCAACTTAACGTTTTAACTGCTTCTAAAGCCCCAAAGCAATTTTTGACTATAACCCCATTTACGGAAAATTCAGTAAAGTGCTACGGAAATATTTCAAAAGCTCTGAACTCAATATGATTAAATGTACAACAAAACTCGTAGATATTATCGAAGATAACGAAATAGTACAAACTATACAAAACTATCATGAGAGTAAAACGAATCATAGAGGACTAAATGAAACAGAAAATCAAATAAAAAATGTATATTATTGGCCTAATCAACGAAAATCTATACAAAACTATATCAATAATTGTGAAATATGCCAAGTAACAAAATATGACAGAAACCCCTTAAAACTAAAATTCAATATAATGCCTACTGCCGTGAGACCTTTTCAGATCTTACATGTCGACAATATTTTTTGGAGAACGTAAAATTTTTAACAATAGTCGATTCATTTTCCAAATATACCCAAGCTTATAAATTAAATTCGACTCAAGGCATAGAAGTTGTTAATAATCTCGTAAGATATTTTACACACCACTGTAGCAAATAATATCAGATAAGTGTACAAACTCATAAGGTAAAAATGCATTTTATAAAAGACTTATATGATCACTTGTTAATACTTTCTAATACTATTTTAAACAGAGAACTCCATCACGTTTTACAAATTGAATACCCTACATTCCAGCATAATGAAAACTAGAGATCTATTCTTGGCATTACAAAAAATATCTTCACTTTATAAAGAAAGTCTACCATTTAAATTGAAATACGAAAACATGTTAGATTTAGATCGATAATAAAAATTAATTGTAAAATCGAATCTTCCACAATTAATTATTTCTTATCAGTCCCAATTGATTATGACCAAGAGTTCGAGCTCTGCTATTTACACCCAATTCCAACTAAATACGAATCAGAATTTGTAACCATAATTCCCGATATAAAATATCTATTGAAATCGAAAAAAAAAACATTATTAAACTTCTAAACGACATTTGTATGAAAGGTGAAATATATCAATGTCCTAATTACACCCAACGTAATCATAACTCATTATGCGAGAAGGGAATATTACTAAATAGAAATTCAAGCTAATGTCAGTATATTCATTCGAACATCCCAGAAAACCATATGAAAATCATTCCTGAAATTAATCAATATCTTGGAATATTCCCCAAAAAGAAGGAATCAAAATAAAATGTCAAGAAGGGACAGAATCCAGACAACTAACGGGAATCTACCTGATAAAACAACACACATGTAAAACGTATTTTCACAATCATGAGATGACGTGCATAGACAGCACATATGGACAACCTCTTGTGATTAACAAATTAAAATTCGAACACACAAAAAATGAAGTTCTCAAATTTAGTGTGGATTTAAAGGCTCTGAATTTGTAGTTAGTTGAAATTCAGACTCGAAAGATTGAACAACTTTGTAATAAAGCTCTAATAAGGATAATTCATTTTTTAAAAACTATTTTTCGGTAGTTCGAAAGTTAATCTAAATATTTTTGCTGGCAACGGAGATATTGACGAACCCATAGGAGTCCGGTCTTCTGTTTTTAATATTTATCGTTAATTGTGAAATAATTTTGGTCTATGCAGAGTGAGATTACATTTAATATTTCCGGTGTTATTACCGGTAAAGTATTATTGCAAATTAAAAGATCTTCAATTAGACTGATGGTCAATTGTGTGGGAATACTCGGAAAAGGGTTCTTGACATCAAATTATACAAGTTTGATATTTGTCTTTAGTTCGACATCTTTTATTTTTTTATTGATCGAAAGGAGTTTTTTATACTGTATGTAGGTTTAAAGTTTGCATATGTTAATATTATGTTTACTGACTTTTCGATTTGAGAAGTTACAAGCTAAAAAAAAAGACTCTAATTACGCAAATCACCTGTTAGAACATAACTACGATTTCACCCTTGATCTCGATATTCTACATATTCAGGAAAAAGGACATAGAAATATTGAAACACTCAAAAACAATAATAATAATGTGATATTAAATGATCAAATCGACACTTATAATTCACCGCTTGTTAACAATTTTGTAAACACGTCCTTACTATTATCCACCCATCCCTCAATTTGTACTACATTCTAATCCCTGATATTTAAGGACATACTTTTAGATTTAGCTTTAGTTGATAACTCATCGCTTCGATAATGCCACAGTGTGGTGAAACAATTTGTCAGCATTTGTAAATTAAATGTTAAAAGTTTCGTGTAAAATTTGAGTTTTATTCTGCAACCTTCGAAGTCAATTTATAATTCAAATTTCACGTATGTCATGATTTTTGTTAAATATGTACAGTAATCGAAATAATGAATTTATTCCATTTGGCGTTTACACATTGTCAATAAAGAGTGTAATTTAGAAAAAATACAAGTAGATTCAAAAGTCTACTAGAAAAATTATAAAACAACAAAAGTTAAAACAGTTAATAGGAATTTGGGACCATATGAAACAAAAAAAGTGATAAAAATGTAGCATTAATACGGCGTAAAGAAAATGTACATCTAAAAAATTTGAGACACGTTATTGTTACAAATGGACACTTCATCTGCCTCGCATCATTCTCAATCAAATCAGTAAAATGTAATTATTGACTAACCTCTGTATGCCACTACCCGACACAACTAGTGAATGGATACTACAGCGAAAGAATCTTATTCTCATATAAAGTCAGAATGAATCCGGTATATGTTCGAATACATTGTAATTTTATTGCAGTAATTAAAACTCGCCATATAACAACTCTAATTGAACACTATAAAATTAATAACTATCGATAACGACTTTGAAATGGGTCAAATAATGAAAGTCCATTCTCCAATAAAATTACAATGTATGAAGCGTGACACCCCTCACGGTTTATTTGTTCGAATTGTACATTTATCGCATACCGGTAATAATTAAATCTATATTTAATAGTTTTGTTTCCAATTTCATTTCTAGTTAGAAGTCAATTGATCAAAATATGCTACTATATATACGACAATCCATTACGTCGTTATTAAAGGTGACATAATATTTAATATATCATAATATCATACGTACCTGACAAATTTTGCCGATGGAAATAAATTAATGGACGCTTTTCTAATATTGAACGATAACTCCACAATTTCAAATTTTATTGACAGATGTTTTAGTTGGAGATGATTCTACACCAAGATAAAACTGCAGTTCTATTATAATTCGAAGTTGGGACCCACAGCTTTAGAAAAGCGTTAGAAAATTGAGAATCAACTTCGAAAACACTCATGTCATGTAACCCGTGAAATAATATCGTTGTATTCGATCTAATGTACAAATAAAATAATATCTGCAAGTTCGATACTTTAGCCGATATATAGTTTAACCGTGAGAAATTCGATTTGTATAATGTGTGAAGTTTCATGCTTTAAATAGTTATATACATTAGCCGTAACATATATATATATATATATATATAAGTTTGAAGTTTCTTTGCCTAATTGGCCACTATCGTGTATGTAACTTAAGAGATATAGAATTAAATTTTCTGAATCATGAAGATAACTTACATAATTTAACATAGGATTTTAAAGATGGATAAACGTGAAAGATTCAACCATAGGCGGAATTAGAGCCCACATTTCTAGATTTCCAAACCAGGGTGTTTACCAATTACACCACTAGTTAAAAACATGTAGACAAACAGTTGCGTAAAAGTTATAATGATGAACAAATTTTTTTATTTTCACAGGTTTTAATCAGTTTCAATGGAAACATAAGAAAGCAAGGAGTTTTTATAGAGATCAAGTCCGTTTCCCAACCACCCAAGAGGTAGAACTTATGGTTCGTTGCTTTTTTTTGATAAAGTGGAAAGCGTCTCCAGGAAGCCTACAAACCACTAGCAATCGATAACAAAATAATTATATAAACAAGTTTTATTCCTAATAATCATTAAGGTTATTGTTTCCTCACCAGTTTTCAGATAAGTATGACTACATACAAATTAATTAAGGCAGATTATTAATTCATCAAAATGCTTATCGGAGGATGGTTGTACAAGCGCTAACCCCCCAAAATCAATTAGGGTTCGCTAGATTCTGAATGAATACATAATCATTTCATCACCAAAAATTCATGATTCTTCAACACAACAGTTACATACTTATTATTCTTATAACTAAATGATAAATGTGTTTATACTTGAACTATTCAGGTTATACCCTGTTATATAATATTAGATTCTAATAAATACAATGAAAAGTATATATCGATATTAATATTGCAGCTACATAATCATTATTCTTATAACTAAATGTTAAATATGTTTATACTCGAACATTAATTATTTTGAATATAATAATATTGCAACTATATCTAAATGTGAATGAACCGCCAATCAATTACTCTAATCACGCTTACAATAAATATTATTCCAATAACTAAGTGTTGAATGTGCTTATATTCAAACTATTCAGGTTATATCCTATGATATAATATTAGATTCTAATAATGAGAAATGGATATAATATTAGATTCTAATAATGAGAAATGAATATAATGTAACTATATGTGAATAGATATCAATAATAATAACTACATCTGAATAGATATCAATAATATTGCAGCTACATCTAATTGTTAAATATGTTTATACTCGAACATTAATTATTTGAATATAATAATATTGCAGCTATATAATATGTTTATACTCGAAAATTAATTGGGGAAATATGAAATATATTCTAATAAATAGGACGAAAAGTGCATATCGATAATAATAATATTACAGCTACAGCTAAAATGTAAATGAAACAACAATCACTAATCATATAACTAAATGTTAAATGTGCTTATATTCAAACTATTCAGGTTATATCCTATGATATAATATTAGATTCTAATAATGAGAAATGACTATATTGTAACTATATGTGCTTATATTCAAACTATTCAGGTTATATCCTATGATATAATATCAGATTCTAATAATGAGAAATGAATATATTGTAACTACGTGTAAATAGATTTAAGCTACAATCACTAACTCGCGAGGGAATTTCGGAGACTGCAACATTCTCGTGCAACTCGAAAGCGACTCGGAAGCGACTCGCAAGCGACTCGGGAGCGACTCGCAAGTGACTCGGAAGCGACTCGGAAGCGACTCGCAAGCGACTCTGAAGCGACTCGGAAGCGACTCGCAAGCGACTTTGATTCGTTTATGGTTTGTGTGAGATGTATGAGAAATGAAATTTCGCTATTTATTATATCATTTTATTTTGAAGAAAGCACATTTTCATTTTAGGGAGTATGATATTGAGAAGTCAATCTTGCAGATTATCAACATGCTGGGCTGCATACATATATTTTCCTCCATCGTATATGGAATGTCAACCAATCACAAATCATATAATCTGCGTACAACAGCCGTATAATTATGTTAATATATTGAACCAACAATACTTAATCTATCTCCATCATCATATTTGAGATTGTGTAATGTCCCCAGGGAAGAGTAGCGAAAGTTCCAGGGATCAAGTACCGCTTATCATCGTTGGGGGATAGCGCAATCTTCTCCTGGTTTATGGAGAACACTTTATGTTTTTCCGCTTTGATTAAATGTTGAGTGACCGATACCTCTTTCCACTTTTCAAGGCACTCGATGTAGACATCAAAGTCGATCGCGTTTCTGACGACGGAAAATTTTACCCCCTTTTCTTTTTTTGAGACCCCATAATTCCTCATTATTTCCGCAATTTCGGACTCTTCATACTCGGCGTTCCTCAGTTCCTGAAGCTTCATACTAACATCATCATCAGTACGAAGAACCTTCATTGCATATAATTTAGACCTCAGGCCTACAAAATCGATCATGGGGGTTCCGTTGTTCTCATCCTTCATCTTCCCTAATACTTTCTTATTAACAAGTGGAATATCATAGATGTTATCAGGCTGGTAGTCGCTGGTGTCGAAGTATTGATGGCAGTCAAGTTTCATTACATCATAAGGGTCTTTCCCCAACTCATATATGAGAGAGTCTGTATCTGTATACAGTATAGAACAACTATCCCCAAACGCTGGACCCATATACTTATAATGGAAGTCGTAGATAGTTGTCTTAGCCAAATCCAATATAGACATTCCTACATAAGTAGGTTTATTTAACCACACTTCCAACTTGTTTAGCTCAACTGCTACCAAATTCTCGTTCAAGATGGTGCAGCTCTTGAACTCAGGCTTAGGAATATATGATTCAGCTCCATACCGCCCACCCCACTCGGTAAGTAGGCGAACATTCACTCTTTTGCGAATATTTTCCATCCTCTTCCCGAACACCGCATTATTCATCAATTTGAATAAGTTCTTCTCGAACTCATTCTTCGCAACTTTCCGAAGGTCTGTGTTGAGATCTATGTATGCTTTAAGCCATGGAGCTTGCTTAAATTTCAAGGCACGATGAACTTTTTTCAGCACCAAACCGTTTTCTAACGCTTCCTTAAGGCTATGGTAATGGATGACATACTTCTCCTTAAGGTGAAGTGTTGCCATCAATGTTGATGGTGCATTTGATGAAGCGGGGGTGCTGCCCGTTTGAGGTTCGATACGTAGGGGGCAGAAAGGTAAATCTTTATGTTGGTCATGTAGATGTTTAGGGTACTCTCAATCGACTTCTAAAATATATCCTACATCAGAATCATCTGGAACTGTAGTAACATCAATATTTGTATCACACCATTCAAATCCACCATACGGGAGAGCTTGACTCATGGCCCAACCATACTGGTTATTGACGTCATAATACATCAAATAAGAATCAGCTTTCGATGGATTATAATTCGGCATATATTTATTGTTGGCGTGGGCTTTACGCTTAGAACATACTTGACTGAGTCCGCCTCTAATCCCTTTCTCAACGAATAGAAATATATCGAGATCTGTGAGAAGCTCAAGTTCTTGTTTCGTATGTTTCAGCATCGCATCCCAAGTAAAGCCAGGCAGTGTAAAGTAGTGCGCAGAATCCAAATTATATGTTTGATAACAGCTACTCCTGAATTGTTCGAAAACATCGGCCAGTAGCATTATGTCCGTCTTCATATACAGATCGACGTATTGGCCCAAGTTTCTACATCCAAATTTTTCCCATATATGCTGAGCTCGCTGGTATAGTCTCCGAGGGCACGGCTTATCTTCTAATTTATTGTAGAAAGCCTCAATTGGCGGTAAAAAAGACTCGGAGAATCTATCAAAAGAGTCGACATAATCATACGGCATAACACCTTTCTTGGTTAGAAGCTTAACTCGTTCATCATCAAGTTCTCCAAACTGACATTTCAAATTTGGGTAATCGCCCAAGTATGATGCCAACTTATCCAAGGACGAATTCATGAATCTAAACGAGTCGATGAATCTGAGTTGAATGGGGGCATCATCGATATGTTTGGTGAAACTTATATATTTCTCTTTGGTTATCGGAAGCAAATCGATTTTACCGTCCATTCGCGAGGCTATATCTTCGATGATAAAGTTTGCATCGTAATTGGAAAGATTGTGAAAAACTACAGGAACAACATGTGTGTCTTGATAGTTGATGTTGCACCCTTCATGTGCTGCTCCTCGATAATTTTTCATAGGTAGAAGGTGATTGTGATCTCGCACTTTTTTATCGGCTTCCGAGAATGGCTGTTCGCAAATGTGGCAACAGCTCGCCCTTCTGAATGCAGCTTCATCGTCCTCAGACATATCGATGTCATATGGACACCAGAAAACTGTACCCAAATCTTCTGCGAGAGTCTTCATCTGATCTGCGAACCAACTCATACAATCCACGCCGCGATAGTCTCGATAGAAGGATAGGGAATCTTCATATGAACATTTCATGTAATAGCCGATAGCTGCAGGGATATGTTGTTGAGGCTTCTTCGGATCCGAAGTGGGTGTAAGAACGCTTTCTAGATCAGCATATACCACAAATGGTGCTTCCACTTTATTCCTGAAATTTTTTTTAGGATATTCTTTCCAACTTCGGGCATCTTAACTTTACAGCTATTCAGCTTCTCACAGTCTTCAGTATGTTTACCCAACTTCTCCTCAGAGCGGAAGTAATGGAGGCATCGTTCGCAAAAATGTTTGCGTCCATCATGTTTACTCAGCTGCGAAGAAACTAGGCGTGATAGATCTTTGATCCATACGTAATGGGAACGGATTGGGGTCGCATCATCGCTATCTTCTTCTTCCTTCCCAAAGTATCGATCTTGAATAAGTAGAAGGTTAACGTGTCTACCCCTCTTCTCCTTCGTAAGGTAGGTAGGTAATGTAACGAATGACTTTCCGCTTTTATTTAAGATGTATACGTTAATGGAGACTTCATTCTGCTTCTCAAAGTTAGGGATCTGACGCATTGTCATCGGAAATTGAACCCCTTTCAATTTTAATACTTCCGTGTAGTGGGGGTATGAACTAACTCTATCGGAATCAGCATAGATTGGATATAGTGCTGAAGTCACTGCCCATGCGAAACATGCATCATTGCCATTTTTCACATTAATGCAAGCCTTCTTACGTCTAATCTGGGCAGGTAAATCAATATATGAAGACCCTAGTTGAGGGGTGAACTTGTTGATATTCACCCCCAAATTGATAATCTTCGTCAACGCCCACCCGCTGTCACTTTCTTGGAACTCTTCTAATTGGGTTAATATGGGCTTCACTATCTTATTATCAAACCAACTTTCCAAGTTGGTGTCCTGATAGATGGGCGAATTAGCTGTATTAAAGTATTTGAACTCCGTCAATACCTGCTTCGCTTTAACGAGCTGAAATTCTCCACAGAATACTGAATTAACCTTAATTGACTCGTCATTCTTGAGAGCATTCTTAATACGTCGCTTGAAGAGGGCCTTACAGTCTCCTAGAAACGCCTTGGAATCCTTATGCTTCAAGTTTGAAAGGATCCCAGTACGGATGCGGCTGTTGAATGCAGACAAAGAATCAGTCCAATGAACTCGATCCCGCGCTGTTTCTTTTCTCGAATCAACACCAGAACCCCTCTTCTGCTCAGATTTTATCTGGATACGCAGCGTCTTCAGAGCTCCCAATGCTGATAGCAGCTGCTGCTTCTCTCCAATTGTTTTCGCCGATTTTAAGGTTTTATGAATTCTCCTTATTCCTAAAGAGCATTTCCGCAATCCTTCGGCAGTCACTGCTCCATCATAGTGTGGTGTTAGAAGACCGAGTAGAGCCGCGATATGCTTCACCAAATCAGTGAAAATGGGCATCTTGATCAGCGGTAGAATTGAAAATTAGTAAATGCTATCGTTTGGAAAAATGGATAGAGATCTTCTCCAACTTCCACCTGAGAATTATTGAAGGAGAACTCGAGTGATATATACCTAAGGAAATTATACGGAATCCGGTTTTCTGTTGAGATTACAGATGACTTATATGGAAACAGCTGGATGATATAAATGTATCTAATTTTACTCTCCAAATCACCCCTTTATATAAACTCTCGAACGATATGTACCGGTGACTTATAAGGTTGTATGTTGCTGTATAATTACCTATATGCAGCTGGATGATATAAATGTATCTAATTTTACTCTCCAAATCACCCCTTTATATAAACTCTCGAACGTTATGTACCGGTGACTTATAAGGTTATATGTTGCTGTATAATTACCTATATGCAGCTGGATGATATAAATGTATCTAATTTTACTCTCCAAATCACCCCTTTATATAAACTCTCGAACGTTATGTACCGGCGACTTATAAGGTTATATGTTGCTGTATAATCACCCGTATGACTTAAACTGAGATTATGAGTATATCATGATGCAAGCCTAAAAAGTCAGTTTTCTATTACAAATACGTTTGTCAAATATAAAACTCGACTGACTTCATTGCACCTCTCGAAAGTTGTTGGTATCTGCCGTCGATGACCGAAAATTGAACTATCTAGGACGCCGCGAAATTCCTCGCGCTTTTCTCGGTAGACGCCAAATGTTCTAGGAGCATCTCTGGGAATTCCAAGTTCGCTCACCCCAAGCCACGGAATTTCTCACGCTACAGCGTTAGCTCCTCCCTCACTCCATAAGCATAGTGCTATCGGCTCGACCAATCACAGGCAATACCGCGACTTTCTCCCCAGACTTTTTGAATAAAAGGCAACCGAATTTCCAAATTGGTATGCATTGTCAGTTTCACCCTGCCCTGGTTACTGTGCTTACTCTGCTCCGATTTCCATCGACTACATCATCACCAACATCTCAGCCGGAGGCCCTGCTCCCCAAAGGACAGCTATGCGCATCGATAGCGCTTCGCCGTTGACATCTACTCGTCGCTCCGGACCTGCTGGCCCCAGTTGCCTCTTGCTCCCGCACAGTACGATCGCTCATCGCCCCGCTATCCACCTCAACGCTGCTTGCTCGCTCTACCTGTGTTTGCTTTCACGTAAGTTTGACGTTTTACTTTACCTAGTGAATTCCTAGTGCTCAGTTATTATCACGTCACTCTATTGTATGTCCAACTATACATAGAGCTGCACTGATATAGCTACATTTGATTTGCTCTAAACTTTACATGTGCCCCCCGGTATATGGTCCAGTGCAACATCCTAGTGGACAGTGAATATAGTGTATTGTGTGTATTGAACATTAGATCTCTGTCTCGCCCTACGCGCTGCGTATACCTGGTATACCAGTCTAGGCAGACTTTGCATCGCCCCATTTCATCGCCCTCTGTATTTATTGTCTGTATAACCTGCAGTAATAAACAGGGCCCAGTGCTCCTGTCTGTGTTTAATTTCTGTTTCAGAGCTAGCCGCCAAGCGCATCAATCTCACAGGGCCCCCTTGACGGGCCCCACATCACATCCTACATCAACCTCCAAGATATCACCATCTCCTCATCACCCCATTCCAAGATACCAGCGGTATCAATTACACGCTGGTATATTACTTCATCGACGACCGAATATTGAACTTTTTTCCTAAAATTGGAGGAGAGATTACAGATATTCAAAAAACCTTGATTAGTGTAAACACATACGTACACTTAGGATATATTCAGAGAGAGCTTTAGCTCGAAATCATTACATTAAATATGTTCACGTTATTAGCCTCATAACAAGAATTTTTCTCAACATGTCTCTGACAACTCATGTTATCAGTTCCCGTTCAATTAATTCTGATGGTTTCAATTACTCTCACTATCAATTTCCTATTCAGAATCGTTATCAACCGCAATATGAGAATTTTTGAATTTTGTTTACGTTATCAGTTTCCGTTCTAATGAATTCTACGGTTGTAATTTCTTTAGTTATAAATTTCCTAAAATTGAATATCACTTATTTTCCCTCTTTCACTATCTTGAACTAAAACAAAAACAAAATTTAACGGTTCCGTTTTGGCTATTTATTGATGAACTTCTAACCCCGCCTTGAATTTATGAACAATCTATCACTATTTCAGACTTGAATTTATGAGCAATCGAATGATTTTACTATTTTTACTCATTCGCCATTATTCTATAATAAGCTAATTCAATTTGTCGGATTATGAAATAATGAATGATTCTAGTAAACTTTTTTTTATTTGTACAATTATCATTCATAATTAAATAAACATACATTCAGGATATATTAAGGGTATCTAAACATTACACTGCCATGTTTATCTCCATGATTGATACACCCACATTTTGTAAGCAATTTTTCCGAATCGCTATTTGAGCAGAATGCTGAAAATTGATTCATCTTCTTGGTGTGCATTACCAATTTTGCTGCATATCCTTTTTTACGGTACTCCTTCAGGGTATAAATGAAATTCATCGTCTTTGGATTGGTATGCTTACCCAGAGGATCATAATCCATACTAGACATTAGCACGAAAGAGGCTGGTTTATCATCTATGTATAATACATAACATGACACCCTCTGATCCTGACACCACATCTCGATAATGATGCGTGTAATCATATCCTCTTCTAGATGAAACTGTCGAATTTTTCTAATAGCTTTCTCTTCATATAAAAATGTTATCTTCTCCATGAGACTCTCAAAACGGAATGTTTATAAGGATATTAAATTACCTACTTCTGAGGCGGGGGCGCTATTGAGATTATGAGTATATTACACGCTGGTATATTACTTCATCGACGACCGAATATTGAACTTTTTTTTTAATTTGTTTAATACGCATTGTTTTTACATATATTAACTATGTAGTCACTTATTCTACATCTACAGATATAAAACAGTTGCATCCTATCCCATTTTCTTCCAATTCTGATAATGTCATATTTATACGCTCCCCTCCAATTTTACATATAGATTTTTTTGTGTTGAAATTCATATTCTACACATCAAGGCCTTTCATTCAATACCCATGAAGCTATGGTTGCAACAAAATTAACAGTTTTTCCTGTTTATACCCTCGATATTAGATTTTTCTCCATGTAAACCATAAAATTCATACTCTACTTGTTAAGACCTTTCATTTGATACCCATAAAGCCCCACTTTAAAAAATAAAAATTTCAAATCCTTATCGCGAGAGATCGGCCAAACTGATCGACATATAAATAGTATATTCTTATTCAGCACATCACATAGATTCTGGATATGCAATAAAATCACCACTTCCGGTCTCACTTCCGGTGTGATAATGTGCCGACTATATAATCTACTTCCGTAAGATGCACATAAATGTCCGATTTTTTGAAATTAATCAATTTAATATATGTGTAAAGCAACATTTCTGAATGCAAAGTCACAAGGCGGTTCTTTCATAGCCGTCAGGCGACAATTCCCTTTAATGCTGCTAAAGCAAATGAAAAACACTGTATATACCTAACCTCTGATGGTAACAACCCATTTTGTAGGTGGGAATTACAGATACCGAAGTCGATACTATCTCTCCCCTAAAGGAGATACCTGTCGTGTTTCCATTTGGGAAAAGTCGACCACCCTTTAGACCTTAGGATAGATGGTGAAGCATAAAAGTAAGATATAAAATATGTTAACTTACATTATTATTGCACTAAAGCACTGACACTTGATTGAAAGTTTTTCACAAAATATATTTAACGCGCTGAACACAGAGCACAGGTAAGTACGACTTACTTGTTCCGAACCAAGCTGTTGAATGATTGAATTGTACGCACATCGAGTTTTATAGGAACTTCTTATCACTTTCCTGTTATGTTCACACGATGTGCAGGAAGTCTCATCCGCCTGTTATATCATGATAATAAGTTCGTGGTAACCACAAGCAGGAAGTCTCGTCCGTCTGTTATATTCATATTGGTAAGATCCACAACCACAAGCAGGATGTTACATTCTATTTGAAATCGCGTGATTGCAGAAACTTCCTTGAAATATTTATCCGCATACAGTTTTTCCTCAACCGATAACAACTTTATCATTTTTCCTGGGAACTAGTTTAATTCGTAGGACTTTTGGATTAAATATTGTGTATAAAACTCTAGGCACTTCATAGGGAAAAATGGTATTCTTGTGAGTGTTCAATGATCGCGTGAAAATGGGAAAATTTTACGATTATGTTCAAGAGTTGACCAACAGGTTGGATATATTTACGAAAACGCAAATGCGCCGTTGGATGATAGACAAGTAAGTTGTTCATTCCATCTTGATCTTACTATATATCATGAATGCATTAATTTGTTTAGTGGTTATTCTGTAGATGAGAGCGAGATTCTATCAAGCCCTGATAATTCTCTCGAAACACTAATTTTCCTATGGTTATTCTGCAGATGAGAGCTATATTCTATCAAGACACGATAACGCGCCCGAAACCCTCTCGGAAGAAGATGATGAAGAAAACATTGAACAACAACAGCAGGTAGTTTTAGTATATATATTGGAGTGATCAATAGAGGTATCAGTTATTAATCACTTACCGTAGCGAGCAGACGCTAAACATGTACTCCTGCGAGTTATGTCAAAAAAGCTATACCAGAAAGTACGATGTGAAAAGGCATAAACTAAGTAAACACCCCGATATGAAATTATCTTTCTTGATGCAGTTCACACCGGAGTTTGATGGAATGATGCTTCGAGCATTCCAACAGGCACCCTACGGAGCCTTAGGTCAGAAATTCCTACTTGAACATAACCTCTCAAGAAAAAACATACAAAATGTTTTAAAGATGGAAGCAAAATTCCAATATTGTACACCACAAAGCATTCACCTTTTCGATACTGTGGAAATTCAAGGGCAGCAATGGACTACGGAACCTA
Organism: Endomychus coccineus; assembly: GCA_958510875.1. Lineage (NCBI taxonomy): Eukaryota > Metazoa > Arthropoda > Insecta > Coleoptera > Endomychidae > Endomychus > Endomychus coccineus. The sequence goes on along the minus strand of OY294070.1, from coordinate 56,744,316 downwards.
TTTGGAGGGCGATGGAGCGGATAGAAAAAGACGGGAATGTCGTTGTAAACATGTGTTTCATTAAAGGATACTCAGATGAGCCTCCATTCATTGAAAATAAATCTACATCTGTGAAAATCAATAATAGACTGTATAGTATGGATGAAAATTGTAAATTAACATTTGTAGATGAAGAAGATATTCCCGGCTTCAGAAATATGTAATTTCAATAAATGTTAATGTACCCTAGGATTCTGGAATATGTAATTTCAATAAAGATTAATACATATAAAAGAGTTTATTCTTCCTATCATGTGTAACAATCCCTTTTTCCTCTACGAGTTGGATGAGTTGCACGAAGTGCTCCAGTCTCCGAAATTCCCTCGCGAGTTAGTGATTTGTAGCTTAAATCTATTTACACGTAGTTACAATATATTCATTTCTCATTATTAGAATCTAATATTATATCATAGGATATAAGCTGAATAGTTTGAATATAAGAACATTTAACATTTAGTTATATGATTAGTGATTGTTGTTTCATTTACATTTTAGCTGTAGCTGTAACATTATTATTATCGATATGCACTTTTCGTCCTATTTATTAGAATATATTTTATATTTCCCCAATTAATTTTCGAGTATAAACATATTATATAGCTGCAATATTATTATATTCAAATAATTAATGTTCGAGTATAAACATATTTAACATTTAGATGTAGCTGCAATATTATTATTGATATCTATTCAGATGTAGTTATTATTATTGATATCTATTTACATATAGTTACATTATATTCATTTCTCATTATTATATTCTAATACTATATCCATTTCTCATTATTAGAATCTAATATTATATCATAGGATATAACCTGAATAGTTTGAATATAAGCACATTCAACACTTAGTTATTGGAATAATATTTATTGTAAGCGTGATTAGAGTAATTGATTGGCGGTTCATTTACATTTAGATATAGTTGCAATATTATTATATTCAAAATAATTAATGTTCGAGTATAAACATATTTAACATTTAGTTATAAGAATAATGATTATGTAGCTGCAATATTAATATCGATATATACTTTTCATTGTATTTATTAGAATCTAATATTATATAACAGGGTATAACCTGAATAGTTCAAGTATAAGCACATTTAACATTTAGTTATAAGAATAATAAGTATGTAACTGTTGTGTTGAAGAATGATGAATTTTCGGTGATGAAATGATTATGTATTCATTCAGAATCTAGCGAACCCTAATTGATTTTGGGGGGTTAGCGCTTGTACAACCATCCTCCTCTGTTAAGCATTTTGATGAATTAATAATCTGCCTTAATTAATTTGTATGTAGTCATACTTATCTGAAAACTGGTGAGGAAACAATAACCTTAATGATTATTAGGAATAAAACTTGTTTATATAATTATTTTGTTATCGATTGCTAGTGGTTTGTAGGCTTCCTGGGGACGCTTTCCACTTTATCAAAAAAAGCAACGAACCATAAGTTCTACCTCTTGGGTGGTTGGGAAACGGACTTGATCTCTATAAAAACTCCTTGCTTTCTTATATGTTTCCATTGAAATTGATTAAAACCTGTGAAAATAAAGAAATTTGTTTATCATTATAACTTTTATGCAACTGTTTGTCTACATGATTTAACTAGTGGTGTAATTGGTAAACACCCTGGTTTGGAAATGTAGAAATGTGGGTTCTAATTCCGCCTATGGTTGAATCTTTCACGTTTATCCATCTTTATAATCCTATGTTAAATTATGTAAGTTATCTTCATGATTCAGAAAATTTAATTCTATATCTCTTAAGTTACATACATGATAGTGGCCAATAAGGCAAAGGAACTTCAAACTTATATATATATATATATATATATTATTAAGAAAACTCTTACTGAGTTTTTATTTATTTAATAATTATAATTTATTCTTCCGGCTAGCTTTTTATTTTGTTTATTTTGAATAATAATGAACTTTCTCTTTTTTATATTATTTTATTTTATGGAATTAAACACAATATTCTTTGAATGTTAAAAAGTTTCTATATTTAAATCTCTATGACTCTATTTATCTCGGGTTTCTAATTTACAATTTTATTTTATGTTCTAAGCATAGAACTAGCTTTAACCTCAAAACTATTCAATATTAATAGTTGTTTACAAAATTACAAACGACAATCTTCCTTTCAGATTTACAAATAACACTACAATGGAAATATAATAAACAAACTTACTTTTAGTTTATATCCAAAAGTGTGTTTAACTATGTTGGCAATTTTCGATTTAATTCTTTTATAATTTCGTTGATGATTCACTTTTACACAATACTATGCTTTTTCACAATAATCACAGGTAACTAATTTGGATTACTTCTTCTTGAGACTCAGGAACTGTTGATAATACTTTGTTTTATCCTTTTAGATAAAACATGAAACTTTTCGATGCTTTATTTAAATTATTGATGAATGGCAATCGTTGGAAATTTCTTCTTAATTGGAGGTTATTACAGCCTTTTTACTGGATTCAGATACTTGGATAATCGTTGACTTTATATAAAACTTATTAACTTTGGTTTCTTTGAACCTATCGAAGTTTGGAACACTTTCGTTCACTGGTTTTTTATAGGTTATGAAATTTTGGTGAGTTGCAGGAGTACTTTCAGTCTACAGATGTAATGGCAAACTGAACTTCTTTACTTTCAGATTCGTTTTTATAGGCCTCCAAAACCGACGCTACTTTATGTCATAAACAACCTATGAGATGATTGCTTTTCAAATCAAGCATGCCAAGTTAATTGTTGTGAAACTGACACAAGTCTTCATTGTTACCAGATTGACATTAGAAATTCCTATTGACCAATCAGAATTTAGTATACTTTACTTTTTGAATTATTTGAGATTTTCAACTTATTTTAATTGTTAGTGATTCCTTCTTTTTAAATTAATATTGCCCACATTTTTCCCCACACTTTGGTATAATATAACCTATGATTGGGTTATTATTAATATGATTATTCCCATATTTATGGTTTTCTTGACAGTTACTTATTCTTAAATCTAATACATATCATATTATATCAATAACATTCTTTTAACATTATATAACTCAAATTTACTAATCCTAACTTACATCTATAACATTATTCAATGTTTTGTACTATCTCATGATAGTTTTGTAATCATTTTACTTATGATTTATGATTTCGTTACACTGAACGTTTCTTCACTTTCACTGAAGTTCTTGTTTATCACTTCTTATTCTATTACATCGTTGTTTATTATGTTTTACATTGTTAATATTAATATCCTAACTATTATTTAGCTTTTATTATTGTTTTTAATTCCATAAAATATTTTTTATTTGATCTTTTCTTATTTTCATAGTTCGGTAAGTTATTATTTTTAAATTTTTATTGTCTATGAAATGAAATCATAACAAATTCCCCTAAATCAATTTTAACATATTAATCACATTAATATTTAAAATTTATTTATCTTTTGATTTTATTTTCATGAACTAAATTTATTAATAATTATACTTGTATATTTGATCAATATTAAATATTCCCCTTATCTTTCCGTTTTCAGGATTCATTAATTCATAACTATTTTCAGCATTTTCATTCATGACTACATATGGACCTTCAAAAGCAAAACATAATTTTCCACATATATTCTTTTTATTATTAGTTACTCTCATTGCTCTTACTATTACTAATTCACCTATTTCAAATTTAATTAACCTTCCTCTTTTTCTCATTTCCCTATTCATATACTTTCTTGCATTTCTTTCTAACCTATTACTGATATCTTTCAAAATTTCATTCCGCTCTACTGAATTTTCATCTAACCATTTTCTATCTGGTTCTTCGCCTTTCATTATTAATACAGGTGTTTTCTCTGTTGTAGTATTTGGACAATGATTTAAACATTTTTCTACTCTGGATATTGATTCATCCCATTGACGATGTTTACCCTCACAAGATATTCTCAGATATTTTATTACTTCCTGTATATATCGTTCTGATGGATTGGATTGAGGATGTCTGATGCTTGTTAATTGATGAAAAATTAAATTCCTTTTGCAAAAATACTTGAAACGTATGTTTTTGAAATATGTTGCGTTATCTGTAATTAACTTTCTTGGCCTACCAATTTCTTCAAAATAGTTTTCTAACTTATGCATTACTTCTCTACTTTTTGTCGTTTTGCAAGCATATAATTTTATATATTTAGAAAATAAATCTACTACAACCAAAATATGTCTATTTCCTTTTTCTGTTACTATTAACTCACTTAAAAAATCTATTGCTACTATTTCTAAACATTCCTTTACTATAATACTCTTTGCTAAATTGTGGTTAATTATATTTTTAGGCTTTGCTCTTTGACATATGTCACATTTCTTTGTGATTTCTTTTGCAATTTGGTAATCTCCTTTACCTATATAATTTTCTCTGAATATGAGCCACATTTTCCTTGCTCCTATGTGATTGAATTCACTATGTAAATGATTTAAAATTTTTAAAGTTAGGTCTTGATTTATTCTGTATAATTCTTTCCTACCTATATCTTGTAAATAAACTCCCTCTTTGATTTTACATTTCTTTTTATCCTTCTCTGATAAAGTACTTTGATTGTTTTTAATGCTCTCTAATGAAAATAAACCCCTTACTTCTAATAAAATATTTGCTCCTACTTTGTATTTCCTTTTATCAATTTTTAAATTCCCCTCTTCTCTTGTTAAAGTATCAGCTATTATATTTAATTTTCCTGGAATATGTTTTATTTCAAAATCATATTCCTGCAATAACAAAATCCATCTTTGAATCCTACTGTTTACAAACTTGTTTTTAAATATACTTGTTAATGCACTATGATCAGTTTCTACCCTTACTTTATTCCCTAACAAATAAAATCTTAATTTCTTTACACAAAAAACTATACTTGCTAATTCTAATTCAGTAACGCTGTAATTTTTTTCATGAACTTTTGTCATTCTTGACACAAAACTTATGGGCACTTCTTCATTATTTTGTTTTTGTAATAAAACACCACTGAATCTTTGTTTAGAAGCATCTGTTCTTAATATGAAAGGTTTATCATATTGTGCATGATAGACTTTTAATTTTTTAATGAAAATATCTTTTAAATTTTGGAAAGCTTCGTGTCTTTCATTATCCCATTTCCATTTTACCCCTTTCTTAAGTAATTCTACTAATGGAATCTCCTTCTGACTTAAATCAGGAATGAGCCTTTTGAAATAATTTATTAGACCTAAGAATCCCCTCAAAGTTTTAAGATTGGTGGGTCTTTTTAAATTTTTTATTACATCTAATCTATCTTCATCCATTTCTAAACCTTCCCTCGTTAATTTATAACCCAAAAATTTAATTTCTGTTTTATAGAATTCACATTTCTCAATATTTATTTTTAAACCTGCTATATCTAATTCGTTCAAAACTAATTTTATGTGATCTTTATGTTCTTCTACTGTTCTAGAAAATATTAATATGTCATCGATATAATGAACTACAAAAATTTCAAATCTAGTTAATATTTGATTCATACTTCTAACTAACGCACTGCATGCACTTTGAATACCAAAAGGCGTAACTTTAAAACGATACACTTCTCCATCTATCATAAAACCAGTGTAATCTCTACAACTTTCATGTAAAGGAATCAACCAGAAACTATGTCTTAAATCAACTTTACTAAAAATTTGTGCCTTTATTATTCTACCAAAAATTGACTCTATATTTTTAGGAGCTTCATATTGTGGTACTGACAATCTATTCAATGTTCGAGCATCTAAACATAACCTAATATCACCATTTGACTTTTTTGCTATAACAATAGGGTTTATATATTTTGTTTTACTTCTTTCTATTATGTCTTGTTCTAGCATTTCACCGATTTTTTTCCTAACATCTTCTATGTACTTGTATGGGATTGGATAGTTCTTGGATTTAAAATTTTCAATTTCTTTGACTTGGAATTTATGAATATAATTACTAGCTATACGAGTTTCATCAATTATTAAACCTTTATGTTGTGAAATTATTTCTGATATTATTCCCCTATATTTCTCGGATATTTTCATCTGCGAGATTATTTCATTTAAATTTCTGCTTGAGTCTTTTCTTTCGACCGCATTTATTATATTGCAACCTTCATTTGGTCTGTCAATATTTTCATTTTCCCCTTTCCCTATCTTTATAATTTCATCTAACAACTTTATTTCCTTTTCCTCGTAATCTATAATAATTCCATGCTTTTCTAATTCATCAGTTCCCATAACAATATCCAATTTCATATTCGGCACTACAAATAATTGCATCTCTAGACTTGACTTCCCTATTATAATATGCTCAGTAATCATTTTTGATACTTCAGTAATTTTCTTTCCACTAATATTTACTAATTCTACTTTTGGTATTTTCAATTGATTTGTTAATTTTATTTCAGACAATAGTTCTTCCCTTATTAAAGATAGTTCTGATCCTGTATCACACATAATTTCTACTTCTTTCCCTTTTAAAAAACCTTTTAATTTAATTAAACCTATACTTTCATTTTCTTCCCTTTGCTGTTCGTAGTCAATGTATTCCCTCTGATGTTCATATAATACATTAACGTGGTATTCGTGCTTTCTTAAAAATCCTGATTTTGTTGATTATTTTGACTTGAAGAGTCTTCCCTTTCCATATTACTTTCAATCCTACTACAGTTTACTTCCCTTTGATTGTTTTCATTTCTACTATTATTTCTATTATTATTATTATTTTGACTTCTATTATCCCTATATCTATTTCTATTTTGATTAGCATTATTTCCATTATATCTATTTTCCCTATTATAATTTTGGTTTCTATTATCCCTATTTCTAAAATTGTTTTGATAATTATTATTTTGGAATCTATTATTATAATTTTGATTTCCCCTGTAATTGTTCCTGTTATCATTATATCCATTTTGTTGCCTAGTTCCTATGTTATTCTTATTATCAATTCTATTTAAGTATGATAGTAGTTGATTCATGTTTTTAATATTTGCAATGGCTATTGCCTCAGATATTTGACTTCGATACTGTCTTGAAATGTATAAAACTATCTCTTCCTCTCTCATTTTAGGTTCTAAATATTGTGCTTCATTATATAGGCTAAGTGCATAAGCACTCATGCTTTTTCTAGTCCCTTCTATATACTTCCTAAAATATAACCTTTCTCGACATTTCGACTGCTCATTTTCACCCCAAAAATTATTTAAAAACTCATCTATAAACTCATCTAAACTATTTAATTCCCTTTCTTTGCAATTGAACCACAACAAAGGTTCATCAACCAATCGTTCTCTTATTAATTTTTTCATTCTCTCTATATTCCTTTCATACTGTATTTCATTTTTCAAATCTTTAACAAAAATGCATGGATGTAATAATTTTATGTTTCCATTAAATTTTATTGTATTCTCATGACCTACATTTCTGTATTCTATATTCATTCTCTCTTCGGATCTATTCTCAATTCTTTTTATTCTTTCATCTTGTTCATTTATCATTTTTTTCTGATTTTCTCTTATACTTTGTACATTCACATTTACATTCTCTTCAATATTCTTCCCTATATCATTCATTCTATTTTCCATAATATCTATTTCTTTCTCTACATTATTAAACTTTCTATTTACAAAACTATTATATTCTTCTAATTTATTATCTATACTTTCTTCAACATGTTTTCTTATTTCCTTTTTCTCAGTTTCAACTATTCTCATAATTTCATCAGTTCTTTTATCAAATTTATCATTCACTCTCTTAAGTTCATCTCTTATTTCACTCATACCTTGTTCAATTTTAGCATTTGTTTCCTTCGTTTCATTAGCTTTTAAATTTAAACTTTCAAGCAATCTCATTATTTGTGATTGACTATCTATTATTGGTGGTCTTTCTGCACTAATCATTTCACCCTCTTGATCAAATCCTATCAATTCTGGAGTCCTCTGTCTATCTCCTTCCATTTTTACTTTCTTATTAATTAATCTAGTTCTTTAAATTATTTTGATACGCGGTTCTATTCCTTTTTTCAAATGGCCTCACGTTTGAGCGACAATTATTATCAAAAAATCTTATGAGTTTATTTTGCCCCACGTTGTGGTGACAATTATTACTAATAAACTTCTTTTTTAGTTTCTTTTTAATTTATTGATTATGAATTATTATTAACGCTTCCGGCTAGCTTTTTATTTTGTTTATTTTGAATAATAATGAACTTTCTCTTTTTTATATTATTTTATTTTATGGAATTAAACACAATATTCTTTGAATGTTAAAAAGTTTCTATATTTAAATCTCTATGACTCTATTTATCTCGGGTTTCTAATTTACAATTTTATTTTATGTTCTAAGCATAGAACTAGCTTTAACCTCAAAACTATTCAATATTAATAGTTGTTTACAAAATTACAAACGACAATCTTTCTTTCAGATTTACAAATAACACTACAATGGAAATATAATAAACAAACTTACTTTTAGTTTATATCCAAAAGTGTGTTTAACTATGTTGGCAATTTTCGATTTAATTCTTTTATAATTTCGTTGATGATTCACTTTTACACAATACTATGCTTTTTCACAATAATCACAGGTAACTAATTTGGATTACTTCTTCTTGAGACTCAGGAACTGTTGATAATACTTTGTTTTATCCTTTTAGATAAAACATGAAACTTTTCGATGCTTTATTTAAATTATTGATGAATGGCAATCGTTGGAAATTTCTTCTTAATTGGAGGTTATTACAGCCTTTTTACTGGATTCAGATACTTGGATAATCGTTGACTTTATATAAAACTTATTAACTTTGGTTTCTTTGAACCTATCGAAGTTTGGAACACTTTCGTTCACTGGTTTTTTATAGGTTATGAAATTTTGGTGAGTTGCAGGAGTACTTTCAGTCTACAGATGTAATGGCAAACTGAACTTCTTTACTTTCAGATTCGTTTTTATAGGCCTCCAAAACCGACGCTACTTTATGTCATAAACAACCTATGAGATGATTGCTTTTCAAATCAAGCATGCCAAGTTAATTGTTGTGAAACTGACACAAGTCTTCATTGTTACCAGATTGACATTAGAAATTCCTATTGACCAATCAGAATTTAGTATACTTTACTTTTTGAATTATTTGAGATTTTCAACTTATTTTAATTGTTAGTGATTCCTTCTTTTTAAATTAATATTGCCCACATTTTTCCCCACACTTTGGTATAATATAACCTATGATTGGGTTATTATTAATATGATTATTCCCATATTTATGGTTTTCTTGACAGTTACTTATTCTTAAATCTAATACATATCATATTATATCAATAACATTCTTTTAACATTATATAACTCAAATTTACTAATCCTAACTTACATCTATAACATTATTCAATGTTTTGTACTATCTCATGATAGTTTTGTAATCATTTTACTTATGATTTATGATTTCGTTACACTGAACGTTTCTTCACTTTCACTGAAGTTCTTGTTTATCACTTCTTATTCTATTACATCGTTGTTTATTATGTTTTACATTGTTAATATTAATATCCTAACTATTATTTAGCTTTTATTATTGTTTTTAATTCCATAAAATATTTTTTATTTGATCTTTTCTTATTTTCATAGTTCGGTAAGTTATTATTTTTAAATTTTTATTGTCTATGAAATGAAATCATAACAATATATATATATATAAGCGCTTTAACGTATGGAGTTTGTAAAAGTCGTGCTTGTGAAGGAAAATAGTATAGATTGCTAATGGAGATATTTATATCATTATTATTAGTATTTTATTCCTCATCAGCCCATCATAGTTCGTGAACGATGATGACGTCATAGGCTGTTGAATCACGTGCTAAACAAGTGTCTGAATGTTGATAAAGATCGCTTATGAAGATATTATAGCTTTACTCAATATTCAGACTTTTATGAAGCATGTGTTTGAATGTCATATAGATTAGCGCTTATGAAGATATTCATATGATTATGTAAACCCGTGAAAAAAAAAATGTGTTTATCATTATAATCTTTTACGCGAACGTATGGAGTTTGTAAAAGTTGTGCTCATGAAGGAAGATAGTACAGATTGCTAATGGAGATATTTATATAATTATTATTGGTATTTTATTCCTCATCAGCCTATCATAGTTCGTGAACGATGATGACGTCACAGGCTGTTGAATCACGTGCTAAACAAGTGTCTGAATGTTGATAATGATCGCTTATGAAGATACTATAGCTCTACTCAATGTTCAGACTTTTATGAAGCATGTGCTTGAATGTCATATAGATTAGCGCTTATGAAGATATTCATATGATTATTATTATTATCCTCATCTATTCCTCATTCAACCATCATAGTTCTACCTCTTGGGTGGTTGGTGAAACGAGCTCGATCTCCATAAAACTCCCCCGTATATATGTTTCCATTGAAATTGATTGAATTTTATAAAAAGCTGTCTATCCGTCGGTCTGTCTGTTCCTATGAAGAAATGTGTGTTGATGAAAATGTTTTTATTATTAGTGCATTTTTTTGCATACCGAAAAAAATTATATTAGCACATCTATATGTTTAAGATGATTAAAAATGTATTTTGTTATATAGCAATCGAGCTGTACAGACAGTTCGAATAATCATCGTGATGCGTAACACCGCTTCGTCTAGATTCTGTATAGGTATTGGGCTACACCCAGCAGCAGCTAGATTTCGGGTCATATTATGCGATTAACAATCAATATGATTCGAATATATACATACAACGTGTTTGATTTAAAATAAAGTATTCTCATCGCGTTTGAAGGTGATCGGCGTAATTTCCTTATCTCTCTACCGCAAAATATGATAGTGAATATTGTTCAACCTGGCACAAATTTAGCATAAACTTATTTGATTTATATCGGATAATTTATGAAACATACATGAATGAATATAATATTATAGTGAATTATGTTTACTTCGGAACTAATTTTGGAAAAACATTTTATATATTCATATTACTTTCGGATAACTTATGAAACTTCTTTAACATTGAAGGATCGCGCATCATTACGATAATCCCAAGTTGAATACATTGCTGCTCATTGGAGATGATTTAGCACAACCTTATCACTCAAGTGAGCTAATGATGCATACTCATAATATCATAACGAATATTGTACTCGCTAGTACTAATCAAGCAAAATACCCTTAGATGATTTAATAGTTATTTCTGCAAACGCTTCATAATATCGCTATTATGAGAAGCAGCATTTTTTGTAAACTATCGCATGTTAGATGTTATGACCCCTTATTGAAGACTTGTGGAGCAGCCGATGCACCGCGACCGATATCATTATAACTCAGACAAAACCCCTGCGACTAACGGCATGTACAAACAACCCCACATTTCATTGAAGACTCGCGGGGGTAGATACCTCACTGAAGCCCTGCGTGATAGACATCATTATACCTGCACACTCTGTATAACCTCACATACACACCTGTCTTGTTGGAGACCACACCTCGCGCCAGCTTCATTCAAATTCACATGACTGACGTCATACATAAACAATCTGTATAACCTCACATTCCATACCTCATTGAAGTTCCTCAACTTCATTTTTTATACTAAAAATAATATCCACATATCTATATGTTTAAGATGATTGAAATCGCATTTTGTAATATAGCAATCAAGTAAGGTACATACGGCTTGAATAAACGTCTTGAAAGTAATTTACTTATAAACATCGCGTTTGAGAAATGTAGAAGATATCATTTCCATACTGTATAACATGCCATCTATACACCCACTCCGATGAAGGAGCAGCAGCCCTCCCATGATACCTCGATGAAACCCTGGTCTCTTTCAAAAATCACGTGAATGACGATATGTACAAACAATACTATTTCAAAACCCTAGGACTGACGCTATGAAGAAGCAGCCTCACATTCCATACCTCGCTGTAGGCTTCGTGACATACCTACATGATTGACGTCATGTAAAACAATTACCTGCATCATATAGACTGCAATATACTCGCACTTATCACTCAGACCGGATACCCCGCGGTTATATCTACAACATTAAAATCGCTTGTTCTCAATTCCTCCATAGCTGAGCGGTTAAGGAGCTGGCTTTGGATTTCATTTCTCGGGTTCGATTCCCGTGTGTATAAAAATATTTCATTCTCATTAGAAGTGTTTGTATACTAGATTAAATTGTTTCAAATCCTCCGCGGTTAAACCGCCTAACTTTAGAGTTTATTTCCCGGGTGCGAATCTCGGTGTGTGTAGACAAAAAATCATTTCAGTAGAATGTGAGTACACAGGTGAGTGGTTCACTGACTTCACCCAACCATTGTTAGGGAAGAACCATACACAGATGATTAGTTCACAGACTCCACCAGACCATAGTTAGGGTAGAACCATAGACAGATGACTAGTTCATAGAACCATAGACTACCTACCCCATCGACGTGACTGCGCTTGCGTGATTGTGGATGACCTTGAAGGGGACCGTTTTCGCTATAATGAACCTTAGATTTCCTTATGGAGATTTACATGCAAAAAAGGGTGATTTTGAGGGAGAACTGTTTATTAAGAAAACGTAAACAGTCTGAGCCGTGAACGAAAATATGTAAAAAGTATTGTTTGGAACTGTATTGGTTTCAAACCAACAATTCCAGGAGCAGTCTGATTTCTAGTCATATCCTTTGACCGCACGGCCACCACCGCTGATGGTAACTTAATACTCTATTCGAAGAATAAACTCTCAAATTGGATTGAAGTCCATAATTCTAAAAGTAATCACTCGCAGATAGCTAGAAAATGAATTCAAATAATGAATTATCATTGGAATATATTTAAAAAAAATTTTATTTATTAAGAAAACGTAAACAGTCTAAGCCGTGAAGGAAAATATGTCAAAAGTATTGTTTGGAACACCATTGGTTTCGAACCAACAATTCCAGGAGCAATCTGATTTCTAGTCAGATCCTTTGACCGCACGGCCGCCACCGCTGATGGTAACTTAATACTCTATTCGAAGAATAAACTCTCAAATGGGATTGAAGTCCATAATTCTGAAAGTAATCACTCGCAGATAGCTAGAAAATGAATTCAAATGATGAATTGTCATTGGAATATATTTTTGAAAATGTTATTCATTAAGAAAACGTAAACAGTCTAAGCCGTCAAGGAAAATATGTAAAAAGTATTGTTTGGAACTCTATTGGTTTCGAACCTACAATTCCAGAAGGAATCTGATTACTAGTCAGATCCTTTGACCGCACGGCCACCACCGCTGATGGTAACTTAATACTCTATTCGAAAAATAAACTCTCAAATGGGATTAAAGTCCATAATTCTAAAAGTAATCACTCGCAGATAGCTAGAAAATGTATTCAAATAATAAATTATCATTGGAATATATTTTAAAAAATGTTATTTATTAGGAAAACGTAAACAGTCTAAGTCGTGAAGGAAAATATGTAAAATGTATTGTTTGGAACTCTATTGGTTTCAAACCAACAGTTCCTGGAGCAATCTGATTTCTAGTCAGATACTTTGACCGCACGGCCACCACTGCTGATGGTAACTTGTTACTCTATTCGAAGAATAAACTCTCAAATGGGATTGAAGTCCATAATTCTAAAAGTAATCACTCGCAGATAGCTAGAAAATGAATTCAAATAATGAACTGTCATTGGAATATATTTTTGAAAATGTTATTCATTAAGAAAACATAAACAGTCTAAGCCGTGAAGGAAAATATGTAAAAAGTATTGTTTGGAACTCTATTGGTTTCGAACCTACAATTCCAGAAGGAATCTGATTTCTAGTCAGATCCTTTGACCGCACGGCCACCACCGCTGATGGTAACTTAATACTCTATTCGAAGAATAAACTTTCAAATGGGATTGAAGTCCATAATTCTGAAAGTAATCACTCGCAGATAGCTAGAAAATGAATTCGAATAATGAATTGTCATTGGAATATATTTTTCAAAATGTTATTCATTAAGGAAACGTAAACAGTCTAAGCCGTGAAGGAAAATATGTAAAAAGTATTGTTTGGAACTCTATTGGTTTCGAATCAACAATTCCAGGAGCAACCTGATTTCTAGTATGATCCTTTGACCGCACGGCCACCACCGCTGATGGTAACTTAATACTCTATTCGAAGAATAAACTCTCAAATGGAATTGAAGTCCATAATTCTAAAAGTAATCACTCGCAGATAGCTAGAAAATGAATTCAAAAAATGAATTATCATTGGAATATATTTAAAAAATATATATTTATTAAGAAAACGTAAACAGTCTAAGCCATGAACGAAAATATGCAAAAAGTATTGTTTGGAACTCTATTGATTTCAAACCAACAATTCCAGGAGCAATCTGATTTCTAGTCAGATCCTTTGACCGCACATCCACCACCGCTGATGGTAACTTAATACTCTATTCGAAAAATAAACGCTATTGTTTGGAACTCTATTGGTTTCGAACATACAATTCCAGAAGGAATCTGATTTCTAGTCATATCCTTTGACCGCAAGGCCACCACCGCTGATGGTAACTTAATACTCTATTCGAAAAATAAACGCTCAAATGGGATTGAAGTCCATAATTCTAAAAGTAATCACTCGCAGATAGCTAGAAAATGAATTCAAATAATAAATTATAATTGGAATATATTTTTAAAAAAATTATTTATTAAGAAAACGTAAACAGTCTAAGCCGTGAAGGAAAATATGTAAAAAGTATTGTTTGGAACTCTATTGGTTTCAAACCAACAACTCCAGGAGCAATCTGATTTCTAGTCAGATACTTTGATCGCACGGCCACCACCGCTGATGGTAACTTAATACTCTATTCGGAGAATGAACTCTCAAATGGGATTGAAGTACTAATTCTAGAAGATATTACTCGCAGATAGATAGAGAATAAATTCAAATGATAAATTGTCATTGGAATATATTTTTGAAAATGCTATTCATCAAGAAAATGTAAACAGACTAAACCGTGAAGGAAAATATGTAAAAAGTACTACTTGGAACTCTATTGGTTTCGAACCTACAATTCCAGAAGATATCTGATTTCTAGTCAGATCCTACGACCGCACGGCCACCACCGCTGATGGTAACTTAATACTCTATTCGAAGAATAAACTCTCAA
Source organism: Endomychus coccineus (assembly GCA_958510875.1). NCBI lineage: Eukaryota > Metazoa > Arthropoda > Insecta > Coleoptera > Endomychidae > Endomychus > Endomychus coccineus. The sequence goes on along the minus strand of OY294070.1, from coordinate 56,729,102 downwards.
ATGGGATTGAAGTATATAATTCTAGAAGTAATTACTCGCAGATAGCTAGAAAATAAATTGAAATAATGAATTGTCATTGGAATATATTTTTGAAAATGCTATTTATCAAGAAAACGTAATTAGTCTAAACCGCGGAGGAAAATATGTAAAAGGTATTGTTTGGAACTCCATTGGTTTCGAACCTACAATTCCAGAAGATCTGATTTCTAGTCAGATCCTACGACCCCACGGCCACCACCGCTGATAGTAACTTAATACTCTATTCGAAGAATGAACTCTCAAATGTGATTGAAGTACATACTTCTAGAAGTAATTACTCGCAGATAGCTAGAAAAAAAATTCAAATAATGAATTGTCATTGGAATATATTGTTGAAAATGTTATTTATTAAGAGAACGTGAACAGTCTAAGCCGTGAAAGAAAATATGTGAAAAGTATTGTTTGGAACTCCATTGGTTTCGAACATACAATTCCAGCAGGAATCTGATTTCTAGTCAGATCCTTCTACCGCACGGCCACCACCGCAGATGGTAACTTAATACTCCTTTCGAAGAATAAACTCTTAAATGGGATTGAAGTCCATAATTCTAAAAGTAATCACTCGCAGATAGCTAGAAAATGAATTCAAATAATGAATTATCATTGGAATATATTTAAAAAAATGTTATTTATTAAGAAAACGTAAACAGTCTAAGCCGTGAAGGAAAATATGTAAAAAGTATTGTTTGGAACTCTATTAGTTTCGAACCAACAATTCCAGGAGCAATCTGATTTCTAGTCAGATCCTCTGACCGCACGGCCACCACCGCTGATGGTAACTAAATAGGTACTCTATTCGAAGAATAAACTCTCAAATGGGATTGGAGTCCATAATTCTGAAAGTAATCACTCGCAGATAGCTAGAAAATTAATTCAAATGATGAATTGTCATTGGAATATATTTTTGAAAATGTTATTTATTAAAAAAACGTAAACAGTCTAAGCCGTGAAGGAAAATATGTAAAAAGTATTGTTTGGAACTCTATTGGTTTCGAACCTACAATTCCAGAAGGAATCTGATTTCTAGTCAGATCCTTTGACCGCACGGCCACCACCGCTGATGGTAACTTAATACTCTATTCGAAGAATAAACTCTCAAATGGGATTGAAGTCCATAATTCTGAAAGTAATCACTCGCAGATAGCTAGAAAATGAATTCGAATAATGAATTGTCATTGGAATATATTTTTCAAAATGTTATTTATTAAGGAAACGTAAACAGTCTAAGCCGTGAAGGAAAATATGTAAAAAGTATTGTTTGGAACTATATTGGTTTCGAATCAACAATTCCAGGAGCAACCTGATTTCTAGTCCGATCCTTTGACCGCACGGCCACCACCGCTGATGGTAACTTAATACTCTATTCGAAGAATAAACTCTCAAATGGAATTGAAGTCCATAATTCTAAAAGTAATCACTCGCAGATAGCTAGAAAATGAATTCAAAAAATGAATTATCATTGGAATATATTTAAAAAATATATATTTATTAAGAAAACGTAAACAGTCTAAGCCGTGAACGAAAATATGCAAAAAGTATTGTTTGGAACTCTATTGATTTCAAACCAACAATTCCAGGAGCAATCTGATTTCTAGTCAGATCCTTTGACCTTACATCCACCACCGCTGATGGTAACTTAATACTCTATTCGAAGAATAAACTCTCAAATAGGATTGAAGTCCATAATTCTAAAAGTAATCACTCGCAGATAGCTAGAAAATGAATTCAAATAATGAATTATCATTGGAATATATTTAAAGAAATGTTGTTTATTGAGAAAACGTAAACAGTCTAAACCGTGAAGGAAAATATGTAAAAAGTATTGTTTGGAACTCTATTGGTTTCGAACCAACAATTCCAGGAGCAATCTGATTTCTAGTCAGATCCTTTGACCGCACGGCCACCACCGCTGATGGTAACTCAATAGGTCCTCTATTCGAAGAATAAACTCTCCAATGGGATTGGAGTCCATAATTCTGAAAGTAATCACTCGCAGATAGCTAGAAAATGAATTCAAATAATAAATTATAATTGGAATATATTTTTAAAAAAATTATTTATTAAGAAAACGTAAACAGTCTAAGCCGTGAAGGAAAATATGTAAAAAGTATTGTTTGGAACTCTATTGGTTTCAAACCAACAATTCCAGGAGCAATCTGATTTCTAGTCAGATACTTTGATCGCACGGCCACCACCGCTGATGGTAACTTAATACTCTATTCGAAGAATAAACTCTCAAATGGGATTGAAGTTTATAATTCTAGAAGTAATTAATAGCCTAGAAAATAATTTCAAATAGTAAATTGTAATTGGAATATATTTTTGAAATCGCTATTTAATAAGAAAACGTAAACAGACTGAACCGTGAAGAAAAATATGTAAAAAGTATTGTTTGGAACTCTATTGGTTTCGAACCTACAATTCCAGAAGGAATCTGATTTCTAGTCAGATCTTTCGACCGCACGGCCACCACCGCTGATGGTAACTTAATACTCTATTCGGAGAATAAACTCTCAAATGGGATTGAAGTACTAATTCTAGAAGATATTACTCGCAGATAGATAGAGAATAAATTCAAATAATAAATTGTCATTGGAATATATTTTTGAAAATGTTATTTATTAAGAAAACGTAAACAGCCTAAGCCGTGAAGGAAAATATGTAAACAGTATTGTTTGGAACTCTATTGGTTTCGAACATACAATTCCAGAAGGAATCTGATTTCTAGTCAGATCCTTTGACCGCAAGGTCACCACCGCTGATGGTAACTTAATACTCTATTCGAAAAATAAACGCTCAAATGGGATTGAAGTCCATAATTCTAAAAGTAATCACTCGCAGATAGCTAGAAAATGAATTCAAATAATAAATTATAATTGGAATATATTTTAAAAAAAATTATTTATTAAGAAAACGTAAACAGTCTAAGCCGTGAAGGAAAATATGTAAAAAGTATTGTTTGGAACTCTATTGGTTTCAAACCAACAATTCCAGGAGCAATCTGATTTCTAGTCAGATACTTTGATCGCACGGCCACCACCGCTGATGGTAACTTAATACTCTATTCGAAGAATAAACTCTCAAATGGGATTGAAGTTTATAATTCTAGAAGTAATTAATCGCCTAGAAAATAATTTCAAATAGTAAATTGTAATTGGAATATATTTTTGAAATCGCTATTTAATAAGAAAACGTAAACTGACTAAACCGTGAAGGAAAATATGTAAAAAGTATAGTTTGGAACTCTATTGGTTTCGAACCTACAATTCCAGGAGGAATCTGATTTCTAGTCAGATCTTTCGACCGCACGGCCACCACCGCTGATGGTAACTTAATACTCTATTCGGAGAATAAACTCTCAAATGGGATTGAAGTTCTAATTCTAGAAAATATTACTCGCAGATAGATAGAGAATAAATTCAAATAATAAATTGTCATTGGAATATATTTTTGAAAATGCTATTCATCAAGAAAATGTAAACAGACTAAACCGTGAAGGAAAATATGTAAAAAGTACTACTTGGAACTCTATTGGTTTCGAACCTACAATTCCAGAAGATATCTGATTTCTAGTCAGATCCTACGACCGCACGGCCACCACCGCTGATGGTAACTTAATACTCTATTCGAAGAATAAACTCTCAAATGGGATTGAAGTACATAATTCTAGAAGTAATTACTCGCAGATAGCTAGAAAATAAATTGAAATAATGAATTGTCATTGGAATACATTTTTGAAAATGCTATTTATCAAGAAAACGTAATTAGTCTAAACCGCGGAGGAAAATATGTAAAAGGTATTGTTTGGAACTCCATTGGTTTCGAACCTACAATTCCAGAAGATCTGATTTCTAGTCAGATCCTACGACCGCACGGCCACCACCGCTGATAGTAACTTAATACTCTATTCGAAGAATGAACTCTCAAATGTGATTGAAGTACATATTTCTAGAAGTAATTACTCGCAGATAGCTAGAAAAAAAATTCAAATAATGAATTGTCATTGGAATATATTGTTGAAAATGTTATTTATTAAGAGAACGTGAACAGTCTAAGCCGTGAAGGAAAATATGTGAAAAGTATTGTTCGGAACTCCATTGGTTTCGAACATACAATTCCAGCAGGAATCTAATTTCTAGTCAGATCCTTCTACCGCACGGCCACCACCGCAGATGGTAACTTAATACTCCTTTCGAAGAATAAACTCTCAAATGAGATTGAAGTCCATAATTCTAAAAGTAATCACTCGCAGATAGCTAGAAAATGAATGCAAATAATGAATTATCATTGGAATATATTTAAAAAAATGTTATTTATTAAGAAAACGTAAACAGTCTTAGCCGTGAAGAAAAATATTTAAAAATTATTGCTTGGAACGCTATTGTTTTCGAACCTACAATTCCAGAAGGAATCTGATTTCTAGTCAGATCCTTCGACCGCACGGACACCACCAATGATGGCAACTTAAAACTCTATTCGAAGAATAAACTCTCAAATGGGATTGAAGTTTATAATTCTAGAAGTAATTACTCGCAGATAGCTAGAAAATAATTTCAAATAATAAATTGTAATTGGAATATATTTTTGAAAATGTTATTTATTAAGAAAACGTAATTAGTCTATACCGCGGAGGAAAATATATAAAAGGTATTGTTTGGAACTCTATTGGTTTCGAACCTACAATTACAGAAGATATCTGCTTTCTAGTCAGAACCTACGACCGCACAGCCACCACCGCTGATGGTAACTTAATACTCTATTCGAAGAATAAACTCTCAAATGGGATTGAAGTACATAATTCTAGGAGTAATTACTCGCAGATAGCTACAAAATAGATTCAAATAATAAATAGTCATTGGAATATATTTTTGAGAATGTTATTCATTAAAAAAACGTAAACAGTCTAAACAGTGAAGGAAAATATGTAAAAAGTATTGTTTGGAACACTATTGGTTTCGAACCTACAATTCCAGAAGGAATCTGATTTCTAGTTAGATCCTTCGACCGTACGGCCATCACCGCTGATGGTAACTTAATACTCTATTCGGAGAATAAACTCTCAAATGGGATTGAAGTCCATATTTCTAGAAGGGATTACTCGCAGACAACTAGAAAATGAATTCAAATAATAAATTGTCATTGGAATATATTTTTGGAAATGTTATTCATTAAGAGAACGTAAACAGTCTTAGCCGTGAAGAAAAATATTTAAAAATTATTGTTTGGAACTCTATTGGTTTTGAACCTACAATTCCAGAAGGAATCTGATTTCTAGTCAGATCTTTCGACCGCACGGGCACCACCACTGATGGTAACTTAATACTCGAGTCGAAGAATGAACTCTCAAATGGGATTGAAGTCCATAATTCTAGGAGTAATTACTCGCAGACAACTAGAAAATAAATTCAAATAATAAATTGTCATTGGAATATATTTTTGGAAATGTTATTCATTAAGAAAACGTAAACAGTCTTAGCCGTGAAGAAAAATATTTAAAAATTATTGTTTGGAACTCTATTGGTTTCGAACCTACAATTCCAGAAGGAATCTTATTTCTATTCAGATCCTTCGACCGCACGGCCACCACCACTGTTGGAAACTTAATACTCTATTCGAAGAATAAACTCTCAAATGGGATTGAAGTCCATAATTCTAGGAGTAATTACTCGCAGATAGCTAGAAGATAATTTCAAATAATAAATTGTCATTGGAATATATTTTTGAAAATGCAATTCATTAAGAAAATGTAAACAGACTAAACCATGGAGAAAAATATGTAAAAAGTATTGTTTGGAACTCTATTGGTTTCGAACCTACAATTCCAGGAGGAATCTGATTTCTAATCGGATCTTCCGACCGCACGGCCACCACCACTGATGGTAACTTAATACTCGATTCGAAGAATAAACTCTCAAATGGGATTGAAATACATAATTCTAGAAGTAATTACTCGCAGATAGCTAGAAAAAAAATTCAAATAATGAATTGTCATTGGAATATATTTTTGGAAATGTTATTCATTAAGAGAACGTAAACAGTCTTAGCCGTGAAAAAAAATATTTAAAAATTATTGTTTGGAACTCTATTGGTTTCTAACCTACAATTCCAGAAGGAATCTGATTTCCATTCAGATCCTTCGACCGCACGGCCACCACCACTGATGGCAACTTAATACTCTATTCGAAGAATAAACTCTCAAATGGGATTGAAGTTATAATTCTAGGAGTAATTACTCGCAGATAGCTAGAAAATAATTTCAAATAATAAATTGTAATTGGAATATATTTTTGAAATCGCTATTTAATAAGAAAACGTAAACAGACTAAACCGTGGAGGAAAATATGTAAAAAGTATTGTTTGGAACTCTATTGGTTTCGAACCTACAATTCCAGGAGGAATCTGATTTCTAGTAAGATCTTTCGATCGCACGGCCACCACCACTGATGGTAACTTAATACTTGATTCGAAGAATAAACTCCCAAATGGGATTGAAGTCCATAATTCTAGGAGTAATTACTCGCAGATAGCTAGAAAATAATTTCAAATAATAAATTGTCATTGGAATATATTTTTGAAAATGATATTCATTAAGAAAATGTAAACAGACTAAACCGTGAAGGAAGATATGTAAAAAGTACTATTTGGAACTCTATTGGTTTCGAACCTACAATTCCAGGAGGAATCTGATTTCTAGTAAGATCTTTCGACCGCACGGCCACCACCACTGATGGCAACTTAATACTCTATTCGAAGAATAAACTCTCAAATGGGATTGGAGTTATAATTCTAGAAGTAATTACTCGCAGATAGCTAGAAAAAAAATTCAAATAATGAATTGTCATTGGAATATATTTTTGGAAATGTTATTCATTAAGAGAACGTGAACAGTCTTAGCCGTGAAGAAAAATATTTAAAAATTATTTTTTGGAACTCTATTGGTTTCTAACCTACAATTCCAGAAGGAATCTGATTTCTATTCAGATCCTTCGACCGCACGGCCACCACCACTGATGGCAACTTAATACTCTATTCGAAGAATAAACTCTCAAATGGGATTGAAGTTATAATTCTAGAAGTAATTACTCGCAGATAGCTAGAAAATAATTTAAAATAATAAATTGTAATTGGAATATATTCTTGAAATCGCTATTTAATAAGAAAACGGAAACAGACTGAACCGTGAAGGAAAATATGTAAAAAGTATTGTTTGGAACTCTATTGGTTTCGAACCTTCAATTCCAGGAGGAATCTGATTTCTAGTCAGATCTTTCGACCGCACGGCCACCACCACTGATGGTAACTTAATACTCGATTCGAAGAATAAACTCTCAAATGGGATTGAAGTCCATAATTCTAGGAGTAAATACTCGCAGATAGCTAGAAAATAATTTCAAATAATAAATTGTCATTGGAATATATTTTTGAAAATGCTATTCATTAAGAAAATGTAAACAGACTAAACCGTGAAGGAAAATATGTAAAAAGTACTATTTGGAACTCTATTGATTTCGAACCTACAATTACGGAAGATATCTGATTTCTAGTCAGATCCTACGACCGCACGGCCACCACCGCTGATGGTAACTTAATACTCTATTCGAAGAATAAACTCTCAAATGGGATTGAAGTACATAATTCTAGAAGTAATTACTCGCAGATAGCTACAAAGTAGATTCAAATAATAAATAGTCATTGGAATATATTTTTGAGAATGTTATTCATTAAAAAAACGTAAACAGTCTAAACCGTGAAGGAAAATATGTAAAAATATTGTTTGGAACTCTATTGGTTTCTAACCTACAATTCCAGAAGGAATCTGATTTCTATTCAGATCCTTCGACCGCAAGGCCACCACCACTGATGGCAACTTAATACTCTATTCGGAGAATAAACTCTCAAATGGGATAGAAGTTATAATTCTAGAAGTAATTACTCGCAGACAGCTAGAAAATAATTTCAAATAATAAATTGTAATTGGAATATATTTTTGAAATCGCTATTTAATAAGAAAACGTAAACAGACTAAACAAACCGTGAAGGAAAATATGTAAAAAGTATTGTTCGGAACTCTATTGGTTTCGAACCTACAATTCCAGGAGGAATCTGATTTCTAGTCTGATCTTTCGACCGCTCGGCCACCACCACTGATGATAACTTAGTACTCGATTCGAAGAATAAACTCTCAAATGGGATTGAAGTCCATAATTCTAGGAGTAATTACTCGCAGATAGCTAGAAAATAATTTCAAATAATAAATTGTCATTGGAATATATTTTTGAAAATGCTATTCATTAAGAAAATGTAAACAGACTAAACCGTGAAGGAAAATATGTGAAAAGTACTCTTTGGAACTCTAATGGTTTCGAACCTACAATTCCAGAACATATCTGATTTCTAGTCAGATTCTACGACCGCACGGCCACCACCGCTGATGGTAACTTGATACTCTATTTGAAGAATAAACTCTCAAATGGGATTGGAGTCCATAATTCTAGAAGATATTACTCGCAGATAGATAGAAAATAAATTCAAATAATAAATTGTCATTGGGATATATTTTTGAAAATGCTATTCATTGAGAAAATGTAAACAGACTAAACCGTGAAGGAAAATATGTAAAAAGTACTATTTGGAACTCTATTGGTTTCGAACCTACAATTCCAGAAGATATCTGATTTCTAGTCAGATCCTACTACCGCACGGCCACCACCGCTGATGGTTACTTAAAACTCTATTCGAAGAATAAACTCTCAAATAGGATTGAAGTACATAATTCTAGAAGTAATTACTCGAAGATAGCTACAAAGTAGATTCAAATAATAAATAGTCATTGGAATATATTTTTGAGAATGTTATTCATTAAAAAAACGTAAACGTAAAACGTAACGTACAAATAATAAATTGTAATTGGAATATATTTTCGAAATCGCTATTTAATAAGAAAACGTAAGCAGACTAAACCGTGAAGGAAAACATGTAAAAAGTATTGTTTGGAACTCTATTGGTTTCGAACCTACAATTCCAGAAAGAATCTGATTTCTAGTCAGATCTTTCGACCGCACGGCCACCACCGCTGATGGTAACTTAATAATCTATTCGGAGAATAAACTCTCAAATGGGATTGAAGTCCATAATTCTAGAAGATATCACTCGCAGATAGATAGAAAATCAATTCAAATAATAAATTGTCTTGGGAATATATTTTTGAAAATGCTATTTATTAAGAAAATGTAAACAGACTAAACCGTGAAGGAAAATATGTAAAAAGTACTATTTGGAACTCTATTGGTTTCGAACCTACAATTCCAGAAGATATCTGATTTCTAGTCAGATCCTACGACCGCACGGCCACCACCGCTGATGGTAACTTAATACTCGATTCGAAGAATAAACTCTCAAATGGGATTGAAGTCCATAATTATAGGAGTAATTACTCGCAGATAGCTAGATAATAATTTCAAATAATAAATTGTCATTGGAATATATTTTTGAAAATGCTATTCATTAAGAAAATGTGAACAGACTAAACCGTTAAGGAAAATATGTAAAAAGTACTATTCGGAACTCTATTGGTTTCGAACCTACAATTCCAGAAGATATCTGATTCCTAGTCAGATTCTACGACCGCACGGCCACCACCGCTGATTGTAACTTGATACTCTATTTGAAGAATAAACTCTCAAATGGGATTGGAGTCCATAATTCTAGAAGATATTACTCGCAGATAGATAGAATATAAATTCAAATAATAAATTGTCATTGGGATATATTTTTGAAAATGCTATTAATTGAGAAAATGTAAACAGACTAAACCGTGAAGGAAAATATGTAAAAAGTACTATTTGGAACTCTATTGGTTTCGAACCTACAATTCCAGAAGATATCTGATTTCTAGTCAGATCCTACGACCGCACGGCCACCACCGCTGATTGTAACTTGATACTCGATTCGAAGAATAAACTCTCAAATGGGATTGAAGTCCATAATTATAGGAGTAATTACTCGCAGATAGCTAGAAAATAATTTCAAATAATAAATTGTCATTGGAATATATTTTTGAAAATGCTATTCATTAAGAAAATGTAAACAGACTAAACCGTTAAGGAAAATATGTAAAAAGTACTATTTGGAACTCTATTGGTTTCGAACCTACAATTCCAGAAGATATCTGATTTCTAGTCAGATTCTACGACCGCACGGCCACCACCGCTGATGGTAACTTGATTCTCTATTTGAAGAATAAACTCTCAAACGGGATTGGAGTCCATAATTCTAGAAGATATTAATCGCAGATAGATAGAAAATCAATTCAAATAATAAATTGTCATTGGAATATATTTTTGAAGATGCTATTCATTAAGAAAATGTAAACAGACTAAACCGTGGAGGAAAATATGTAAAAAGTACTATTTGGAACTCTATTAGTTTCGAACCTACAATTCCAGAAGATATCTGATTTCTAGTCAGATTCTACGACCGCACGGCCACCACCGCTGATTGTAACTTGATACTCGATTCGAAGAATAAACTCTCAAATGGGATTGAAGTCCATAATTATAGGAGTAATTACTCGCAGATAGCTAGAAAATAATTTCAAATAATAAATTGTCATTGGAATATATTTTTGAAAATGCTATTCATTAAGAAAATGTAAACAGACTAAACCGTTAAGGAAAATATGTAAAAAGTACTATTTGGAACTCTATTGGTTTCGAACCTACAATTCCAGAAGATATCTGATTTCTAGTCAGATTCTACGACCGCACGGCCACCACCGCTGATGGTAACTTGATTCTCTATTTGAAGAATAAACTCTCAAATGGGATTGGAGTCCATAATTCTAGAAGATATTAATCGCAGATAGATAGAAAATCAATTCAAATAATAAATTGTCATTGGAATATATTTTTGAAGATGCTATTCATTAAGAAAATGTAAACAGACTAAACCGTGGAGGAAAATATGTAAAAAGTACTATTTGGAACTCTATTAGTTTCGAACCTACAATTCCAGAAGATATCTGATTTCTAGTCAGATCCTACGACCGCACGGCCACCACCGCTGATGGTAACTTAATACTCTATTCGAAGAATAAACTCTCAAATGGGATTGAAGTCCATAATTCTAGGAGTAATTACTCGCAGATAGCTAGAAAATAATTTCAAATAATAAATTGTCATTGGAATATATTTTTGAAAATGCTATTCATTAAGAAAATGTTAACAGACTAAACCGTGAAGGAAAATATGTAAAAAGTACTATTTGGAACTCTATTGGTTTCGAACCTACAATTCCAGAAAATATCTGATTTCTAGTCAGATTCTACGACCGCACGGCCACCACCTCTGATGGTAACTTGATACTCTATTTGAAGAATAAACTCTCAAATGGGATTGGAGTCCATAATTCTAGACGATATTACTCGCAGATAGATAGAAAATAAATTCAAATAATAAATTGTCATCGGGATATATTTTTGAAAATGGTATCAATTGAGAAAATGTAAACAGACTGAACCGCGAAGGAAAATATGTAAAAAGTACTATTTGGAACTCTATTGGTTTCGAACCTACAATTCCAGAAGATATCTGATTTCACGTCAGATTCTACGACCGCACGGCCACCACCGCTGATGGTAACTTATACTCTATTTGAAGAATAAACTCTCAAATGGGATTGGAGTCCATAATTCTAGAAGATATTACTCGCAGATAGATAGAAAATAAATTCAAATAATAAATTGTCATTGGGATATATTTTTGAAAATGCCATTAATTGAGAAAATGTAAACAGACTAAACCGTGGAGGAAAATATGTAAAAAGTACTATTTGGAACTCTATTGGTTTCGAACCTACAATTCCAGAAGATATCTGATTTCTAGTCAGATCCTACGACCGCACGTTCACCACCGCTGATGGTAACTTAATACTCTATTCGAAGAATAAACTCTCAAATGGGATTGAAGTACATAATTCTAGAAGTAATTACTCGCAGATAGCTAGAAAAAAAATTCAAATAATGAATTGTCATTGGAATATATTTTTGAATATGTTATCTATTAAGAGAACGTGAACAGTCTAAGCCGTGAAGGAAAATATGTGAAGTGTATTGTTTGGAACTCTATTGGTTTCGAACCTACAATTCCAGGAGGAATCTGATTTCTAGTCAGATCTTTCGACCGCACGGCCACCACCTCTGATGGTAACTTAATACTCGATTCGAAGAATAAACTCTCAAATCGGATTGAAGTCCATAATTCTAGGAGTAATTACTCGCAGATAGCTAGAAAATAATTTCAAATAATAAATTGTCATTGGAATATATTTTTGAAAATGCTATTTATTACGAAAATGTAAACAGACTAAACCGTGAAGGAAAATATGTAAAAAGTACTATTTGGAACTCTATTGGTTTCGAACCTACAATTCCAGAAGATATCTGATTTCTAGTCAGATTCTACGACCGCACGGCCACCACTGCTGATGGTATATTGATACTCTATTTGAAGAATAAACTCTCAAATGGGATTGAAGTATATAATTCTAGAAGTAATTACTCGCAGATAGCTAGAAAAAAAATTCAAATAATGAATTGTCATTGGAATATATTTTTGAAAATGTTATTTATTAAGAGAACGTGAACAGTCTAAGCCGTGAAGGAAAATATGTGAAGTGTATTGTTTGGAACTCTATTGGTTTCGAACCTACAATTCCAGGAGGAATCTGATTTCTAGTCAGATCTTTCGACCGCACGGCCACCACCACTGATGGTAACTCAATACTCGATTCGAAGAATAAACTCTCAAATGGGATTGAAGTCCATAATTCTAGGAGTAATTACTCGCAGATAGCTAGAAAATAATTTCAAATAATAAATTGTCATTGGAATATATTTTTGAAAATGCTATTCATTAAGGAAATGTAAACAGACTAAACCGTGAAGGGAAATATGTAAAAAGTACTATTTGGAACTCTATTGGTTTCGAACCTACAATTCCAGAAGATATCTGATTTCTAGTCAGATTCTACGACCGCACGGCCACCACCGCTGATGTTAACTTGATACTCTATTTGAAGAATAAACTCTCAAATGGGATTGAAGTCCATAATTCTAGGAGTAATTACTCGCAGATAGCTAGAAAATAATTTCAAATAATAAATTGTCATTGGAATATTATTTTGGAAATGCTATTCATTAAGAAAATGTAAACAGTCTAAACCGTGAAGGAAAATATGTAAAAAGTACTATTTGGAACTCTATTGGTTTCGAACCTACAATTCCAGAAGATATCTGATTTCTAGTCAGATTCTACGACCGCACGGCCACTACCGCTGATGGTAACTTGATACTCTATTTGAAGAATAAACTCTCAAATGGGATTGGAGTCCATAATTCTAGAAGACATTACTCGCAGATAGATAGAAAATAAATTCGAATAATAAATTGTCATTGGGATATATTTTTGAAAATGCTATTAATTGAGAAAATGTAAACAGACTGAACCGTGAAGGAAAATATGTAAAAAGTACTATTTGGAACTCTATTGGTTTCGAACCTACAATTCCAGAAGATATCTGATTTCTAGTCAGATCCTACGACCGCACGGCCACCACCGCTGATGGTAACTTAATACTCTATTCGAAGCATAAACTCTCAAATGGGATTGAAGTACATAATTATAGAAGTAATTACTCGCAGATAGCTAGAAAATAAATTGAAATAATGAATCCTACGACCGCACGGCCACCACCGCTGATCATAATTTAATACTCTATTCGAAGAATAGACTCTCAAATGGGATTGAAGTACATAATTCTAGAAGTAATTACTCGCAGATAGCTAGAAAAAAAATTCAAATAATGAATTGTCATTGGAATATATTTTTGAAAATGTTATTTATTAAGAGAACGTGAACAGTCTAAGCCGTGAAGGAAAATATGTGAAAAGTATTGATTGGAACTCTATTGGTTTCGAACAAACAATTCCAGAAGGAATCTGATTTGTAGTCAGTTCCTTCTACCGCACGGCCACCACCGCAGATGGTAACTTAATACTCCTTTCAAAGAATAAACTCTCAAATGGGATTGAAGTCCATAATTCTAGAAGTGATTACTCGCAGATAGCTACAAAATAGATTCAAATAATAAATAGTCATTGGAATATATTTTTGAGAATGTTATTCATTAAAAAAACGTAAACAGTCTAAACCGTGAAGGAAAATATGTAAAAAGTATTGTTTGGAACTCTATTGGTTTCGAACCTACAATTCCAGAAGGAATCTGATTTCTAGTTAGATCCTTCGACCGTACGGCCATCACCGCTGATGGTAACTTATACTCTATTCGGAGAATAAACTCTCAAATGGGATTGAAGTCCATAATTCTAGAAGTAATTACTCGCAGACAACTAGAAAATAAATTCAAATAATAAATTGTCATTGTAATATATTTTTGGAAATGTTATTCATTAAGAAAACGTAAACAGTTTTAGCCGTGAGGAAAAATATTTAAAAATTATTGTTTGACACTCTATTGGTTTCGAACCTACAATTCCAGGAGGAATCTGATTACTAGTCAGATCCTTCGACCGCACGGCCACCACCACTGATGGCAACTTAATACTCTATTCGAAGGATAAACTCTCAAATGGGATTGACGTTTATAATTCCAGAAGTAATTACTCGCAGATAGCTAGAGAATAATTTCAAATAATAAATTGTGATTGGAATATATTTTTGAAATCGCTATTCAATAAGAAAACGTAAACAGACTAAACCGTGAAGGAAAACATGTAAAAAGTATTGTTTGGAACTCTATTGGTTTCGAACCTACAATTCCAGGAGGAATCTGATTTCTAGTCAGATCTTTCGACCGCACGGCCACCACCACTGATGGTAACTCAATACTCGATTCGAGGAATGAACTCTCAAATGAGATTGAAGTCCATAATTCTAGGAGTAATTACTCGCAGATAGCTGGAAAATAATTTCAAATAATAAATTGTCATTGGAATATATTTTTGAAAATGCTATTCATTAAGAAAATGAAAACAGACTAAACCGTGGAGGAAAATATGTAAAAAGTATTGTTTGGAACTCTATTGGTTTCGAACCTACAATTCCAGAAGATATCTGATTTCTAGTCAGATTCTACGACCGCACGGCCACCACCGCTGATGGTAACGTGATACCCTATTTGAAGAATAAACTCTCAAATGGGATTATAGTCCATAATTCTAGAAGTAATTACTCGCAGATAGCTAGAAAATAAATTCAAATAATAAATTGTCATTGGAATATATTTTTGGCAATGTTATTTATTAAGAAAACGTAAACAGTCCAAGCCGTGAAGGAAAATAGGTAAATAGTATTGTTTGGAACTCTATTGGTCTCTAACCCAAAATTCCAGAAGGAATCTGATTTCTATTCAGATCCTTCGACCGCACGACCACCACCGCTGATGTTAACTTGATACTCTTTCTGAGAATAGACTCTCAAATGAGATTGAAGTCCATAATTCTAGAAGTGATTACTCGCAGATAGCTAGGAAATGAATTCAAATAATGAATTGTCATTGGAACATATTTTTGAAAATGTTATTTATTAAGAAAACGTAAATAGTCTAAACCGTGGAGGAAAATATGTAAAAAGTATTGTTTGGAAATGGGATTGAAGTCGCAGATAGCTAGAAAATAATTTCAAATAATAAATTGTCATTGGAATATATTTTTGAAAATGCTATTCATTAAGAAAATGTAAACAGACTAAACCATGACGGAAAATATGTAAAAAGTACTATTTGGAACTCTATTGGTTTCGAACCTACAATTCCAGAAGATATCTGATTTCTAGTCAGATTCTACGACCGCACGGCCACCACCGCTGATGGTAACTTGATACTCTATTTGAAGAATAAACTCTCAAATGGGATTGGAGTCCATAATTCTAGAAGATATTACTCGCAGATAGATAGAAAATAAATTCAAAAAATAAATTGTCATTGGGATATATTTTTGAAAATGCTATTGAATGAGAAAATGTAAACGGACTAAACCACCGTGAAGGAAAATATGTAAAAAGTACTATTTGGAACTCTATTGGTTTCGAACCTACAATTCCAGAAGATATCTGATTTCTAGTCAGATCCTACGACCGCACGGCCACCACCGCTGATGGTAACTCAATGCTCTATTCGAAGAATAAACTCTCAAATGGGATTGAAGTCTAAACAGTCTAAACCGTGGAGGAAAATATGTAAAAAGTATAGTTTGGAACTCTATTGATTTCGAACCTACAATTCCAGAAGGAATCTGATTTCTATTCAGATCCTTCGACCGCACGACCACCACCGCTGATGGTAACTTGATACTCTATTCTGAGAATAGACTCTCAAATGGGATTGAAGTCCATAATTCTAGAAGTAATCACTCGCAGATAGCTAGAGAATGAATTCAATTGATAAATTGTCATTGGAATATATTTTTGAAAATGCTATTCATGAAGAAAACGTAAGTAATGGTAACCGCAAAGATAAATCTCTGGAGGACTATAGTCCTTCTATTCATTTCGAACCTACAGTTCTAAGAGGAATGTGATTTCTGGTCAGATCCTATGACCGCAAGTACACCACATCTGATGATATTGCAATACTCTATTCGAAGAATAAACGGTCAAATGAGATTGACGTCCCTAATTCTAGAAGTATTTATTCGCGGGTAGCTAGAAATCAATTTTAGGTCATACATTGTCATCATGATATATTTTTGAAAGTGTTAGTCATGAAGAGAGCGTAAACAATCTTAACCAGAAAGGGGAATACGTAAAAAAGTATAGTTCGGAAATTCTATCCGTTTCGAACCTACAGTTCCAAGAGAAATATGATCCATAGTCAGATCCTTCGACCTCACTGCCACAACCGGTGATGATAACTCAATACTCTATTGGGATTGACGTCCATTATCATAGATGTAATTACTCCCAGGTAGATACAAATTATTTTGTCATCAGAACATATTTTTGAGAGTGTTATTTATGAAGAAAGCTTAACCGAAAGGAAAATATGTGAAATGTATTGTTTCGAATTTTATTGGTTTCGAACCTACAGTTCCAAAAGGAATCTGATTCCTACACAGGTCCTTCGAATTCACGGCCACCACCGCTGATGATAACCCATCACACTATAAGAATAAATGGTTAAATGAGATTGTCGTCCATAATTCTAGAAATATTTACACGCAGGTAGCTAGAAAATAGTTTCAAATAATACATTGTCATCAGAATATATTTTTGAAAATGTTGTTCATGAGGTATTGTTTGGAATTCTATTGGTTTTGAACCTACAGTTCCAGAAGGAATCTGATTTCTAGTCAGATCATTCGACCGCAGGGCCACCACCGGTGATGATAACTTAACACCCTATTCGAAGAATGAACGGTCAAATGTGATTGACGTTCACAATTCTAGGAGTAATTAATCGCATGTGTTAAGGAATTAATTTTAAATTATACATTGTCATCAGAATATATTTTTAAAAGTGTTATTCATGAAGAAAGCGTGAACAATCGTAACCGGGAAGGAAAATTTGTAAATATTTAATGTTTGGAATTATATTGGTTTCGAACCTACAGTTCCAAAAGGAATCTGATTTCTAGTCAGATTCTTCGACTTCACGAACACCCCCCCCCCTGATAACTCAATACTCTATTCAAAGTATAAACAAACAAATTCAAATCACATACATAATTCCAGAAGTAATTACTCGCAGCTAGCTAGAAAATAATTTCAAATAATAGATTGTCATCAGAATGTATCTTTGAAAATGTTATTCATGAAGACAATTTTATCATGAACTGTGTTCCAAAGTCATTTCGGTATCACCAAATATATATGGCATCAGTATTTACACACACTCAACAAACTAACCTGCCATGACGTTGCCTTTCGGAAAGCGACAATTTAATCATAAACTGTATTCCAAAGACAATTTAGTAGTAAACAGTATTACAAAATGCATAGCAAAATACATATAGATAATGATGCCGCTTGTAATAAGTACAGGAAGTTTGATCGTAGCGTTATCATCAAATATATTTAGCATCAGTATTTACACACATTTAACAAACTAAACTGCGATGACGTTGTCGGTTGAATTAGCCACAATTTGATCTTATACGGCATTCCAAACACAATTCATTCGTAAACGATATTCCAGAATATATAGCATCAGCATCTACACTTATTGGACAACCTAATCTGGAATACGGATAATTTATCCGTAACGGTATCACCAAATATATATGGCATCAGTATTTATTTATTTATTTATTTCACAAGAACAAACAGGTTTCAATCACTTATAACCTACTTAAATGTTCTACAGTTATCTAAAAGCCGTCCAATGATTAATGACAAGAAACTATATATAGTTTGAAGAAAAAACAAAAAAAAGGAAGGAAAATCAAATACTCAATTGATACAACAAAACTAGAACTAATCTACAACCCTACTGCAGGCCCACAACTACTCCACCAATTCCTCGGCCATCGGTACCAACAAGTCCACCCAGATCTGCCTGTCACTATCTAGAGCACTCGCCAACATATACACCACATTCATTAAAAATCATTCCCACCAACCCGAACCGCCTTCGGTTGAACTGCGTTACTCAACTCCAACAAACCTTGTCGAAACTGTCGCATGCTCACATTGAACAATCCACACTTCAGATATGTACAGTGCTATCATAAATTTTACACATTCTTGTTATAGGAGAATCGCTACGCGTAGGAGTCAGGAAAAGTAACTGTATGGGACGTATTCTGCTGTTGAAAGTATAAGATTTCAGCACTGAAAGTAGCTTCGGTGAATCTATTAAGGAACCAAACAGCTTGTGCAGAAAATACATACTAGCAGTTTCTCGTCTATAGCATAGCTTGATAAGGTCGAACTCCTGCGAATTGCTGAATAGGAATCAAATGGAGGGTATCCTCGATACTTTTTGGAGTACATATATTTAATTGCCGAATTCTGAATAGTCTCAATCTGTGAAGCAATGTATGTGGAAGAATTCTACACAATAGAAGCATACTCCAGAATGGGTCGAACCAACGAGAAATAGAGATGCCTGAAACTCACATATGTTCTGAACTCCCTCCCTACACGCTCAATGGAACCGAGCTTTCGACGTAATGTACTGGATGTGATCACCAAATCAAAACCACACCCAAATTCCTCATTGATGTAACTCTCTTCAAGTTTGACTTACCAATATGGTATATGAAAAAGATGTGATTCTCAATTCTGGTATATGTCATTACGTTACATTTATATAAGTTGAGAGGCAATTTGTTATCTATCAACTAGTTATAGATACTATTTAGGTCCTCCTGTAGTGGGATGCACTTCGACAGAGTCGACACCGACTTGAAGACCTTAAAATCGTCTGCATATGTCAGACTTCTGGATTTAATCCTTTGGGGCAAATCGTTGATGAATAACATGAAGAAGAGAGGCCCAAATTTCTAGCCTTGGGGTACACCCGGAACTATCTAGAAGGCAAACGAATCCACGCCAAGATAGTTCACTGTCTATAATCTCCCTTGTAAATATGATGTAAAGAAATGTAGAGCAATTCTATCAAATTCTAGTTGAGCTAATTTGGTCAGCAACAGATCATGATTCACCCTGTCGAATGCCTTCGAGAAATCCATGTATATCGTTAATACTCGGTGAGAAGAGATCAGATTCAAAGTATTCTTCATTATCAATTCTGACAGACAGTCAATATAATAATTAAATTACAAAAGAACGTTAGTCATAAACATGGATTACATGATCAAACTAAATAATATCAACACTCTCACTTAATCCATATTCATGACAAACCCAACTCAAATAGAAAATCTTTAAATAAATGTAAAGATAGTCCTTTAGTGAAAATGTCAGCAAGTTGTTCTTGCGATGAAATATATTTCAACATAATTTGGCCTGTATCTAGTGCTTCTCGAATGAAATTATATTTCACATCTATATGTTCCAATCTTTGATGTTTTCTATGTTCAGTAGCAATTTTTATACATATATCTTCATGAAGTATCGTTGCTTCATAATTTGGCCTGTATCTAGTTCTTCTCGAATGAAATTATATTTCACATCTATATGTTCCAATCTTTGATGTTTTGTATGTTCAGTAGCAATTTTTATACATATATCTTCATGAAGTATCGTTGCTTCAGTTAATATAATATTCATTCCGTTCAACAATCCTCTCAACCAAAAACATTCACTCACTGCTGATGCAAGAGCATCATATTCTGCTCCGGCAGTTGGAAGTACAACTGTTGATTGCCTTCTGGTAGATCAAGAACCAATAGGACCAAAACATTCGAAAATATATCCCGATGTGGACTTCCGATCTTGCAGATCATTTGCAAAATCTGCATCACAGGAACCTTCCAATATATTATATTTCTGTTTACTGAAAATAAGACTAAGATCTTTCGAAAATTCAAGGCACCTTGAAATTCTTTCCAAATGAGACCAATGTAGATCCGATGCCTTCGATTGGAAATGACTGAGGAAATTGACGGCGTAACATAGATCAGGTCTCGAATTCACCATTAAATACATCAAACATTCTAAAACTTCTTTATAAGAATATTTTGTTAATGGTCTTATTTCATTTTCAAATTTCAAATTGACCTCTATTGGAGTTTTTGCAGCATTACAATTCATCATATTGAATTTTTGGAGAAGTTTGGATATGTAATGACTTTGATTCAATTTAATTAATTGATTATTTCTATCATAAATGATTTTAACCCCCAGAAAAATATCAATGTTTTCCATACACTTCTGAACGGCCAAAACCGACAAGATTCTAATTGTTATTATATTTGCTAAAGGAGCATAGGTTTCACGATAATCATAACCATATCGATATCACCTTTTGCAACTAACCTTGCTTTGTACCTAGTTTCATTTTTATCAGAATCAATATCAGTAATTGTGAAAATCCATCTACAATCAACTATTTTCCTCCCTTCCGGTTTTTGAACAAGTGTCCTAGGTCAATTTCCGTAGAGTGATTCCAATTCTTCATTCATCGCAGACTCCCACTGTTTCCAACATGGATGACTTTTCACTTCATCATAAGACAATGGTATATTATTAACAAGTGCTTCAGCTGAAAGTGCAAATATTACTGGATCTCCAGAAAATGAAAGATCATTTTCACACGATGGAACATGTTAGTTCATTTCAGAATCTTCGTGCCACAAAGGAGATTTTCTAATTCAGGATATGTGTTCTGATGATCCAGAATGATTGTCGTCTTCTTAAGTCTCTATCAGCTTGATTTACTAAATATTTTCTGCAAACATTCTCATCGCTATGAATTTCACACATAGTCGTTTCTTCGGATTCAGTTTTGTCTGCATTACTCACCAGATGAAACTCATTTTTTTTATTTTCAACAACAACCAGAGGACATGTTCCAAAATTTCCCATGCATTCCATTGATTCATCAAATATCACATCTTCCAATCTTCACACATTCATGCTTACAATCCAACAAACTGTATCCATTTGGAGCATAATCAATCATAATACATTCCAAACTTCTTATCAAATTTGCTATTTCGAAACTGTTTAGGTTTGTGAAGATATGCTTCACAACCAAATATATGTAAATTTGGTTTCTTACCATTCCATATTTCAAATGGTGTTTGAGATTTTATAGCTATTGTGGGAAATCTATTCAACAAATATGCTGATGTTCTGACTGCTTCATCCCAAAAATGTTTATTCATATTTGCACCAATAATCATAGAACTTGCCTTTTCAACTGAAATCTTTCAGCATGACCATTTTTTTCTGAAGAATATGGTACAGTATAATCAATAATGATTCCATTCAAATAACAAAAATCTCTAAGCTCTTTAGAAACATATTCTCCACCATTATCACATCTCAATTCCAAAATTGATTTGCCTAAATATGCTGTCGCAATATTTTTTCATGATTTAAAATATCCAAATACCTCAGACTTCGAAGACAATAAATATGTCATGCAGAAATGAGAAAAATCATCAAGAAATGTCAAAAAATATCGTTCATTATTCCATGTAGATGGCGTTATTGGACCAAATACATCTGTATGAACAATTTCTAGAGGTCTTGTTGCTCTTGTTCTATGACCTCCATATGACAATTTATGTTGTTTAGCATCCACACAACTCTCACAGAAATTTCTTTCAGTCAAACCGTTCAGTTCGAAACCTTCTACCATGTTTTCCAATTTTCTGATATACTGTTCATTCAAATGATCAAGCCATTGATGCCAAATACCATAGCTATTATTTTCAGCAATATAAACTTCATCGAAATCTTTATCAACATCAAGGATTACTTCATTCAGAGTGTTATATTTAAAGCCACTTACCACAACTACATTATCTTTCAATATGCTGACTACATTATTATTGAATACTACCTTGAAACCATTTTCTTCAATTCTACTAGCTGACAAGAGATTTTTTCGGAAATTAGGTACATAAATCACATTATTGATGATACAAATATGTTTAACACCTCTAACATTATTTGATACTCTCAAATATCCGACATGTGTGCCTTCTGAATCTTGACCAACTTTAGCTAGACCTATTTTCAAAGAAGTCTTCAATTCCCGTACTCCCTCCAGTAAATTCATATCATTTACAAGATGATCGGATGCTCCCGAGTCTACACACCAGGATGACTCTCTCGAATTATTCGTCAAACATCCTCCGTTCATCTTGAATGCTATAGCTCCTATATCCTCTTCTGAATCAGCATTTTTGAACATATGAGCTTGCTTCTTTCTTTGCCAAGGTTGTTTTCTTGAAAAACGATGCTTTGGTCTATTAGGACATTCATTTCGAAAATGTCCTACTTCATTGCATCCAAAACAACGAACTTCATTTCTTCTGTTTTGTAGCTTGGAACCAATTAACGCACAATATCATCAAATTTCACCAAATGATTTCACATTGACATCCCCTCTTCATATTTCATTGTCAGTAAATTTCTCAAAAGATAAAGTCTATTAGAAACCCCTTTTCTTCCAAATGTATACACAAGCTTATCCCATTTTTCTTTTGCTTCAGATCCCTCTCGATCGTACTATAAATGTGTATCAGCAACACACTGAACTATTATTGATTTTGCTTTACTGTATTTCCTATCAAATACCTTCTTATCATCTCCTTGTTCTGGCCGAAGTTCGTTAAGACATTTCAAAACATCATGTTCTTCTAGAATTGTTTCTACTCGAAACTTCCATGTACTAAAGTCCAAACTTCGGGAAGGATTAATACCATACTTGTCCAAATTTTTCTCTGGGCCCATAACTCGTTAATACTCAGTGATAAGAGATCAGATTCAATGTATTTTTTATTATCAATTCTGACAGACAGTCAATATAATAATCAAATTACAAAAGATTGTTAGTGAAAAACATGGATTACATGATCAAACTAAA
This sequence comes from Endomychus coccineus, assembly GCA_958510875.1. Classification (NCBI taxonomy): domain Eukaryota; kingdom Metazoa; phylum Arthropoda; class Insecta; order Coleoptera; family Endomychidae; genus Endomychus; species Endomychus coccineus. Next base: position 56,705,543 of record OY294070.1, on the reverse strand, counting down.
TATATCAACATATATTACATCAACCGAGTGCCCCTGCTTCATCTCGCTGTGTAAGAAATCAACCAGGATTAATAAGTAAATTTCTACTGATCGCTTTCTGAAAAAACCATCTTGTTCTGAGCAAATCAAATTTTTTACATTAAAATAAACCTTGTCGTAAATGATGTGCCCAAAAATATTTGCCAGTGCACTCAGTATTGTTATTTGTCTGTAGTTGATGAATAATTTTTTGTCATTATAAATCCAATATGTATGGTTTTTGATCTCCCAAAACTCCGCAGCAAATACCTCAGTTCTGACTGAGAAATTGAATAATACGAGCAATGGGTATATTGAGTGTTCAAAGCATGCTTTGTGAATATATGGGGGAATATTATCCGAACCAGAATATTTTTCTGGTTTGAGCTTTTTATAGCGTTGTTCACATCCGCTATTGTAATTTGTTCAATACTGATACCTGAAAAGTTTCCTTGAGCAGATGTCACGAAGCCATTCACATCATATGATACACTGCCATCAATTACCGACATGAAGTACCTTGCAAATCCGTCAGCTATCTTTTTTTTGTTCCTAGTTAATCTATTATTAACCCTGAATGTCGTTTCTGAAGAGGAAGTGCCTTCTTGCCGTTAATACAGTTCCAAAAAGCATTCATGTCAGTTGGTATATTATTATACATAATCATTGTAAGCAGTTTTGATTTCTTTTTTCATAGACTTGCTCAGAGTTACATACTGAGTTAAGTGAAACGGAGACGTGTTCTTTCGTTTTCTATGGAGCTCTTCCATCCTTAAATATGTTATTATTTTACCTGTGAACCAAGCTGTGAAACGTCTCCTGTTCGATCTAACACGGGGAACACAAACATCTGAAATGTAATAGAACTTGTCATAGAAAACTAGTACAGCGTGGTTTACATCACGACAGTGACCTAGCATTTGCCAATCACAATCTTTCAGCATCTCAGTCAGTAAGATAAAATGCATTTCTGAAATCGTACCTGCCTAGATCTCTATTATCCGTGGTATCACAACAAATATTCAAACATCACGGAGGATGTTAACTACCATTTGTAGAGCTGGATGCTCTAGATCGACAATTACTAGAGGCTCATCCCCCACCCCGACTTTAAGATCTAAGTGACTTAAGATCAAATCAAGTGTTCTATCATCCTCATTCACGCAGCAGTTGCGCGATCTCAGAGAACAAAAGTCCAAAATCTTCTTCACACACCTGGAATTCATTCCATAGTTGCAGCCGTATTGCATTCCAACTATTCTTGGAATATTGAAGTCAGCAGTGATCACCAGCCTATCTTCGATCGCCATGTCATGCGACAGTGTGTCAAAGGCAGACGCTAACTTACGGTATATCTGTGAATTTGAGTTGGGCGCTATATATATCGTGCCAAACACAAGAGATACATCACCAATCTTAGCCCTTACCAAAATCATCTCTAATTATGTATGAACAAAAATCAATTTAGAAACATATTTGTGATAAGTTCACTTAAAGTCAACGTCACTTATACTATTTATCCTGTTCTGTGTTTATCAGTGTTAGTTGTTTATTTAATTTGTCTTTTGTCAATCATTATTGTTTTAATAAGTCAACAAAAGCCTACAGTCAGGTACTCATTATTCTTATACTACAATTTTATTGACTTATTCTTTTTCAACAATATGGAAAAATATCTTAAGCCTAGTCGCTTTGACACAAGTCTGGACTCACCGATGGCCGATAAAGAGTTTACGCACTGGTTCGCTACATTTGAAAATTTCTTGAATTCTTCATCCGAAAATCTGAATGATGCCAATAAATTCAAGGTAATAGCAAATTTTCTTTCATTTAACGTTTACGAGATGATTAGCGAGTGTACAACGTACCAGGATACTGTCACAATTCTAAAAGTCGCTTACATTAAGAAGAAAAGCGAGATTTGCTAGCTGTACGTAAACAACATTCGAAAGGAAGCATTGATCAGTACCTTCATACGTTAAAAATATTGAGCAAAGATTGCAACTTTGCTGCTGTAACCGCTGAGCAACATCGAAATGAGTATATACGTGATTCTTTCATTAATGGACTATCATCACCTCAGATCCGTCAACGTCTTCTTGAAGAAAATACTTTAAGTCTAGACGAAGCAAATAAGCGCGCTGTGGCTCTTGAAATGGGGCATAAGCATGCTGAAGGATATTCTCAAATTAATTATTCATGTGCAAGTATCAATAAAGGGGACTCTGCTCCCGAGACTGCCATTTTAGTCCAGGGCGAGACGGACTGTTCTAGTAATGCGGGGGTAATGTGTGCGGGCATACATTCGGACAAGAATAAGTGTTATTTTTGTGGTTACAAACGTCATCCGCGATCTTCCTGTCCGGCTAGAGATGAACAGTGTAGTATTTGTAAAATCATGGGCCACTATGCACGAGTTTGCCGAAAATCAAAGAAAACTGAGAAAACAAAAACTGTTTCTGCGGCAGTTATCGCTTCTTTAGGTGACGGGTTTTTACAACAGCTGAGTCAAGTGGTTACTACAGCTACTGTAAATGGAGTTCCTTCTAATTGCTTGGTAGATACAGGAAGTTCAGGCAGTTTCATCTGCCTCAAATTCGTTATCAGGCACGATATTAACATAATTCCTAATGAAGGATGTGTTTCCATGGCATCTACTTCTTTGTGGACCAAGGTTGAAGGGTACGTTAAGGTGAAACTTGAAATTGGCTAACATTGCTACCCAAACTGTCAACTTACTGTTCTTAAGAAACTCTGCTCAGACGTCTTGATTGGACATGATCTATTGAAGGAACACTCAAAAATCATGTTGAATTTTGGAGGTGAAAAATCTTCACTAACCATCTGCTCGTCCATCGCCAATATCGAACGACCCCGTCTCTTCAGTCACTTAACCAAAGACTGTCGACCAGTTGCCACTAAATCTCGCCGTTACTGCGAAGCAGATATAAAATTCATTGAAGATGAAGTCGCTCGATTATTGTCAGAAGGGATTATTGAGCCCAGTAATTCTTCATGGAGGGCACAAGTGGTTGTAGTTGAAAATGAAAATCACAAGCAACGATTACTCTCAGACCGTAAATAAGTATACACTCCTCGATGCTTATCCCCTACCAAACATTGACAATGTTGTTCGGGCAATTGCGAAATATAAGTACTTTAGCACAATTGACTTAAAAAATGCTTACCATCAAATTCTCATCTGCGAAGACGATAAGAAATTCACTGCATTTGAAGCAAAAGGTAAACTGTACCAATTCACTCGTATACCTTTTGGAGTCACAAACGGAGTGGCCTGTTTCCAACGAATTATAGACAAAAAAATCTCTGAAGAAAAGCTTACTAGAATATTTGCGTACCTCGACGACATAACGGTATGTGAAAACGACAAGGATGATCACGATAAGAATCTAAATAAACTTTTGTTGACCTTCACAAAATTAGGAATAGAAATCAACAAAAAGAAGAGCAATTTTAACCTTACCTCTATTAACTTACTTGGACACCTTGTTTCACACAACTCAATAACGCCAGATCCAGCTCGTCTGACTCCTTTATTAACCATGCCACTGCCTCAAGACACCGCCTCCCTAAAAAGAGCTCAGGGATTTTTCGCTCACTATTCAAAGTGGATATCACATTTGTAACGAAGCTTAAATTTCGAAAGATTATTTAATTCAGATCAGGCAATAAATACGGATGTTACATGTAATTTCAGTTTGAACAGTTCATTATTTCAATAGATATGAATGAATTCCGAATGTGTATTCCGTGATTGCCACTTTTCTAAATCTCCGTAATTTGAAATAAGTATAATTATTCAAATAGATGAATCTAATTCACGCCCGTTCAAAATTGCATTTCATTCCGATAAAAACATGTTGCAAAAACAGGGGCTGGCCAATTAAGACACCAAACTTTGTGCAGTCTTATGTATAAAAAGGGCGAACATCCTAAAAACTCCGATAACACTTGTTTACTCCGCAGGGAAGAACTCGTGTGATATCATGAGCGCGAATTTTAGATCTAAAAAGTAGCGTCACTTTTAACCATTGTTCGGGGCATAAGTAAAAACTATTGGCACAAAAATAAGGATTTGGTGGAGCAGACCTGTCCGGAACCTCGGAAAAGATATAAAAGCCGTGACGACCGAAAGATCGCTCTCTTGTGTTTTTGAATTTCGAGCCGTACAGTATCTCTTGTGTTTTTGATTTTGATCAGTGAAGTAACTCTTTTGTGATTTCAATTTCAATCAGTGAAGTAGCTCTTGTGTTTTTGATTTTCAATCAGTGTAGTAGCTCTCTTGTGTTTTTGAATTTCGAGCCGTACAGTACCTCTTGTGTTTTTGATTTAAATCAGTAAAGTAGCTCTCTTGTGTTTTTGATTTTCAACTAGTAAACTAGCTCTCTAGTGTTTTTGAATTTATTCGAGTGTGAGTCAGATATTTAAAAGCTGTGAAGTAATAATAGTGTTCCGTTTGTGTTTGTGAATTTTACAAAAAGGTAAATGGCTTAATATTTTATATTCGGGCATTACGATATATCTTCCGAATCCGAACCGACCGTATTTAAACCGTTTGATATATCGTAGTGCGTTTTAACAACATTTCAAGTAATATGGCTATCTGAATATTTACCGAATACAGCTATTACGCTGAGACCTGTTTGATTCGTACTTTTCCGCAAATTGATCATTCTGAATCATTCATCAACCGATCCCGTACCGCTGAATTAAATTAAGTGACCGGACTTATTGTAGAGTTGACTTCTTGAAAGAGTTTTCATTTACCGTTTGAGCTTCATTACATTTTCCGTCTGGGTGTAATTTTGTGAAACAATACCGTTCAATTGCATTTATATTGATTATTCTGAAAGTGTACTTGTTAAAATCATTATATATTTTAATATTTGGAATTCCCTGTTTTATTAAATTATTTCTGCTCCAACTTTAACGAGCTAAGTTATAACCAGGTATCAATTGTAATTAAAGCCTACAATTTCGATACTGTTTTCTGCCCATTGGACTCTGGTTATACTTCACTGTAGCTACCCTAGGGACAAGGCTATCTTTAGATAGCATAGTGACGATCCTTGTGGAGAGGACCCTAGCAGAAGTCCTCAAAAAGAGTTAACCTTTGGGATAAATCTGGCGCCCGAGGATTCGAAGCTTACCGCAGTAAGCGATTTACCGAAAAGCGACAAGGGCACGTTATACATTTTTCAGATAAGATTAAGAAGCTTTCAGACTGTCGTTCTTTTCCACTAGGAACTGAAGCTGCAACGGCATTTGAGAGCCTCAAGAAAGATATAATGAACTCCATGGTTACAACTGTGAAAAATGATTCTCTTCTGGTGGTGGAAACGGATGCCTCTGATGTGGCTCTTGCTGCGACCCTGAGCCAAGAGGGGCGCCCTGTAGCGTTTTTCTCAAAGACATTGAACAAATCTGAGAAGGGACACTCATCAATTGAAAAAGAGGCTGCAGCTATAGTAGAATCGCTTAGGAGCTGGAAAGCTTTTCTTATTGGGAAGCATTTCAATCTTATTACAGACCAAGAGGCGCTGTCGTTCATTTTTAACAAAAAACATGCGAGTTAAATCAAAAATGAGAAGATTACTCGTTGGAGATTGGAATTGGCCCCGTTTTCATATGATATTATTTACCGTCCAGGAAGGGAGAATGTCGGGGCTGACACCTTGTCCAGGATCTGTACTGCAACCCAAAAGACAGAATTATATGAGCTTCACCAATCATTGTGTCACCCGGGCGTAACCCGTATGTTCCATTGGTTAAGGAGTAAAAACCTGCCATATTCGCTCGATGATGTTAAAAAACTCACTGCCAGTTGTTCTATCTGTACAGAGGTAAAATCCAGATTTTTCAAAACCAAAGGAATTCTTATTAAAGCTACATCACCGTTTGAGCGCCTAAATATCGATTTTAAAGGACCACTTCCTTCAAAGTCAAGGAACGTTTACATATTGAGCATCATTGACGAATTCTCTCGATTTCCATTTGCCTATGCCTGCAGAGATATTTCAGCAGCTACTGTGATTAAATGCTTCAAGGATCTTTTCTATACTTTTGGAACACCTGCGTATATACACTCCGATCGAGGGACCTCTTTCATGTCTCAAGAATTTAAATCTTTTCTAAACGCAAATGGAGTTGCTTCAAGTCGAACTTCCCCTTACAACCCTCAAGGAAATGGTCAGGTAGAACGATTCAATGGAACATTATGGAAAACCGTTAGCTTGGCACTGAAAACACGTAATCTTCGTATTCAAGATTGGGAAGAAGTCCTACAAGAATCTCTTCATTCCATTCGATCTCTACTATGCACTACGATTAATTGCACTCCCCATGAACGTTTTTTTATTCATCCTAGACGTACCGCCAACGGGGTCACCTTGCCATCTTCGATAGCTCCTGGACTAGTACTCGCTAAACGGAATGTAAGAGTTAGCAAATATGACGATCTTGTAGATGAAGTGGAGTTGTTAGAAGCTAATCTTCAGTACGCTATTATTCGTAGAAAAGATGGTCAAGAATCCACTGTATCCTTGAGACAACTAGCTCCAAGAGGAAACAGTTCAATGGACCAAACGCAACTTCCTTATTCTGCCAATCAACAAACAAACATCACCCATCAGCAACCTGAGAATAAAGCGACAGAGACCTCAAATTCAGATTCTGCAGAGGCAGAAGTTCTCCCTCCGACCCATCAAATGCCACGATCTGATGTCGAGGCAAGCATGCCTGAAAGACCTCGACGCACCAGAATTAAGTTAACTCTATAAAATCATTCTCGATTTTATTTTGCATTGTTTTTTAAAATTTGAGGAGAATGTGATAAGTTTACTTAAAGTCAACGTCACTTATACTATTTATCCTGTTCTGTGTTTATCGGTGTTAGTTGTTTATTTAATTTGTCTTTTGTCAATCATTATTGTTTTAATAAGTCAACAAAAGCCTACAGTCAGGTACTCATTATTCCTATACTACAATATTTCTTCAGGATCGCTATCAGAATGCCGCCTCCTTTTTTCTAGTCCTGTTGAACGATCTCTGTCCCTCCTGTATACCACATACCCATCGTTTAACATCTCAGAGTCGTATATATCTTCCTGCAGCCAAGTCTCCGTGAGCATGATGACGTCAAAACGTCTGACAAAACACTATTGCGGAGAGTGACGGTTTTGGTTCTTAATCCTCTAACATTCTAATAATAGATATTGATCTTACGTTCAGACTCATGAACAACACGGATAACACACAAACTATAAAAGCCAGAAACATATTCACCATTCAGCCTACAATCTGACTGCTTATCTACAATGACCAAAGTAACGTTCCAGAAGAATATTCACTACTTTATTAACTACCTTCTTGAACTCTATACAATGAATATTTTATGCAATTAACAGACTGATATCCGCGTACAATGACTAATGACAACTAGACTACAGCAAATAGGCAAGTACCCGCGAAACAGGCAGGTCAACACACAAGGGTTACAGTAAAGCAAACAAAAATAGACAGTTAAAACTAAGGAAAATTGATTGATAAAACTTAAAAAGTCGCTTCACCACAATTTACACACATTTAACAAACTAACCTGCGATGACGTTGGCACTTTGTAACACTTATATATTAGCTGCTTTAACAAGGGCTTAAAACTTTACTTTGACCACAAAAGCAACAAAATATAAGGTTATTAATTGACCAGTTCACGTTTTCGAATTACTATCTAATGAACCAACAATTCCGTTATTATCTCCTCTAATGATTTCTTACCTTTTTAACTGTCCCACTTTGAGAACGTGGACAGGTGCACACGGTTAGCTCATATTACTTTTTCTAAGAGTTGGGGGGGGGGGGGTGATCTAATGTAAATAATATGAATCAATCAAAGTTGTATGGCGCCAGGACCCTATAACCGGTAAAGAGCACTGTTAATGTTAATTCAACTTCCGGTTGGCAAAAAGTGGTTATTCTGAATGAGTAAAAAGGTAACGAATAGCTGGAGAAATAAAATTCAACACAATTAGAATGAATTCGATATAATTACGGAAATTAATCGGTTGTAGTAACATATGATGAAGAAGATCATTGGAGCAAACAAAAGGAATATTAATAGACATGAAATAATTAATCGATTAATTCTGAAAAAGCTATTTAAGGAAAATTAACACATTACTCTGTCAAATAATTCCTTGAGAATATTATAATTATATATAAGGCTATTTGATTTTAAACCTAAAATGATAAAGTCATAATTGAAGCCAAAAGTTGATAAGAAAATTGAATAGCCAACGGTAATCCCCAAATTATACTATGATTTTTTTTACACGCGGGGGAGCTAGGCCAATATATGCATATATTCCGGAAAACTCCGTAGATATAAATATATATTTATATAACTGTCGTTTCAATTCCAATTACCGACCGGTTAATCATGTACAATAATACTTAGAAAAACAGGAGACGTTATTTGATATGAAAAAATTTGTTACTAAACTTGAATTAAGGTGAATGATTAAATTCTAAATATCAAAACTAACATCAACATTGTACAACATCTATCAAATTGTCTGACATTCAATCTGCTTCCTAGATACATTCGCGGGCATTCTCTGATGGTTATGTTCTGTTCTTGCAAATCGACCGCCGAATATATCCAGTCAGCTGTTTGACTAGTAGAGGACAGTTGTAGGATACCAGAAACTTCGCAATTATCGCTGATGGCAAATGTATAGAAGTAGTTCTGCCTATTGCGGGTTTTCAGAATATATGAGGAACTTCATCTATTATTGTTGAAATAACTTGTCAGAGGTTGTCCTATCCAGAAAAAAGGCAGTTTCCATGAAAACATAAGGCTGGGTCTTCCTACACTAGTTGTGACTAATATAAGGCCGTCTCACCCTACACTAGTTGTGGCTTAAATGGAATGCGGACATGTGGGGAAATGTCGTGAATTGGTAATCGTATTTTATCCGTTTAAAAAAACGCAAATCATTTGATTCACACAAAATGATCATCCAATTATTCAATCAATTATTTAACGATGAAGCAGTTATGATTGGAATAAATCCTTCGTTTCGAAGCAAACTACACAAAATCACTAAAACCACTTACTACGAAGATTACCTCATGACCGTCTTCTTGAAAATCGTTCTTTTTACCTTTTTGGCGATAATTTATCACCAAATATATATAGAACAAGTATTTACACACATTCCTCAAACTAACCTGCGATGACCATGTCGGTTGAAATAGCAACAATTTGATCATCAACTGTATTCCAAAGACGATTCAATCGTAAACGGTATCGTAAATACAGATATTTCTGTCGACACGGTATCACCAAATATATATAGCATCAGTAGTTAAACACATTCAACAAACCAGCTTGCGATGACGTTGCCGTTTGGAATAGCGACAATTTAATCATAAACCATATTCCAAAGACAATTCATTCGTAAACGGTATTCCAAAATACATAGCATCAGTATCTACACTTATTGCACAAACTAACCTGAGATAATGTTGCCGCTTGAAATATAGATAATTTAGTCGTGACGATATCAGCAAATATAAATGGCATCAGTAGTTACACATATTCAACAAACTAACCTGCGATGACGTTGTCGCTTGGAACAGCCACAATTTGATCATAAACTATATTCCAAAGACAAATCAATCGTATACGGTATTCCAAAATACATGACATCAGTATCTACACTTATTGGACAAACTAACCTGCAATTATGTTGCCGCTTGGAATACAGATAATCTAGTCGTAACGGTATCACCAAATACATATGGCATCAGTATTCACAAACATTTAACAAACTAACCTGCGATGACGTTATCACTTGGAATAGCCACAATTTATTCATAAACGGTATTCCAAAGAGAATTCAATCGTAAACGGTATTCCTAAATACATAGCATCAGTATCTACACTTATTGAATGAACTAACCTGGGATAATGTTGCCGCTTGGAATACAGATAATTGAGTCGTGACGATATCTACGAATATATCATATCATGGCATCAGTATTCACACACATTCAACAAACTAACCTGCGATGACGTTGCCACTTGGAAAGCGACAATTCAATCATGAACTGTATTCCTAAATACATGGCATCAGTATCTACACTTATTTAACAAACTAACCTGATAATGTTGCAGCTTGGATTTCCTGTACTCGAAGCGTAATGGTATCACCATTACGCGATTATGCGATAACGTTGCCACTTTGAATAGCGACAATTTAATCATAAACGGTATTCCAAAGAAAATTGATTCCTAAACGGTATTCCAAACTACATAGCATCAGTATCTATACTTATTCAACAAACTGACCTGATAATAATGCCGCTTGGAATACAGGAAATTTAATCGTAACGGTATCACCAAATATACATGGCATCAGTATTTACACACATTTAACAAACTAACCTGCGATGACGTTTTTGCTTGAAATAGTGTCAATTCATTCATAAACTGTATTCCAAAGACATTTTTGGTCGTAAACAGTGATCCAAAATACATAGTATCTGTATTTACACTTATTTAACAAACGAACATGAGATAATATTGCCTATTGGAATACAGGAGATTTAGTCGTAACGGTATCACCGAATATATACAACATCAGAATTTAAACTCATTTAACAAACTAAGCTGCGATGACGTTGCCGCTTGGAATAGCGACAATTTAATCATAAACGGTATTCCAAAGACAATTGATTCCTAAACGGTATTCCAAAATACATAGCATCAGTATCTAAACTTATTCAACAAACTAACCTGATAATAATGCCGCTTGGAATACAGGAAATTAAGTCGTAACGGTATCACCAAATATACATAGCATCAGTATTTAAGTTAAATGTGTGTTAACAAACTAACCTGCGATGAATTTTTTGCTTGAAATAGTGTTAATGTAATCATAAACGGTATTTCGAAGACAATTTATTCGAAACGGTATTCCGAAATACTCAGCTTCAGTATCTACACTTATTGAACAATTTAACCTGGGATAATGTAACCGCTCGGAATACAGATAATTTAGTCATAACGGTATCACCAGATATATAGCATCAGTATTCACACACATTCAGCAAATTAACCTGGGATGATGTTTTCGCTCGGAATAACGACAATTTAATCATGACCTGTATTCCATAGAAGTAGCTACAGTGAACTATTTTGCGCCAGGAAGTGACGTCATCGACCGGATGTTGCGCGCGCAGCTTCGGATGTGAAGTTACTAACCCGCGAAATTCAAACGTGACTTACGATGATTACAGAACTTCCGACCATGCAGATCTGGGTCATAGAATGTGAGGTTAGTTGGATGTGACGTCATCGACTCGCGAAACTCAAACGTAACCATAGAGCTTACGATGATAACAGAAATTGAGTTCATAGATGTCTGAGTCATAGAATGTGAGGTTTAGTTGGATGTGACGTCACCCACCCGTGAAATTCGAACGTAACTTACGATAATCACAGATGTCTAGATCAAGGTCATAGAATGTGGGGCTAGTGGATATGTGCTGTGTGTACGTCACATATCCTGGCAACTGTCATGACGTCTACCCATGAATTCTGAACTATCATGGCGGGAGTTCTCATGACTGACGTTGAATGTGTTATGACAGGTGAATGAACTGTCATACAGGTTGTTTGTGAGAGAGAGTCACGTGGTTTTGAAAGAGGTGTCATGTCGGCTATCACGTGGAGGTGTCACGTGGGTCTCCAGCGAGGTGTTATGGCGGCTATCACATGCCGTAGTCATAGAAACCATGGAACTATAGGCTACAGAGCTAACCTGAGTCACAACCATAGAAACCATAGAGCTATAGGTTATGGAGCTAACCTAAGTCGCAACCACAGAGCATCATGGTGGCTGAAAGAGGTGTCATGGTGTCTATCACGTGGGTCTTCAACGAGGTGTCATGGCGTCTACCACGTGAACTGTCATGACGGATCTGTCATAGCGTGTGTGTGTCTGTCATGGCGTACGTGAACTGTCATGACGGTTCTGTCATTCGCAGCTGTCACGTGCAGAATGTTTATTTCCATATTTTTGATGTGGGAAAATCAATATGATGCATGCAAATTGGGTGGGGAGAACATCAAACTATAGCTTTATGTGTATCATAATGATTTTGACGAGTGAGTGGTGTTTTATTGAATTGAAGATCCGGCGGTCATAGTTTACGAACGATGATGACGTCACTGCTTCAAACCGTTGCCAGTAACTGATTCAATCCGGCGACCATAGTTTACGAATGATGATGACGTCACCGGTGACATCAACTGATTCAATCCGGCCACGACAGTTTACGAACGATGAAGACGTCACCGGCGACATTCGCTGATATACCCAAGGTTTTCATATTTCCGCAATCGTTAGGTGTGAAGTTGTTGACAGACCAAAATGTTATTATTATTATTTTTTTTCTCATGTTTCCTCGCTGTTCAAGCGAACGCATATTTAGTGAAATATGGTTATATGAAGAAAATTCCAATGGTTCGAGTGATACGGAGGATGAGATCAAGGCGTTTCAAGAATTCTATCGTTTACCTACAGATGGCACCCTAAATAATGAGACTCTGAAATTAATGAAAACAAAAAGATGTGGAGTAGGTGATGATCCTTTCCAGTACAGGATAACTTAAAAATGGTTGAAGCAGAAATTGACATGGCATTTTAGATATACCGGCACTCAATTGGTTCAAATGATTACAGAAATTTTCGGAATATGGAGCAGATATTCAGGATTGAATTTTGAATATGCAACGAGCGACAGAGCCGATATACTTATTTTGTTTCAAAAGGGTATCCATCAAAGAATATCGAACAACAAGGAGTGCTTAGGGGTGCTTGACGGACCTGGAACTATTCTCGCGCATTCGCGCTACCTCAGCAACTACCTTAACAACTAGTACTCCTGCACCTCCAGATATATGTAATATGAAACGGCTACACACCTTCCTAGTGGTGAATCAACGATTGTATACATTCTACGGAAGATGGGTTTGGGTGGTGGATTTAGAAACTAGAATCATGGAGCAGCCAATGTTAATTACGGACTTGTTATCATTTTTACCACGCAATTTCAAGAAAATATCTGCAATTTATCAACGGCCCTCAGGAGAGATTGTATTCTTCATAGATAGAATGGTGTATATGATGAGATTTCCAAGTTTAGAGCTGGTTAACGGTTGGCCAAAGTCCAATTCACACACGTTGAAAATACCTAATGTTCATATACAGGGTGTGGTGACTTCATATACAGGACATACCTATGCTTTTTACAATAATCATTACTTTGTTGAAATGAACGAGTGCAACTTCAGCCCTAAATATCACGATTTGACAACAAAGCTCTTTATACAGCCCCCACATCGACATCAGCCGTATTTCGGTACATCGATGGAATATTATATTTTTTCCAGAAAGATATGGTTTATCACTATAACGAGTTCTTCCACACCTTGGTGAAGGTGGAAAAATTTAATCCAAACATTTTCGGTATACAATGCTCAAATGTGAGCTTATTCGTCCAGTCGAAAGAAATATTGAAAGAGGTTCTATCACGACAAACTAACTCAATGGGAGCCTTGACAGCTGAAGATGAAGATGATGAATATGTGGAAGAAGAAACGGTCGTTCCAAACAACTAAGAGGAATTGATCGATTTTAGGAGAAAACAAACTGATGACAAATCTTTGGATTCTCCCTTCTCCTCAAGGTGACGATCATTGCACTGAGGGTGGAACTAATAATTGGCAAACTGAAGGAGCACAACCAACAGCACCGATTAATTTAAACTGGAGCAACATCACAGAAAGAAAATGGAATTTATGAAATAAAGTGTTTTGATCTTGGCATCTTTTCAGTTTTACTACTCAAAATCTTGTTGAAAATGTGAAAGAAACGTATTAATAGATACTGATTTTGACGAGTAAGGGGTGTTTTATTGGATTGACGATCTGACGATCATAGTTTACGAACGATGATGACGTCACTGCTTCAAACTGGTGCGAGGAACTGATTCAATCCGACGACCATAGGTTACGAACGATGATGACGTAATCAACGATTTTCGCTGATTCAATCCAATGATCATAGTTTACGAACGATGATGAACACTTCGATAATGAAACATATATATAATAATAAACGCGAGCACATTCCACAACTTCCTCTATTTTTATTTTTGAAATAATAGAAGGAGGACTTCATATTTTCACATCAATATTATGACGTGTACCTTGCGACTTTTCGGTAAAGTGCTGATTTCAAATCCTCGAGCGCCAGATTTTTCTGAAGGTTAACTCCTTTTTGGAGACTTCTGCTAGGGTCTTCACCACAAGGCTTGTCACTCTGCTATCTATAGATAGCCTTGTCCCTAAGGTAGCTACAGTGAAGTATAACCAGAGTCCAATGGGCAGAAAACAGTATCAAAATTGTAGGCTTTAGTTACAATTGATACTAGGTTAAAGCTCGTTTGAAGATGGAGCAGAAATAATTTATCAAAACAGGGAATTCCAAATATTAAAATATATAATGATTATTATAAGTACACTTTCGAAATAATCAATATAAATGCAATTGAACGGTATTATTTCATGAAAATTACACCCGGGCCGAAAATGTAATGAAGCTCAAACGGTATATGAAAAATGGTACAACATATACATTGTTGCGATATGTTCGGTATTGAAATTCAATTCAACGGTACGGAATCGGTTGACAAATGAATCACATTTGTCAATTTGCGGAGAATACAAATCAAACAGGTCCTAGCATAATGAGCGGTATCCATTAAATATTTAGATAGGAATGATACGTGAAATGTTCAAATCACACTACGATATATTGAACGGTTAAAATTTTGGTCGGATCGGAAGATATTGACTTGCACCAGTTTTCCGATTGTACGATATCAGATTTTACGATATTTTCGGTTAATTACTCTGATTGAGTTTATTCTATCATAACAGCCACCCCTGGTATTAACTATCAACGGAGTTCCTGGTAATTGTGTGACAGTGTTAGATTTTATACACTTTACAGATTCAGAATCTAGACAATTAGGGCTTATACTTCCGGGTTGACACAGCGTGCACAAGTCCTAACTATCGTATCTGCAATAACCACTATATCCACGGCTGAGGACTTCTCATAGTATTAAGGAAATTATTACGATTCTCAATCACACAACCCAGCTTATACTTTCGGGTTGACACAGCGTGCACAAGCCGTTGGTTGTTTGGTCGTCTAGGATATACTTATACTTCCGGGTTGACACAGAGTTCACAAATATACCAAAGACGCCCCTGTCGTTCAAACATACACACTCTGTACACACCACACAATTATTTGAATATTTCAATTCACGTGCGAATTCAAATCGTGTGCACCTATGACGGGATAAACTCTCACTATAACAATTCAAATTACTGAAAACTACGGAACTCAGATATCGTACAAACGTTTACCAATCACAACAATAATCATTAACTACGGAAATCAATATATCGTAATGCCCAAAAATATTAACTATTTGCTCATTTACCTTATGTAACAATCTCACTTAAACGGAACGCTTATTGTTAATTCACAGTTTAACTCTGACTTAAACTCGGATTTTTAATTCACCTCGATTCTTATCTCAATTTCACGTCCATGGTACTGATTTATAATCACAAAAGAGCAACTGTACTTATCGAAATTCAAAATCACAAAAGAGAGCGATCTGTTATCGGTCACGGCTTTTATATGTTTTCCGAGGTTCTGGACAGGTCTGCTCCACCAATTCCTTATTTTGTGCCGAGGGTTTTTTACTTATGTCCCGAACAATGCTTAAAAGTGACGCTACTTTTTGAATCTAAAATTCGCGTGCATGATGCTCCAGTAGTTTCTCCCGGCACACTAAGCAAGTATTATCGGAGTTTTTTTAGTTGTTCGCCTTTTTTATACATAAGGTTGCACAAAGTTTGATGCATCAACTGGCCAGACCCCTGTTTTTGCAACATGTTTTATCGGAATGAATGCAATTTTTAAACGAGCCTGATTTTGATTCATCTATATGAATAATTACATTTATTCGAAATTACGGAGATTTAGAATGACAATCACGGAATATACATTCGGAGCTCACGCATATCTATTGAAATAAGGAACTGTTCAAATTAGGTTTGCATGTAATATTCGTATTTACTGCCTGATCTAAAATGAATGATATTTCAAAATTCAAGCTTCGTTACATCCCCCCCTAAGTTCGGTTAAAAATGAAAGAATATGATTCTTTCATTTTTCAATTCTCATTTCAGAATTCATACGAAAAAAAAAATCTAATACAAAGGTAAGATACCCTAACCTGACGTTAAAACTTGAATTTCCTTCGTCGGGAACATCGCGGAACAGCAACATCTTACTTGGAACATACAATTCTTCTGCGGAACGGAGAACGGCACTCCTTCGGAACGGGGAACACAAACTTCTTCTTCAAAACGCAAAACTTGAAACTTCTTCCTCTTCGGAATGTAACTTAAAACTTCTGCTTCATCAGTATGGGAAACTTGAAACTGCTTCCTCTTCGGAGTGGAAAAACTCGAAATATCTTTTTCGGAACGGAAACACAAAAACTTCTTCTTCGAAAAGGAAAAACTTGACTTCTTTCGCGGATCGGGAAACTGACAACTTCTTCCTCTGAATAGAAAACTTAAAACCTCTTCGGATCGGAAAAACTGAAACTTGGGAACGGAAACTTGACAGCTTCTCCGGAACGGACAAACTTGAAACTTCTTCAGAATGGAAAACAAAACCTCCTCTTCTGAACGGAAACTGAAACTTCTTCTTCAAAACGGAAAAACTTGACTTCTTCCTCAGAACGGAAAACTTAAAACTTCTTCGGAATAGAAAACAACTGAACGACTTCTTCGGAACGGAAAACTCAAAACATCAACTTCCTAAGAACGGAAAACTTGACATCTTCTTCAGAATGAGAACTTGAAGATTTTTTTGGAACGGGCAAACTTGAAACTTCTTCCTCTTCGGAATGGAAAAACTCAAAACATCTCCTTCGGAACGGAAACACAAAACTTCTTCTCCTTCAGAATGGAACACTTGACTGCTTCTTCGGATCGGGAAACTTAAAATTTCTTCGGACTGGAAAACTTAACTGGGGAACGGAAATTTCTTACCCTTTTGCTGACATAGGCACGTTCGGCAGCGTATGCACTGTGATCTCTGTGGTACTACAATGGCTGGTTTATAGCCGGATATGCATTTTCCTCTTGCCATATCGGAGGGAGCCGGTAACTGCGGTCCAGGCCTGTTCTGGTTTTCGTTTCGGATCTTCTTCGAGGACGGAGTGTTCGGACAATCACATTGTTCCGAAATTAAGCCTACCTTCCCGCAACGTGAGCAAAATAGATGCGCTGTTCGGCTGCAGCTTTCTCTCCGGTGTCCTGGATATCCACATCGCCAACATAATTCCCACAACTGGACGGGCAGGTAGATCAGTTCCATGTGCGTCTGGGTCGACGGAGTAGCTGAGGTTTTCAAAGCTTGGACTTGTTCGGACTGTACCTCTTCCGGTTTCGGCGGATATGATGAGGCATCCAACATGGTTGTTTTCAGTTCTGTATCCAGCTGTTCCGGTGCGGTCGATGAGGATTGGATTTCCAAAGGATCGGGACTTGATGCGGATTCTATGGAAAGGACTGACAGACGCCGGAGATACTCAAACGACGGATCCACCATATTTTGCAGTGCTCCGTCTAGCACTATCTCAATAAAATTGGACGGTTCATCTGACATATTATTACCCTGTGAACATTGGATCATAATGAGTAATTGTACTACTACTGACACTTTGTCCATTTGTATCTATATTTTTCGGTACCTCGATTCATTTCAACCTTCCGGAATGCCAGGAACATTATACGGCTTCAGATCTTTGACATGGACATGTTTAACTCGCTTGCCATCTTCGCCTTTCAGGTCGTAAATGACCGGAGAAATTACTTTGATTACGGTAAACGGACCAGTATATTTCGGAGCCAATTTAGCGGCAAAATGTCGGACACTAGAAGACAGGTGATGCTCTACCTTCATTACTCTATCACAAACGTGACAACGCCAATCTCGACGACGGAGATTGTAATAACGGCTTTGATGGGTAAAAGCACGGGATAACTACATACGGACCAGTTGGAAAGTTTCGCGTAATTTCTCTAATCTAGTTCGGTGTTCTGAAATCTGTTCACGATTCGGATCGGTCGGAATATTCTCCTCGGTCTCCATCGGAGCGGTAAAGGAACGGACTATCGAATGCGGTACTTCAAGTTCTCGGCTAAAATTTGAAAAGGCAGGTGAAAATCCGGTGGATTCATGTGGGGCGGAATTTGAGGCAAATAGAAAATCGGGTAAAAATTTATCTCATTTACGGTGGTCTCCATTGCAAAATTGTGCAATCATTGTTTTTAAAGTCCGGTTTGTTCTCTCCACGGGATTGCATTGTGGAGTATATGTAGGAGCAAGGCGGTGCTCAATTCCAAACTCCTTCAGGAAGGTCTTGGAAATTTTACTTTCGTACTGCGTCCCATTGTCGCTGATAAAGGTTTCCATACAACCAAAACGAGTTATGATTTCCTTGTTGAAGGCTTGAGTTACAGCATGCGCGGTAGCTTTTCTCAACGGCTTACACTGTACCCACTTCGTAAAACGGTTCTGCATGACAAGGATAAAATTGTTTCCCTTGGCGGATCTTGGTAACGGTCCTACCAAGTCGGTGCTTACACATTTCCGAGGGAAGTGATTCACGGTCGGCTGCATTAATCCAGGCTTCTGCTGTTGAGACACTTTGAATGCTTGGCACTGCGTACATCCACGCACGTACTTCACTATATCGCGGAACATCCCCGGCCAATAATACTTGTGGGAGATTCGCGCAATCTTCTTGGCAATACGTTCAACCGGAGCGGATTCGGAACACATAGCTTCCACGGATCTCTCATTTCCGGTTCGGACAAGTCCTTAGAGTTCCAGAAGTGTCAATACAACCGATTATCTTTAACACAATAATCCGGATACGCTTCTGGACTCTTCTTAACGTCGGCATTTTTTTGAATTGTACCAATTACAATTCACGGGGTCATTCAGTACGAATAACTCTTGATTGTCATTTGTTTCCAACTTGTTCGGTAACGGATCGCGAGACAGAGCATCAGCCACACGATTCAACACTCCTTTACGATATTTTATCTCAAAATCGTACTGTTGTAGGAAAATGCTCCACCGAACCAATCTCTCACTCGGACTCTTAATCGAGTGCAGCCATTTCAATGACTGATGGTTGCTCAATACGGTAAATCTGTATCCTTCCAAATATGGTCTCATTTTATCAATGCCCCACACAATAGCCAAACACTCCTTTTCGGTAACGGTCTAATTCTTCTCGGCGGCTGTTAAGGTTCGGCTAGCGTAGACAATGATTCGGTCGGCTCCCTCAATATTCTGGGTTAATGCCGCAGCAATTCCAACATCCGAAGCATCGGTTTGTAAAATAAACGGCCTGTTGAAGTCTAAACAAGCCAACTCAGGCGCACTGGTCAACATATCTTTCAATTTGTTGAACGCGACTTGTTGCTCCTCTCCCCAACTCCAACGTCGATGCTTTTTCAATAAAACGGTTAACGGACTGATAATTTCCGAAAACGACGGTATGAAACGGCGCTACCACGGAGCTATTCCTAAGGAACGACGGAGTGCCCTCACTGTAGACGGGCTTGGAATCTGCTGGATAGCTTCGATTTTCTCAGGGTCTATATGAATACCCTCGGCGGTGCCTACATGGCCTAAATACTCCATTGACGTGCGGCAGAACTCGCATTTTTCCTGGTTTATCCTCAGATTAGCTTCCCTTAATCGCCGGAAAACTTCTCTCAAATTCGTGAGATGTTCCTCGAACGTCTCTCCCAGAACAATAATGTCGTCCAAGTAAGGAAAGGCGTGTGGATCCATATCTGGTCCGATGATGGTATCCATCAGCCTCTGGAACGTTGCCGGTGCGGAATGTGAACCAAAGGCCATTACCTTGAACTGGAATAAGCCACGGCCTGGTACAGTAAATGCTGTAATGGGTTTACTTTCCGGTGTCAGCGGTATTTGCCAATACCCTTGCTTCAGGTCAATGCTAGTAATATACCTAGCCCGCCGTAGTTTGTCCAAGATGGCACTTATGTAAGGCAGTGGATATGCATCTTTCAAGGAGACTTTGTTTATCATCCGGAAATCAATGCAAAATCTCGGTTTTCCATCTTTCTTCTTCACCACCACAACGGGTGAACTCCACGGACTACTTGACGGCTCGATGACTTCCTCTGCCAGCATTCGATCAACTTCCTCGTTGATGATTGCTTGCATCCTCGGATTCTGCGGTCGGTCACGCTGCTTCATCGGATCGGTGTTTGTTAATTTAATTCCGTGTTGAACCAGCGGCGTGGTTCCTTGAATTCCTTCAAAATATTTAGTTTCTGTTTCCAGAAATCGGTTCAGTCTATCCTGTTCAGTTTCCGACAATGTCGCTAGGTGTGTCTCCGCTTCATCACAGAAGCGCACACGTTTGACTGCCTTCGGTTCGGAACTAGCTCCATTGGAAACTTTTTCACAATTTGCCATAATCAAATTGTCCTTATAATACACCCCAGCGGATGGTAGATGTATTTTAAACAAACCGGAGCTCAAAATCTACATTCCTATTATCATTTCCGATAACGACAGTAAATGCAACTTTGCTTCAATCTCACCACATCCAAAATGCAATGAGATTCTGTACGAGGTAGTACTAGGAACTAAACTACCATTGGTCATCCTAGTGCCTACGGCCTTAATGGGGACGGTCGGTTTTCAGCTAAAGTTTGAGTAGCGGTATTTTAAAAATAATCTTATCATCACACGGGGCTAGAATACTCTCATTTTCCACTTTACGGTTATTCGTTCCTATAGCGGTCCCTACTTTAACGTTACTTTCACAGTTATTCGGTAATTTCGGTTTATTATCGGTATTACAATCAACGGTATTTTCAACGGCGGTGAGTTTACATTTTGTATTATTTCCGGCGGACTCTTTATTTGCGGTGCGGTTCACAACAGTGGTGAGGTGAGCTGTTTTCGCTTTCTTCGTTGAGGCCTGTTCGACCGGGATCTGCCTCGGCCTCACTACCTCGCACGGACGTTCTCCTGTCCCGGACACGGACAATCTCGCGACATTATCCCAGGGCGGCGGCATCTTGGGCAAAATAATTTCGGCGGATTCCGACAATTATTTTTGTCATGCCCCATTTCCCCACATCTCCAACATGAGATGGGCTGTATTGCGGTATTCGGCTTCAGCTTGGTAGGGCACTGTGTCCTGAAGTGGCCGCGGAGACCACAATCCCAACAAGTCTGCTCAGGGACATTCGGTATCCCGGACTTGGCTGGCGGTGACGGTTCAGATGCAGGTTGCCTACACGGCGGCTCCATAACCCTTACTGTTGAACTTGGAATTTGTGCCTTCACTGACACTGGATATATCCTCTTCTGCATGAGTTTCTGCTCAGTCTGCAGATTCTCAAATTCTTTTGCCTGTAGCATTAACGACGGCACGTCGTTAAAAGTCCCTTGCCGGATAAATTGCCTATACTCCGGCAATAAATTCGGGTGCAATCAGAACAATTCCCGTTCTGCGGTCACTGCACCATGTCTTCTAATCAATGTCTGCATATCCACAACATATGCAGCGGCCGTTTCATTCATGCGTTGATGCCTGCGGCTGATCTGTACTTCCAGATCAATGTGGTGGTTGGAATCCATGAAAAATAGGGTAAAGTCTCGTTGGAAATCGGCAAACGTAGCCCAGCGGCTACGATTATTCCGATATCATAATAGGGCGGTTTCATCCAAAACTTCCGGTAGCGATAGCAATAAGGAGTATTTCGGTGTATTTAGCTGCATAGCTGTTTCGTCAAGGCGTTCCAGGAACGTAGCGGGATCTGACGTTGCATTAAATTGAATTCGATATTGATTCATGCTGAACATGACTGAACGGAATATTGTACCCTTGCGGAATAATAGTAACCGGAACATAGTGGGCAGGTGCTTGCGGAACCTTAGGGGCTTGCGGAACTGTCGGTATTTGCGGGACAATCGGTATTTGAGGAATGGTCGGTGCTTGCGGATCGGTCGGTCCTTGGATCCACGCCGGTGCCACATCCGACGACGTGGTCCTATAGCTCTGATAGATGATAGGATTCGGCGGGAAAGAATAGATTGGCGTTTGAATCGGTGGTGTCGTCGTTACCATTGTGTTCGTATATGTCACTGTATTCGTAGTGGACTTAGTTGACCAATACGACGGCTGTATCCTCGGTGTGCTTCTTATTGCCGGTCTTGACTGAACACCCGAAGGACTAAACGTCGGTGTTGTGTTTAGTACCACTTCGGTTGTCAATGCCTTCGTTAGCGATGCCATGGTACTGGCAATCTCTTCCAACATTCCACGCGGAGAACGTATTGTTCCTTTACGGACCCCCTTTACGCACCCACGGCGTAAGTCTTCAGCGGATCCATTATGGTCAATGTCATGATTGGCCAACACTTCCTGAAGTTGTACCTTCTTCAAGAAATAAATCCAGTTGACTTTCAAATCAACTTCGGTAGCTTCAGTCTGGCTATACTCGCTATTAGAGCAGAATTGCGCCATTCCGTCAAATTGAGCTACCATTTCTTCCATACTGGCAGTCGCAGGCTGCGGCGCCTCAGGTATAGCCCCAGTGCACGTTGGGAACTCCATTTTATTCAATCAATTTCGAAATCAAAATTTTCAACCCCAAAAATAAATTATTTTTGCACAGGGGTAGGTAACGGAAGAGGGTGCGGTAACGAAAACAAGTCCACACCTTCCTTACAATAAGGCAGAAGCAATGAAATCACTTGCCCCGAATTGGGCAACGTAACTTCGATTTGGGGAGGTAACACCAAAACGATTGAGCCAATCCGACCAAAAATGGTACCAACGGCTTCCTCGGTATCGATTTACTTGGGGAGGAGCTATGACTTGCTCCATCCAGGTTACGGTTGACTGGGAAAATCGAAGGGCAAAAATCGAAATTTGGGCAAAACACTGAGGTGTAGTTAACAATTCTACACCTCACGGAACAATCGATTTTTCAGTCAGATTTACTGTTAAAAACTTGATGTTTCCCCTGGAACGGGGGGAAAAACCAATTTCACCAAACAACCTGGGTGAACACGGGGAACAAGTTTCCGTTGAAACTTTTCCAAATTTCCAAAATTCAAAAACAAACTCCCGGGGATGATTCGAAAACGTATTCGAAACGTCGGGGTCTTGAAGCTTGTTTTTCTGTCATACTATATCTGAAATTTCATTCAAATCGGACCACCGGTTCATTTGCAATGAATTATCCAACATTTCATTTTTCGGAATCAACAAACAAAAATATTCCCCCTCGATCAATTTTCAAAAGTCCCTGCTCGGGGGCGCCATTTTATGACGTGTACCTTGCGAATTTCCGGCAAAGTGATTATTTCAGATTTTCGGGCGCAAGATTTTTCTAAAAGTTAACTCCTTTATGAAGACTTCTGCTAGGGTCTTCACCACAAGGCTTGTCACTCTGCTATCTATAGATAGCCTCGTCCCTAGGGTAGCTATAGTGAAGTATAACCAGAGTCCAATGGGCAGAAAACAGTATCAAAATTGTAGGCTTTAGTTATAATTAATATCTGGTTAAAACTTAGCTCGTTTGAAGATGGAGTAGAAATAATTGAATAAAACAGGGAATTTCAAATATTAAAATATATAATGATTATTATAAGTACACTTTCGGAATAATCAATATAAATGCAATTGAACGGTATTATTTCATAAAAATTACACTCAGGCGGAAAATGTAATGAAGCTCAAACGGTATATGAAAAATGGTACAACATATCTATTGTTGCGATATGTTCGGTATTGAAATTCAATTCAACGGTACGGAATCGGTTGACAAATGATTCACATTCAATTTGTGGAAAATACAAATCAAACAGATCCTAGCATAATGAGCAGTATTCGGTAAATATTTAGATAGCAATGATACGTGAAATGTTCAAATCACACTAGGATATATTAAACGGTTAAAATTTCGGTCGGATCGGAAGATATTGAATTGCACCAGTTTTTTGATTGTACTATATCAGATTTTACGATATTTTCGGTTAATTACTCTGATTGAGTTTATTCTATCATAACACCCACCCCTGGTATTAACTATCAACGGAGTTCCCAGTAATTGTGTGACAGTGTTAGATTTTATACACTTTACAGATTGAGAATCTAGACAATTAGGGCATATACTTCCGGGACACAGCGTGCACAAGTCCTAACTATCGTATCTGCAATAACCTTTTTATCCACGGTCGAGGACTTCTCAAAGTATTGAGGGAATTATTACGATTCTCAATCACACAACCACCCCAGCTCATACTTTCGGGTTGACACAGCGTGCACAAGCCGTTGGTGGTTTGGTCGTCTAGGATATACTTATACTGTGAACATTGGATCATAATGAGTAATTGTACTACTACTGACACTTTGTCCATTTGTATCTATATTTTTCGGTACCTCGATTCATTTCAACCTTCCGGAATGCCAGGAACATTATACGGCTTCAGATCTTTGACATGGACATGTTTAACTCGCTTGCCATCTTCGCCTTTCAGGTCGTAAATGACCGGAGAAATTACTTTGATTACGGTAAACGGACCAGTATATTTCGGAGCCAATTTAGCGGCAAAATGTCGGACACTAGAAGACAGGTGATGCTCTAACTTCATTACTCCATCACAAACGTGACAACGCCAATCTCGACGACGGAGATTGTAATAACGGCTTTGATGGGTAAAAGCACGGGATAACTGCATACGGACCAGTTGGAAAGTTTCGCGTAATTTCTCTAATCTAGTTCGGTGTTCTGAAATCTGTTCACGATTCGGATCGGTCGGAATATTCTCCTCGGTCTCCACCGGAGCGGTAAAGGAACGGACTATCGAATGCGGTACTTCAAGTTCTCGGCTAAAATTTGAAAAGGCAGGTGAAAATCCGGTGGATTCATGTGGGGCGGAATTTGAGGCAAATAGAAAATCGGGTAAAAATTTATCTCATTTACGGTGGTCTCCTTTGCAAAATTGTGCAATCATTGTTTTTAAAGTCCGGTTTGTTCTCTCCACGGGATTGCATTGTGGAGTATATGTAGGAGCAAGGCGGTGCTCAATTCCAAACTCCTTCAGGAAGGTCTTGAAAATTTTACTTTCGTACTGCGTCCCATTGTCGCTGATAAAGGTTTCCATACAACCAAAACGAGTTATGATTTCCTCGTTGAAGGCTTGAGTTACAGCATGCGCGGTAGCTTTTCTCAACGGCTTACACTGTACCCACTTCGTAAAACGGTCCTGCATGACAAGGATAAAATTGTTTCCCTTGGCGGTTCTTGGTAACGGTCCTACCAAGTCGGTGCTTACACATTTCCGAGGAAAGTGATTCACGGTCGGCTGCATTAATCCAGGCTTCTGCTGTTGAGACACTTTGAATGCTTGACACTGCGTACATTCACGCACGTACTTCACTATATCGCGGAACAGCCCCGGCCAATAATACTTGTGGGAGATTCGCGCAATCTTCTTGGCAATACCTAAATGTTCTGCAGTCGGACTGTCATGGTTTTCTTTCAGAACGTTCAACCGGAGCGGATTCGGAACACATAGCTTCCACGGATCTCTCATTTCCGGTTCGGACAAGTCCTTAGAGTTCCAGAAGTGTCAATACAACCGATTATCTTTAACACAATAATCCGGATACGCTTCTGGACTCTTCTTAACGTCGGCATTTTTTTGAATTGTACCAATTACAATTCACGGGGTCATTCAGTACGAATAACTCTTGATTGTCATTTGTTTCCAACTTGTTCGGTAACGGATCGCGAGACAGGGCATCAGCCACACGATTCAACACTCCTTTACGATATTTTATCTCAAAATCGTACTGTTGTAGGAAAATGCTCCACCGAACCAATCTCTCACTCGGACTCTTAATCGAGTGCAGCCATTTCAATGACTGATGGTTGCTCAATACGGTAAATCCTTATCCTTCCAAATATGGTCTCATTTTATCAATGCCCCACACAATAGCCAAACACTCCTTTTCGGTAACGGTCTAATTCTTCTCGGCGGCTGTTAAGGTTCGGCTAGCGTAGACAATGATTCGGTCGGCTCCCTCAATATTCTGGGTTAATGCCGCAGCAATTCCAACATCCGAAGCATCGGTTTGTAAAATAAACGGCCTGTTGAAGTCTAAACAAGCCAACTCAGGCGCACTGGTCAACATATCTTTCAATTTGTTGAACGCGACTTGTTGCTCCTCTCCCCAACTCCAACGTCGATGCTTTTTCAATAAAACGGTTAACGGACTGATAATTTCCGAAAACGACGGTATGAAACGGCGCTACCACGAAGCTATTCCTAAGGAACGACGGAGTGCCCTCACTGTAGACGGGCTTGGAATCTGCTGGATAGCTTCGATTTTCTCAGGGTCTATATGAATACCCTTGGCGGTGACTACATGGCCTAAATACTCCATTGACGTGCGGCAGAACTCGCATTTTTCCTGGTTTATCTTCAGATTAGCTTTCCTTAATCGCCGGAAAACTTCTCTCAAATTCGTGAGATGTTCCTCGAACGTCTCTCCCAGAACAATAATGTCGTCCAAGTAAGGAAAGGCGTGTGGATCCATATCTGGTCCGATGATGGTATCCATCAGCCTCTGGAACGTTGCCGGTGCGGAATGTGAACCAAAGGCCATTACCTTAAACTGGAATAAGCCACGGCCTGGTACAGTAAATGCTGTAATGGGTTTACTTTCCGGTGTCAGCGGTATTTGCCAATACCCTTGCTTCAGGTCAATGCTAGTAATATACCTAGCCCGCCGTAGTTTGTCCAAGATGGCACTTATGTAAGGCAGTGGATATGCATCTTTCAAGGAGACTTTGTTTATCATCCGGAAATCAATGCAAAATCTCGGTTTTCCATCTTTCTTCTTCACCACCACAACGGGTGAACTCCACGGACTACTTGACGGCTCGATGACTTCCTCTGCCAGCATTCGATCAACTTCCTCGTTGATGATTGCTTGCATCCTCGGATTCTGCGGTCGGTCACGCTGCTTTATCGGATCGGTGTTTGTTAATTTAATTCCGTGTTGAACCAGCGGCGTGGTTCCTTGAATTCCTTCAAAATATTTAGTTTCTGTTTCCAGAAATCGGTTCAGTCTATCCTGTTCAGTTTCCGACAATGTCGCTAGGTGTGTCTCCGCTCCATCACAGAAGCGCACACGTTTGACTGCCTTCGGTCCGGAACTAGCTCCATTGGAAACTTTTTCACAATTTGCCATAATCAAATTGTCCTTATAATACACCCCAGCGGATGGTAGATGTATTTTAAACAAACCGGAGCTCAAAATCTACATTCCTATTATCATTTCCGATAACGACAGTAAATGCAACTTTGCTTCAATCTCACCACATCCAAAATGCAATGAGATTCCGTACGAGGTAGTACTAGGAACTAAACTACCATTGGTCATCCTAGTGCCTACGGCCTTAATGGGGACGGTCGGTTCTCAGCTAAAGTTTGAGTAGCGGTATTTTAAAAATAATCTTATCATCACACGGGGCTAGAATACTCTCATTTTCCACTTTACGGTTATTCGTTCCTATAGCGGTCCCTACTTTAACGTTACTTTCACAGTTATTCGGTAATTTCGGTTCATTATCGGTATTACAATCAACGGTATTTTCAACGGCGGTGAGTTTACATTTTGTATTATTTCCGGCGGACTCTTTATTTGCGGTGCGGTTCACAACAGTGGTGAGGTGAGCTGCTTTCGCTTCCTTCGTTGAGGCCTGTTCGACCGGGATCTGCTTCGGCCTCACTACCTCGCAGTCCCGCGGACGTTCTCCTGTCCCGGACACGGACAATCTCGCGACATTATCCCAGGGCGGCGGCATCTTGAGCAAAATAATTTCGGCGGATTCCGACAATTATTTTTGCCATGCCCCGTTTCCCCACATCTCCAACATGAGATGGGCTGTATTGCGGTATTCGGCTTCAGCTTGGTAGGGCACTGTGTCCTGAAGTGGCCGCGGAGACCACAATCCCAACAAGTCTGCTCAGGGACATTCGGTATCCCGGACTTGGCTGGCGGTGACGGTTCAGATGCAGGTAGTAGTATATCAAGCGGGTTTTGTGACACTTCGATGGCATGTCCATCCGCCTGTGTCCACCAACCCCAACTTCTTGTGTTTTGTCGTCAATGACCAGAGGCTCCTGCAGAAGAAGAAGTTGTCGTCAATGACCAGAGGCTCCTTTGCTGAAGAAGTGGTCGTCAATGACCAGAGGGTGTGCCCGCCTCACGTGGGTCTAATTAATGTCACCTTGATAGTAGGTAAAGGTTAGCCTAGCCTCGCCCATAATAATTTCAAGGTGATTTTTTTTCATTTCTACTTACTATTTTCAGAGTAATCTGCATTCTAAAATTAGTTCTACTTGTTGATTCATAGATGTACGTACATGTTTCAAATATCTTTGTTGTCTTCATTTTATTTTTTTATAAATTGTTCTAAAATTAGTTCTACTTGTTGATTCATAGATGTACGTACATGTTTCAAATATCTTTGTTGTCTCCATTTTATTTTTCATAAATTGTTGAATAATTGGAAAGGAAATTCATTCTGCTTAAGTTAGAAGGTTTGAATTCAAACTAGTATAAACAGTCTAATTTGAAATAATGCCAATCCCGGTAGAATATAAGTGTAAAAAATGTGGCGGTGAAACAGACCATCCTAATCTGGAATGTTTTCCTTGTGCACATGAAAATTATGTAAAGAGAATCTATGGTGAGAAACACCCGAAAAGACCGAATATAACTACCCTAACTACCCAAAAGACTGAATAATGTACTTTAGTGATAATTTGGATGATAATGTACTTTAGTGATAATTTGGATGAGATACATTGATAACTTTTTGTTATGTAATTAACTTAAAGATGTTTTAAAATACTGTATTGTTAGGTTTTTAAATAATAAAGAAATGTAAACATTCTATTGTATTTTTATTTCAGAGAAACTTTTAGTTACAGACTCAAATATAATATGTTTTTTAAGCTTTTCATATTTGAGAGTCCATTGGTCAAGTCGTTCTTTAACATGATGATTCTTGATACGTTCCCTCATAATTTCCATTTCTTTGTTAAGTTGATTCAATCGTTGAAGTTGCTTTCCATAACTGAGGTTGCTGCCTCTACTCATATTACTGTAAAAGAAGAAAAAAACAATTTTTTTTATTATATATTACTAAATAATTCGTGTGAAACTTACTGTTTAACGTTGTGAGTAGGTTTTGATTATGATGTTTAGATTTTAGTTTTCCAATCTTTAATACAAAGTGGACATCTTATTTTAGGAGGTACAGGTCCATCAATTTCATCATTTCCACTGGAAAATTTATAATGTTCCGTACATGGTACCATAAATTCATACAATTCAGATTGAATGTGTTTTGGTATTTGATTCCATAAACTTCTTAATTTGTACGTCTCAAGGTTTTTGAGATATTCCAATACAAATTGTTCCATTTTCTTTTCTGTGTGATTGATTGAGAACGTATACTACTACTGCTACTACTACTACTAAACTACAGTATCTTTAAAGTTAACTAAAACTTGAGAAGATTTATATTTTCAGTGATAACTAATAATAATAATGATAATTGTTTGATTTTACACTTACACACTAATATTATATCTATGTTTATGTTAATAGGGTTTACAAACTTCAAATTAATGTCATAACACAAAAGCGTACACACACGCACTATCATAATACACAGTTTTTTTATTCTTTATAGTCAAAGTATGAAGACAATACATGGAAATGTCTGATTCACCTTTGCATGTGAGACACTATAGTTTTATTGTTACTGGCATATTTCTTTGATATAATCGAAATTTTGAAAGAGAACGTTGAAACACAAAATTTGTAATGTTGGTGGTGGTGGTGGTGGTGGTGGATGTGGTGATCTTTTCTTATAGTTGTCTTCACCCTTTCTCCCACAAAGCATTTGAAGCACCTTAACGTCAAAGGAATTGGAAGTATCTTTCCGTATGTTACGCAGATCCATTATTTCACACCTGTATGGTAGAAGTGCAATCCGATAAAAATCAATTTCAGAACGTTGTAGCACTCTGAAACAATCTAGTAGGTAAGATCTTGGTTTCGGAACGATACCTGAAATTTGGTGTAACGAAAAATTCAATCTTCTATGTTGATATATGAATTCGTTTTCAACATTCATATCAATTATCTTCCAATCTTCTTCAGGTGGATCGAAATCTCCTCCGAAATATAAAATATCCACATGACCACAATTGGTTGAGGTGACTACTGTTGCTGCTCCAATAATGAACGTTATAAATTCTCCAGCGATTAACCAATTTTCAGATGGTAATTGTAATTTTTCCACGTATTTCATCAAACTCGGACAACATACGTTTACGAATTTTTTTGCATCGTAAACGCTGGTTAGCACACTGCGAACAAAACTGTTGTATAACTGGGACAATGACGACGACGACGACATCCTCACAAACTGATTGGTTATTATTACTTTATACGAATTTTCATTTAATGATCGTTAATTTTGATTCTTCCTCTTGTTTCTGGAATTGTAATAGTTCCAAATATTCTTATTGTAATTATTATTTGATTTCACCCATCGATAATGGTCTTTTCCAATTATGTCATTTTCTTCAGCCTGTTTATATCTTTCCTCCATTAATATCCATTCCTCATCCAAAAAGGGTTGTCTTTGATACAAAAATAAATGATCTGCTACATTACCAACAAACTTATAACGTAGTTCTTTTAATTGATCTCTATTGTATATTATCATAACAAAAAATGATTGTGTGTTTTGATAAACCGAAAATATATAGACTTTTGATTGATGTTAGAAGGGGGAATCTTTCATTTCCTCCTTACACTGTAATTCATCAACGAGAACGTCTATTGTCTTTTGAATTTGGCAAATGCAACTGAATTTGTAGCAGTTGGAACACAACAAATTTTTCATAAAATTATGCAACTCTACTTGTTTCCTCTGGTTTTCAGTTAGTTCCTCAAGATCTTTATCACCATCTCCAGAAAAATGATTAATAATATATTTTCTCTCTTCTTCCTTTAGATTGTCGATATTATTATTATCAACAGAAACAACTCCGTGTTGATAAAGTGAATTGGTGCAGTAGCAGAAATATTTTTGACAAAAGTAGCAATAATTTGTCCCATTCAAATTTTTTTGCAGCTGATGTGGCCTTATTTTCCTGATTTGTTTCAAATAACCAATATTATTATAACCTGCTCGTTCTCTATTAAGGCAAATTTCTTCCAATTTATCAATCTGAGAGAGAGAGAGAAAGAAAGAAAAGAAATTAGAGATGCATATAAAATTGCAATAAAACAAAAATACCTTTCTACTTTTTTCAAAGAATTCTCCAATTTCAATGAATTTAGGTTGAATAATCACAGAACTATTCTACAAGAAAAAAAAAAAAACGTATAATAACAATAAACTTATTCAAAAATAATAAAAAATCTTACATTCTATATTGTTGTTATTGTTATTACAGTGAGAGAGAGAGATAACCAAGACAAAAGATGTTTCAACAAATCATTAATCATTAAATCCCCATGGAATAGTATCTGTATATACATAATTCACAATCCTTTTATCGTCAAAGGGACTTAAAGCAGTTTTAATTTGATTAACAGTAAATACCTCATGTTTTTTTGAAACAATCATATTTTGTACGACATCTACATTTGTTTTATGCATTAAACAGTTATAATAATCTTCAAAAGTTATTCGTCGTAATGATGCTGATGTTATACCCTTTGCTTTTTTTGTAATTCCAAAATTTGAATCAAATTGTTCAATAAAATTTTGACTGTACTTATTTTCAACTAATTTTGCAATTTTCTTAAGTTTTTCATTTTTATCAGAATTTAGTTTGAAACAATACAGTTTGGAACGCAATCCAATGAATTTAGTCATGATAATACCATTGTTTTCATCCTTCATTAGTCCTATCACCTTTTTATTACAAAGAGGAATATTATAAATATTGTTAGGTTGATAGTCTGACGTATCAAACATATGAATATCATGCTTGATACATTCGTGAATATCATCAACATAAAATTGATATATTAAACTATCAGTATCAGTGTACAATAATTTAACATTGTTTTGAAATTTTTCTCTGATGTAATTATAATGAAAATCATATAAAATAGTTTTTGAAATATCCAAAATTGCCATACCTGCGTATATGGGCTTATTAAAATACACTTTTATTTTTTTCATTTCAATTAATATCATGTTTTCCCCAAAAATTGTAACGTTATCGCAATTTGGTTGAGAAATGTAATAATTTGCCCCATACCTCCCTTTCCATCTAGTTACCAATTTCACATCTTTATATTTTCTAACATTTTCTATAGTTTTTCCAAAAGGAGCGTTATTCATTAATTTATAAAAATTCTTTACAAAATCATTCGAACTTTGTTTTCTCAAATTGGTATTGAGATCTATATATTTCTTTAACCATTGAGATTGTCTAAATTTCAAGCAACGATGAACTTTCTGCAGTTTCAATCCCAATTTGAGAACTTGCTGTAAATTTCTATAATGAATCACATATTTTTCTTTATTATATAAAGTAGTTAACAATTTTGGAATTTCCGAAATAGCTACAGGTGGAACTAAATGTTGAGGGCAAAGAGGTAAATCTTTATGATAATCGAACAAACTTTTAGGATAATGAAGATCTACTTCCAAAATATATCCAATTTCACTAGTATCACTTATATTGAGAATGTTTTCTGTAGAAATATTATCAACTGCTACCCACGTAAAATCTCCAGTTGGAAGAGGATAACACACTGCTGCACCATAAAGATTGTTAACATCAAAATACATTAAATAAGATGATTCTTCTTCAGAATTATACTCATTCATATATTTATTGTTAGCTTTTCCATATCGGTTTGAGCATTGTGATATTCCTCCTCTGATTCCTTTCTCAATAAACATAATCATATTCACGTCGGTGATTAATTCCAATTTTACCTGTGTTATTTTCAAGCAACTGTCAAATGCCAAACCGGGAGTAGTGAAATAATGCAAACTATCTAAACCATATGTACTATAACAAGTCTTTCTAAAATTCTCAAAAATATCTGTCAATGACAAAACATCCGTTTTCAAGTATAATTCTGAATATTCTCTTAAATTTTGAATTTTGAAAATCTTCCAAACATTCTCGGCATGCTGATAATCGCTTAATGAAATTTCCGACTGACTTAATTTACTATAAAATTTATCACGAGAAGGTAAAATCTCATCTTGTAATTTTTCCCATGAATCTAAGTATCCATATGGAAAAACACCCTTCCTCGTGACCAATTTGAATTTTTCAATTTCATTAAAATATTTCTTCGTTACAATTTTTTGTTCATCATTCAAATAAGATGACAACTTTTCCAAACTACTCGGCATGAATCGAAAAGAATCAAGAAACCTAAAACGTATATTGGATCCTTCAACATACTTTGTAAAGGAAATATATTGCTCCTTATTAACAGGTAGGAGAGACAAATTTCCTTTCATTTCCGCACTGAGAGGTTTAATGATAAAATGACTGTCATATCCACTGAGGTTATGGAAAATTACAGGAATTGTGTTTACATTTTTGAATTGTAAATTACAATTTGAATGTGCAGGACCTCGATATTTCCCAGTGAAGTGTCATACGTATATCTATCGTGTGAAGACATTGTTATAGGTACAACATTTGAAAATATTTCCTTCAGTTCAAAAGCAATATCTTTCAGTTGTTTCACAAACCAGATTTGACAATCTTGACCAGTATAAGAAGAAAATTTAGACAATGAGTCATCATAGGAACATTTTAAATAATAAGCGATACTGAATGGTTCATGTTTTTGGTATTTTCTGGTATTTGAAATAGTATTATCAGTATGATTCATCAAAATACTTTCCAAATCTGCATATATTACAAAAGGAACCTCAATTTTATGAGAAAAATTTTTGAAAGATAATATTT
Organism: Endomychus coccineus; assembly: GCA_958510875.1. Lineage (NCBI taxonomy): Eukaryota > Metazoa > Arthropoda > Insecta > Coleoptera > Endomychidae > Endomychus > Endomychus coccineus. Next base: position 56,671,203 of record OY294070.1, on the reverse strand, counting down.
TATCGTTCTCTTTTGGAAGAATAATTTTTGTGTTGTTTACATCTTTACATCCATCAAAATGTTTGTTCAGATTCTCTCGACTTATAAAATGATTTAAACATCTTCCACAAAAGTATTTTTTATTCTTTACATTTCCCACCTGTTTATGTAACAATCGAGATAAATCTTTTATATAGGTAAAATGGTAAATTGTATTTTCCTCATTCATTTCATTACAAATCATAAGTAAATTGATAGTTGAAGAGAATTCAGTTTTACTAAGAGTCAAAGGTAAAACTTCCTTCTCATTTTGTATAATAAAAATATTTATCGACAAATTATTCAACGATTCAAATTTTGAAACATCTCTCAAAGAAATTGGAAAATTGATACCCTCATATTTTAAAACTGTACTAAAATGAGGGTAAGAAGAAACTCTATTCATATTTTTGTTTGCTGGAGCTGGAAAAAGTGCTGCTACAACTGATCATAGGAAACAATAAATATCATTATTTTCAATATTAATAACACTTTTAGTAATTTTCACAAATTTTGGCAATTTCAAGTAATTACCGAACCCAACAGTTATTGGATTATAACAATTCATGTTAACTTTCAAGTACCAAATCTCCAATAGGGCATAACCACTGTCCCTTTCTTGAAATTCTTCAAGTTTTGTTAAAAGTTTATCACTCACAAACTCTTTATACCAATCTTTCAATTTTGTACTTGATTCGATAACATTATTTTTAGTGGTGAAATGTTTAATCGATGTTTCACCAGATTGCGGCTTGATAAATAATCCAACAAAAGTTGTATTCACTTTCAAAAGAGAATTTTGAACTTCCTTCTTAATCCTATTTGCAAATATACGAAATGCTTGTTTGAAAAAAACATGAGGTTCCTTTATTTTCAAATTTATTATAGCCCCCGTTTTTATACGATTTTTGAAACAAGATTCAATATCTTCCCAAATCAATTTCCGATTAGCATTAATTTTGTTTAATTCCAATTCAAATTGTTGTAAGTAATATTTCAAAATAGTCAAATTAGATTCAACAACTGCAGAATTATTTATACAATCTAATCTATTCCTTAGAGCTCTTTTCAATTTGAAAATATTCCTTTTCAAAAAACCAATTTGATTTAAATATTCATCTTTTGTCTTAATTAATCTACTCACCATTTCAATTGAAACAACCAAGTCGATCGAAACACCATCAAGTGTATGGAAATTCGTTCCATTGTTTGTTCTGGCCATAATAAGAACTTACTTTAACTTGAACTTGATGCTTCTACCGAACTCGAACTGTGATCGTTGTTCACATGCCACAGCTATTTAAACATATCCAGATTGACGTCAATCTAAATTTTTATGTAAAATGTGCTGACATGCAAAACTATTCCGCAAACAACATATGTGATTGCATCATAAATAAAAATGTACACGTGCATACATGCAATTGATACATGTTGTTGTTACACAAGTTAGAGATAAATGCATCCTATTCGATAAATATGTGCAACGTGTTGTTGTTATTGCATCATCCTTTACGTCTTACGTGAATTATAAATAAATGCATTGGAAAAGTACATGGATCTAATGTGTAGTACCGGTTCGCTGATTCAGAATTGTTAATAGAAAAATGTATGCATTGACGTAGTTTGTTTTGATCCACATATTGTATAAAATGAGAGGAAACTTCAATATTCTACATCAGTTCACAATGGCAAACGTTCCATGCTCGATAGTTGTGTTCAGTGAAGATCCTGTGAATTTCCCCATATCCCCATGGGTGAATGTAGTTTTGAAACATTCGTTCCAGTAAGTACTTTTTCATTTATTGATTTTTTTTTATTGTTATAAATTCATAACAACTGTATACACAGACTATTGTTTGTTGGTTTCTTGAGTCTTAATACATGTTTTTGTTTCTTCAGATATGGCGTGAAATCTATGGATGTAAAGAGCGACAGAGTCCATCTGAATTTAACGTACTGCCCGAGGGCGGCTACGTTTAAAAGAAAACTGGGGAACCTACCTCTGCGATATATTCGCACCAAATTAGATAACGAAGCAGAGTTTAAGATTATGCAAAAAATTGTTCAACGATATGGTGTGAATATGATCGGTGAAGAAGATGAAGCAGCAGAGGCATCAACATCATCATCCTCGGGAACACCATCAAAGAAGCTCTTTAATGGAAAGAGGATGATTCTACCTCCTCTCACTATCGAAAATAATGAAGAAGAAGAGGAGGAAGAAGTGTAATTATTATCATTTTTCTTTTTCTGTTTTAAAATTAAAAATTAATAGTATTATTATTATTAGATTGGATAAAACTCATAAATTACATAATATAATTTTATTATTCCTTTCTATAAACATTCAACATTAAAAGTTAAATTTCACAAGCCACTCATATAAATAAAATACATTTATTTTTGCACACTTGATATTATTCAAATAACTATTAGATTGATAGTGACAATTACAATCAACTTTAGGATTATCAAAATTATTTTTTGTTGATTCTTCCAAGCTAGGACATTTCAAATCGTTCAAGTCTATAATGTTTGATAGAAATCTATTTAATATAGTCTTTTTCTCGGATCCTTTAACAAACACTATCACATCTTTGTTTTTCACAATTTCAACTAGCTTACTACTAAAGTCTTCTAAATAAATGTAGTCGGGTGAGGAGGAGGAGGAGGAGCAGGTGCTGTTGTTGTTGTTGTTGTTGTTGTTGTTGTTGCTGTTGTTAGAATTCCAGTCTAAGCCGTGAAGTCTTTCTTTACACCAACCAATCTGACTTAAAAATTGTCTTGAAAGACACTTTTCGTGAGTATTGGACGAATTATGAAATGTTTCAATTCGTATGTAAGGATATTCAAAATTGCGATTTCTTTTATTATAAAGTTGCTGTCTTTATATTGAAATCCCTGAATGTCAATCACAAACATTTTTTATAATATTTTCACTACACTGGTTAAAGGATTGTACTTCACTAAACGATCGTGTATTATTAGACAATAAGCTGATGTTTTATCAGGAATATCTGTATTTGTCTCTAGCTCTAATCTAATGTCCACAGCTACACCTTTCAACGAATCGTTCTGACGACTGCAATCTATCACTGCTAACGGTGTTATTTGTTTAAAATATTCTGGTGATATGCAAGGTTCACTTTGATGTTTATGATAATATGACTGTTGAAACTGCGCAAACATTTGAAATAACAAAGTCCAATGATTAGTATCAAAGTTCAAATTTAGGTTATCATATGGATACACTTCTGAATTTAAGTATAATTTGATATTACTCAAATTACAGTGATCAAAGTAGCTGGCATTTCTTGTTTTATCATTTTTTCTATTTGTTTGAAATCCGAATATAACAAAACGCGGTTTTTCAAGTTGAGATGTAGTCTTAATTGCCCATGTATGATTTTTTGTTTTTTGTAAAAGAGGATATTCTTGCAGTTCCCACGATCTAAAAGCAATATCGAGGTCTCTGTTGTTATCGATATATTTCAATAATTGTAATTTTTGAGCGTCTGCAACTGATACATGCGGCATTTTCCATAAAATTTTCTGCAACTTAACTTTAGGTTTATCTGTTGCAACTATCGTATGTATTGAGTTCAAGTCAGAGTTACTCCGTATCAATACCAATTCTTGACGTATATTCACAATAATTCTATTGAAATCCTCTGCAAATCCCATAATACTTTTCAATGGTATACACACACTGAAATTACCCTTGTCATCAGCAATTTTGAGGGGTTGATCTCCAATCTCCCAACATGCATTTTTCAATCGTTTATTATCATTGTCTGTGTATGAAACATACCCCTTCATCAAAGATGTAATTCCAGGATTTTTAACTCTGTCTATAATAGTACCACCAAGTTCAAATCGTATTTCTTCAAATAGAAAAAGTATTCCATTGTTGACGAAAGTCACGGTTGGTAAAGGCTTACCAGCTTCATCTGTTAGTGTTCCTTCAAGATATAAGTAACTCTGTGAAGGTAGCGTGTATATGTCTTGTGTTTGAATTGGTATTCTTATTTCATCGTTATTATTCAATGTTGTAGCTGCATACGGTTGATGAGTATGGTACTCTGAATTTATTATTGAATTATCAGAATAGACTGATTCGTTAATTTTCAAAATATTACTATTCATTTTTTTTTTTCACTATATTTACACGAACAACGTAAATATATTATAAATTTTTCTATGCCAATTCTAATATTCAATTTCAGATTACACCAAAATTTTTGGATTTTATCACCGATGTTGACTGTGTAGAATAAAACCTAAGTCACGTAAAATTTTTCTACTCTCGGGTGTTAACGCTTTAAGTTTTCTTTTAGAACTGAATTTGTTGCATTCCGTTTTGGGTTTTATATCTCTCCAAATATCAGTTGCAAAATTTGAATCGATGTTATATCTAAAAACCATTTCTTTCTCTCTCTCTCACTTAATTTCTTTTAGATGCAGTCTGACCGTTATCACTTCACCTTTAAAATTGACCAAATTTCCATCTTGATCGACAATTTTAAGCACAATCTCATTAATATCACGTGTGTTGATTGGTAAATAGATAACATTCGAAGGATTTTGTACAATCTTATAACCAGGCGACACGTTAGGATAGAACATATATAACATGTGGACAGGTTTACCATTATTATATGAATTTGTAACTAAATTACATTCTACACCAATCGCATTCACTTTAAAAATATTGATGGGATAATCCGATATATGTCTGATGTTTCTCTTCAATTTTCTCTTCTTAAATCCTAATAATTTACCAATACTATTAGACAAGGTAAAATCTATGTCCTTGTTGCACTTTAGTTCACATTTCAAAGTGTTCACGTTAGCTTTAAGATCTACAAAAGTTTTTTCTTTAACTTCTTTTTCCACATTAATCAAATGATGATTGATATATATTCTAATGTTTTCAATTTCATAAGAACCTTCTGGTATTTCTAGGAAAACTTTCTCATTCAAATGGAATTTATTGTTACTTTTATCAACATTTGGTATTGAATTATAAGTCACAAAGTCAATTAATCCTAAAACATAATTAGAATTATCATTTAGCCGAACAGAAGGATATATGTTTGAAGAAATAACCGATTTTCGGTCTGATAATGTAAATGTGTAGGACATGTTCATCTACAAGATGATGGAACTTGAATAAAACTAATTATATAAATAGTTGCTATTTATTATTCAAAAACTGTAAACACAAATGACCACAGTTATAGCTATTATACATTTGATAACGATCGTGATTGTATAAAATATTACAACGACCTCTTGAATTGAAATATTTGATAGCTTCCAATGGAGGTTTTAAATTTCCATAACTATCGAAATAATAGACGTTATTCACACATTTTTTGTAACAACACCAATGTGTACCTGGTCCATTAATACCATCCATATTTATTACACCAGCTTCATTAATGTGTATTGTTTTTGGAAATCTATCTCGCATAAAAACTCCTCTAAAATTGGAAATTTTCAATTGTTTTACATAGTTTAGTATATCGATATTTGTCAAAGGTCGTCTAGGTAATGTTATCGATAGTTTTTTGAGGGGTGCTGCTGTTGTGGTGCTAAAAAAAGTCCCAATCCAGTCTTGTAAGGTTTCATGTACACACCTCTACCCAATGCAATAGATTCCATTGTTTTGTTGTGTCGTTGCGATTCTTCCAATTGTTGTTTTGCACTTTTAGTGTTTGACACGGCTTTTGCAATAGTAGCGGCTCCACCACTCAAAGCACCCAGAGCACTCAAACCAGCGAATAACGGTATCAAAGGTAAAAATCCTCCTGTTTTCGGAATCTTAATTATTCTCGATTTAGGTAATGCTGTTTTCTGATTGGGCTTATTGGAAGCTTTCAACGCTAATGCAATTGCACTTTTCAAATCTCTTGGTTTATGATGAAGCATATATTTTTTATACGATTCGTTAGAGTTATAAACGAAATCTTTCTTTTACTTTGTTTTTTATTGCTTTTTCTTGTAGGAGCCATTTTTGTAAATGTTGTTGTTGTTGTTGTTGTTGTTGTTCTGACAAAAATTATTTTACGTATGAAGTGAAAATGAAAAATCAATTATATTTAAAACAATTTTACTTTTTTATTTGATTCAAATTCGTTGTCATTATCTTGTAGTTTACGTTTCCTATTGGCTATCATGTCATCATAATCCATTATGTCACTTTCTTCCAATTTAGGTTGTTTTGAATTGAAATTATCATCAATGTTGTTGTTGTTGTTGCTGAGGCGTTTCCTTTTTAGTAACGGAATTTTCCTTATCACTTTTGTATTGGAATCTGGTTTAATAATTTTAAACGGTACATCATTATCATCATTATAATCTTCATCATCATCATCATTATTATCATCAGAGTTCACCTTTCGTTTTTTCAACTTAGGAGTCCATTTTTTTGGTATAATATCATTCACAAGAGATTTACGAATCAATTTTTTTGGAATAATATTGTTTGCTTTTATTTTCTTTGTTAAAATTGGTTTGGAATTTTTCAATATTTTCAAACACAACTCAAGATTTTTCAAATTGTTTTCCAACGCATTTTTAGACTTTCTTATCAAACCACTACATCTACTCAATATTTTAGAACAATTTTTGGTGGGTTCATCATCATCATAACCCATTCCAAGTTTAACTTTTGTTTTCATTATACCCGCTACACCTAATGAGTTTAACTTTTCACCGAGAGATGCACTACCAGAATGAAAATTTTTCATCGCTCTTTTAGCTAATGTAGTGTCTGCTTCGTGACGCTGACTTAAATTTTTTCCTTGTGAATATGCAATATCATGTTCCATACATGCTCTATCTAAATTGTTAATAGGTTTATCACCACGATCTAACCTTTTTTGAAGTTTTGTTCCAGGACCACAAAAATTATAACCAGGTAAATGTAATTCAAATGGTAAACTGTTGATTAACGCATCCATTTCCAACGTAATACTTCATTTTCAGTTGTCTACTGTCAAAAATGTTTAGATAAACTATTTAAATATCCCAGTACCGGAGGTTTATATATTAGTTTCATGTTGAACGTCATCATGAAAATTACTAAACAAAAAATCACACTACCTGTTAATAATCATGATAAAGAAACAAAGAAGAATCATAAACATGGTATATTATTACCTTCAACGATAAGGGCTATCATTGTAGGTCCTTCAAACTGTGGTAAGACAAATGTAATGATCAGTCTGATTGAACATGAGAATGGATTAAAATTTGAAAACGTATATTTATATTCAAAGTCTCTATATCAACCGAAATATAAATATTTAGAGAAACTATTGAAACCAATAAAAGGTATTGGATATTATGGTTTTAGTAATAGCGAAAATATATTGGAACCTTCAGCGGCTAAGAAAAATTCGATATTTTTATTTGACGATGTGTCCTGTGCCAACCAGAAGGTGATAAGAGAATATTTTAGTATGGGAAGACATAATCACATCGATTGTTTTTACTTATGTCAAACTTATGCAAAAATACCTAAGCATTTAATAAGAGATAATGCCAATTTATTTGTTCTCTTTAAACAAGACGATCTTAATTTGAAACACATATATAATGATCATGTGGGGACTGATATGACTTTTGGAGAATTCAAAAATATATGTTCATACTGTTGGAAGGAACATACGAATTTTTATGTATTGTTAAAGATGATGCTATTGATAAAGGAAGATATAGAAAGTGTTTTGATAATTTCATACATCTATAAACTATTTTTGTAAAAGAAAAAACTAATGAGAAACTATCTAATAGATGTTTGAAGCTGTTCAATACCTGTTTGAAGCTGTTTAATAGCTGTTTTAAGCTGTTCAAAAGCTGTTCTTAAGCTGTTCAATAACTGTTGGAAACTGTTTAATTTTTCGTTAATTTGATATATATCAATCTACTTTATTCAAACATACTTAGTTTGAAATATTATATCGTAGAGTGAAGAACATCATCGTCAATATGAATATTACGCAACGACATTTAAAACAAAAACTAATAAAGAAGCGTAAAGAGATGAAAAATAAATTGGATGTATTGAAACATGGTGAAATTCTCAGGGAAAAAATTTTTTCACCGATAACTAAACATTTGAAAAATATAGAAAATAAATTAGATAAGAAAACTGGTGATATTTATACAGATTTTAGTGGTGGTGAAGAAAGTGAATATTTTTCACCAAAAAATGAACAGTCTGATGATTATCTTAATGTTCCTATTAAAAATATTGATTCAGATGTAAATAATTTACATACTCCTAGTACATCAAAGCGAATATTTTCTTCAACACCAAAACTTGATTCTAAACGACTACCAACAGACAGTTTCAAACAATCAATAATTAAAGAATTAGAAGAAGATGATGATGATGATTACAATGATAAAGTAAATATTAATAGAACTAGAAATGATGATATAGCCGAAAAATCATTTATTGACTATTTAGAACAATACGAACCATTACCACGAGAATATATAAGGGAAATGATAACGGGTGACTTGAGAGATTTTGATCAAAAGTATGGAATCCGTCACAATCCTATGACAGAGAAATTTTCAATTGGGAATTCAAGTTTAAAAATAAATGGTACAGACATAGTAGTAAAAGGCAAAACATATACTGGTACTAGAGGATTATACGAATTACTTTTTAAAAAACAACCAAAATATTATACATTAAATGATAAAAAGGCGTATAATGAAATTCTAACAAAAACAGCTGCAAAACATAGGTATTATCAAACGAATAAACAAATTGATGGATGTAGATCACAGAAATATAGGAAAATAATTGCACCAATGTCAGGACGTGGTTTATTGATGGAAGTAAACAATAAATCTATAGATTACGTATTTTGGGATGACCCAAATGAACTTATAAAACGTTTACAATTATTAATCGCTTCACAAAACGCCGGCCACACTGGTCATACAAACGAAATCAATTCCATCGTGGAAGAATTACGAGAAGCAGAAATCATTGAATAAAACAATCATGTCTAAATTTATCACAGAAGCAAAAAGACAAGTTGTCGAAGAAATACATAAACTTGCTAGATTTAATATGAAAAGACGTAGAGTTATTTTGAAATCGTTAAATGACTTATATCAGGCAGATCTTGTTGAAATGATTCCATACTCTAAAGAAAATAAGGATTACAAATATATATTAGTTGTAATTAATTGTTTTTCCAAATATGTTTGGGCATTTCCCATTAAAAACAAGTCTGGTGCTGAGGTATCAAATAACATGGAGAAAGTTTTGAAAATAAAACCACCAAATAATCTACAAACGGATATGGGTAAAGAATTTTTCAACAAGGAATTCAAACAATTGATGAAAAAATATAAAGTAAATCATTATAATGTATTTAGCGAGAAAAAAGCGTCTATAGTTGAAAGAGTTAATAGAACATTGAAGAATATTATGTGGAAAGAATTTAGTTTACAAGGTAACTACAAATGGTTGGATTTACTACAAAAAGTTGTCATGAAATATAATAATACCAAACACCGTACCATAAAGATGAAACCAATTGATGTTACTAAAAAACATGAAAAACAACTTTTAAACACAGTTTATAGTCATATTAAATTAGCTCCAACAAATTTGAAATTTACATTAGGAGATCATGTGCGTATTTCAAAATTTCGAGGAGTATTTGATAAAAAATACACCCCTAACTGGTCAACGGAAATATTTTCAATAAGAAAAATTCAACTCACAAATCCAGTTACATATTTATTAAAAGACTCAAGAAATGAAAATATTCTTGGAGGATTCTATGAACAACAACTACACAAAGTTAAATATCCAGATGTATATTTGGTGGAGAAAATTTTAAAAAGGAAAAATAAAAAGGTATACGTCAAATGGTTAGGATTCGATAATACTCATAACAGCTGGATAAACTCTGACAATGTAGTTTAATGTGGAATAAATTATTATTATTATTTGAATGTTTTTATTATAAACTTCCATGCAATATCCTAATTATAACATCTCATATCATATTTGCTTGATCTTTGTGACCTCGTCAGAGATAATCATAACAACAACATATTTGTTTCACCTTTGTGAACCCTCATTGACGTCAACAGCAGAGATAAGAAACCTGCAAGTCTTGACAAGAAAATTAAAATTCATAATATTTGTTTCACCTTTTGTGACCTCTACTAACATCAACACAGATAAGAAAATAGCAAGTCTTGACAAGAAAATTAAAATTAATAATATCATAATATTTGTTTCACCTTTTGTGACCTCTACTAACATCAACACACAGATAAGGAAATAACAAGTCTCAACAAAATAAAAAATTACTATTTGCAAACTAGTTGCGAGAAATATAATAAAAAAATCACCTTGAAATTATTATGGGCGAGGCTAGGCTCACCTTTACCTACTATCAAGGTGACATTAATTAGACCCACGTGAGGCGGGCACACCCTCTGGTCATTGACGACCACTTCTTCAGCAAAGGAGCCTCTGGTCATTGACGACAACTTCTTCTTCTGCAGGAGCCTCTGGTCATTGACGACAAAACACAAGAAGTTGGGGTTGGTGGACACAGGCGGATGGACATGCCATCGAAGTGTCACAGTATCCCGCTTGATATACTACTCAGGTTGCCTACCCGGCGGCTCCATAACCCTTACTGTTGGACTTGGAATTTGTGCCTTCACTGACACTGGATATATCCTCTTCTGCATGAGTTTCTGCTCAGCCTGCAGATTCTCAAATTCTTTTGCCTGTAGCATTAACGACGGCACGTCGTTAAAAGTCCCTTGCCGGATAAATTGCCTATACTCCGGCTATAAATTCCGGTGCAATCAGAACAATTCCCGTTCTGCGGTCACTGCACCATGTCTTCTAATCAATGTCTGCATATCCACAACATATGCAGCGGCCGTTTCATTCATGCGTTGATGCCTGCGGCTGATCTGTACTTCCAGATCAATGTGGTGGTTGGAATCCATGAAAAATAGGGTAAAGTCTCGTTGGAAATCGGCAAACGTAGCCTAGCGGCTACGATTATTCCGATATCATAATAGGGCGGTTTCATCCAAAACTTCCGGTAGCGATAGCAATAAGGAGTATTTCGGTGTATTTAGCTGCATAGCTGTTTCGTCAAGGCGTTCCAGGAACGTAGCGGGATCTGACGTTGCATTAAATTGAATTCGATATTGATTCATGCTGAACATGACTGAACGGAATATTGTACCCTTGCGGAATAATAGTAACCGGAACATAGTGGGCAGGTGCTTGCGGAACCTTAGGGGCTTGCGGAACTGTCGGTATTTGCGGGACAATCGGTATTTGCGGAATGGTCGGTGCTTGCGGATCGGTCGGTCCTTGGATCCACGCCGGTGCCATATCCGACGACGTGGTCCTATAGGTCTGATAGTTGATAGGATTCGGCGGGAAAGAAAAGATTGGCGTTTGAATCGGTGGTGTCGTCGTTACCACTGTGTTCGTATATGTCACTGTATTCGTAGTGGACTTAGTTGACCAATACGACGGCTGTATCCTCGGTGTGCTTCTTATTGCCGGTCTTGACTGAACACCCGAAGGACTAAACGTCGGTGTTGTGTTTAGTACCACTTCGGTTGTCAATGCCTTCGTTAGCGATGCCATGGTACTGGCAATCTCTTCCAACATTCCACGCGGAGAACGTATTGTTCCTTTACGGACCCCCTTTACGCACCTACGGCGTAAGTCTTCAGCGGATCCATTATGGTCAATGTCATGATTGGCCAACACTTCCTGAAGTTGTACCTCCTTCAAGAAATAAATCCAGTTGACTTTCAAATCAACTTCGGTAGCTTCAGTCTGGCTATACTCGCTATTAGAGCAGAATTGCGCCATTCCGTCAAATTGAGCTACCATTTCTTCCATACTGGTAGTCGCAGGCTGCGGCGCCTTAGGTTTAGCCCCAGTGCACGTCGGGAACTCCATTTTATTCAATCAATTTCGAAATCAAAATTTTCAACCCCAAAAATAAATTATTTTTGCACAGGGGTAGGTAACGGAAGAGGGTGCGGTAACGAAAACAAGTCCACACCTTCCTTACAATAAGGCAGAAGCAATGAAATCTCTTGCCCCGAATTGGGCAACGTAACTTCGATTTGGGGAGGTAACACCAAAACGATTGAGCCAATCCGATCAAAAATGGTACCAACGGCTTCCTCGGTATCGATTTACTTGGGAAGGAGCTATGACTTGCTCCATCCAGGTTACGGTTGACTGGGAAAATCGAAGGGCAAAAATCGAAATTTGGGCAAAACACTGAGGTGTAGTTAACAATTCTCACCTCAGATTTACTGTTAAAAACTTGATGTTTCCCCTGGAACGGGGGGAAAAACCAATTTCACCAAACAACCTGGGTGAACACGGGGAACAAGTTTCCGTTGAAACTTTTCCAAATTTCCAAGATTCAAAAACAAACTCCCGGGGATGATTCGAAAACGTATTCGAAACGTCGGGGTCTTGAAGCTTGTTTTTCTGTCATACTATATCTGAAATTTCATTCAAATCGGACCACCGGTTCATTTGCAATGAATTATTCAACATTTCATTTTTCGGAATCAACAAACAAAAATATTCCCCCTCGATCAATTTTCAAAAGTCCCTGCTCGGGGGCGCCATTTTATGACGTGTACCTTGCGAATTTCCGGCAAAGTGATTATTTCAGATTTTCGGGCGCAAGATTTTTCTAAAAGTTAACTCCTTTATGAAGACTTCTGCTAGGGTCTTCACCACAAGGCTTGTCACTCTGCTATCTATAGATAGCCTCGTCCCTAGGGTAGCTATAGTGAAGTATAACCAGAGTCCAATGGGCAGAAAACAGTATCAAAATTGTAGGCTTTAGTTACAATTAATATCTGGTTAAAACTTAGCTCGTTTGAAGATGGAGTAGAAATAATTGAATAAAACAGGGAATTTCAAATATTAAAATATATAATGATTATTATAAGTACACTTTCGGAATAATCAATATAAATGCAATTGAACGGTATTATTTCATAAAAATTACACTCAGGCGGAAAATGTAATGAAGCTCAAACGGTATATGAAAAATGGTACAACATATCCATTGTTGCGATATGTTCGGTATTGAAATTCAATTCAACGGTACGGAATCGGTTGACAAATGATTCACATTCAATTTGTGGAAAATACAAATCAAACAGATCCTAGCATAATGAGCAGTATTCGGTAAATATTTAGATAGCAATGATACGTGAAATGTTCAAATCACACTAGGATATATTAAACGGTTAAAATTTCGGTCGGATCGGAAGATATTGAATTGCACCAGTTTTCCGATTGTACTATATCAGATTTTACGATATTTTCGGTTAATTACTCTGATTGAGTTTATTCTATCATAACACCCACCCCTGGTATTAACTATCAACGGAGTTCCCAGTAATTGTGTGACAGTGTTAGATTTTATACACTTTACAGATTGAGAATCTAGACAATTAGGGCTTATACTTCCGGGGCACAGCGTGCACAAGTCCTAGCTATCGTATCTGCAATAACCTTTTTATCCACGGCCGAGGACTTCTCAAAGTATTGAGGGAATTATTACGATTCTCAATCACACAACCACCCCAGCTTATACTTCCGCGTTGACACAGCGTGCACAAGCCGTTGGTGGTTTGGTCGTCTAGGATATACTTATACTTCAGGGTTGACACAGCGTGCACAAATATACCAAAGACGCCCCTGTCGTTAAAACATACACACTCTGTACACACCACACAATTATTTGAATATTTCAATTCACGTGCGAATTCAAATCGTGTGCACCTATGACGGGATAAACTCAACTATAACAATTCAAATTACTGAATACTACGGAACTCAGATATCGTACAAACGTTTACCAATCACAACAATAATCATTAACTACGGAAATCAATATATCGTAATGCCCAAAAATATTTGCTCATTTACCTTATGTAACAATTTCACTTAAACGGAACACTTATTGTTGATTCACAGTTTAACTCTGACTTAAACTCGGATTTTTAATTCACCTCGATTCTTATCTTAATTTCACTTCCACAGTACTGATTTATGATCACAAAAGAGCAACTGTACCTATCGAAATTCAAAATCACAAAAGAGAGCGATCTGTTATCGGTCACGGCTTCTATATGTTTCCCGAGGTTCTGGAAAGGTCTGCTCCACCAATTCCTTATTTCGCGCCAAGGGTTTTTTACTTATGTCCCGAACAATGCTTAAAAGTGACGCTACTTTTCAGATCTAGAATTCGCGCGCATGATGCTCCAGTAGTTTCTCCCGGCACACTGAGCAAGTGTTATCGGAGTTTTTTTGGTTGTTCGCCTTTTTTATACATAAGGTTGTACAAAGTTTGATGCATTAACTGGCCAGACCCCTCTTCTTGCAACATATTTTATAGGAATGAATGCAATTTTTAAACGGGCCTGATTTCGATTCATCTATATGAATAATTACATTTATTCGAAATTACGGAGATTTAGAAAAGTGACAATCACGGAATATACATTCGGAGCTCACGCATATCTATTGAAATAAGGAACTGTTAATTAAGTTTGCATGTAATATCCGTATTTACTGCCTGATCTAACATAAATGATATTTCAAAATTTAAGCTTCGTTACAATACATTGACATTATCATTTGCTAATTCATAAGCTTTACTTTTGTGATTGATGACGCGTTCTATCAATGACTCGATGTTGGCGTCAGTAATCAATTGTTCATCTTCCTCTTCTTCTTTGACTATGATCGTCGGATGTTTACATCACCACCTACCGTTTGAGAAGTAAAATATCAAATATAATAATAATTACATTTATTTGGAAAAATACGTATTTATTTTGATAGTACATCATTTGGAACTAAATTGATAACATTATGAATCATCATCTGGTTCTTCACACTAAATTCCGAACTGATCGTGTAATCGGGGAATACTCCATTATACGTTCGTTAATGATGATGCAATAAGCCCTGGTGTTTTTAGGGAAATTCAGGATACTTTCCACCTCTAGTTTGACGTCAACTGTTGATGACTTTATAGCATCGTTTTGTTTTGAACAATCAATCACAAAAATTGCTCTATTCTTGAATGCTATATAATCTAACATGGGCTCGCTTATTATTTCATTTGAAAATGATTTCTGGAAATCATAGTACATCTGGTATGCTTCCACGTATTGCTGGTCGTTGAAATTCAATTTCATCGCTTCATATGGATAACACTCTGAATTCAAGTATAATTTTACATTCAGCAAGTTTATATGATCGAAATATGTACTTTGCTTAACAGGATTATTTTTTCGATCAGTTTGGAAGGCTAGAATCACATATCTGGGGCGTTCCAAATTCATTGATCTTTCAACAGCCCAAATGCCACTAGTGCTCTCATCCCAACTACGGAATGGAATCAAAATAGGCTTCTCAGCACTCAAATTCCCCAAAATTTGAAATTTAATTTGATCATTTGGGAACATATGTCGCACTTTTAATGCTATCGTCTTCACATTTATTTTAGCCCTTTTCGTACCTGTGCTATTAGTATAGCAATCGTTATCGGTTCGAGACCTTATCTAGCGCAGCTTATGTTCACCACTATAAACTTTGTTATAGTCAATGAATAGGCCTAGTAGAAAATTCAACAGTATCCATAAATTGATTTTATTATTGTAGACTGAACTCATTGCATCCTTATATGACCATCCGGAAATAGCTAAAGGAATAGATTCATGTTCAGAATAAGCTCTGATGGTGCTGACAATACCAGGATCGCGTACTTTGTCTATCTCTTTTCCATCCAATTCATAACTGATATATTCAAAGAGAAACTCTTCAAAATTATTGGTTAAAGTACATTCACCATCGCCACTTGCTTCCGGCTGGAATTCTGCCTCGATGAATAAAGCAGACGAGGCCAAATCCACCAATACATCTTGTTGTCTGATTAATATTTCAATTTCATCGCTGTTGCCAAAAGATATTGTGTGTGGATAGTAGGTATGAGTTTCTTCTCGGATGATGTCTTCATTGAAGTTTGGCTCGTTGAATATTTGAAGTTTTTTCGACATTGTAACCAAGGGACTTCAAAAAATGTATATTCTCCAATGATAATGCTGCAGCAGCAACTTTCTCCTTTGAAGTCTTTGTAGATAATGACTGATGGTCAATATGAGGTAAATATGGTCTTTTATTGCTGAAATCCAGACCCATATCTTCTGGTGATGTCGGTTGCAACAACAACCTTCTCAGATGAATTCTTTTCATATAATGAATGCTGGTGAGTATAAGTGTTATATTGCTGAAAATTGTCGTGATTGAATAATATCTTACACTTTTTGCAATAATCCACTAGTTCGTGAGGGGGGCGTTAATTGCCAAAACTATCATAATATAAAACTGTATCACCGACTTCATTAAACCCAACCCAGTGAGTGCCTTCATTGCACGATCTATCTAAATCAACTATTCCACGCTCGTTTTTCCATGGTCTGTTGGATGGCAGTTCATCGCGCATAAATACTCCATTAAAATGGGGAATTTTCACAGCTTTTGCTAGTTTTCCTAGATCGAGATCGGTTAGAGGTCTTCTGGGTAGGTTTACTGACAGTTTTTTGGATGTTTATTCAAATATAGACCAAGACCTTTGCGATGCTTTTTCAAATATAGACCAGATCCTTGTTTCCCCAAAACTATAGCTTCCAATGTTTTATTATGTCTTTCCGTTTCCTTCAAGGTTTCTCGAGCTGCTTTGCTGTCGTTGACGGCCTTAGCGATGCCTGCACCACCTCCCGCCAATGCTCCAGCAGCTGATAAGCCGGCAAACAGAGGTATTAAAAGTGGTAGAAATCCTTCATTCTTAGGAATAGGAATTACTCGGTAATCGAACATTTTTTTCGATCACCTGCTTTTTTGAATTGTTTTCGTGCAACTTTCAAAGCTGTTTGAGATGTTCTCTTCAGATTGGATGGGTCAAACTCATTCTTCAAACCTTTTCTCACACCGGCGACAATTGCATTTCCGAACCCAATCTTCTTTCTCATACCCATCCCCAATTTCCTCTTTGCCTTCATAATTTTATTCACACCGAAAGCGGCAATCCTCTCTCCAAATTTTGTGTCTTTAGATGTGACACGTTGCCAAGCAGCTTTCTCTAATATTTTATCCGCCTCGTGACGTCCTTCCAAACTAGCGTTTCGCAAATATGGAATATCGTGTTGACGGCAAGCTTTATCGAGTGGATTGATACCTGGATCTCCTCTTTTCAACCGTTCTTCTAATCGATTCGAATTGATAACCAGGAATATGAAGTTCAAACGGGAGCTTGTTTATAAACGTATTGAGAACACATTTCCGCCTACGTACGCTTCAATACAGACTGATGAGAATTCAAGATTGCACTGTTATTTGAAGAGGGGAGGGAGAAAGACCAAAGATCTAAAAATAGTATTTTTTTTTATTAATTTAAAAATTTTCCAAATACAAAAAACTTAAGAATAATCGTAACAATATATGTTATCAAATATTATGATCTTCACTCTTGATTCACCCTCATAGTCGCACCACATCTCCAACGTTGTATTTGTGAGGCAGAGCCACCTTAATGTGTGAGTAGGATCGCTTCAATATCCCGCTCTCAATCTGTTCCGTCACGTTTATTGGAGCCATATTTATAGTACTATGTTCACGTCTATTATATTTTTCTGTGATTTCTTCCAGCATATCAAGCCATTTGTATTTCACGCTAAGACTGAATTGTTTGTAGAGCGTTCCCTTCAACGTTCAAATGACACGTTCAGCAATGGCTGCTTTTTTCACACTATACGTATTAACATAATGTTGTGAATACCGTTGTGCGGAGCGGACGTGCTTATGGTGTCATTTGATACATTATCAAGTTGTTGATTGAATAATTATTGAACAACAAGAAACCGAATAGTACCGTTTGATGTGCGTGATCAAAAAAAAAGGAAACAAAAAAACCGTATGTATTTCTTGCACTCTACTTAAAAACCCCAAACAACCGCTTTGCCCACCTCGCATTCTTTTATCTACATAAAAGAGGATATATACGGATTTAGGAAAATGCCAGACACATGCAACAAATAAACAAATTTTAGATGGAATATTGAAAAACAGAACGGAAATAAGGAGTTACATAGAAGCAACTGAAACCCGACTTTTACTTAGAATCGAGGAATTGAAGAACACGACTTCCAAATTGGAAAAAAAAACTCAAGACTAAACGAAGAAGTAGAATACCTGAAGCGAGCCCAAAACAAAAAGAACATAATAATATTCGGTCTGAACAAGAAAAAGGAAGAAATCACACCACATAACTTGTGTACAGATCTGAACGGACCACTCGACGTCGAATTGAAGGAAATCGATTTCAGCGACTGTTATCCACTAGGAAAATCAGAAAATTGCCCTATCAAGATTGAATTCTTGTCAAATATTAAAAAAAGGCACGTACTTCAAAGCTGTAAGAAATTGAAAGGCAAAAACATATCTATCATGCAGGACTCGAAAACAAAGATTTGAACAGAAAATACTCAGAAAACACCTGTTTCTTGCCAAACAGGAAGAAAAATATAAGGCCTGCTACATCAGGGGTGACAGGCTTTACGTAGAAGGAATAGCATATAAGGCAGACGATCTTCTAGAACAGGACCATCAAATGGACAATGATAAGCACAATAGTGCACCTGCAACCCCAACTTCATCCTCTATTACGAAGACATCCCCTATGAAGAACAACCTACCTCCAGCAGAAAAAAATCCTGTCACTCCTAGGGTTCCAATTACCAAAAATCCCTTGAAAGAAAATGAAATGACCAAAACAAGAACACGATCTTACAGATAAGCTCGAAACTCAGAAATTATCTGTACTCCTTTTCTGTATTTTCTTAGTCGTATATATATGTTTAAAATGATTTTTTATTAATTTCAAATAAGTAGCACCGACAATAGAGAGCCGATATGGAACAATACATACGCGATTTCGAAACCGAAGAAATACAAACCTTTACCCTACAAGATCACAATGAATTCAATCAAATTTTAGCAATAAACCAACAAAATAAATGTTCAACATTGTCCAAAATAATATAAGAAGTATCAATAAAAATTTCGATGAATTCAGAATATTTATGGATAGTGTTGATTCGGATATCGATTGTGTTGTATTGACGGAAACATGCTTTGTACAAAACCCTGAGCTCTTTATTATTACGGGATAAGACTTAATATATAATGAAGGAAATTATAACCAAAATGATGGTGTTATACTATACATCAAATCGCAATTCACATATACTTATAAAGTAGTGCAAATAAACGCCACGAGAGATATCCAACTCAAAGTTGAGTCCAATTAAAATAGTAATATGGAGGTAACCGCAATCTACAAATCTCCTTCTTCAAATACAATAGAATTCATTGCGGATTTACACGAATATTTACGAACTAATGATCTGAACAATACCAAATATTCCATTCTCATTGGTGATTTAAACATCGATATTCTAAAAAACGACGAATGTTGTAGTGAATACTTAAATACTATGAACGAATCTGGATATATTTCTGTGATAAATAATGAAACAAGAGTACAATATAACACTGACTCTTGCATTGATCACATGTTTGTCAAATCTGAACAAAATACAGGATGTCCTCGAACTGCGTGGCCAAAATAAAACCGAAGTATCTTTGATTCGAAAAAAAGTTGATGCGCCTTTTTACTTTTGCCTCAAGTGTCTTGTTTAGCCGGTAGAGGGCTTCAAAGTTGCAAAAATAATTTTGTTTTTTCGATATAACTTGAGAACGTGATGGAGGACTTTTACAATATTTAGCAAGTGAGTTACTGTCAATAATGGCCATTTTTGAGAGTGGAGCACAGAGCCTTAGAGACCATAGAAATGGCTCAAGGTTGAGGATGTAACGAGAAAAGTGTCCAGAACTTTTTTGTGGTCAATGTAATTCACTCGATATTTTTCACATAGATAGCTTATCTAATTTGAAAACTTTTCTTACTCTTAAAAAATTTTGATAAAATCAACGGATTAGCTTGAAAAATTAATTTTCCAGTCTCTGCAATTTTGGCTTACTAATTTTACTTGATTAAAATACCTTAGTTGCCTTTGCTTTTCTAATGTCATTTTGGCATTTGAAGAATTTATTCTCAAAACTGTCAGTTTTTACTTTGCTTTCCGTAAAAATTTTATAAAATTATGGCTCAAAATTTCACTAACACTGAAATTTATGGACTTTTTCGTTGCAATGGCCGGAGAAGGGAAAGATATCCGCATCGCAGAATTCCAAATCGGCAAACCTTCGCGAAACTGGCAAATTTGAAGCAAATCGCAGAGAAACTGGACGCAGACGGACAAGAAGGACGTTAGAGCTCAAAGAAGAGATACTGGAAGCGGTTGAAACTGAATCTGGGATAAGCACACTACGTTTGGGACTTCGTATTGGAGCCTCAAAATCATTAGTTCATAATTAACTGAAAGAAGAACTGTTGTATCCCTATCATACTGAATCAGTTCAAGACTTATTGCCCATGAATCCAGGTCATCGGCTAGATTTCTGTCGGCTTATTGTCCAGAGACAAAACGCAAACCCCAATTTTTGTAGAAGAATTCTGTTCACGGACGGAGCTACTTTCACGAGATGTGGTCTTTTTAACCTCCATAATGAACATTTCTATGCTGATGAAAATCCTCATGAAACGGAAGTTACATATTTTCAGAATCAAACTAAAATCAATGTTTGGGTTGGAATTGTGGATAACTTTATTATTGGCCCTACCGTTATACCCGATCGATTGAACGAGGAGAACTACTTGAACTTTTTGGAACAAAGGCTACTTGAACTGTTGGAAGACTTGCCCTTACACATTCGTCGTGGCCTTTGGTTTATTCATGATGGTGCACCTCCTCATTTCACATGAGCTGTGAGGCGACATTTGAATGCGGAATATCCAGATCGCTGGGTAGGTAGAGGACACGATGCACCAGTGAACTGGCCGGCCCACTCCCCTGATTTGACGCCCTGCGACTTCTTTCTATGGGGCGCTTTGAAGTCGAAAGTTTATGCAGCTCCAGTAAACACACGAGAGGAATTGTTGCAACGAATTAATCATGAAGCGGATTTATTGAAGAATGATCCTGAAGTACTAGCCAGAGTTCAATCCAATTTCTTGAAACGAATTAATTTGTGTATTCAGGAAAATGGGCAACATTTCGAACAATTGATGCCTTAGCGATTTCTCAAAAGGTTTTGTTGTTTCTTTTAATTTAGCATTTGTTTTTCCTGAATAATCACATTTCTATTGTTTTTATTATTCGTGTTTTACCGAGATATTAACCATTTCAGTGTTAGTGAAATTTTGAGCCATAATTTTATAAAATTTTTACGGAAAGCAAAGTAAAAACTGACAGTTTTGAGAATAAATTCTCCAAATGCCAAAATGACATTAGAAAAGCAAAGGCAACTAAGGTATTTTAATCAAGTAAAATTAGTAAGCCAAAATTGCAGAGACTCGAAAATTATTTTTTTCAAGCTAATCCGTTGATTTTATCAAAATTTTCTATGAGTAAGAAAAGTTTTCAAATTAGATGAGCTATCTACATAAAAAATATAGAGTGCATTACATTGACCAGAAAAAAGTTCTGGGCACTTTTCCCGTTACATCCTCAAGTTTGAGCCATTTCTATGATCTCCTCTCTCAAAAACGGCTATTATTGACAGTAGCTCACCTGCCAAATATTGTAGAAGTCCTACATCACGTTCTCAAGTTATACCGAAAAAACAAAATTATTTTTGCAACTTTGAAGCCCTCTACTGGCTAAACAAGATACTTGAGGCAAAAGTAAAAAGGCTCATCAAATTTTTTTCGAATCAAAGAATCTTCGGTTTTATTTTAGCCACGCAGTTCGAGGACACCCTGTATAACAGATCGCATAATGCCTCTGATAGTTCAAACAAATACTACGGACCATTATACCGTTGCATTGCAAATGATTCTTGATGAAGATAAACCAACTATTAACAAAATCACTTCTAAGAAATATATCAATCATGGAAAACCACAAAACACTCTGCAAAATATCTCCTGGCATACGATATATCACGAGACTGACCCCAACACTGCAACAAACAAATTCCTAGAAATTGTCACACTTACTATAAACGACTGTACAACAACTAAAAGAATCAAACGGAAAAATATCAAAACAGCACCTTGGATCACGAATGCTCTAGTTAAATCAACTGACACAAGAAATAAATTATTCAGAAATACGCGAAGAGATCCTAATAATTTCCAACTAAGAACATATTATAACAATTATAGAAATAAATTAACAAAATTAATAAAAAAAGCCAAATTTGACTATTATCAACGCCAAATAAATACTGATATCAGTGATACAAAAACACTTTGGAAAATTGTGGGAGAAATTAGTGAAACAAAAAAGAAGAAAATGGGTATAGTTTCAATTAAAAACGAATATGGGGAATTAATCAAGGAAAAGAAACAAATCGCAAATAATTTTAACAAAGTCTACACTGAAATAGGAAGAAAAATGTCTGAAAAAATACAAAAAGACCCAAACTATATACCGCACAGAACTATTTCCATTAATTCTTTTGTTTTTCTCCCAACGGACGGCAATGAAATAGAAAACGTAGCTAGAGACTTAAAAAATAGAAAGTCAGCCGGCGTAGATGAATTCCAAGCTGAAACTATCAAGTCTATTTTGTCACTATATTAAGGAACCGCTCACCTACATTATAAGTAATTGCTTGGAAAAAGGAATTTGGCCCGAAGCGTTCAAGGAAACTATTGTGATACCGGTATTCAAAAAAGGCGATGAGACTCTAATCACAAATTTCAGACCAATTTCGTTAATCACGCACCTTACAAAAATTTTTGAAAGAATTTTCAAGAAAAGACTTGCTGCTTATTTAACAAAATATAATCTGATATCTGACCAACATTATGGCTTTAGAGAAAATATTTCCACGCAAAATATTGTCACTTACCTCAAGGATATACGCTGCGCTGGAAGAAAATTTGCCAAACCTGTGTATTTTCATCGATTTATCAAAAGCGTTCGATTCCGTAAGTCATGACCTACTGGAAGATATTGGAATTAGAAATAATTGTCTTGAGTTACTTAGAAATTATCTACACAATAGATTCCAATCAGTGAGAGTAGACAATGTACAGAGTGACAACAGAAAAATAGAGTATGGTGTACCACAGGGGACCGTATTAGGCCTATTTAGTATTTATGTGAATGGCATGTTTTCGTTAAAGATTCGAGGAGAAATATTGGGATTTGCTGACGATACAGCCATCTTTTACAAGGCAAATACTTGGCATGAATTGAAAGTCATTGTGGAATCAGACTTTCCTTCATTAAAGAACTGGCTAGAACACAAGTTACTAACTGTAAACTTAGAAAAAACATATTATATGCCATTTAGTTGCAACAGAACAAACACTCCACCTTTTAAAAGTCTAACGATAAACACCACAGGACAACAGCACAATATTCTGCCAGAGGAGAAAGTAAAATATTTAGGCGTTATAATAGATACAAATCTCAAATGGGATGCACACCTAAATTATATATGCAACAAATTGAGATCTTTCATACACAAATTCAGGTATTTGAAAAGTATTCTACCATCTTACCAACTCAAAATCTTGTACCATGCTTTGGTGGAAAGCCACCTGCGATATAACATAATTTGCTGGGGAGGCGCATTAAAAACACATCTTCGTACCTTAGAAAATCTGCAAAAAGATTTCTCAAAATTATCATGTCCAAAGAGTTCAGATACCCCTCTGACGCACTATTCCACGAAGCCAAAGTGTTTGACATACGCCAACTTTTTTATCTTCAAATAAATATAAAATATCACCAAAATAAACGATTTAACCTACCCAATCATCCATACCCTACAAGGAAAAAATATTATCACGTAATTCCACAAATGCAGAAGGGTATAGGCCAAAGAAGCTATCAATATATAGCACCAAAATTGTACGATACCTTCCCACGACACATACAAAAAATAAGTAATTCGCAGTCGTTTAAAAAATCACTGAAACAATTCATCTCGAGTCAACCACGACGAAACATCTCGGATATGATATGAATAAAATAAGATAAATAAATAAGGTGTTGGCTTACTACCCTCTTATTTTTAGTTCAGATATATTTGTAATAATAATATCTGTATTGACTTTCCTTATTTTCTTCGTAACAGTGTTATTAAAATCTCTTCTTTTTATTCTATTACTTATCTATATTTTTAATGTTAGTTATTCTATTATTATGCGAAACAAGTGCTCTTACAATTATCGCCTTGTGATATTCATACCCATTACTCTTAATGTTAAGTTATTAATTATCATGCGAAACAAGTGTTCTTACACCTATCGCCTTGTAATATTTATACCCGTTACTTTTAATGTTTAGTTATTTAATTATCATGCGAAACAAGTGTTCTTAAACTTATCGCCTTGTGATATTCATACTATTTAACGTACTTTGATCCTTATATATATATGTATACTATATTTCCTCAATAAATATCTATATTATTATTATTATTATTAAAATGATTGATATTATGTTTCTTCATTAGATCGTTTGAGTGTTCATTGAAGAATTATTTTCCCTGATCGCTTTGCATATTCCTAGGCTTACAATGTCCTTCTAGTAATATAGAACTGACAGCTTTCCGAACCTCTTCGGCAGATTTCGGTTTCAACGGACGAGTCCACAGAAATTTCGAGAAACAATCGATCATAACCAAAATGTATTTGAATCCTCTATTTTCACGAGCGTAATTACCCATTTCAACCAGATCCATTTGACACAAATCATCCAAACGTTTTATGATTGTTCTGCGCCGTTTAAAATTCTTCCTACTCAGCTTATGAAGCTCATGCACAACTTGTTCTCTACTCATCTTATCAATGCGGAAATCTAGTGTAGAATTAATTTTTTGGGTATATTCACAGGATTTTTACCTATACGTTTCACAGAGACCTGCATCGTTGTTGTGGATGATGAGGGTCTCTCCTTAGAAGGTTCCACAGATATCATCCGTCGTTCTAACGCCTCCACTTTACTAGTAATGTCATTTAGACGCATGTTCACACCGTTAAATGTGTTATTGATCTCTTTTAGTTGATTCCTGTTTTCCCTCACACTATCACTGATTGTTTTATACTCTGATTTTATATAGGCCTCCATTCCATTATATTCATTCTGAATGTCCGTCAGATGTTTATCAATGTTGAGAATAAACTTTTCGTTCGTTGATTTATGTTCATCCAGATCCTTGTTGATATCTTCGATCAAATTATCAACCCTAACATTGAAGGTATCTTTAAGACTGGTTTCCGTTTTCAGATTCAGTTGGTGTGTTGATTTATCAACATATATCATATTTGCAACAACTTCACTATCATTCGGCAATTTTACGTTGCACAGTCTACAATTTTCATATCAAAACTTCCGTCGCTCTTGAGGAATAATCCTTGTCCGTGAATTTGTGTGAAATTATTATTAAATATATTTGTATCATACATCCACATGGAAGATGCGGCTCGACCAAACTTATCCATTGAGGTCATCTTTATAACTATGATGAATTTGTATTTACGTATGGTTTTTGCTCAATTACATTAGCCTCCATCAATTTTTCTGTTATAGAGATTATCTCGTTGTGATGGTTATTGTTACCAGCATACGAGGATGCAACAAGAAGTCTCAGTCTATCCACAATTCCGTTAACGTCATCCCATATCATTTTTGGTATATGCATTTCCAGTGTATGTTTTGGACCTTGGTCTTTTCATGGAATTAATCGAAGGTTTCAGTACATGTTTGTATTTTACAGTATTTCTAATTCGATTAGCTGGATCGTTATTACGTCTATGGGCACTAGTCATTTCCATCATTTGACCGTAATTTTCCCCATCTTCCACAGTGTAAGTATCAGGTAGAACATCTCTGTAAAATATCAAATTATACAGTCCTGTGGTACCCTTGAACGGAGTACCCTTAATAATTATATTACTCTCACCATCAAGTTCTATAGGTTGATTACCCATGAACCATTTGTCTGAAGTTGAATTATATTGCAAACCCATTGTATCATCGTATTTCTTAACATCATCATACAATAGAAATCCTTCCAAGTAATAACGTGCTAATGTGGGGTATTGTTGCAGAAGCTCCTCTGTAGCCGCTGAATTATCTTTCTTAAGTTTTCTGAATTCTTCACGAATCTGATCGATAGTAGGTTCGGGGGTAAACACATCCTCTTCAGTATCTGGGGGGTTATATACGAATCCTTCTCCTTCAGTTACAATATTTGGGATTGGTATGTTCTCCATTCGTGTTGCTGTAGGAACAATTCTTTCAGGTTTAACCAACGAATTCCGTTTGATTATTTCAGCATTTTTCGCAATTTCCTCTAGAGGTTCAGATACATTCTTAAACATATTATCTAGAATCTCATAATTTTCAGCTTCACCCAATTTCACAGCTATATATTTTTTCCTCACAAACGTTTGCTAACTCCCAAATTTTTCTCTCCAATTTTTGTTTTGCTTTTAACTTGTTAGGCACATCCACGTCCAAGCTCAGTGGTTTGTTTATTTCAAATGAAAGTATATATACATGTTAGATGTATATATAACTATCAAAACTTTTGCGATAACGTCCTTTATTCATATCACAATCTTTGTTTATCATAAGGAATCCATATTTATCTTTCCAACATACGCTACATATCTCTCCGAATTTTTGGAGTGACATATCGGTACTTACATGATCGGTAAATATATGTTTCAAATTGAGTTCATTCTGTTTGAAAATAATCAAGCAATTGGCATTGTCGCGCAATCCATGTTTTGGACATTTAGCAAAAGACTGATAGAAGCTATCAATTGAGTTCTGTCTCCCTCTTGAAAAATGAGCACGAATTTTCTCCTGTTTCTCATCCATTACATCATCGAATATTATTACCGAATTAGGCCTCGCTTCTGTGGGGTCTATGACGGCATCACTTTCAGTATATGGAAAATATCAAAGCCCAGCAATTTTATTCAATGTTTCCCCCAGTAACTGATATTTTGGTTGGTGAAAAGACTTTCAATAGATATACACGTTTTCAAATTCCAGGATGTTCGCATCTAATAATATAGATAACATAACATTTGTTTTCCCACAATTACTTGGACCACAGATTATTGTTCGTAGAGTATTTTGCAACAAAGAGCAGTAACGTTGTGGTTGTTCAACATTCTCAATGCTTTACCCTAAATTCATAATTTTCAACGAGTTTTTTTGCTTAGCAATCTTCATTATACCTGAAGGCGAATCGAAATCTGAAACATATGTTAATAAGCATTCGTTTATATACTAGTTGATGATGTCATATTGTGTATGTCCGACCACGTGATTGCGCACTTCTACAATATGACTCTGTCAAAAGCAAGTATCAAATACGTGTTAAATGTGTGTCTGAATATTGGAACACATATCAAAAAATGTTAGAACACGTGTTTGAATGTTGAAGCACATATCTGAATGTTGAAGCATGTGTCTGAATAATGAATCAAGTGCTAAGCACGTGTCTGAATGTCAGAGCATGTGTCTTAAAACACGTGTCGGAATATTGAAGCACGTGCTGAACACGTGTCTGGATGTTGAAGCACGTGCTGAACACGTGTCTGAATGTTGAAGCATTCATCTGAAAAATGAAGCACGTGCTAGACACGTGCCTGAATGTTGAAGCACGTGTCGGAATGATGAATCACGGGCTAAAACATGTGCATGAACGTACTACCTATTCACTTTTTACACTTAATGTATCCAACAGTCTCATAACTTCAATTTTAACTCAGTAAAATTTCAAATCAGCCTGATAAATGATGAGTAGATATCATTATTATTATTATTATTCGCATTTTATTCCTCATCTGACCATCATAGTTCGTGAACGATTGTGGCCGGATTGGAACAATGAATGCCTCCGGCGACGTCATCATCGTTCGTAAACTATGGTCGCCGGATTGAATCAGTGACCGCCGCTAGTGACGTCATCATCGTTCGTACACTATGGTCGCCGGATTGAATCATTTACTGTCATCGGTTCAAAGCAGTGACATCATGATCGTTCGTAAGCTACGGTCGCCGGGTTGAATCAGTTACTGCCATCGGTTTGAAGCAGTGACGTCATCATCGTACGTAAAGTATGATCGCCGGATCTTTAATTCAATAAAACATCACTTACTCGTCAAAATCATTATGATACACATAAAGCTATAGTTTGATGTTCTCCCCCACCCAATTTGCAAGCATCATATTGATTTTCCTCACATCAAAAATATGGAAATGAACATTCTGCACGTGACAGCTGCAAATGACAGAACTGCCATGACAGTTCACGTACGCCATAACACACACACACACACACGAACAAGTCGGACGTGTTTTTCGTTACGCTGTGTATAAACGTTTTTGAAATCGGTGCCAAATACGAGATTAATTAAAATTGTGATTAGAGGGTTTTTGTAAAAAGACTCCAGATATTGGTTTCGGGTTTTCTAATATTTAAAGTGCAAATATCAAGGAATAAGAACAATAGTTGAATCATATTCATCAAATATATTGCCGGCGAACAGCTAATCAGCTGTTCAACGCAGTAAGTACCTTCCTTTCATTCATTTCCCTATCATCTGGTAGCACTTTTTATTATAATCCTTTTCCTTTCTTCTACCACAATATGTTGCTTATTTATATATTCATATAAATACGCGAATTTAACGTGATATAATCATGGATTGTATTAATCCAGAGGTAGCTTCTGAATACAGGGGTTCCTCGAAAAAGAAACCAACCTTATTTTCACACATTGTCAAGACCCCATTATTTCCTAAAAAGGACCAGGCAGTTATATTTCCGGTTGTAGAGGGGTTTCAAATGAGAGAATATGTTATTGCTACTGGAAAACTTGTCGAAGCTAAAAATGTTTTATTCGCATCCCGTATGTCTAATAATAGGATCTGTATTTATTTATCTTCAATAGAATTATTCAATCATCTTGTAGAAACTGAAGGAGGTATTAATCTGAACGATACGTTTATACCAGTACGAAAACTAATTTTACCAGCAAAACGCTTAATAATCTCCAATGTATCGCCCTGTATACCGCACCATGTAATCGAGGAGCATCTTAAAGAGAATAAAATCAAAACAGTTTCACCTATTTCTTTTATTGGTGCTGGGATCGGACTAGATGAGTTCAGACATGTATACAGCTTTCGACGTCAAGTTTTTGTTACACTAGACGAAGCTAACGTAATGCCAAGCACCATTCTTGTTAACTATGATGAAGAAGACTATAGAATATTCTTAACAGATGACAGAGTAAAATGTTTCAAGTGCAATAATTTTGGGCATATTGCTTCCAATTGCATCAGACTCGACAACGAGCTCACCAATATCATATTCGAAAGTGATGAAACCTCCACGAATAAGAGACCTCTACCATCAACAAGCGCAACTTTGGCAACTTCAGACGAAACTACCAACGAATTCCCAGCGTTCTGCACAGAACCAGAAAATCTCTCACAGACTATCAATGATGATAACAACTTTCAAGAGCCAAAGAAAACGATGAATAAGCGCACAAGAAATTCCAAGAAGAGGAAAATCGAAAATCTCTCTCAAGATGATTACAACGAAATTGAAAATATATGGACCGCAAACAAAGACCAAATTATGGACTGCGTTGATTTTAAACAATTTTTGAAGGATGTCAAATCCAATGATAATCCTTTGAAAATTGCGAAAGAATTTACACAAGATATTACAGGCCCAATAACACTGATAAAGGAATCGACACATCAAATTTCTCACAGAGCACTAAGAGAAAGATGTAAAAGACTAATAGTAAGCTTAAAAAATGCAAACATTCAAGAAGGTGACACCACAATATCAGAGCCAGAATCGATAAGATCTTCACAAAATTCATTGAATAGATGTACGTCAACTGAGAGTATTCTTAGTTCTAAAAGCACATATTAGAGTTTTCGCAAACAAATAAATTGGAACAAAAATGAACAACAATAATATAAAAATATGTACATTGAACACAAAAAGTATAAAAAGTGATTTCAAGCTCATTCAGCTAGAAACCTTTCTGAATAATAATAGTCCCGACGTACTTCTACTACAAGAAACAAACATAACAATAGCCCCAGAGTTTTTGAATAATCTAAGATATGATTTTCTTATAAACCCAGCTACTACAAATTATATGGGAACTGCCATCGCAATTAGAAAAAATAGTTTCATAAAAGTTCAAAACCATGATATATTATATGAGTCATTTCTACAAAAAGTGGAGATAAAAATAGGAAACGATGTATGGCACATATTGACAATCTACCTTCCCCATGATTATCAAACGTCGGATGATATCATTACAATACTTGCAGAATATCTTCAAACAGTACCCCAAAATTCAAATATCATCATAGGCGGAGACTTCAACTGCACCCCCAATCCATGTGTAGATCGCTATGGCTCTCAGGAGAGGTACCCAAGGTTGTCAAACAGGCTCAATGCAAAATTCAGTCAAAACAATTTAATAGACTGTTGGAGATATAACAACAGAGGAATGTGTGGCTTCACTTACGTTTCCTCAGCCCCGCAAATATCAGCATCAAGATTAGACAGGATATATACCTCCTCCTGTCTGATACCTAGTTTACTCTCAACATCGTTAATAAATAGTTTCTCTGACCACCTAGCTGTAATTTCTATTTTTAAGACTAGTGTGATATCGAAATATACCCCACCTTACTGGAAATTTGATAATTCACTTTTGAATGATACAGACTTCCTAGACAATATGAATGATTTCATAAGCAATGAATTAAATAATATACCACAAGGATGCGACTGGATCAAATGGTGGGATACTTTCAAAAGCAATATTAAATACATAACAATTTTATACACAAAACAAAAAAGAAAAACTTGCATGATGGAACTCAATCAGCTTCAAAATCAACTGAAAATTGTAATTTCAAAAAATAAACCTTCTGCAGAAGATCTTAAAATATTATCATATACATCAAGAAAAGTTCAAGATTCATACAGAAGAACCAGTGAAAAAATCTTGAAAAAACTTAACTATGAAAAATTGCTAACCACCGACTCCCCTACTATAAACAGAAATAGTTTCATTAATTATAAAGTCATAAATAAACTGAGAGATGATAACAATGTCATAATTACAAAATCAACCGAATTATGCTCCGTAGTACGTAGACATTTTGGTTCATTGTATGCCAGAGATACAACAACAAAAATCAATGAGAATAGCTGTTTATACTCTAATCTGAAAAAAATACCTGAAAGTGATAAAAATATGCTCAATGAAAGTTTCACACAAGAGGAGTATACAAAGGCCCTCCTTTCATTAAATAAAAATAAAGCTCCAGGATTAGACGGCTTAACGTCGGAGTTCTATGTACAGTTTTGGAATTACCTGAAAGGAATATTTCATAAAGTAACGAATCAAATCATGCTTGAGCAAAAATTGCCCACATCAGCAACAAAAGCTGTAATAAGTCTGATTCCCAAGAAAGGTGATCTATTATCTATTGAAAACTGGAGACCAATTTCTTTGTTAACTACGGACTATAAAATACTAGCGAAAGCTTTATCAAATAGGTTATTAACAGTCATAGACAAGGTAGTTGGGACAAGTCAAAGCTATTCAGTACCAAATAGAACAATATATGACAGCCTTCACCTTCACAGAGAAGTCATACACTATGCTAACAAAAACAACGTACCGTTAGCAATTTTAAGCTTGGATCAAAAATCAGCCTTTGACAAGATTCATCACAACTATATCTTTCATGTGCTTAAGGAAATTGGATGCGGGGACTTTTTTATTAGAGCTGTCAAAATCTTATATAAAAATGCCAAGAGTCATATTCGCATCGGCTCACTTTTGACAAGTGAGATATCTTTTTGCAGGGGAATAAGACAAGGATGTCCTCTGTCGGGGCCCCTGTATTCACTTTCCATAGAGCCCTTCCTAGCCCTATGTATACAAAAACTCCAAGGTTTTCCTATTCCACACACCCAACTTCATAAGCTTATTGCCGCCGCTTACGCAGATGATGTCTCTATATTCGTGTCAAAAAATAGTGATTTTGAATTGCTCGTCTCAATATTTAGTGCATACCAACAAGAATCTGGTTCAGAACTAAATTTAGAGAAATCGGTCGGTTTTTGGACAGGCGGTTGGAAACATAGAAATGATAGACCAATCGAGATCACATGGACATCGACAAGCATAAAAGTACTGGGTATTACGTTTTCAAGCGATATGAAAGAAGATACACATTTGGCGATGGACCTCCTTCTTCACAAA
Organism: Endomychus coccineus; assembly: GCA_958510875.1. Classification (NCBI taxonomy): domain Eukaryota; kingdom Metazoa; phylum Arthropoda; class Insecta; order Coleoptera; family Endomychidae; genus Endomychus; species Endomychus coccineus. The sequence continues at coordinate 56,638,613 of OY294070.1, read as the reverse complement.
ATAAGTCAATCACAAAATAAATGGCAGCAAAAACTACCCTCTCTGTCTTTAATGGGAAGAAAGATAGTATTAAACCAATTTGTAGCTCCGAAAAGTGGCACCACTTACAAGTTCTCCCATTCGAAAACCAACTAATTGAAACCCTTCAGAAGAAAATAGTTAACTTCATGTGGACCGGAAAACATTGGACAAAACAAAAAGACTTATGCCTTCCAAGATCTCAAGGAGGGCTCGGCCTAGTCCACTTACATTCGAAGATGAAATCCTTCAGGATATGGCTAGCACAAAAGCTATTAAACGCAAATGAAAACTCAACCTGGGCCATTATGTTCAACTATCACTTAAAACTATCCAACTCCCATGGAGTTGCGTGGCAAACCTTCTTCATGCCAAAAAAGTACATGCTTCACGAGAAGAGTTCCACATTCATAAAATCCCTTATTGAAGCAATGCATGAAACTGAGATAAGAATAGCGAACTATCCAGCAACTCTAGCGGATTTGAAAGATATACCAACAGCAAAATTTTATCCTCTACAACAATGTGTCCCACCGCTTTTCAACGATATATGGTCGAATATTGGATTCAAAAAGCTTGGTAATTTTATGAATAATAACTCCTGGATAGATGATCAGATGTTCGAACAGAAAATAGCCACCCTTCCACCTTGGCAAAAAAGTGAACTATGCATTAAATTCAGAAGGATCAAATCATTTTTTCAGCTGCACTATAAAATTGCCTTCCAAAATCTGCAAGAACCCACTGAACGAAATTTCATCTTTGAAACTCACGAGGAAAAACACATCGATTTAACTAAAAATACACGAAAACTGTTACAGGAAAAAATAACATCAGTATTTTTTGATTTGTCAATCAATGATGTACTTGAAGGAAGCTGGTCAGATGATCCTATACAATGGCAATCGTTTTTCAGAAAACCAACTCTTGGACTAGAAGGTGAAATTTCCTGGAGATTAGCAAAAAATCGTCTAGCTGACATGGTTTTTCTACAAAAAGCTGGACTTTCTGATTCCAGCCTATGCCCCCATTGCCCTAGTGAAACAGGAACTGCATGGCACATAATAATGCAATGTCCCAACACGAGACAAATTTGGTCTCTCACAACAAGCGTTATTAAAAAATTGCGGAATACACGACACCTGTACTTGAAAGATCTCTACGGTGGTTTCTCTGGAACAGCAAAAGAGTATGACTTGATGAATTACATCGTAAACCTCACAAAAAGTATCATTTACAGATCTTTTTCATCAGCGCTGAAAAACCAAGTTGCTGCGCAGCCATATGAACTAACACTGGTTAAGAGAATTAAATCAAGAATACTAACAGAGTTCGCCTATTATCTTGGAAAAAATGAGCTCCAACACTTCAAGGATCAATGGTGCCACAAAAATGTCTTATGTGAATTAGACGATCAAACACAAACATTAATTTTCCCGAAAACTTTGGAGTGACACAGTAAAATGATATATATGAGAATTTAAAATAACAGAAAAAATTGTTTGTTAAATAGTTTATTTAATAACTTGACACATAATAATAATAATAATAACATGTACATAATATAATATTAGCATAGGATGTGAAATATTTTAAGAATTGAATACTATTTTATAAGGATATTGTACAAAAACATTATTGATTTAATAAATAATAATAATAATAATAATAATAATAACACACACACACACACACACACACACACACACACACACACACACACACACACACACACACACACACACACACACACACACACACACACACACACACACACACACACACACACACACACACACACACACACACACACACACACACACACACACACTCACACACACACTATGACAGATCCGCCATGGCAGTTCACGTGGTAGACGCCATGACACCTCGTTGAAGACCCACGTGATAGACGCCATGACACCTCTTCCAGCCACCATGATGCTCTATGGTTGCGACTTAGGTTAGCTCTATAACCTATTGCTCTATGGTTTCTATGGTTGTGACTTAGGTTAGCTCTGTACCCTATAGCTCCATGATTTCTATGACTACGGCATGTGATAGCCGCCATGACACCTTGCTGAAAACCCACGTGACAGACACATTGTTGAAGGATCACGTGATAGCCGCCATGACACGACACACACCTCGTTCTTCAAGGACCACGTGACAAACGCCATGACACCTCGTTGATAGCCGCCATGACACCTTTTTCAAAACCACTTGACTGGGACCTCTCTTTCCAACAACCTGTATATACAACTATAACACACGTGACATACGCCATGACACCTCGTTAACCGCCATGACACCTCGTTCTTCAAGGACCACGTGACAGACGCCATGACACCTCCATGTAATAGCCGACATGACACCTCTTCCATAACCACGTGACTCTCTCTTACAAACAACCTGTATGACAGTTCATACACCTGTCATAACACATTCAACGTCAGCCAAGAGAACTCCCGCCATGATAGTTCAGAATTCATGGGTAGACGTCATGACAGTTGCCCTTATATGTGACGTACACACACCACATATTCACTAGCCCCACATTCTATAAACTTGATCTAGACATTTGTGATTATCATGAGTTACGTTCGAATTTCCCGGGTTGGTGACGTCACATCTAACTAAACCTCACATTCTATGACACAGACATCTATGAACTCAATTTCTGTGATCACCGTAAGCTCTATGGCTACGTTTGAATTTCGCGAGTCGATGGCGTCACATTCAACTAACCTCACATTCTATGACCCAGACCTCTATGGTCGAAAGTTCCGTAATCATCGTAAGTCACGTTTGAATTTCGCGGGTTAGTAACGTCACATCCGAAGCTGCAAGCACAACATCCGGTCGATGACGTCACTTCCTGGCGCAAAGGTAGTCCACTGTATCTACTCATAGATAATATAGTCGTAAATGAATTTCCAAAATACAAAGCATCAGTATCTACTCTTATTGTACAAACTAACCTGGGATAATGTTGCCGTGTGGAACACAGATATCTTAGTCGTAACGGTATCACTGAATATATATAGCATCAGTATTTACACACATTTAACAAACTAACCAGTCATGATGTGGCCGCTTGTAAGAGCGACAATTTGATCATAAACTGTATTCCAAAGAAAAATTAGTCGTAAACGTGATTCCTAAATAGGTAACATCGGTATCCACAATTATTGGAAAAAATAGCCTGGGATAATGTTACCGCTCGAAATACAGATAACTTAGCGTGACGTTATCACCGAATATATAGCTTCAGTATCCACACATCTAACAAATTTACCTACGATAACGTTGCCACTTGAATTAGCGATGATTTAATCATAAACTGTGTTCCAAAGACAATTTAGTCGTTAACGTTGATTCACAATACATAGCATCAGTATCTACACTCATTTAATAAAACAACCTGACATGATGTTGACGCTCAAAATACGTGAAATTCAGTGGTAACGGTATAACCTATTATATATAGCATCAACATTTAACTGAGTAACCTGCGTTGACGTTTTTGCTTGGAATAGTGACAATTTAGTCATGAGCGGTATTCCAAAGACATTTGGTTCATAAGCGGTATTCCAAAATAGATAGCATATGAGTATATAAACCTATTCGAAAAACTAATATGGGTTAATGTTGCCGCTTGAAATATAGATAATTTTGTCGTGACAGTATCACCAAATATGTATAGCATCACACAGTTAACAAATAAACCTGGGATGATGTGGCCGCTTGGAATAGCGACAATTCAATCATAACCTGTATTCCAAAGATAATTCAGTCGTAAATGGTATTTCAAAATACATAGCATCAGTATCTACAATTATTGGAGAGAATAGCCTGGGATGATGTTGCCGCTTGAAACACAAATAGCTTAGCGTGACGGTATCACCAAATATATATAGCATCAGTATTTACACACATTCAATAAATTTACTTGAGATGACGTTGCCGATCGGAATAGCGACAATCCAATCATAAACTGTGTTCCAAGGACAATTTATTCGTTAACGTTGATCCACAATACACAGCATCAGTATTTACACTTATTTATTAAAACAACCTGACCTGATGTTGCCGCCTGGAATACGTGAAATTAAGTCGTAACGGTACAATCAAATATATATAGCATAAATATTTACACAAATTTAACAAACTAACCTGCGACGATGTTGCCACTTGGAATAGCGACTATTCATTCATCATGAACTGCATTCCAAAGACAATTTATTCGTGACGGTATTTCAAAATTTATAGCATCCGTATCTACACTTATTGGACAAAATGACATGGGATAATGGTGCCGCTTGGAATACAGATAGCTTAGTAGTAACAGTATCACCAAATATATATAGCATCAGTATTTACACACACTTAGCAAACTAACTTGCGATGATGTTGCCAACTCGAATAGCGACAATTCAAACATAACCTATATTATAAAGACAATTTAGTCGTGAACGGTGTTCCAAAATACAGAGCATCAATATCTACACTCATTGAAAGAACAAAACTGGGATAATGTTGCCGCTTGGAATACAGGTAATTTAGTCGTAACGGTATCGCCAATTATATATAGAATCAGAATCTACACACATCTAACAAATTAACCTGCTATGACGTTACCGCTTGGAATAGCGAAAATTTAATCACAAACTGCGTTCCAAACACAATTTAGTCGTTATCATTGATCCAAAATCCATAGCATCAGCATCATCTACACTCATTCATCAAACCAACCTGAGATTATGTTGTCGCTTGGAATACGTGAAATTTATTCGTAACGGTATAACCAAATATATATAGCATCAGTATTCACAATCATTCAACAAACTAACCTGCGATGACGTTGCCGCTTGGAATAGCGACAATTTAATCAAAACCGGTATTCCAAAGACAATTCAATCGTTAACGGTATTCCAAAATACATAGCGTCAGTATCTACACTCATAGGACAAACTGACTTGGAATAATGTTATGTCTTGGAATACAGGGGATTTAGTAGTGACGTTATCATCAAATATAAATGGCATCAGTATCTACACACATTCAACAGAATAACCTGCGATGACGTTGCCGCTTGGGATAGCGACAATTCAATCATTACCGATATTCCGAGGAGGAATCATTTGTAAGCATCAGTATCAACACTTATTTAACAATCTAACCTGAAAAAATGTTGTCGCTTGTGATACAGGAAGCTTAGTCGTAACGGTATCACCGAATATATATAGCATCAGTATTCACACACATTTAACAAACTAACCTGCGATGACGTTGTCGGTTGGAATATCCACAATTTAATCATACGGTATTCCGAAGACAATTCATTCGTAAACGATATTCCAAAATACATAGCATCAGTATCTACACTTATTGGACAAACTAACCTGAGATAGTGTTTACGCTTGGATAACATATAATTTAGTAGTAACGGTATCACCAGATATATCATCAGTATTTACACACATTGAACAAACTTAAAAGCTATGATGTTGCCGCTTAGAATAGCGACAATTCAATCATAAACTGCATTCCAAAGACAATTTAGTCGTAAACGTGATTCCAAAATAAATAGCATTGGTATCTACAATTATTGGAGAAACTAACCTGGGATAATGTGGCCGCTCGCTTGGAATACAGCAAACTTAGTAGTGGCAGTATCACCAAATATTTATAGCATCAGTATTTATACACATCTAACAAATTAACCTGCGATGACGTTGCCGCTTGGAGTGGCGAAAATTTGATCATAAACTGTGTTCCAAAGACAATTTAGTAGTTAACGGTGATCCACAATACATAGCATCAGTATCTACACTTATTTAACAAAACAACCTGACATCATATTGCCACTTGGAATGCGTGAAATTTAGTCGTAAAGGTATCATCAAATATATATAGCATCAATATTCACACACATTTAACAAACTAACCTGTGTTGATGTTTTTGCTTGGAATAGTGACAATTTGATCATAAGCCGTATTTCAAAGACAATTTATTCGTAGCGGTATTCCAAAGTACATAGCATCCGTATCTTCACTTATTCGACAAACTAACCTGATGATATTGCCATATTTATAGCACCAGTATTTACACACATTTGACAAACTAACCTGTGATGACATTTTTGCTTGGAATAGCGACAATTTGATCATAAACGGTATTCCAAGGACAATTCATTCGTGACGGTATCCTAGAATACACAGCATCAGTATCTACACATATTGGACAAACTAACCTGAGAGAATGTTGCCGCTTGGAATATAGATAATTTAGTCGTGAAGGTATCACCAAATATTCATGGCATCAGTATTCACACACGTTCAACACACTAACCTGCGATGACGTTGTCGCTTGGAACAGCCACAATTCGATCTTAAACTGTATTCCAAAGACAAATCAGTCGTAAACGGTAGTCCAAAATACATGACATCAGAATCTACACTTATTGGACAAACTAACCTGAGATAATGTTGCCGCGTGGAATTCAGATATTTCTGTCGTAACGGTATCACCAAATATATATAGCATCAGTAGTTCAACACATTTGAGAAATCAGCTTGCGATGACGTTGCCGTTTGGAATAGCGACAATGTGATCATAAAATGTATTCCAAAGACAATTTATCCGTGAACGGTTTTCCAAAATACATAGCATCAGTATCCACACTCATTGGACAAACTAACCTGAGATAATGTTGCTGTTCGGAATACAGTTAATTTAGTCGTAACGTTATCACCAAATATAGAAGGCATCAGTATTTACAAACATGACGTTTTCGCTTGGAATAGCCACAACTTAATCATGAACTGAATTCCAAAGAGAATTCAATCGTGAACGGTATTCCAAAATACATATAGCATCAGTATCTACACTCATTGGACAAACTAACCTGAGATAATGTTACTGCTTGGAATACAGATAATTTAGTCGTACCGGTATCATCATATCAATCAGTATTCACGCACATTCTAGAAACTAACCTGCGACGACGTTGCCACTTGGAAAGCGACAATTTAATCATGAACTGTATCCCTAAATATATAGCATCTGTATCTATACTTATTTAACAATCTAACCAGATGATGTAGCAGTTCGGAATTCCTGTATTCGAAGCGTAATGGTATCACAAATATAAATAGCATCAGTATATACACACATTTGACAAACTAACACGAGTTAACGTTCCTACTTGGAATAGCGATAGTTCAATTATAAACGATATTACAAAGACAATTTATCCGTAACGGTATTCCAAAATACATAGCATCAGTAACCAACAATTCTGCTATTATCTCTATCAGTATCTACACTTATTATTGGGCAAACTACCCTGCGATAATGTTGCCGCTTGGAATACATATAATTTAATCGTAACTGTATCTCCAGATACATAGTATCAGTATTCACACACATTCAACAAACTAACCTGCGATGACGTTGTCGCTTTGAATAGCAACAATTCAATCATAAACTGTATTCCAAAGACATTTTTGTTCGTGAACAGTGATATAAAATACATTGTCTCAGTATTTACATTTATTTAACAAACGAACCTGAGGTAATATTGCCTATTGGAATACAGGAAATTTAGTCGTAACGGTATCACCGAATATACATAACATCAGAATCTACACACATTCAACAAACTAACCTGCGACGACGTTGCCGCTTGAAATAGCGACAACTTAGTCATAAACGGTATTCCAAAGACAATTTATTCGGAACGGTATTCCAAAATACTTAGCATCTACACTTATTGAACAATTTAACCAGGGATAATGTTGCCGCTTGAAATACAGATAATTTAGTCGTAACGGTATCACCTGAGATATAACATCAGTATTTACACACATTCAGCAAATCAAACTGGGTTGATGATCTCAGTCGGAATAGCGACAATTTATTCATAACCTGTATTCCATAGATAACGTAGTCGTGAATGGATTTCCAAAATACATAGCATCAGTATCTACACTTATTGTACAAACTAACCTGGGATAATGTTGCCGTTTGGAATACAGATAATTTAGTCGTAACGGTATCACTAAATATAAATAGCATCAGTATTTACACACATCTAACAAATTAACCTACGATGACGTTGACACTTGGAATAGCGACAATTCAATCATAAACTGTGTTCCAAAGATATTTTAGTCGTTAACGGTCATCCAAAATACCTAGCATCAGTATCTACACTTATTTATTGAACCAACCTGAGATAATGTTGCCTCTTGGAATGCAATAAATTTAGTCGTAACGTTATTCCAAAATACTTAGCATCAGTCTCTTCAGTTACTTATTCAACAATTTAACCTGGGAAATATATATAGCATCAGTATTCACACAAATTTAACGAACTAACCAGCGATGATGTTGCCGCTTTGAAAATCGACAATTATTCAAACTGTATTCCGAAGAAAATTTAATCGTAAATGTGATTCCAAAATACACAAAATCGGTAGCTACAATTATTGGGAAAAATAGCCTGGGATAATGTTGCCGCTTGAAATACAGATAACTTAGCGTGACGGTATCACCTAATATATAGCATCAGTATTTACACACATTTAACAAATCTACCTACGATGACGTTGCCACTTGGATCAGCGATAATTTAATCATAAACTGTGTTCCAAAGACAATTTAGTCGTTTACGTTGATCCACAATACATAGCATCAGTATCTACACTTATTTAATAAAATAACCTGACATGATGTTGACGCTTGCAATACGTAAAATTCAGTCGCAACGGTAAAACTCAATATATTTAGCATCAATATTCACACATATTTAACAAACTAACCTGCGTTGACGTTTTTGCTCGGAATAGAGACAATCTAGTCATGAGTGGTATTCCAAAGACAATTTGTTCATAAGCGGTATTCCGGAATAGATAGCATATGGGTGTATAAACCTATTCAACAAACTAATATGGGTTAATTTTGCCGCTTGGAATATAGATAATTTTGTCGTAACAGTATCACCAAATATATATAGCATCACACATTCAACAAATAAACCTGGGATGATGTTGCAGCTTGGAATAGCGAAAATTCAATCATAACCGGTATTTCAAAGATAATTCAGTCGTAAATGTTATTCCAAAATACATAGCATCAGTATCTACACTTATTGAACAAACTAAACTGCGATAATGTTGCCGCTTGAGATACAGATAATCCAGTCGTAACGGTATCACCAAATATAAATAGCATCAGTATTAACACAAATTCAACAAACTAACCAGCCATGATGTGGACGCTTGTAAGAGCGACAATTTAATCATTAACTGTATTCCAAAGAAAATTTAGTCGCAAACGTGATTCCAAAATACATAACATCGGTATCTACATTTATTAGAGAAAATAGCCTGGGATACTGTTGCCGCCTAAAATACAGATAACTTAGCGTCACAAAATATATATAGCATCAGTATTAACACACATCTCACAAATTCACCTGCGATAACGTTATCGCTTGAAATTGCGACAATTTAATCATAAACTGTGTTCCAAGAACAATTCATTCGTTACGGTGATCCACAATACACAGCATCAATATCTACGCTCATTTAATGAAACAACCTGATGATGTTGCCGCTTGGAATACGTGAATTTTAGTCGTAACGGTACAACCAGATATATACCATCCATATTTACATACTGTAACGAAGCTTAAATTTCGAAAGATTATTTAATTCAGATCAGGCAATAAATACGGATGTTACATGTAATTTCAGTTTGACCAGTTCATTATTTCAATAGATATGAATGAATTCCGAATGTGTATTCCGTGATTGCCACTTTTCTAAATCTCCGTAATTTGAAATAAGTATAATTATTCAAATAGATGAATCTAATTCACGCCCGTTCAAAATTGCATTTCATTCCGATAAAAACATGTTGCAAAAACAGGGGCTGGCCAGTTAAGACACCAAACTTTGTGCAGTCTTATGTATAAAAAGGGCGAACAACCTAAAAACTCCGATAACACTTGTTTACTCCGCAGGGAAGAACTGGTGTAATATCATGAGCGCGAGTTTTAGATCTAAAAAGTAGCGTCACTTTTAACCATTGTTCGGGGCATAAGTAAAAACTATTGGCACAAAATAAGGATTTGGTGGAGCAGACCTGTCCGGAACCTCGGAAAAGATATAAAAGCCGTGACGACCGAAAGATCGCTCTCTTGTGTTTTTGAATTTAAATCAGTGCAGTAGCTCTCTTGTGTTTTGATTTTCAACTAGTAAAGTAGCTCTCTAGTGTTTTTGAATTTATTCGAGTGTGAGTCAGATATTTAAAAGCTGTGAAGTAATAATAGTGTTCCGTTTGTGTTTGTGAATTTTACAAAAAGGTGAATGGCTTAATATCTTATATTCGGGCATTACGATATATCTTTCGAATACGAACCGGCCGTATTTAAACCGTTTGATATATCGTAGTGCGTTTTAACAACATTTCAAGTAATATGGCTATCTGAATATTTACCGAATACAGCTATTACGCTGAGACCTGTTTTATTCGTACTTTTGCTCAAATTGATCATTCTGAATCATTCATCAACCGATCCCGTACCGCTGAATTAAATTTAGTGACCGGACTTATTGTAGAGTTGACTTCTTGAAAGAGTTTTCATTTACCGTTTGAGCTTCATTACATTTTCCGTCTGGGTGTAATTTTGTGAAACCATACCGTTCAATTGCATTTAAATTGATTATTCTGAAAGTGTACTTGTTATATTTATTATATATTTTATTATTTGAAATTCCCCGTTTTATTGAATTATTTCTGCTCCATCTTTAACGAGCTAAGTTATAACCAGGTATCAATTGTAATTAAAGCCTACAATTTCGATACTGTTTTCTGCCCATTGGACTCTGGTTATACTTCACTGTAGCTACCCTAGGGACAAGGCTATCTTTAGATAGCATAGTGACGAGCCTTGTGGAGAGGACCCTAGCAGAAGTCCTCAAAAGGAGTTAACCTCTGGGAAAAATCTGGCGCCCGAGGATACGAAGCTTACGCAGTAAGCAATTTACCGAAAAGCCGCAAGGGCACGTTATAAAATGGCGCCCGAGCAGGGACTTTTGAAAATTGACCGAGGGGGAATTTTTTTTTGTTTATTCCGAAAAATGAAATGTTGAATAATTTATTGCAATTGAACCGGTAGTCCGTTTTGAATGAAATTTCAGATATGGTGTGACAGAAAAACAAGCTTCAAGACCTCGACGTTTTGAATACGTTTTCGAAACATCCCCAGGAGTTTGTTTTTGACTTTTGGAAATTTGGAAAAGTTTCGACAGAAACTTGTTCCCCGTGTTCACCAAGGATGTTTGGTGAAATTTGTTTTTCGATCCACCCCCCCGTTTCAGGGGAAACATCTAGTTTTTAACAGAGAATATGACTGAAAAATCGATTGTTCCGTGAGGTGTAGCATTGTTAACTACACCTCAGTGTTTTGCTCAAATTTCGATTTTTGTCCTTATTTTGTCCTTTGATTTTCCCAGTCAATCGTAGCCCGGATTGGGCAAGTCATAGCTCCTTTCCAAGTAAATCGATACCAAGGAAGCCGTTGGTAACATTTTTGGGCGGATTGGCTCAACCGTTTTGGAGTTACCTCCCGAAATCAAAGTTATGTTGCCCAAATTGGGGCAAGTGATTTGATTGCTTCTGCCTTATTGGAAGGAAGGTGTGGACTGGTTTGGGTTACCGCTCCCTCTTCCGTTACCTACCCCTGAGAAAAATCATTTATTTTTGGGGTTGAAAATTTTGATTTTGGTACAATTCAAAGGAAGCCGAAGTTGAGAAAAGTCCAGAAGCGTATCCGGATTATTGTGTTGAAGATGATCGCTTGTACCGCCACTTCTGGGACTCTAATGATTTGTCCGAACCGGAAATGAGAGATCCGTGGAAGCTTTGCGTTCCGAAACCGCTCCGGTTGAACGTTCTGAAAGAAAACCATGACAGTCCGACTGCAGGACATTTAGGTATTGCCAAGACGATTGCGCGAGTATCCCACAAGTATTATTGGCCGGGGATGTTCCGCGATATAGCGAAGTACGTGCGTGGATGTACGCAGTGCCAAGCTTTCGAATTGTCTCAACAGCAGAAGCCTGGATTTATGCAGCCGACACTGAATCAGTTTCCTTGGAAATGTGTAAGCACCGATTTGGTAGGACCGTTACCAAGATCCGCCAAGGGAAACAATTTTATTCTTGTCATGCAGGACCGTTTTACGAAGTGGGTACAGTGTAAGCCGTTGAGAAAAGCTACCGCGCAGGCGGTAACTCAAGCCTTCTACGAGGAAATCATAACTCGTTTTGGTTGTCCGGAAACCGTTATCAGCGACAATGGGACGCAGTACGAAAGTAAAGTTTTCAAAACACTCATAAAGGAGTTTGGAATTAAGCACCGCCTCACTCCTACATATACTCCACAATGCAATCCCGTGGAGAGAACAAACCGTACCTTAAAGACCATGATTGCACAATTCTGCAATGGAGACCACAGAAAATGGGATAAGTTTCTACCCGATTTTCTATTTGCCCTAAATTCTGACCCACATGAATCCACCGGATTTTCACCTGCCTTTTTAAATTTTGGCCGAGAACTTGAAGTTCCAAATTTGATAGTCCGTTCTTTTACCGCTCCGGTGGAGACCGAGGAAAATATTCCTACCGATCCGAATCGGGTACAGATTTCAGAACACCGAACTAGATTAGACAAATTACGTGAAACTTTCCAACTGGTCCGTATCCAGTTATCCCGTGCTTTTACCCATCAAAGCCGTTATTATAATCTCCATCGTCGAGATTGGCGTTGTCACGTAGGTGATAAAGTAATGAAGGTAGAGCATCACCTGTCTTCTAGTGTTGGACATTTTGCCGCTAAATTGGGTCCGAAATATACAGGTCCGTTTACGATAAACAAAGTAATTTCTCCGGTCATTCACGACCTGAAAGGCGAAGATGGCAAGCAAGTGAAACGAGTCCATATCAAGGATCTGAAGCCGTATAATGTTCCTGGCATTCCGGGAAGTTGAAATGAATCGAGGTACCGAAAGATATAGATACCGTTGGACAAAGTATCAAATAGTACAATTACTCATTATTATGATTCAATGTTCACAGGTGATAATATGTCGTACGAACCGTCCGATTTCATTTAGATAGTGCTAGATGAAGCACTGCAAAATATGGAGGTTCAACCGAAAACAACCATGTTGGATGCCGCATCATCTCCGCCGAAACCGGAAGAGGTACAGTCCGAACAAGTCCAAGCTATGAAAATCTCAGCTGCTCCGACGACCCAGACGCGGATGGAACCGATCTACGTACCCGTCCAGTTATGGGGATTATGTGAGCTATGTGGAGATCCAGGACACCGGAGAGAAAGGTGCAACCAGACAGCGCGTCCATCCTTTGTAGTACCACCGAGACCGCGGTGCGTACGCTGCCGAACGTGCCCATGTCAACAAAATGAGAAGAAGTTTCTGTTCCAAAGAAGAAGACATCCTCAAGTTTCCGAAGAAGAAATGTTCCATTCCGAAGACGTTTCGAGTGTCCGTTCTGAAAATGAAGTTTCCGAAGAAGAAGTTTGGCATTCCAAAGAAATGTTCAAGTATCCCGATCCGGGAAAGAAGTCAGTTTTTCCGTTTTGAAGAAGTTTTATTTTCCATTTCCAAGCAGAAGTTTTGAGTTCCGTTCCGAAGAAGAAGTGCAGTCCTCCGTTCCGCAGCAGAATTTTCATTTTATGTTCCAAGTAAGATATTGCTATTCCGCGATGTTCCCGACGAAGGAAATTCAAGTTTTAACGTCAGGTTAGGGTATCTCACCTTTGTATTAGATTTTTTTTTTCGTATGAATTCTCAAATGAGAATTGAAAAATGAAAGAATCAGATTCTTTCATTTTTAACCGAACTTAGGGGGGATGTAACGAAGCTTAAATTTCGAAAGATTATTTATTTCAGATCAGGCAATAAATACGGATGTTACATGTAATTTCAGTTTGAACAGTTCATTATTTCAATAGATATGAATGAATTCCGAATGTGTATTCCGTGATTGCCACTTTTCTGAATCTCCGTAATTTGAAATAAGTATAATTATTCAAATAGATGAATCTAATTCACGCCCGTTCAAAATTGCATTTCATTCCGATAAAAACATGTTGCAAAAACAGGGGCTAGCCAGTTAAGACACCAAACTTTGTGCAGTCTTATGTATAAAAAGGGCGAACAACCTAAAAACTCCGATAACACTTGTTTACTCCGCAGGGAAGAACTGGTGTGATATCATGAGCGCGAATTTTAGATCTAAAAAGTAGCGTCACTTTTAACCATTGTTCGGGGCATAAGTAAAAACTATTGGCACAAAAATAAGGATTTGGTGGAGCAGACCTGTCTGGAACCTCGGAAAAGATATAAAAGCCGTGACGACCGAAAGATCGCTCTCTTGTGTTTTTGAATTTCAATCAGTGCAGTAGCTCTCTTGTGTTTTGATGTTCAACTAGTAAAGTAGCTCTCTAGTGTTTTCGAATTTATTCGAGTGTGAGTCAGATATTTAAAAGCTGTGAAGTAATAATAGTGTTCCGTTTGTGTTTGTGAATTTTACAAAAAGGTAAATGGCTTAATATTTTATATTCGGGCATTACGATATATCTTCCGAATCCGAACCGACCGTATTTAAACCGTTTGATATATCGTAGTGCGTTTTAACAACATTTCAAGTAATATGGCTATCTGAATATTTACCGAATACAGCTATTACGCTGAGACCTGTTTGATTCGTACTTTTCCGCAAATTGATCATTCTGAATCATTCATCAACCGATCCCGTACCGCTGAATTAAATTTAGTGACCGGACTTATTGTAGAGTTGACTTCTTGAAAGAGTTTTCATTTACCGTTTGAGCTTCATTACATTTTCCGTCTGGGTGTAATTTTGTGAAACCATACCGTTCAATTGCATTTAAATTGATTATTCTGAAAGTGTACTTGTTATATTTATTATATATTTTATTATTTGAAATTCCCCGTTTTATTGAATTATTTCTGCTCCATCTTTAACGAGCTAAGTTATAACCAGGTATCAATTGTAATTAAAGCCTACAATTTCGATACTGTTTTCTGCCCATTGGACTCTGGTTATACTTCACTGTAGCTATCCTAGGGACAAGGCTATCTTTAGATAGCATAGTGACGAGCCTTGTGGAGAGGACCCTAGCAGAAGTCCTCAGAAGGAGTTAACCTTTGGGAAAAATCTGGCGCCCGAGGATTCGAAGCTTACGCAGTAAGCAATTTACCGAAAAGCCGCAAGGGCACGTTATAATACATTTAACGAACTAACCTGCGAAGATGTTGCCACTTGGTATAGCGACAATTCAATCATCATGAACTGTATTCCAGAGACAATTTTATCGTGACGGTATTTCGAAATTTATAGCATCAGTATCTACACTCATTGGACAAACTGACATGGGATAAAGTTGCCGCTTGAAATACAGATAGCTTAGTCGTAACAGTATCACCAAATATATATAGAATCGGTATTTACACACGTTTATCAAACGCCTGCGATGATGTTGCCACTCGGAATAGCGACAATTCAATCATAAACTATACTCCAAAGACAATTTAGTCGTTGACGGTGCTCCAAAATACATAGCATCAGTATCTACACTCTGTGAACGAAATAAACAGAGATGATGTTGTCGCTTGGAATACAGATAATTTAGTTGTAACGGTATCGCCAATTATATATAGAATCAGTATCCACACACATCTAACAAATTAACCTGCTATGACGTTACCGCTTGGAATAGCGAAAATTTGATCATAAACTGCGTTCCAAACACAATTTAGTCGTTATCGGTGATCCAAAATACATAGCACCAGCATGTACACTCATTCAACAAACCAACCTGAGATAATGTTGTCGCTTGGAATACGGGAAATTGAGTCGTAACGGTCTAACCAAATATATATAGTTTCAGTATTTACACCCATTTAACAAACCAATTTGCGATGACGTTGCCGCTTGGAATAGCGACAATTTATTCATAAACGGTATTCCAAAGACGATTCAATCGTAAACGGTATTCCAAAATACACAGCGTTAGTATCTACACCTATTGGTCAAACTGACCCATGATAATGTTATGTCTTGTAATACAGGTAATTTAGTAATAACGGTATCATCAAATATAAATGGCATCAGTATTTAAACACATTTAACGAAATATCCTGCGATGACGTTGCCGCTTGGAATAGCGACAATGTAATCATGAAATGCATTCCAATTACGATTCAGTCGTAAATTGTATTCCAAAATACATAGCATCAATATCTACACTCATTTGACAAACTAACCTGAGATAATGTTACCGCTCTGAATACAGGAAACTAACCTGCGATGACGTTGCCGCTGAAATAGCGACAATTCAATCATTAACGATATTCCGAAGAGAAATCATTCGTGAGCAGTATTCCAAAATTCATAGTTGTCGCTTGTGATACAGAAAGTTCAGTCAAAACATTATCACCAAATATATATAGCAACAGTGTTTACACACATTTAACGAACTAACCTGCGATGATGTTGCCACTCGGAGTAGCGACAATTCAAACATAAACTATATTCCAAAGACAATTTAGTCGTGACCCGTGTTCCAAAATACATAGCATCAGTATCTACACTCATTGAACAAAGTAAACTGGGATAATGTTGCCGCTTGGAATACAGATAATTTAGTCGTTACGGTATCGCCAATTAGATATAGAATCAGTATCTACACACATCTAAAAAATTAACCTGCTATGACGTTACCGCTTGGAATAGCGAAAATTTAATCATAAACTGCGTTCCAAACACAATTTAGTCGTTATCGGTGATCCAAAATACATAGCATCAGCATCATCTACACTCATTCAACAAACTAACCTGAGATAACGTTGTCGCTTGAAATACGGGAAATTTAGTCGTAACATTATAACCAAATATGTATAGCATCAGTATTCACACCCATTCAACAAACTAACCTGCGATGACTTTGCCGCTTGGAATAGCGACAATTTAATCGTGAACGGTATTCCAAAGACAATTCAATCTTTAATGGTATTCCAAACACATAGCGTCAGTATCTACACTTATTGGACAAACTGACCTGGAATAATGTTTTGTCTTGGAATACAGGGAATTCAATAGTGACGGTATCATCAAATATAAATGACATCAGTATCTACACACATTCAATAAAATATCCTGCGATGACGTTGCCGCTTGGAATAGCGACAATGTAATCATAAAATGCTTTTCAATTACAATTCAGTCGTAAATTGTGTTACGAAATACATAGCATTAATATCTACACTCATTTGACAAACTAACCTGAGATAATGTTGCCGCTTGGAATACAGGAAACTTAGTCGTAACGGTATCACCAAATATATATAGCATCATTATTTACATACATTCAACAAACTAACCTGCGATGACGTTGCCTCTTGAAATAGCGACAATTCAATCATTAACGAAATTCCGAGGAGAAATCATTCATAAACAGTATTCCAAAATTCATAACATCAGTATCTACACTTATTTAACAATCTAACCTGAAAAAATTTTGTAGCTTTTGACACAGGAAGTTCAGTCGTAACGGTATCACCAAACATATATAGCATCAGTCTTTACACACATTTAACAAACTAACTTGCGATGACGTCGGTTGGAATATCCACATTTTAATCATAAATGGTATTCCGAAATTCATTCGTAAGCGATATTCCAAAATACATAGCATCAGTATCTACACTTATTGGACAAACTAACCTGAGATAGCGTTCACGCTTGGAATACAGATAATTTAGTCGTAACGGTATCACCAGATATATAGCGTCAGTATTTACACACATTGAACAAACTAACCAGCTATGATGTTGCCGCTTGGAATAGCCACAATTCAATCATAAACTGTATTCCAAAGACAATTTAGTCTTAATGTTAGCAGATTCATTCATTCAAAATTCATTATTCAATCAAAAAAGTTATATGATCTTTTAAAATATAAAACCAATAACACTGTTGAAAATCAAGTTAGGAATATTCAATTCAGTGACAAAGTAATTAATTATTCAAATACTGAATTTAATGATAACGAATTAAACATTTTGAAAAAAGAACCTAAATTTTCACCTCATATTGAAAACAATACATTTTTAGAGACTACAATTACAGAAGTAGAACTTGCATTGAAAAACTTACCAAATACCATCATATCTAAAGCAAATATTAACAAGATCCTTTCATCTAACAAAAATTCCAAGGTAAATAACACAGATTTTTCTCCTATTAAATCAATCAAAGATAAAATAAAGTCTAATGATCTTGTTCTCACAAAAGCAGACAAATCGAATGCAACAGTGATTATTGATAAAAAAGATTATGACGATAAGATGTTTGCATTTATTTCCTCAGATTTAACAGAAATTAAAAAAGACCCCACTAATCAATTCCAGTTGAAAACTAAACCATTTTTGAATAATAGTCAATTTTTAATTATGAACAATTTTGAAAAAAGTAAGCTACTAAATAGTAACCCGTCATCTCCAAAACTCTAAGGCCTTATAAAAAATCACAAGAGAACGCTCCTATTCGCCCGGTAGTATCTTATATCAATAACCCCACACACAAACTTTCTGAAAAACTTAATTCCTTTTTCAAAAATATATCTCATTTCAAACCCAAATTTGCAGTAAAAAACTCGCAAATTCGATAAAAGCAAAAGTTATACCTAACACCGGTATGTTGGTATCCTTTGATGTTTCTAATATGTTTTCAAATATCCCTCCCATTGAATGTCAAAATTTAATAACAAATATCTTAGAAAAGTCACATATTAATCCTTTGATAAAATCAGAAATAGAACAGGCATTTGACTTATGCCTCAGTCAAAATTACTGTCAGTTTAATAACAAATGTTATACTCAAAATAACGGATTAGCTATGAGTTCTCCATTAAGTCCACTTCTCGCAGATATTTTTATGTCTCACATAGAAGTTACTATAATGAGTTCTGCCGTTACTAAAAAACATATACAATTTTGGTACAGATACGTAGACGATATTTTAGCCCTCTTCAAAGGTACAAATAGACAATTAGATGTTTTCTTATCATTTATCAATAATATTCATCCAAACATGAAATTCACATTAGAGACAGAAAAAGATCATAAAATAAATTTCTTAGACTTAACATTATCACATCATAATAATAGTATCTCATTCGACATTTACAGAAAACCTACTTTCACAGATACAGTAATTTGTAACTCTTCACATAGCCCCTATAGTTATAAACCAGCTGCTTTTCATTCAATGATACATAGAGCCTTTTCCCTTCCCTTATCTCAAGAAAATCTGAGTAGAGAACTAGATACAATTAAAGTCATTGCTACAAATAACGGTTTCGGTCCTCAAGTAGTTTCTGAATTAATAAATAGAAAAAGACAAAAATTAATTTACAATAGCATTTATCCCTTTATAAAATACAAAGATAACTCATTAAAATATGTTTCTTTAACTTATTTTGGTCCTATAAGCGAAAAAATTGCAAACATCTTATCCCATCATAACCTGATCATCAGCTTCAAACCCCCAAACAAATTATCTCATATTCTGTTCAATACGAAAGATAAAACTGACAAATTTAAAAGACCCGGAGTTTATAAACTAACTTGTTCAGATTGTGATAGTTTTTACATAGGTAGATCTTGCCGTAACATAGCAGTTAGATATAAAGAACATTTTCGTTCCTTTAAAAATGATAAAACCGATTCTTCATTTGCAAATCATATTTTAGAAACAGGTCATACCTTTCCTAATTTGAATAATGTCCAAATTTTACATAGTCAAGATAAAACTTCAAAACTAAATATATTAGAGTCAATGGAAATTTTCAAAGGAATGAAGATGAATGATAATAAGATCCTAAACGATCAACTAGATTTATATTACAGTAATCTCTTCAATGTGTTAATAACCTGATTTTAGTGTTCAGAGTCTGTTAGTAAATATACCCGCACCTCTAATGTCCTCACGGAATTACCTAATCACCTCACCCCTCTCTGGTTTTTCTTAGAACTATTTCCTATAGCCATAAAATTTGTTTGAAATCCTTCTTTAACCTATATATAGTAGATTTAGTATTTGTTAAATTCATTTTTCGTCTGAAGATGACACGTTCAGTGTTGAAACTATAGTAACGACTATATTAAATATCAGTGATAGTAAAACAAAGTAGTTTTTCTCCAAATGACATTAAAAGCGGCCTTTTAATGACACTTGGCAGGCTTAGAAGTTGTACTTTTAATGCCTAGGCAGAAAAAGTCCACTTTTACTGCCCAGGCAGAAAAAGTTCGTTGCTAGGCAACCTTCCAAGCAATAATTTAAATCAAACTGGTTATTAAAATTGACAATGACATTAAGAAAACTCAAAATGATGCTGATGATAATAAACTGGTTTTATTGCATTAAAACTACAAACTACAACACGAAATTTTTATTTATTAGATATATTTATGGTCAATTGTGAACAATTATTTAATACAATTGAACTCTGTCCACTTCCCTCCTTTCCAGTAAAATTAACAACTTTAGTATCCACACTTGATACTCCGGAAACGCCAGAAAATATTTTATTGCCGATGTTCGACTTATTGGCTAGCGAGTCCTCAATATAGCCCTCCGCGACAGCGGAAGACTTCCATCCTCCATGTTGCTTCAACATTGTTATGTCCCCACCAGAATGCACCAGCAACGTGGCCAAAGTTCTGCGAAAGCAGTGCCCGGTATACTCTTTCGCATGAGATAGTCCCAGAAAAGTAGCAATTTCTTCTGGCATTTTACCGAATTTGTGAATGCCAATGAATTGATGATGTGCTTTACTGTTCGCATATTTATAGAAGACACGCCGATTATTTAAATTCGAGGGTCTGGAGGCTGCATATTTTCTGTAAACGCTTAAATATTCTGTTACTACAAAAGATCTTGATCTTTCGGTCTTAGTATTTGGTAGCATAATTAGCAATTTGTCGCCCATATCATTTATATCATCTATTTTCATTTGCAAAAGCTCATCACATCTACAAGCCCCAGCGACTGCAACAATAATTACAACCTAAAATATATTGAAAATTAGTTCTTTAATCCATAATAGATCATTTTCAATATACTCCTACTTTCGTACACAAATACAGTTCATCTGGGGCATCTGATAAAAATTTCTCGATTTCTTCTCTTTGAAAAACTCGGGATTTTTTATCATGGAAACCGTCTGACTGGCGTTTCAAAAAAGCCCGTAACTTCCGGTATTTTGCCAAATCAATGTTATTTTTTATGTTCAGGGTAGCTTTCAACATCGAATAGGTAGACCATAACGTTGAAGGCTTCATTTTCTTTGAAAGATCGGAAAAATAGACAATCAGCACATTTTCAGAGAAAGATCCAATATTTTTCTTCTGTCTATATTCCATGAATCTGCTGTATGTGAGTTCATATACAGTTCTTGATTTTTCCGGTAAAAGGTTAAATTCCACATCTCGCGCCTGGTCTCTTATCTCAGGTGGTGTTAATTGCATCAATTCATCCTCACTTTGCAGTAAATCCATTTCTAACATGACAACTTTTCAAAATTGACAATGACAAAGTAAACAGTAAACAAACATATTCAACAAACGTCATCAGCGGTAAACATAGTAACGCAGGGCCCAGTTACCTTTAATAAAATAATTTAATTATTTGGTTATTGATACTGAAACGCAATTTAAATATGAAAAAGTCGATTTTGCGTGGAATTGGAACAAATTTGAAGAAAAAATTATATGTTTCACACGGCAGAAAAGCAGATTTAATGCCTTGGCTGGTTTCATAGCCGAGCGTGCTCGGCTATGAAACACCAGCCGCGGCATTAGATCTTGTGCTTTTATGCCTAGTAAAACAAATAACTATTTATTTATTATTTCGTTAAAATGATGAACTATCACAAAGTAACGGCTTCCACAATTAAATTTTTGACAATTTAGTCATTGATTCCAAAATGCATAGCATTGGTATCTACAATTATTGGAGAAACTAACCTGGGATAATGTTGCCGCTTGCTTGGAATACAGACAACTTAGTAGTGGCAGTATCACCAAATATTTATAGCATCAGTATTTATACACATCTAACAAATTAACCTGCGATGACGTTGCCGCTTGGGATGGCGACAATTTGATCATAAACTGTGTTCCAAAGACAATTTAGTCGTTAACGGTGATCCACAATACATAGCATCAGTATCTATACTTATTTAATGAAACAACCTGACATGATATTGCCGCTTGGAATGCGTGAAATTTAGTCGTAACGGAATCATCAAATATATATAGCATCAATATTCACACACATTTAACAAACTAACCTGCGTTGATGTTATTGCTTGGAATAGCGACAATTTGATCATAAGCGGTATTCCAAAGAGAATTTATTCGTAACGGTATTCCAAAATACATAGCATCCGTATCATTACTTATTTAACAAACTAACCTGATAACGCTTGGAATACAGAAAATTTGGTCGTAACGTTATCACCAAATATTTATGGCACCAGTATTCACACACATTTGACAAACTAACCTGCGATGACATTTTTACTTGGAATAGCGACAATTTAATCATAAACGGTATTCCAGAGACAATTTATTCGTAACGGTATTTCAAACTACATAGCATCAGTATCTACTCATTGGACGAACTAACCTGGGATAATGTTGCCGCTCGGAATACAGATAATTCAGTCGTGACAGTATCATCAAATATATATAGCATCAGTATTTACACACATCTAACAAATTAACTTGCTATGACGTTAACGCTTGGAATAGCAAAAATTGAATCATAAACTGCTTTTCAAAGACAATTTAGTAGTTAACGGTGATCCAAAATACATGGCATCAGTATCTGCACTTATTCGACAATCCAACCTGAGATAATGTCGCTTGGAATACGAGAAATTTAGTCGTAACGGTATTACCAAATATACATAACATCAGTATTCACACCCATTCAACGAACTATCCTACTAACCTTACACACATCTAACAAATTTACTTGCGATGACGTTGCCGCTTGGAATAGTGACAATTCAATCATTAACCATATTCCAAAGACAAATCATTCGTAAGCGGTATTCCAAAATTCATAGAATTAGTATCTACACTTATTTAACAATCTAACCTTAGGGAATGTTGTCGCTTGTAATACAGGAGGTTTAGTCACATTTAACAAACTAACCTGTGTTGACGTTGTCGGTTGGAATAGCCACAATTTGATCATCAACTTTATTCCAAAGACGATTCAATCGTAAACGGTATTCCAAAATATTTAGCATCAGTATCTACACTTATTGGACCTGGGATAATGTTACCGCTTGGAACACAGATAATTTAGTAGTAACGGTATCACCAGATATATAGCATCAATATTCACACACATCGATTCAACGAACTAGCTTGCAATGATGTTGCTTGGATCAGCGACAATTTAGTTATAAGCGTTATTCCAAAATAGATAGCATATGAGTATCTACACTTATTTAACAAACTAACTAGGTTTGATGTTGCCGCTTCGAATACAGGAAATTTTGTGATAACGGTATCACCAAATATTTATGCATCACTACTCACACACATTTAACAAACTAACCTGATATTTGTTGGTTGAACGTAGGGAGCAAAAAGTGATACAATGAATAATAATGCAATTTTTCATCTAATTAAAATATACATTCAATACAGGTTTTTTTCCAATATTGGACCTAGGTGTGTACACTTAGGTTCAAGGGCCTTTATTAATTGTTAATAATATTCTTCCTGAATATCTTCGTCACTGATTTTCCCACCTTCCTCCAAATCCAATGATGAACACGGGTTATACAACCTCCCGGCTGATTTGAAGAACTCTGTAGTTCGATTGACTTTAAATTCTTTACATATGTGCCTGAAGATGTAATCGTGGCCTTGGCTGCTCGCCATGAACTTTCAATAGCATTTGTATGAGCCCCTGTCTCTGGAACCTTAAATGTTATAGAAAGGTTCACGTTGAGGTGTTTGTACCCTTCTGCCTCCAAGCAATCGTAAGTTCTCCAACAATCAGATATTATTGTAGGTGCTCCGAGTTTAATCCATTATTTTATTATGGGTAGGAGAGTATCTGTGCCACTATAAAACAGACAATAGTGAAATTTCATTCCAGTAAATGCAATAGTGGAACTCACCGATTCTCCACAGCAACCATAAAAACATGACCTGTGCCCCTCTCGTATCCTCCAAATACCCATTGTCCCTCCACATGATGGCCTCTGTGGTATTTTCTCATCCCAAATTTGAATGAATCTATTCCCACAGTTATGTCAGGGCCACCAAGTCCATCTGCATTTCTCATGAAAGTATCAAGAAGGACTTCTCTACAGTAACTTGCCCAATCTATATACGTGGAATGTGATACTTCCAGCTGTTCATCAATGACCCTGCCTCGTGCATTACTAACCCATAAATTAACGAATCCTAATATTTGAAAAATTGTTATTTTGGATTTTCCAAACAATGTTTTCTTTCGAAATTCGACCCTGGCTGTGCACTTCACTGCCTTCTGCTCCCTTTCATCGATTTTCCCGGGCAATTTCAACGAAAACCATTAGTTGGTAATTATTCTGATAAGAGTTTGGACTCCGATTTTGACGAAAATTTTTTCACAAAGTACTTACATGTTCCTTATGTAGAATTGAAAACGAAAATTCTCCGCAAAAGTGTATTTTTCCCAAAAAAAAAATTTATTTGTCCCAAATCAGGACATATTCAGTCACGTTTTTCTCCTATATATATAGTCACAATTTGCACGACATTGTTATTTTTAGCAACCTACAGCATTGTTTTCGTAAATAAATGCTAACTAGAGGTACAACAATATTCAGAAACCGTATTATTCGTGAAATAAAATTGTAAACAGTAACCGCCATTTACTTGCATTTTAAGAAATGTCTTACGTCGCAACTAGATTCTCTTGATACCAAAAATGCTCAAACCACAGAATCGTATATTTCATTGGCCTCAAACTATCAACGTTTTAATATATAGTCTATGGTCAAAATCTTGCATATAGTTTTGAGGATAGTAGCTTATCGCTCCACGCGGCAACGTTATCGCAGGTTAGTTTGTTAAATTGATATATTCTAATCCTGTCGGTAGAAAGCTCCACGCGGCAATGTTATCGCAGGTTAGTTTGTTAAATTGATATATATTTTTGGGAATATAAGCCTAATACAGGTTATTTCAAAGTTAATACGACCGAAGTTGAACCCCTTTAAGAAATTTTCGATTCTAATCGTGTCGGTAGAAAACTCCAGGCGGCAATGTTATCGCAGGTTAGTTTGTTAAATTGATATATATTTTTGGGAATATAAGCCTAGTACAGGTTATTTCAAAGTTAATGCGACCGCAGTTAAACCCCTTTAAGAAATTTTCGATTCTAATCGTGTCGGTAGAAAACGCCAGGCGGCAATGTGATCGCAGGTTATTTTGTTGAATTGATATATTCTAATCCTGTCGGTAGAAAGCTCCAAGCGGCAATGTTATCGCAGGTTATTTTGTTAAATTGATATATTCTAATCCTGTCGGTAGAAAGCTCCAAGCGGCAATGTTATCGCAGGTTATTTTGTTAAATTGATATATTCTAATCCTGTCGGTAGAAAGCTCCAAGCGGCAATGTTATCGCAGGTTAGTTTGTTAAATTGATATATATTTTTGGGAATATAAGCCTAGTACAATTTATTTCAAAGTTAATGCGACAGCAGTTAAACCCCTTTCAGAAACTTTCGATTCTAGACATGTTGGTAGGAACCTCAAGGCGGCAATGTTATCGCAGGTTAGTTTGTTAAATTGATATATATTTTTGGGAATATAAGCCTAGTACAGGTTATTATATTAACTGTTTGAACGTGATTTTGGATTTTGTCATTAATAATTACAGAAATAAACTTTGAAGTAACCTTTACTAGGCTTATATTCCCAAATATATATATATATATATATATAAATATTTGTATGTTTTCTTGGTATATTGGTTCGTATATATACTGATAATGAAATAAAAATTCTGTTTTGACGTTTCGACAACGTTTATTGCCTTTTATTTCATTATCAGTATATATACGAACCAATATACCAAGAAAACATACAAATATTACAAATGGTTCAAGAATATCAACAAAAGAATATATATAAATATATATATATATTGTTAACTAAACTCTTTTATGAGTTTATTTTATTTGAATTTTGTTATTTATTCTTAAATCTAATACATATCATATTATATCAATAACATTCTTTTAACATTACATAACTCAAATTTACTAATCCTAACTTATATCTATAACATTATTCAATGTTTTGTACTATCTCATGATAGTTTTGTAATCATTTTACTTATGATTTATGATTTCGTTACACTGAACGTTTCTTCACTTTCACTGAAGTTCTTGTTTATCACTTCTTATTCTATTACATCGTTGTTTATTATGTTTTACATTGTTAATATTAATATCCTAACTATTATTTAGCTTTTATTATTGTTTTTAATTCCATAAAATTATTTTTATTTGATCTTTTCTGATTTTCAAAGTTCGGTAAGTTATTATTTTTTTAAATTTTTATTGTCTATGAAATGAAATCATAACAAATTCCCCTAAATCAATTTTAACATATTAATCACATTAATATTTAAAATTTATTTATCTTTTGATTTTATTTTCATGAACTAAATTTATTAATAATTATACTTGTATATTTTATCAATATTAAATATTCCCCTTATCTTTCCGTTTTCAGGATTCATTAATTCATAACTATTTTCAGCATTTTCATTCATGACTACATATGGACCTTCAAAAGCAAAACATAATTTTCCACATATATTCTTTTTATTATTAGTTACTCTCATTGCTCTTACTATTACTAATTCACCTATTTCAAATTTAATTAACCTTCCTCTTTTTCTCATTTCCCTATTCATATACTTTCTTGCATTTCTTTCTAACCTATTACTGATATCTTTCAAAATTTCATTTCGCTCTACTGAATTTTCATCTAACCATTTTCTATCTGGTTCTTCGCCTTTCATTATTAATACAGGTGTTTTCTCTGTTGTAGTATTTGGACAATGATTTAAACATTTTTCTACTCTGGATATTGATTCATCCCATTGACGATGTTTACCCTCACAAGTTATTCTCAGATATTTTATTACTTCCTGTATATAACGTTCTGATGGATTGGATTGAGGATGTCTGATGCTTGTTAATTGATGAAAAATTAAATTCCTTTTGCAAAAATACTTGAAACGTATGTTTTTGAAATATGTTGCGTTATCTGTAATTAACTTTCTTGGCCTACCAATTTCTTCAAAATAGTTTTCTAACTTATGCATTACTTCTCTACTTTTTGTCGTTTTGCAAGCATATAATTTTATATATTTAGAAAATAAATCTACTACAACCAAAATATGTCTATTTCCTTTTTCTGTTACTATTAACTCACTTAAAAAATCTATTGCTACTATTTCTAAACATTCCTTTACTATAATACTCTTTGCTAAATTGTGGTTAATTATATTTTTAGGCTTTGCTCTTTGACATATGTCACATTTCTTTGTGATTTCTTTTGCAATTTGGTAATCTCCTTTACCTATATAATTTTCTCTGAATATGAGCCACATTTTCCTTGCTCCTATGTGATTGAATTCACTATGTAAATGATTTAAAATTTTTAAAGTTAGGTCTTGATTTATTCTGTTTAATTCTTTCCTACCTATATCTTGTAAATAAACTCCCTCTTTGATTTTACATTTCTTTTTATCCTTCTCTGATAAAGTACTTTGATTGTTTTTAATGCTCTCTAATGAAAATAAACCCCTTACTTCTAATAAAATATTTGCTCCTACTTTATATTTCCTTTTATCAATTTTTAAATTTCCCTCTTCTCTTGTTAAAGTATCAGCTATTATATTTAATTTTCCTGGAATATGTTTTATTTCAAAATCATATTCCTGCAATAACAAAATCCATCTTTGAATCCTACTGTTTACAAACTTGTTTTTAAATATACTTGTTAATGCACTATGATCAGTTTCTACCCTTACTTTATTCCCTAACAAATAAAATCTTAATTTCTTTACACAAAAAACTATACTTGCTAATTCTAATTCAGTAACGCTGTAATTTTTTTCATGAACTTTTGTCATTCTTGACACAAAACTTATGGGCACTTCTTCATTATTTTGTTTTTGTAATAAAACACCACTGAATCTTTGTTTAGAAGCATCTGTTCTTAATATGAAAGGTTTATCATATTGTGCATGATAGACTTTTAATTTTTTAATGAAAATATCTTTTAAATTTTGGAAAGCTTCGTGTCTTTCATTATCCCATTTCCATTTTACCCCTTTCTTAAGTAATTCTACTAATGGAATCTCCTTCTGACTTAAATCAGGAATGAGCCTTTTGAAATAATTTATTAGACCTAAGAATCCCCTCAAAGTTTTAAGATTGGTGGGTCTTTTGAAATTTTTAATTACATCTAATCTATCTTCATCCATTTCTAAACCTTCCCTCGTTAATTTATAACCCAAAAATTTAACTTCTGTTTTATAGAATTCACATTTCTCAATATTAATTTTTAAACCTGCTATATCTAATTCGTTCAAAACTAATTTTATGTGATCTTTATGTTCTTCTACTGTTCTAGAAAATATTAATATGTCATCGATATAATGAACTACAAAAATTTCAAATCTATTTAATATTTGATTCATACTTCTAACTAACGCACTGCATGCACTTTGAATACCAAAAGGCGTAACTTTAAAACGATACACTTCTCCATCTATCATAAAACCAGTGTAATCTCTACAACTTTCATGTAAAGGAATCAACCAGAAACTATGTCTTAAATCAACTTTACTAAAAATTTGTGCCTTTATTATTCTACCAAAAATTGACTCTATATTTTTAGGAGCTTCATATTGTGGTACTGACAATCTATTCAATGTTCGAGCATCTAAACATAACCTAATATCACCATTTGACTTTTTTGCTATAACAATAGGGTTTATATATTTTGTTTTACTTCTTTCTATTATGTCTTGTTCTAGCATTTCACCGATCTTTTTCCTAACATCTTCTATGTACTTGTATGGGATTGGATAGTTCTTGGATTTAAAATTTTCAATTTCTTTGACTTGGAATTTATGAATATAATTACTAGCTATACGAGTTTCATCAATTATTAAACCTTTATGTTGTGAAATTATTTCTGATATTATTCCCCTATATTTCTCGGATATTTTCATCTGCGAGATTATTTCATTTAAATTTCTGCTTGAGTCTTTTCTTTCGACCGCATTTATTATATTGCAACCTTCATTTGGT
The DNA here is from genome assembly GCA_958510875.1 of Endomychus coccineus. NCBI lineage: Eukaryota > Metazoa > Arthropoda > Insecta > Coleoptera > Endomychidae > Endomychus > Endomychus coccineus. The sequence continues at coordinate 56,609,053 of OY294070.1, read as the reverse complement.
CTGTCAATATTTTCATTTTCCCCTTTCCCTATCTTTATAATTTCATCTAACAACTTTATTTCCTTTTCCTCGTAATCTATAATAATTCCATGCTTTTCTAATTCATCAGTTCCCATAACAATATCCAATTTCATATTCGGCACTACAAATAATTGCATCTCTAGACTTGACTTCCCTATTATAATATGCTCAGTAATCATTTTTGATACTTCAGTAATTTTCTTTCCACTAATATTTACTAATTCTACTTTTGGTATTTTTAATTGATTTGTTAATTTTATTTCAGACAATAGTTCTTCCCTTATTAAAGATAGTTCTGATCCTGTATCACACATAATTTCTACTTCTTTGCCTTTTAAAAAACCTTTTAATTTAATTAAACCTATACTTTCATTTTCTTCCCTTTGCTGTTCGTAGTCAATGTATTCCCTCTGATGTTCATATAATACATTAACGTGGTATTCGTGCTTTCTTAAAAATCCTGATTTTGTTGATTATTTTGACTTGAAGAGTCTTCCCTTTCCATATTACTTTCAATCCTATTACAGTTTACTTCCCTTTGATTATTTTCATTTCTACTATTATTTCTATTATTATTATTATTTTGACTTCCATAATCCCTATATCTATTTCTATTTTGATTAGCATTATTTCCATTATATCTATTTTCCCTATTATAATTTTGGTTTCTATTATCCCTATTTCTAAAATTGTTTTGATAATTATTATTTTGGAATCTATTATTATAATTTTGATTTCCCCTGTAATTGTTCCTGTTATCATTATATCCATTTTGTTGCCTATTTCCTATGTTATTCTTATTATCAATTCTATTTAAGTATGATAGTAGTTGATTCATGTTTTTAATATTTGCAATGGCTATTGCCTCAGATATTTGACTTCGATACTGTCTTGAAATGTATAAAACTATCTCTTCCTCTCTCATTTTAGGTTCTAAATATTGCGCTTCATTATATAGGCTAAGTGCATAAGCACTCATGCTTTTTCTAGTCCCTTCTATATACTTCCTAAAATATAACCTTTCTCGACATTTCGACTGCTCATTTTCACCCCAAAAATTATTTAAAAATTCATCTATAAACTCATCTAAACTATTTAATTCCCTTTCTTTGCAATTGAACCACAACAAAGGTTCATCAACCAATCGTTCTCTTATTAATTTTTTCATTCTCTCTATATTCCTTTCATACTGTATTTCATTTTTCAAATCTTTAACAAAAATGCATGGATGTAATAATTTTATGTTTCCATTAAATTTTATTGTATTCTCATGACCTACATTTCTGTATTCTATATTCATTCTCTCTTCGGATCTATTCTCAATTCTTTTTATTCTTTCATCTTGTTCATTTATCATTTTTTCCTGATTTTCTTTCATACTTTGTACATTCACATTCACATTCTCTTCAATATTCCTCCCCATATCATTCATTCTATTTTCCATAATATCTATTTCTTTCTCTACATTATTAAACTTTCTATTTACAAAGCTATTATATTCTTCTAATTTATTATGTATACTTTCTTCAACATGTTGTCTTATTTCCTTTTTCTCAGTTTCAACTATTCTCATAATTTCCTCAGTTCTTTTATCAAATTTATCATTCACTCTCTTAAGTTCATCTCTTATTTCATTCATACCTTGTTCAATTTTAGCATTTGTTTCATTCGTTTCATTAGCTTTTAAATTTAAACTTTCAAGCAATCTCATTATTTGTGATTGACTATCTATTATTGGTGGTCTTTCTGCACTAATCATTTCACCCTCTTGATCAAATCCTATCAATTCTGGAGTCCTCTGTCTATCTCCTTCCATTTTTACTTTCTTATTAATTAATCTAGTTCTTTAAATTATTTTGATACGCGGTTCTATTCCTTTTTTCAAATGGCCTCACGTTTGAGCGACAATTGTTAACTAAACTCTTTTATGAGTTTATTTTATTTGAATTTTGTTATTTATTCTTAAATCTAATACATATCATATTATATCAATAACATTCTTTTAACATTACATAACTCAAATTTACTAATCCTAACTTATATCTATAACATTATTCAATGTTTTGTACTATCTCATGATAGTTTTGTAATCATTTTACTTATGATTTATGATTTCGTTACACTGAACGTTTCTTCACTTTCACTGAAGTTCTTGTTTATCACTTCTTATTCTATTACATCGTTGTTTATTATGTTTTACATTGTTAATATTAATATCCTAACTATTATTTAGCTTTTATTATTGTTTTTAATTCCATAAAATTATTTTTATTTGATCTTTTCTGATTTTCAAAGTTCGGTAAGTTATTATTTTTTTAAATTTTTATTGTCTATGAAATGAAATCATAACAATATATATATATATATAACAATTTAACAAACTAACCTGCGATAACATTGCCGCCTGGAGTTTTCTACCAACATGTCTAGAATCGAAAATTTCTGAAAGGGGTTTAACTGTTGTCGCATTAACTTTGAAATAACCTGTACTAGGCTTATATTCCCAAAAATATATATCAATTTAACAAACTAACCTGCGATACTATTGCCGCCTGGAGGTTTCTACCAACATGTCTAGAATCGAAAGTTTCTGAAAGGGGTTTAACTGCTGTCGCATTAACTTCGAAATAACCTGTACTAGGCTTATATTCCCAAAAATATATATCAATTTAACAAACTAACCTGTGATAACATTGCCGCCAGGAGTTTTCTACCGACACAATTAGAATCGAAAATTTCTTAAAGGGGTTTAACTGCGGTCGCATCAATTCTGAAATAACCTGTACTAGGCTTATATTCCCAAAAACATACATCAATTTAACAAACTAACCTGCGTTAACATTGCCGCCTGGAGTTTTCTACCGACACGAATAGAATCGAAAGTTTCTGGAAGGGGTTCAACTGCTGTCGCATTAACTTTGAAATAACCTGTACTAGGCTTATATTCCCGAAAATATATATCAATTTAACAAACTAAACTGCGATAACATTGCCGCCTGGAGGTTTCTACCAACATGTCTAGAATCGAAAGTTTCTGAAAGGGGTTTGACTGCTGTCGCATTAACTTTGAAATAACCTTTACTAGGCTTATATTCCCAAAAATATATATCAATTTAACAAACTAACCTGCGATAACATTGCCGCCTGGAGGTTTCTACCAACATGTTTAGAATCGAAAGTTTCTGAAAGGGGTTTAACTGCTGTCGCATTAACTTTGAAATAACCTGTACTAGGCTTATATTCCCAAAAATATATATCAATTTAACAAACTAACCTGCGATAACATTGCCGCCTGGAGGTTTCTACCAACATGTCTAGAATCGAAAGTTTCTGAAAGGGGTTTAACTGATGTCGCGTTAACTTTGAAATAACCTGTACTAGGCTTATATTCCCAAAAATTTATATCAATTTAACAAACTAACCTGCGATAACATTGCCGCTTGGAGCTTTCTACCAACACGATTAGAATCGAAACTTTATGGAAGGAGTTTTATTCTGGTTGCATTGACTTTGAAATAATCTTCAATAAGCAAGATTTTGACCATATATTAAAACGTTAATAGTTTGTGGCCAATGAAATATACGATTCTATGGTTTGAGCATTTTTGGTATCAAGAGAATCTAGTTCCGACGTAACGTCATTTCTGAAAATGCAAGTAAATGGCGGTTACTGTTTACAATTTTATTTCACGAATAATACGGTTTCTGAATATTGTTGTACCTCTAATTAGCATTTATTTACGAAAACAATGCTATAGGTTGCTAAAAATAACAATGTCGTGCAAATTGTGACTATATATATAGGACAAAAACCTGACTCAATATGTCCTGATTTCGGACAAATAAATTTTATTTTCGGGAAAAATACACTTTTGAGGAGAAAAAAAATAATAATAAAAAAATTTTCAAAAAAATCGGAGTTCAAACCCTTATTAAAATAATTAACCATTGGTTATTTTGACAATAGCAAGATAATAACTAAATGAAAGGCTTCAATAGAGGGTTATAACTCACCATTCTCTATCCATGAGCAACTTCAATGGCATTGACATTTGCAACATAAATATAACCTTTCTTCAGGGTATCAGCCTCCACTCTTGTAATTTGATCTTGAGTTCCTTAGGGTCCTCAGACAATTTCTGCGGTTTTATTTAGTTAATCGCCATTTTACTTCCTCTAAATTACACTCGTACACTACAAAACAACGTATTCACTACGACTATCAATTTAGAAATGAAAGAAATGAATACTAGACAACCAAACCATAGAATAGCAATTGTACTAGAATATCATAGATTAAACACATCAAAGTATATTTTCTATGCGAAAACATTTTGCAGAAAGTCTATGTCAATTATACAGACAACAAAACATTAATCATTACCCTCATTAACGTGAGTATGTCTGAAAAGCATTTATAATAATTAATTATATTTCATCTAATGGTGAACTCCGAAAATGCTTTTCCGCACTTTAATATCGAATGTACTCTGTAATTCATTGATAATTTCAAATATAACTATCCATATTTTCTCTTTTCAGATTGTTCCATATATCATACTTTACCCAATAATTTCAAATAATACTGTTAACTTTAGTAATAAGTGGACTGTTGTATTGCAATTTTAAACTATTTTATTCAAAACTATACAGGTAAGAATGTAACAACCTGCAATGCCAATTTGCATGCTATCACCTCTTTCGTACTCTTCGATTGACGCTGGACTAGTCTATTAATCTTGCGCTCTCTACCCTTCCAAGCGGGCAGATTCAAACTTAACAAGTATACAAAATAATTGTTCAACAGTCATCCTATTTGCATTAATATTAGAATTAACTGAGTAACATAGCTTATCAAGTTTTGAATCCCAGATCAAACCTAATGTTCAGGTTTCTTTTAAATCATCATCATCAAACTGAACGTGTTTGTCATCATTCGTTCCTCAACATTCATCAAACAAAGATTCTTCGTTTGCAATCCATTTCAGTAATTTTAAACCAACTGAATTCAGTAGGTATTCCGCCACCTTGGCCCGCCAGACAGAGAGCCTTATCAGATGTAGGCAACCAGTGATACACTCGTGCATGCGCGGTATGCCCAGACAGGTATCGGTAAGTACTGACCCTGTATTACCGGCCGGGTAGACGGTGTGGTCTCGCCTCTAACATCTAGGAGTTACCGGGTAGACGGCCAGGGTGTGGTCTCTAACCGCTAGGGGCTCTTCTGCTATGGTTGTATGATGGAGACCGAGTAGTGGTAATCAGCCTGTATATACAAGATAGTTCAAGGTAGACAGCAAGCAATATGTGAGGTTAGGGATAACTTCAATGTAAAGCAGCATCAAAATATTTTTTTTCTACACACGGGAATCGAACCCGAGAAATGAAATCCAAAGCCGGCTCCTTAACCGCTCAGCTATGGAGGAATTGAGAACAAGCGATTTTAATGTTGTAGATATAACCGCAGGGTATCTGGTCTGAGTGATAAGTGCGAGTATATTGCAGTCTATATGATGCAGGTAATTTGTTTTTACATGACATCAGTCATGCAGGTATGTCACGTAGCCTACAGCGAGGTATGGCATGTGAGACTTCATAGCGCTAGCCATAGGGGTTTTGAAAGAGTTATAATGGCGCTGTTTATGTATGCTGTCAGTCACGTGATTTTTGAAAGAGGCGGGTATTCATCGGAGGTATCATGGGAGGGCTGCTGTTCCTTGAATGCATAGATGGAATGTTATATATAGTATAGAAATGATATCTTCTGCATCTCTCTCAAACGCGATGTTTATAAGGAAATTACTTTCAAAAACGTTTATCCAAGCAGTCTGTACCTTACTTGATTGCTATATTACAAAATACGATTTCAATCATCTTAAACATATATGGAAATTATTTTTAGTATACAAAATGGAGTTGGAAGACTTCAATGGGGTATGGAATGTGAGGTTATACAGATTGTTTATGTATGACGTTAGTCATGTGAATTTGAATGAAGCTCACGCGATCTCCAACGAGACAGGTGTGTATGTGAGGTTATACAGAGTGTGCAGGTATAATGATGTCTATCACGCAGGTCTTCAGCGAGGTATCTACCTTGCAGGAGCCTTCAATGAAATGTGGGGTTGTTTGTACATGCCGTTAGTCGCAGGGTTTTGTCCGAGTTATAATGATATCGTACGCGGCGCATTGTCTACCCCCACAATCATAAGTTATCCGAAAGTAATACGAATATATAAAATGTTTTTCCTAAATTAGTTCCGAAGTAAACATAATTCGCTATAATATTCATTCATGTATGTTTCATAAATTATCCGATATAAATCAAATAAGTTTATGATAAATTTGTACCAGGTTTAACAATATTCACTATCATATTTTGCGGTAAAGCTACAGCTGGTTCGAGAGAGATAAGAAAGATACGCCGATCACCTTCAAACGCGATGAGAATACTTTATTTTAAATCACACATATAGTATGTATATATTCGAATCATATTGATTGTAAATCGCATAATATGATCCGAAATCTAGCTGCTGCTGGGTGTAGCCCTATACAGAATCTAGACGAAGCGGTGTTACGCATCACGATGATTATTCGAACTGTCTGTACAGCTCGATTGCTATATAACAAAATACATTTTTTTAATCATCTTAAACATATAGATGTGCTAATATAATTTTTTCAGTATACAAAAATATACTAATAAAACATTTTCCATCGACACACATTTCTTCATAGGATAGTTGGCTTTTTATAAAATTCAATCAATTTCAATGAGAAACATATATGCGAGGGAGTTTTATAGAGATCGAACTCATTTCCCCAACCTCCCAAGAGGTAGAACTATGATGAGGAATAGATGTGGATAATAACCATATGAATATCTTCATAAGCGCTAATCTATACGACATTCAAACACGTGCTTCATAAAAGTCTGAATATTGAGTAGAGCTATAGTATCTTCTTCATAAGCGATCATTATCATCATTCAGACACTTGTTTAGCACGTGATTCAACAGCCTGGCATCATCGTTCACGAACTATGATGGGCTGATGAGGAATAAAATACCAATAATAATTATATAAATATCTCCATTAGCAATCTGTACTATTTTCCTTTACGAGCACGACTTTTACAAACTCCATACGTTCGCGTAAAAGATTATAATGATAAACACATTTTTGTTCACGGGTTTACATAATCATATGAATATCTTCATAAGCGCTAATCTATATGACATTCAAACACATGCTTCATAAAAGTCTGAACATTGAGTAGAGCTATAGTATCTTCTTCATAAGCGATCATTATCAACATTCAGACACTTGTTTAGCACGTGATTCAACAAGCTGACATCATCGTTCACGAACTATGATGGTTCGATGAGGACTCAAACATTGAACAGATGAATCTTTGAGGTTAAATATCTGCTGTAGAAATTACCCCACCTTTATTACCTTTTATTTGACAATATCGATATTTCCCATGTAACGAATTATTGCCCAAAGCTATTTTGTATGCAACATTGTTATCATTTGCGAACCTTCGAGAAATTTGGCTGGGGCTAAATGAATATGTTTGACTATTATTACCTGTAGATTTATTTGAGATTCTTCAAGTTTGAGATTGATAACCCACATGAAGAAAGAAGCTTCAACGAATTGATATCAATGAATATTCGCTATTCTGAGTGCTCTCCTTCATCAACGGATTTTCATGCAGATCCCAGCTGCGAAATGGAATCAAAATAGGCTTCTCAGCACTCAAATTCTCCAACATTTGAAATTTAACCTGATCACTTGGAAACACATGTCGCACTTTTAACGCTATCGTCTTCACATTTATTTTAGCCCTCTTCGTACCTGTGCTATTGGTATAACAATCGTTATCGGTTCGAGACCTTATCAAGCGCAGCTTATGTTTTCCACTCAAGACTTTTTTATAGTCAATGAATAGGCCTAGTAGAAAATTCAACGGTATCCATAAATTGATTTTATTATTGTGGACTGAACTCAATGCATCCTTAAATGACCATCCAGGAATAGCTAAAGGTATAAATTCATGTTTGGCATATGTTAGATAAGCTCTGATGGTGCTGACAATACCAGGATCACGTACTTTGTCTATCTCTTTTCCATTCAATTCATAACTAATATATTCGAAGAGAAACGCTCCGAAATTATTCGTTAGTTTACATTCACCATCACCACTTGCTTCTGGCTGGAATTCTGCCTCGATGAATAAAGCAGACGATGCCAAATCTACCAACACATCTTGTTGATTGATTAATATCTCAATTTCATCGTTGTTGCCAAAAGATGTTGTGTGGGGATAGTAGGTATGAGTTTCATCCCGGATGATGTCTTCAATGAAGTTTGGCTAGTTGAATATTTGAAGTTTTTCCGACATTGTAACCAAGGGACTTCAAAAAATTTATATTTTCCAATGATAGTGATGCAGAAGCAACCTTCTCCTTCTTCAATGACAGTGATGCAGAAGCAACCTTCTCCCTCGAGCTCGTTGTAGATAATGACTGATGACCACTATGGAGATGTCTTTTATTGCTAAAATCCAAACCCATGTTCTCAAGTGATGGCTACTGCAACCTTCTCAGTTGAATTCCTTTCATATAATGAGTGGTGGTGAGTATTGGATTATTATTTATTGTTGGAAGCCATAATCCCTAGCGATCTTTTTCAATTCCAATCGTATAATAATTTCTTCTCCACGAAAATTTACCGGTTTCCAATTCTGATCTAGAATATTCAGTGTGATGTTATCGAAGGACGTCTTGCTGATGACCGGTAGATAAATAAGATTCTTCGGCTCTATATCAATGGAAAACCCAGGTGGTACAAGAGGTGAGAACTCATATATCGTATGAGCTATCTTATTGTTATAATATGCTCCCGCGGTTAAGTTACACTCTACGCGTATAGTTTGAACTTTGATTATGTTAATAGGTCGATCAGATACGTGTAGTTCACGAGATGTCAATTTCTTTTTGCTGAATCCCAACAGTTCGCTTATACTATCTTTAGGAATAAAATTCACTTCAAAATCACTCTTCAGCTCTGTGTGTGTAGAGTGTTGTTGTTAGATTTTATTGATAATTTCCGGTCACGCTCTTCTTGCTTCACTCCTATCCCACAAACTGTACTTTGTATGAAATCTTCGATGTCTGTCAACTCGTAGGACCCCGTAGGTATAGTAACTACTTTTTCCTCACCCTTCACATCTTCATAATAAAATTTATTAAAACCTTCTTCAATGTTCGGGATGCTATTGTACGTATGCAAACCAACAAGTGCGATAGAATAATATGAATGAGGATCTAGTTCTATAGGTGGGTGGAAATCTACAGATAAACGAGAGCTCTTACCCGTGATAGTGAACGTCTGAGACATGATTGATGCAAACTTTACCAACAATCTATTTATATACTAATAAATGTTAGTCGACCAATTCCAAATATAACTGGCTACAATTATAAGTGTTATATTGCATGAAATATCGTGTAGACGGCAAGCTTTATCGAATGAATTGATACCCTGAATCTCCTCAACCGTTCTTCTAATTTTGCCCCTGGTATTGATTTGAAGTTCAAACGGGAGCTTGTTTATAAGCGTATTGAGAACAACTTCTCCCACGCACGCTTCCATACAGACTGATGAGAATTCAAGATTGCACCGTTATTCAACGAGGGGTGGGAGGAAGACCAAAGATCTCAAAATATTTTTTTTTATTAATTATCTCAATACAAAAGACTTAAGTATAATCTTAACAATATATGTTTCAAATATCTCAGTCTTGACTCTTGATTCATCGTCCTAGTCGTATTGCATATTCCTACCCCTTCCACCTATATTGAAGTCCTTTTATGTATGTTCGACGCTGGTAAAAGTTCTTTCTTCTGTGCTCATGAAGCTCATGAACAACTTGTTTTCACTCATCTTATCAATGTGGAAATCTAGTGTAGAATTAATTTTTTGGGTATATTCACAGGATTTGGAGATATACGTTTCACAGAGGCCTGCTTTGATGTTATGGATGATGAAGGTCTCTTCTTAGAAGGTTCCACAGATGTCATCCGTCGTTCTAACGCCTCCACTTTACTAGTAATGTCATTTAGACGCATGTTCATACTGTTAAATGTGTTATTGATCTCTTCCAATTCATTTCTGTTTTCCCTCACACTATCACTGATTGTTTTATACTCTGATTTTATATAGATTCCCATTTCATTATATTTATTCTGAATGTCCATCAGATGTTTATCAATGTTGAGAATAATCTTATCATTCGTTAAGTTATGTTCATCCAGATCCTTGTTGATATCTTTGATCAAATTATCAACCCTAACATTGAAGGTATCTTTAAGACTGGTTTCCGTTTTCAGATTCAGTTTGTGTGTTAATTTATCAACATATACTTTATTTGCAACATCTCCATCATCATTCGGTGATTTTACGTTGCACAATCTACGATTTTCCATATCATAACTTCCATCGCTCGTTAGGAATAATCCTTGTCCGTCAACTTGTTTGAAATTATTATTAAATACATTTGTATCATATATCCACATGGAAGAGGAGGCTCTGCCAAACTTATCCATTGAAACCATCTTTATAACTGTGATGAATTTGTCTTACACCTGGTTTTTGTTCAATTACCCCTGCCTCTATCAATTCTTCTATTATAGAGATTATCTCATTATGGTTACCGGCATACGAGGATGCAACAAGAAGTCTCAGTCTATCCACCATTTCGTTAACGTCATCCCAATAAACATATTCGATAGGTTTCTCGTTATATTCAAGCATATCATTTTTGATATATGCACTTCCAGTGTATGTTTTGGCTCTGGGTCTTTTCATGGAATTAATCAAAGGTTTCAGTACATGTTTGTATTTCACTGTGTATCTTATTCGATCGGCTGGATCGTTATTACGTCTATGGGCACTAGTCATTTCCATCATTTGACTGTAATTTTTCCCATCTTCCACAGTGTAAGTATCAGGTAGAACATCTTTGTAAAATATCAAATTATACAGTCCTGTGGTACCTCTGAACGGAGTACCCTTGATAATTATATTACTCTCACTATCAATTTCTATAGGTTGATTACCCATGAACCATTTGTCTAAAGTTGAATTATATTGCAAACCCATTTTATCATCATATCTCTTAACATCATCTTCCAATAGGAATCCTTCCAAGTAATAACGTGCTAATGTGGGGTATTGTTGCAGAAACTCCTCTGTAGCCGCTGCATTATCTTTCTTATGTTTTCTGAATTCTTCACGAATCTGATCGATAGTAGGTTCGGGTGTAAACACATCCTCCTCAGTATCTTGGGGGTTATATACGAATTCTTCACCTTCAGTTACAATATTTGGGGTTGGTATGTTCTCCATTTGTGTTGCTGTAGAAACAATACTTTTAGGTTTAACCAACGAATTTTGTTTGATTATTTCAGCATTTTTCGCAATTTCCTCCAGAGGTTTAGATACATTCTTGAACATATTATCTAGAATCTCATCATTTTCAGCTTTACCCAATTTCACAGCCATATATTTTTTCCTCACAACGTTTGCTAACTCCCAAATTTTTTTCTTCAATTGTTGTTTTTTCTTTAGCACACCCACGTCCATGCTGAGCGGGTTGTCTATTTCAAATGAAAGTATATATACATGTTAGATATATATATATATAACTATCAAAACCCTTGCGATAACGTCCTTTATTCATATCACAGTCTTTGTTTATCATAAGGAATCCATATTTATCTTTCCAACATACGCTACATATCTCTTTGAATTTTTCGAGTGACATGTCGGTACTTACATGATCGGTGAATATATGTTTCAAATTGAGCTCATCCTGTTTGAAAATAATCAAGCAATTGGCATTGTCGCGCAATCCATGTTTTGGACATTTAGCAAAAGACTGGCAAAGATAGAAACTATCAATTGAGTTGTGTCTCCCTCTTGAAAAATAAGCACGAATTTTCTGCTGTTTCCCAAACATCACGTCATCGAATATTATGATTGAATTAGGTCTCGCTTCTGTGGGGTCTATGACCTCATCACTTTCGGTACAAGGAAAATATCCAAGCCCCTCAATTTTCTTCAATGTCTCCTTTAGTAACTGGTATTTTGGTTGGTGTAAAGACTTTGAATATATGTACACGTTTTCAAATTTCAGGCCGTTAGCATCTAACAATAGAGATAACATCACATTTGTTTTCCCACAATTACTTGGACCACAGATTATTGTTCGTAGAGTATTAGGCAGCAAAGAGCTGTGACGTTGTGGTTGTTCAACATTCTCATTGCTTGAGCCTAAGTTCATAATACTCAACGAGTCTTTTTGCTTAACAATCTTCATCATGCCTGAAGGCGAATCGAAATCATACTGGAACATATGTTAATAAGCATTTGTTTATATACTAGATGATGATGTTATATTGTGTATGTCTGATCACGCGGTTAGGTACTTCTACGCTTCTGTCAAAATCAGGTATCAAATACATAATAAATAGGCATGAATGTTGAAACACGTGTCTGAATGCTGAAACACGTTTCTGAATGTTGAAACACGTGTCTGAATGTTGAAACACGTGTATGAAACACGTGTCTGAATGCTGAAACACGTGTCTGAAACACGTGTCTGAATGCTGAAACACGTGTCTGAATGCTGAAACACGTGTCTGAATGCTGAAACACGTGTCTGAAACACGTGTCTGAATGCTAAAACACGTGTCTGAATGCTGAAACACGTGTCTGAATGCTGAAACACGTGTTTGAAACACGTGTCTGAATGCTAAAACACGTGTCTGAATGCTGAAACACGTGTCTGAATGTTGAAACACGTGTCTGAAACAAGTGTCAGAATGCTGAAACACGTGTCTGAATGTTGAAACACGTATCTGAAACACGTGTCTGAAAGTTGAAACACGTGTCTGAATGCTGAAACACGTGTCTGAATGTTGAAACACGTGTCTGAAACACGTGTCTGAAAGTTGAAACACGTGTCTGAATGCTGAAACACGTGTCTGAATGTTGAAACACGTGTCTGAAACACGTGTCTGAATGTTAAAGCATGTGTTGAATCATGCGATAAAACATGTGCATGAATGTATTACAAACATTATTATTACTCGCATTTCATTCCTCATCTGACCATCATAGTTCATGAACGATTATGACGTCATCATCGTTCGTAAACTATGGTGGCCGGGTTGAATCAGTTACTGCCATTGGCTTGAAGCAGTGACGTCATCATCGTTCGTGAACGATGGTCGCCGGATTGAATCAGTTACTGTCATTGGCTTGAAGTAGTGACGTCATCATCGTTCGTGAACGATGGTCGCCGGATTGAATCAGTTACTGTCATTGGCTTGAAGCAGTGACGTCATCATCGTTCGTGAACGATGGTGGCCGGATTGAATCAGTTACTGTCATTGGTATGAAGCAGTGACGTCATCATCGTTCGTGAACGATGGTCGCCGGATCTTCAATTCAATAAAACACCACTTACTCGTCAAATCCTTATGTATACCGATACACATGAAGCTATAGTCTGATGTTCTCACCCACCCCAATTTGTATGCATCATATTGATTTTCCCTACATCAGCGGTAAATATTCTCTCTTATCTCGAGTGTTGAAGCCGATGAAGTTGTCACATTCAGAATAACTAATATTCATTGATATCAAATCGTTGAAGCTTCTTTCTTCATGTGGGTTATCAATCTCAAACTTGAAGAATCTCAAATAAATCTACAGGTAATAATGGTCAAACATATTCATTTAGCCCCAGCCAAATTTCTCGAAGGTTCGCAAATGATAACAATGTTGCATACAAAATAGCTTTGGGCAATAATTCGTTACATGGGAAATATCGATATTGTCAAATAAAAGGTAATAAAGGTGGGGTAATTTCTACAGCAGATATTTAACCTCAAAGATTCATCTGTTCAATGTTTGAGTCCTCATCGAACCATCATAGTTCGTGAACGATGATGTCAGCTTGTTGAATCACGTGCTAAACAAGTGTCTGAATGTTGATAATGATCGCTTATGAAGAAGATACTATAGCTCTACTCAATGTTCAGACTTTTATGGAGCATGTGTTTGAATGTCATATAGATTAGCGCTTATGAAGATATTCATATGGTTATTATCCACATCTATTCCTCATCATAGTTCTACCTCTTGGGAGGTTGGGGAAATGAGTTCGATCTCTATAAAACTCCCTCGCATATATGTTTCCCATTGAAATTGATTGAATTTTATAAAAAGCCAACTATCCTATGAAGAAATGTGTGTCGATGAAAAATGTTTTATTAGTATATTTTTGTATACTGAAAAAATTATATTAGCACATCTATATGTTTAAGATGATTAAAAAAAATGTATTTTGTTATATAGCAATCGAGCTGTACAGACAGTTCGAATAATCATCGTGATGCGTAACACCGCTTCGTCTAGATTCTGTATAGGGCTACACCCAGCAGCAGCTAGATTTCGGATCATATTATGCGATTTACAATCAATATGATTCGAATATATACATACTATATGTGTGATTTAAAATAAAGTATTCTCATCGCGTTTGAAGGTGATCGGCGTATCTTTCTTATCTCTCTCGAACCAGCTGTAGCTTTACCGCAAAATATGATAGTGAATATTGTTAAACCTGGTACAAATTTATCATAAACTTATTTGATTTATATCGGATAATTTATGAAACATACATGAATGAATATTATAGCGAATTATGTTTACTTCGGAACTAATTTAGGAAAAACATTTTATATATTCGTATTACTTTCGGATAACTCATGATTGTGGGGGTAGACAATGCGCCGCGTACGATATCATTATAACTCGGACAAAACCCTGCGACTAACGGCATGTACAAACAACCCCACATTTCATTGAAGGCTCCTGCAAGGTAGATACCTCGCTGAAGACCTGCGTGATAGACATCATTATACCTGCACACTCTGTATAACCTCACATACACACCTGTCTCGTTGGAGATCGCGTGAGCTTCATTCAAATTCACATGACTAACGTCATACATAAACAATCTGTATAACCTCACATTCCATACCCCATTGAAGTCTCCCAACTCCATTTTGTATACTAAAAATAATTTCCATATATGTTTAAGATGATTGAAATCGTATTTTGTAATATAGCAATCAAGTAAGGTACAGACTGCTTGGATAAACGTTTTTGAAAGTAATTTCCTTATAAACATCGCGTTTGAGAGAGATGCAGAAGATATCATTTCTATACTATATATAACATTCCATCTATGCATTCAAGGAACAGCAGCCCTCCCATGATACCTCCGATGAATACCCGCCTCTTTCAAAAATCACGTGACTGACAGCATACATAAACAGCGCCATTATAACTCTTTCAAAACCCCTATGGCTAGCGCTATGAAGTCTCACATGCCATACCTCGCTGTAGGCTACGTGACATACCTGCATGACTGATGTCATGTAAAAACAAATTACCTGCATCATATAGACTGCAATATACTCGCACTTATCACTCAGACCGGATACCCTGCGGTTATATCTACAACATTAAAATCGCTTGTTCTCAATTCCTCCATAGCTGAGCGGTTAAGGAGCCGGCTTTGGATTTCATTTCTCGGGTTCGATTCCCGTGTGTAGAAAAAACATATTTTGATGCTGCTTTACATTGAAGTTATCCCTAACCTCACATATTGCTTGCTGTCTACCTTGAACTATCTTGTATATACAGGCTGATTACCACTACTCGGTCTCCATCATACAACCATAGCAGAAGAGCCCCTAGCGGTTAGAGACCACACCCTGGCCGTCTACCCGGTAAGTCCTAGATGTTAGAGGCGAGACCACACCGTCTACCCGGCCGGTAATACAGGGTCAGTACTTACCGATACCTGTCTGGGCATACCGCGCATGCACGAGTGTATCACTGGTTGCCTACATCTGATAAGGCTCTCTGTCTGGCGGGCCAAGGTGGCGGAATACCTACTGAATTCAAAATAGTTGCTAATGCGTGTCACAACTTTATTGCTTCATCATTTGTATTCACACCTGTAAGCAAATCATCCACATAAAATTTATTTCTCAATACGTGGCATATTTCGAAATACGATGTCTTGTATAATAGCGGCCAAATCGCGAAGACACCAATACATGGAGGTACGTTCTTTCAATGTCGGCTGTAAGAACAATTCTATGGAATTAAACACGTACAACCGTTATGATGAATAATTCGTCTTGAATAGTTGGACCATTTAACAAAGTTTTATTCCACGCAATTCCTGAAACCAAATCAGCTGATCCGTCAGAAACTACACGTAATTTCGTAGTCGTGCTAGTAGCTTTCAAGACAGCATGAAGCGTCAATTAATAAAATTGACTTTTTCAGTCAAATCTTCTGGATTGGCTTCTGGTAAGATGTTCATATTCATTGGGAAATTGTATATAATCCTGCGTAAGTTGTTCATTTCGATAAAACCGTTGCTCTCTTCATAATAATCTTTTTATATGCGATATCACGTGAACCTCCCACATTCGATAATGTAGTGTGCGAATCTCGAATTGTGATTCATTTGAGATATTTAGTAGCTCTAATTGGATCAGTTGGTTGCATTCCAATTTCTTTCTTTGTTTAGAAATTAAATTATTTATTAAAAATATGTCATAAATGAAGCTCGGATTGTAGGCAAATTGCCTTTTTTTCCTATTTTGCCTATTCAACGTATTTTTTTGACATTTTGCCATTTTCCGTCAATTTCGTCATTTCGTGCCCTTTTTAATTTTAGGCTACCTACCCATGATATTATTCATATTTTTATTTCTAAACCTTTCTGTAATACAATTTTAGGTCAATAATAAAATATCAATAGTTCGTTTATTAATGGTTTCTTAAGAAAATTTACCTGATCGAGGCTTGAGGCCTAGAGGGAAATCCCTAAGATTTGCCCTCTTATAATAAACAATTATCAGTGGTGCAGAGGTTACTGTGCAATATACGAACTATATCCAATTTACATAAATTCTGAGAAATCCGTATATAAAGAAGATTCTTCAATTTTACGAATTGTTTGTTATTATGTTAACATAACTGTTTATAAATATATTGATTCACTAAGTATATTGGCGACATGTTTATTGTTCAAACAATAACCAGGTCGATAAATATAATGCAATACCTTGAAATAATTCAACAGGTCAAATATGATATTACGTATATTACAGATACGACATATTTGACCAAGTTAGGGAGTGATATAATAAGTATTGGAAGGAGATGAAGGAGTAGTATTATTCGAGATGTTATCCAGGTATTACCTGAGTATTAATTAAGTATTACACATGTATTAAGTAGCATGGAAGTAGTGACTTTCCTTGATGGTGCTACGGTTAAATTGTATCCTCAAGTGCTATTGAGGATGTACACACCGTAAATATATACAACCCTTCTGTATAAGAATGTGTATGAATCCCGTCAAAGGATTCTTCCAATAACCCCTGAAGATGCTCAGCCAACCTCCAGTTTCTTCACAACGAACCTAATGCCCTTAGACATTACAGGGTCATCACTACAACAATCGGAGCATATCACGTGGCAACTGTTAGTGCGATTTTGGCACTGGACATTGTAGGCGAAATGGAGTGAGTCTAAATTATTTGAATTCTGGAATTTAGGAAAAAAATACATGGGGAACGTGACTGCAAAGGAAGAATTGGTGGATATTCAAGCTACAAATAGCAAGGGTGTTCATGGATCTACAGGTCGGGACAATACCTCCTCAAAATGGGAAATAATGGGTATGATTACCTGTGTAGCAGTCATTTTAATAATGATATATCTGGTGCAAACGCTATTGAAGAAGAGGATAAACAAGAGGATTCAAGAGGAGATCCGGAAAAGTCAGTCTACGCTTGTTTAGTGAACAGGAAATGTGACTAATGAATTGAAAATTTTAAAAACATTTATGAATTTCAAATCATTGAGGGAACAACCCAGACAATCAAATAATAATAATGAGGAAATCTCCAGATATCCAAACACAGGCTACAAAAGCTTCAACAAGAGACAATCTCAGACAGGTCACAAAAAGGGAAATAAACCTAGTAACAGAGAGTGTTATACCGCCCAAACGAGAGTAACGGGGTAAACTAAGAAAGTATAGCATAGCAGCAGTTTTTTTTTATTAATGAAGCGAATGAAAATTTTTGTATGAATGGAATGAATTGCGTGGTAGTGAGACAGGGAACATATGAATTAAAATTTCTTATGAACACAGGATCTTCAATCAGTGACATTTTCAAAAACTATCTTCAATATACAAGGAAATGATATACCATAAACATAACGGTATCGCTGGGACAGTCATGTCACAGGGATCCGTTGACATTTCCCTGGAAATAAACGGGAAAACGCTAAAACATAAACTTATAATATTAGAAGAATTTACTAATGATATACATGGAATTCTTGGATTTTATTTCCTAGCACAGTATAAAGCGGTGGTAGACTACGAAATGTTTTTGTTTTCTTTTATGTTGAACAATAACAAACTTTCAATCTCAATTCATTCAAAGCATGATTGTTATAAAACAATTCCGTCTCGGTGTGAAGATATTCACTATTTCAAAGTAAATACAGAGATGGAATGTGTAGTTTTTCCAAATGAAATTTGCAAAGGTGTATACACCGCGGCTATTTTTACAAAGCCAGAAAACGGTGAAATACCAGTTCGTATTTTGAATACGAATGAAAAAGAATTGAAAATTAGGAATTTCAAACCTGCTACTGAAAAATTATCCGATTACAATATATGCGAATTTGAAAAATAAAACTCGTCAGTTGAGCGTGTAGAACAGCTTCTATACAAAATAAAATGAGACAAGTTAAATAAGGAAGAGAAAACATCAATCGAAAAAAAAAATCACTTAAAACAGGATTCAACTCCAGTATACGTAAGACCCTATGAACTACCTTATTTACAAAAAAAGGAAATTCAACGTCATATAGATAAAATGGTACAAGAAGGTGTAATAGAGCCAGTCATCTCAGGATGGTCTTCACCCCTTCTGATCGTTCCTAAAAAGCAAATAGACAAGAACGAAAATGAAAAGTGGCGAATTGTTATTGACTACCGATTATTGAACCTAATCTGAGGCTCTTAGACACTACAGGGCCATCCCTACAAGAATCGGGGGATATTACAACTGCATCAGAGTTCAGTTTTGTTGCGTATTCCGGAAAGTAAAGATCATTTCAAAAAGTTTTAGACGATTCGTGAGTTTGTTCAGAAAGATGACTTTAAGTTAAGTGCATGAATCCGATGATATCCGAAACTTTCTCTAGAAGGAGATGGCGCATTTTGTAAACCGGGCGGGGAATCGGTAAGTTTTACATTTTCTCTCTGTCACCTACTCTATAACTGAATTCCAGAGTGGTACTATTATTCTAATTATTATTATTTTTTTTTATTCTCAGATTTCAAGTACGAAAAAGTATTTTATTGACCACCATTGCGGAACCTCACTTCATAAGCGGAATTCAGAAAAATTAAATTCCTATAAGTTAGTCCAAACATCTCTGCGGGACAGTTTGAGCAGTTAAAAAAAAAAAGTAGGAGGACATATCTAAATTCAATTTATGCCAGATGATTGCATCCAACATTCATCTGTATAAAGTTGATCATCCTAGTTTGAAGCTATTTTTATAAAACATTTTGATGAATCTTTACCGGAGGAAAGTACATTGAGAAAATTAACTATGGACAAATGCTGTGTGGAATGTATTCCAAAAATTAAACGGGTGTTGGAGGGCAATTCCTTGTATATTATCGTGGATGAAACGACAGATGTATGCGGCTGATATATAGCTAGTTTTATGATTGGAATTTCGAACGAAAGCTTCTCAAGCAAACCTCATTTAATTGCCGTTAAAGAATTAGGAAAAACAAACAATTTAACTATGAGTAGATTTATACAAGATAGTTCCGCGAATTCGTTCTCACCCAATGCTGTACCAGCCAATAGAATAGTTCTAATGCTTTCAGATACTGCGGCATATATGTTGAAAGTGGCTGTTAATTTAGAGATTTTTCATCCCAGCTCAATTCATTGCACGTGCGGCGACCACGAGGTAAATCTGTTTCCATTGGTGAATGATTTTATAATTCTTATGGAAAAAGTATTCTTAGGCTCCGTTGAGGGTGCGGATATATGAAGAAAGACTTTCCTTTGCCACCTAAACCAGTAATTACAAGGTGGGGAACGTTGCCCGAAGCAGTTTTCTTTCACTTTAAATAAGAATTAGTAATGTCAGAATTTGATGATGATATAGTAACGAAGCTTAAAATTTGAAATATCATTTATTTCGGATCGGGCAATAAATACGAATATTACACGTAAACTCCGGTTAAATAGTTCATCATTGCAACAGATATGCGTGAACTCCGAATGTGTATTCCGTGATTGTCACTTTTCTAAATCTCCGTAATTTTGAATAAGTGTAATTATTTAAATGAATGAATCGCATTCATGCTCGCTTAAAAATTGCATTCATTCCGATTAACTTATGCTGCAAAAACGGGGATCTGGTAAGTTAACGCATCAAAATTTGAACAGCCTTATGTATGAAAAGGGCGAACAACCAGAAAACTCCAATAACATTTGTTTACTGTGCCAAGAGGAACTACCGAGATATCATGAGCGCGAATTTTAGATCTAAAACGTAGCGTCACTTCCATGCATTGTTCGGGACATAAATGAAGAAAGCCTCGGCACAAAATAAGGAATTGGAGGTACGGACGTGACCAGAACCTCGAAAACATATGAAAGGCAGTGGCAGACAGAAGATCGGGATCTTTTATCAATTGAATCAGTACCGTTCAAGTGTGATTATTATATTAGAATCAGAGTGAATTGATTATTATCCGAGTTCAAGTCGGATTTGAAATTTGAATTAACAATAGTGCTCCGCTTAGTGAATTTTACATAAGGTAAATGATAGCTTAATAGTTTATTTTGTGGTATTACGATATATTGATTTCCGTGGTTTGGGATTGGTAACGTTTGTATGATATCTGAGATCCGTAGCATTCAGTAATTTGAATTGATATATTTGAGTTTATCCCGTCATAGGTCGGACCGCGCACGGTTTGAATCCGCACGAGAATTGAAATATTCAAGTAGTTGTATGGTGTGTACAGAGTGTGTACGTTTGAACGACAGGGGCGTCTTTGGTATATTTGTGCACGCTGTGTCTATCCCGGAAGTATAAGTTTATCCCAAACGACCAAACCGCCAACGATTTGTGCACGCTGTGTCTATCCCGGAAGTATAAGCTGGGGTGGTTGTGTGATTGATGATCGTAATCACCCCTTATCCGTATGAGAAGCCCCGGCCGTGAGTGTAGGGGTTATTGCAGATACGATAGCTAGGGTTTGTGCACGCTGTGTCTATCCCGGGAATATAAGCCTTAATTGTCTAAAATCTGAATCTGCAAAGAGTATGAAATCTAACACTGTCATACAATTACCGGGCACTCCGTTCATAGCTAATACAAGGGTGGGTGATGTGACAGAATAAACTCAATCAGAGTAATTATCCGAGAATACGTAAAATCTGATATCATACAATCGTATACCTAGTGCAGGTCAATATTTTCCGATCCGACCGAATTTTAACCGTTTGATATATCGTAGTGTGTTATGAACATTTCAAGTAATAATAAGATTCTTGACCCAGTATGAATTATATATAAAAATTCTCGGGAAATAGGTCACAATAACACTTTGTTTTAACTATTCGTCTTTACGTACGTTTCGGTCTCACGACCATCATCAGAAGACTCACTATGTCTAAAAAGGGGGTTCATTAAAACTAATTATAGCACAAGCGTCCAAATCGCACAATTTAACTTCAATTAAAAGAGCCCACGCCGTCGAAACGAACAGAACCACGAATAATCGAAATTGCATCGTCAGAATTAATGTATAAAAAATTATTTTTTTGTAGTAAGAATCCGCTATTCAGTAATATTATTAAAATATATGAGTGCATATTGATTGGTATTCTCACAACAAATGAGAAGAACGAAGTTATTTGTCAAGTATCTACTTTCGAAACCAGATGTGTAGGATTTATGACAAGGCCCTTAAGAACGGTTTCAGACCTGTACTGGGAAATAACTATTACGAATTCTTCCGAAAAACATTTTCTACACTTATAAAGACGTATGTAAGAATTTGCAAGAGATTATTTAATCAAATTAGTATAAATATGACTTAGATTTTGTGTGTCTACCCTATGATTTACAGATTTGGGGTCCCGTTTTATGTGAATCATCTCCAGGATAGATCTTTTATAATAATTGGTTTCCTTAGTTAAGATATTAACATTTTTGTAATCAAATTGATGGTTATAATCAAAGCAATGCTTAGCAAGGGCGGTGGAATTTTCTAAGTTGTTATTTCTTGTGCTATATTTATGGCCGTACATTCTTTTTTGTAAATATTGTTTAGAGATTCCAGTATAGGTTCCATCACAATCTAAACAATTCAATTTATACACTGTGTGGGTTTGTTTATCTTTGGGTATTAACGGTTTTAGATTTGAGAAATATTTCCCAACACAGTTAGTAGGTTTATGCGCAACATTTATATTATACTTTTTCAAACATTTTTTGATTTTCTCTGAGGTCTCCGGAATGTAAGGTAGAGTTATAAAATTGTCTGTATTACCTTTTATGTTATTTTTATTAGACGAACCATTATAGATTTTGTTTATTCTTTATTTAATGATAGGATTGAAAAAAGTTTTTGGGTAGCCATTCAATTCTAGTGTAGTACGAACAATTTTTAAATTTTTGGGGCGGTCATCTGCGTGGGACAATTTTATCGCGCGATCTGTAAGGCTGTTTATGACACTTTTTTTATAACAAGCTGGTGCAACGGAATTGAAGTGAAGATAACGTTGAGACCATACTTCTTTAGTAAACCAAGAGGTTTTTATTTTTCCATCAGCATCATGCCTAATGTTCATATCTAGGAAATTTATGTTATTGTTTAATTCTATTTCACAAGTGAATTGAAGTTTACAGTGAAAATTGTTAAATTTATCAATTACATATTGATAAAATTACGATAAAATTCAATATGTAATTGATAAATTTAACAATTTTCACTGTAAACTTCAATTCACTTGTGAAATAGAATTAAACAATAACATAAATTTCCTAGATATGAACATTAGGCATGATGCTGATGGAAAAATAAAAACCTCTTGGTTTACTAAAGAAGTATGGTCTCAACGTTATCTTCACTTCAATTCCGTTGCACCAGCTTGTTATAAAAAAAGTGTCATAAACAGCCTTACAGATCGCGCGATAAAATTGTCCCACGCAGATGACCGCCCCAAAAATTTAAAAATTGTTCGTACTACACTAGAATTGAATGGCTACCCAAAAACTTTTTTCAATCCTATCATTAAAGAAAGAATAAACAAAATCTATAATGGTTCGTCTAATAAAAATAACATAAAAGGTAATACAGACAATTTTATAACTCTACCTTACATTCCGGAGACCTCAGAGAAAATCAAAAAATGTTTGAAAAAGTATAATATAAATGTTGCACATAAACCTACTAACTGTGTTGGGAAATATTTCTCAAATCTAAAACCGTTAATACCCAAAGATAAACAAACCCACACAGTGTATAAATTGAATTGTTTAGATTGTGATGGAACCTATACTGGAATCTCTAAACAATATTTACAAAAAAGAATGTACGGCCATAAATATAGCACAAGAAATAACAACTTAGAAAATTCCACCGCCCTTGCTAAGCATTGCTTTGATTATAACCATCAATTTGATTACAAAAATGTTAATATCTTAACTAAGGAAACCAATTATTATAAAAGATCTATCCTGGAGATGATTCACATAAAACGGGACCCCAAATCTGTAAATCATAGGGTAGACACACAAAATCTAAGTCATATTTATACTAATTTGATTAAATAATCTCTTGCAAATTCTTACATACGTCTTTATAAGTGTAGAAAATGTTTTTAGGAAGAATTCGTAATAGTTATTTCCCAGTACAGGTCTGAAACCGTTCTTAAGGGCCTTGTCATAAATCCTACACATCTGGTTTCGAAAGTAGATACTTGACAAATAACTTCGTTCTTCTCATTTGTTGTGAGAATACCAATCAATATGCACTCATATATTTTAATAATATTACTGAATAGCGGATTCTTCCTACAAAAAAATAATTTTTTATACATTAATTCTGACGATACAATTTCGATTATTCGTGGTTCTGTTCGTTTCGACGGCGTGGGCTCTTTTAATTGAAGTTAAATTGTGCGATTTGGACGCTTGTGCTATAATTAGTTTTAATAAACCCCCTTTTTAGACATAGTGAGTCTTCTGATGATGGTCGTGAGACCGAAACGTACGTAAAGACGAATGGTTAAAACAAAGTGTTATTGTGACCTATTTCCCGAGAATTTTTATATATAATTTCAAGTAATACTGCTTTCTGAATAATTACCGAACACCGCTTATTATTCTAGGACCTGTTTGATTTGTGTTTTTCGTGAATTGATAAATGTAAATTATTTATCAACTGATTCCGTACCGTTGGATTGGAATTAAATACCGAACATATAGTGAAAATAGATATGTTGTAACAGTTTTCATATACCACTTGAGCTTCCTTACATTTTCCACCCGGGTGTTCTCTGCCCAATGGGCCCTGGTTTTATTTCACTGTAGTTACCCTAGGTATGAGGCTATCTATAGATAGCATAGTGACAAGCCTTGTGGTGAGGACCCTAGCAGAAGTCCTCAAAAGGAGTAAACCTTTAGAAAAATCTGGTGCCCGAGGATTTGAAGATTACCGCAGTAAACAGTTTACCGAAAAGTCACAAGGAACACGTCATAATATTTCCGAAGCAAGTTCAGAAACAAGAAAAATATGAAAAAATCCGAAATTGAAACACCAAATCTTATATTTCGATGGCAATTATAAATTAATAGTTAGCACAATTACCTAATTAGAGAAATAATAGGTGAATTTATGTGTCAGTTAAATTAATAGACAGTTTAAAGTCAAAAATTGAATCAACACCTGGCAGTAATGCTCAATCAATTCCTTATGAATGAACAATGGCATATTCTCCGAAGAATGAAAAAATGAGGCTGATTTATTATCCGCTCTTAAATAGGCCTCAATTACAATTGTCGATATAGAGCTTTCGCTTTCAATTTGAAAATTAATTTCAAGTGATAGAAGACAGAGTTTTGAAACGGAAAATATAGAAAGGCACTTTGTATTTATTAATAATTTTAAGTGGTTACAATGTTTAATCATTAATTAACAATTATTTAGTCATTATGTTATGAATACTATATCGTGCAAATATGTTTATATTGAGTTAATGTAAAGTTAATTCACTTTGTATAATAAATTATTACTTATTATTAATGAGTAATTAATTATGGCATTTTGCCTATATTTCCTATATGTTGAAACTTCTACATTTTTCAATGAACATCTTTGCCTCTATAAGCGCATTTTCCTTCAATTTTTGTTGCCTATAAATCCGAGCTTTAGTCATAACCATTATCCAACGCTATTTGTTGCTCGAGACTCGAGTGAATTTCCCATAAATTGGCGATATCTTCTCAGCGGATGGTCCTAGAGTAGAGATTCTGGGCCTATTTTCTTCTTGAAGAGTTGTGCCAAGATGCTATCAAAGAAATATAGAACTTTTTTTGGACATGGTTTTTCCACATAAGTTTTACAATTCTTATTAAGGGAAATGTCTTTGACGGAAATCGATTCCTGACATTTTTTCAGGAATTACCAACAACATTTTTCATCTACGACCCTCTGGACCAGAGATAATTCTTTTATTTCAAAAAAATCTGTAAGGCGCAATAAACATTTTAGAGAAGTGTACGTTATGGATGTTAATGTTAAAGTACCTACATTTTCAATGAAAAAATACTAAGATATGTCTTTTTGATTTATAGTATTGGAAATTGAATAACAAAGTGGAGCGTACGCGACTGCCGGAGGGGGAAACCGATTTCGTGCGTTCAAAAAGGCTTGTGCTTGCAAAATCTTCAATATCTCGGCTTTTGGATCACGTACAAAAATCGTGATGAACACGAATATTGTATACATTTTCGCCTTTGAAGCAAAATACACTCGGAAATATTTTTTTTTACATTTCTAATTTGTTTTACTTTTACATCATTCAAATTATTATTTATCGTCAAGACAGTATTTTTCTTGTAATAACTCAAATATTTTTTCTACGTGAATCATACTGACGTCATGCTTCCGGATCTCTTTAGCAATTATTTAATTATTTCAGTAAATATTTTTTTATGATACAATATTAAATAAATGCAACATATTAGGATAAGTTTGAAATTTCATTTTTTTACAAAATTGTTATAAAATATTCATAAAATCCTTACAATCAAAGTAGCGGTATACAGCAGCCTTATATCAGTTTTCACAAGTGTCGCACAACAAGCACAACGCCAGTATGATTCACTAAGCAAAAAACGATATTCCCCAGATTAAGTACAAAGGGATTTTAGTACGTGATCCAAAAGCCGTAATATTGAAGATTTTGCAAGCACAAGTCACTTTGAACTCATGAAATCAGTTGCCCCTACTTCGCCGCACGCTCCGGCGGCCGCGTACGCTTCACTTTGTTATTCAATTTCTGATACTATAAATTGATAAAACATACTCTAGTATTTTTTTATCAAAATGTAGGTATTTAACATTAACATACATAACGTACACTGCTCTAAAATGTTTATTGCTTCTTACAGATTTTTTTGAAAAAAAAAATTATCTCTGGTTCAGAAGGTTGTAGATGAAAAATTTTTTTTTTGGTAATTCGTGAAAGAATGTCAGAAATCGATTTCCTTCAAAGACATTTCCCTAAAATAAAAATTGTGGAACTTATTTGGAAAAAATCGCTATATTTCTACAAAAACATTATACCACAGCTCTTCAAGAAGAAAATAAACCCAGAATCGTCATTCTAGAACAATTCGCTGAGAAGATCCAGCCAATTCATGAGAGCGTCTTTTTTTCGAAAAATCGATATATTTCGAAAAGTTATTGATAGTTTGAATCAAAAAAAAATTGCTCTTTCAGCTTGCAATAGGCTATACGTACAACAAATAACAAGTATGAAAACCTAATAGTTAACGACTTCTCGATACCCCGATTCTTAACGGTTTTTCCAATATAAATCGAAGTATGGAAGATATCGATAATTATGATGATGGCAAATCTATAGATCTATTTGATACCCACAACTTCCTCTCTCATTTTTTTCAATCCGAGCTATAGTTTTTTACTTATTTAAGAAAAACCTCTTCTTGCAACTTTGCCTATTTATTAGGTTATGTTCGCCATTTCGGATCGAGTTGCTTGAAACAGAAACTCACCTTTGAATTTAATTTTCTATACGCTCATATTTTTTTCCAGGTATTAATTTCTGCACTCACTTCTGTCTATTATAGTCCACTATTAATATTATCAATTGTAGCAAAGGAATATGAAGCAGTCTTTTGTCTTTCTGTTTTCATTCCAAAAGTATTAGCAACAGTGGTTTTTTCATGATTATCATTGTCTTAACTTTCGAGTAATTTCCATTTATTATTCAAAAATTTCATAAATGCATTCCGTGATGGTAAAGGTGTACCCG
The DNA here is from genome assembly GCA_958510875.1 of Endomychus coccineus. NCBI lineage: Eukaryota > Metazoa > Arthropoda > Insecta > Coleoptera > Endomychidae > Endomychus > Endomychus coccineus. Next base: position 56,581,229 of record OY294070.1, on the reverse strand, counting down.
TATTTGAAGCTTGCCACTCTCTTGTAGTGAGAGGATCAGTTTGGTACCTACTACGTTAATGAAAACACTTTCCTATTGATCAGTTGAATGTTTCAATGCTTCTAGTATACAGGGTGTTCCATCTCAGACGAGCCACCCCGTATATTTCTTATCCCATAATGAGTGGAAAAATCTCTCGAAGCACGTCGAATGATTTTGTTTGGGGGACATCTTTTGACGTATATTTGAGGCTTGAACGAGCAACCCCCTAATAGGGGGTGCTCCAACCCCTCAAAATTGAATAGAGGAGAGGGGTTGAGTGATACGTCATTTGAAAGGTATTGGAAGCCTCTTTACAACGGTGTATGAAAAACGTAGATTTGATGAACCGTTTTCGCCAAAAATTAATTTTGTTGCTCGAATGCGCCACCTTGAATATTTTGGTTATTTGTACAATGTACAAGCCCATTCTTATTAAGCATTTTTTATGAACTTAAACAATCTTCAAAAAATCACATTCGTAAAAAAATTGAATTGTGTTGTCATGCTTACAATGAAAAAAATTAAATCTGCGTGATTAAATCAAATGTTCAAATTGTCCTCCATTGACTTCCATACAATAATACATTTTCTCAAACTAATGAATAAAAAAACAGCAAAACATTTCCGTTGCCTTCATTTTTTGTTCTTAGAAGGTGTGTATCTGGTTTAACATTTCTTCGATCATTTCATGATTTTAATCAATCTGTTGAGTTACTACTTTGCTGATTTGTTTAAAATTTCAAAAAATATGGTGTACACATTGCAAGAACGTGTTGAGCTGGTTAGCCTTTATTACCAAAATCAAAATTATGCCCGAGCGGCTGCAAGGATATTCAACGGAAACCATCCTGAACGTAGCGTTCCCCATAAGTACGTAATGGAATTGATTTCAAAATTTGTGGAGGCGGGTTAAGTAATGGATAAAAAAAGGGCACCCATTGGAATAGTTAATGATGAGGGAGCAGCTGTGGCGGTATTGGGACATGTCCAACTTATGCCAAACACGCAATCTGTACGACAACTTTCTGCAGCTTCCGTTATTAGCCAATCTAACGTTTTCAGAATTTTACATAAACACAAGTTCCATCCGTACAAAATTGAATTAATTCAGGAATTAAATGATGATGATTGGGATTGAAGGCAAGAGTTTTGCGAAATTATGGTGGAGCGTATCAACTATTACCCAAATTTCTTGTACAACTTTTGTTTTTCTGACGAATGCACTTTTTTACTTAATGGAGAGGTTAACCGGCTTAACTGTAGAATTTGGAGCGATACAAATCCTCATCTATTTCGAGAAGCTCACACTCAACATCGGGGAAAGCTAAACTTTTGGGTAGGAATTTTGGGAGACCACCTAATTGGACCTCTGTTTATTCCTGGTAATTTAAATGGCGGAATTTATCTTGAAATGTTGGAAAATGCGATTTCTTTGTTGATAACTGAACAATTAGAAAACGATCCTCTACTACTTGAACAGCAATTGCATTTCCAACAAGACGGAGCTCCTCCTCACTACGCCGCACCAATTCGCCAATACCTCAATTTGCAATACCCCGGTCGTTGGATTGGAAGAAGAGGTCCTATGGAGTGGCCCGATCTCCTGACCTGAAGCCTCTGGACTTCTTCTTGTGGGGACATCTTAAGTCCAAGATTTTTGTGACTCAACCCGAAAATTTGGACGAACTACGTCAACGAATTGTAAATGAGTGTCGTCAAATAACTCCAATTATGCTGAACCATGTTAGAGACGGTTTTCAGTCAAGATTGTATTATTGTATGAAAGTCAATGGAGGACAATTAGAACATTTGATTTAAACACGCAGATTTGATTTTTTTCATTGTAAGTATGACAACACAATTCAATTTTTCTACGAATGTGATTTTTTGAAGATTGTTTGAGTTTGTAAAAAAGGCTTAATAAAAATGAGCTTGTACATTGTACAAATAACCAAAATATTCAAGGTGGCACATTCGAGCAACAAAATTAATTTTTGGCGAAAACGGTTCATCTAATTTACGTTTTTCATACACCGTTGTAAAGAGGCTTCCAAGACCTTTCGAATGAAGTATCGCTCAATCCCTCTCCTCTATTCAGTTTTGAGGGGTTGAAGCGCTCCCTATTAGGGGGTTGCTCGTTCAAGCCTCAAATATACGTCAAGAGATGTTCCTCAAACAAAATCATTCGACGTGTTTCGATAAATTTTTCCACTCACTATGGGATAAGAAATATACGGGGTGGCTCGTCTGAGATGGAACATCCTGCATTTACATGTTTGAATACTCCGTCAACTAATTGTGGTGAAGCACCTGACGATTCCTTTGACACATAAGGAACATCAAATAGTTTTTCATATGATTTTGAACTGAAAGTATTTTATTTTCGTATCTGTTTTTGATAACGTCCAGCCAATATCATAATCATATTCTGATGACTGAATTGCCTGGTTAGCGTCGTTTTTTAATGAATTTGACAAGTAGTGAAACATTTTATCACTATGAATTAACGCATGATATGTTTCATGAAATTGCAACCAAGTTTCATATGGACCAGAGGAAGATGGTTAATTTAATGGTGATAACTCTGATTAACGGACAAATTTGAATGAATTTTATGAGCTGTTTTGTTAATTCTTCCAATGAATCTCATCTCTCGATTTCACTTTCATCTAAATATCTAACTGACTTTGAACTTTGTCAAACTCGATGAACATATTTTCTATTTTTTCTAATTTAAATCTGATCTGTGAATTATCATCTCGCTTAACCGGATCAGCGTTACAAATCATGTCAACTGTGCCTTTATTTGACTTCGTTTCAATCGTAATTGTCTTAATTGTTCATCATCCGGCTTTCATCCGGGACCGAGCGATTTATTGCAGCTTGTCAAGATGGCGTAATTAACACCTTGGTCTATTGCCGCAACGTGAAGGGTGTACAGGTTCCCGATGTCAGTTGCAGGGCTGTATTACCATCTAAGGCACTAGCACGGAATAGACCAAAAGCTGGTGCTGCCTTACATGCCTGTAGATATTGAGTCCGTTGTCGGAAACGAAAAATGCCAGATATACTGGATAACCCGGTTCCGACCGTCAGGTCCATACAAGCAAATATTCTCGGCTCCGGCAGATGAGAACATAGTCTTGAAAGAGGAGAAAAAATTAACGAAACATCAAGATCTCCTGTTCGAGCTCCACACGCTATACACAGGCCACAAGGTCGTATTAATGGTTCTGATCATTGGTGTTTTCGGCGGAATTCGGTCTTCGCTGCGTCCGAACTTGAAGATCATTCCGGTCTGTAAGAACTTGGTGCTGATCTAGATAGACCGGATGCAGAAGGCAGTCATTCTGGGTTCAATGAAGATATTAGGACACACGATTTAGGAACCTGAAGCGACATACCGACCAGTGTGGAGAAGTAGCTTAGGTTAACCGAATTTTGGATTTTCGGGCGCGACTGCTGCGATGTCGTCGGAGGTCGCAGCAGCCCCGACCAGGTTTTATTGTATATAGGGTGTTACAGAATGCTGTGATAAGCAGATTCTACATCTGAATATATGAAAAAAAGTTCATTTGAACAAGGTCCGGAAATGCTCAAATTTTATGATTTTAAGACTAATAGTTCATTTTACATATATCGAAAACCCGTTGAGATCTTGGGATACGTTTTGGTATACGCAAATGTATCATTAAAGGTCACATTCACATGTACAACATTGTTTTCTAAAGCACTTACATCAGTGGCGTTCGTGCTGGCATGACTTTATGTTTAGCGAAAAGAGCTGTACGCCACGGGCTTTCACAGAAATAAGTATGAAAATTAATTTTCCATAAAGTTGAAGTAGCTTTGAAAATTCCCTACAAATATGTAAAGAATAGTCAAGTAAAATTAATTCCCTACAAAGTAATAAATTGAACTTAATATTTTAATAATAAATAATAAATCCATCTGTATATTTTATTCATTTGATTAATAATACAAAATTAATAACAGTTCCATAAAATTATTTTAAAATTAAATTCTTGGTTATAAATATGGTATAATTAATTTGTTATATTCAAAAACCATAAGAATTGTATAAATGTATTAATAAAATGACTTATAAGAATTAAAATGAAAAATTATAAAAATGTACCTGATCTAGAAAACGATAAAGATGAAAATTTCCCACTTAAATAAAATTTTATTCAACAGTAAATAAATAAACATGTTTCATTCATTACAAAATTTGAATTATACTAGTGAATATAAAGAGAATCACATTTTTATCGAGAAAATGCTCATTGAATAACATTTTCAATAAAATTACTTATGAATATAATTTCAAAATTAAGCAATAAGAACTTTTAAAATTTCATGTAAGAATGTTGAAAAACATAATTTCTCACTTTCAACAATTTATCTTGATCAGATGAAGAAATGAATATAAATTTTGATTAATAAAATTGATAAACTAATCAATTAAACATTTAAATACTGTTAGATGATAATATAAATAATTCATATTCAATAATAATGAGTCACTAGATTAGATTATTGTGTTGTGCATAAATTTCACCACAAGCGTGTAGTATAAGTGTAGATATTATATAAGGATCAGTATTCAAACAATCGAATAGAACCAGCCATTGTCGAGGGAATAAAGCATTCCACATTCCAAAGTTGGCGCAGTTGGATGGATTGAGATGCGGTTTTCTGCATCCGATTTGAAAAGTGGTTTAGAAATTTTGTGCCCGGGTTTATTTCTTGCGGAAAAAATTTAATGCATTTCTACAGCCAAAAAATGCATTTTTCTGAGTGCACTTTTTTAGGTTAATTGAAAAGCGGACTCGAGTTGGTTTGTCTGGGGTTTTTGAGGTCCCTGAACATGAATACGTTATCAAAAAAATTTCTCGAGGTCCCTTTGGACCATCCCCGGGGTATTCGGGGTTCCGACGCTTAGGATATCGACGAATTCAATTATAAAATTATTTTTTATGTTTGACTGTTCGAGAGGTGATATAAAGGTTGCTAGTGATGATAGTGAACAAACTCTTCTGCAATACATGGTGGTACCCTGAGACCGGGTAACCGGGAATTTGTTAATTTTTCTTCATAAAATGTAACAAATTCTGGCTCTCGTGGCTTTCCAAAGTCGCCGATTTTAACTATGACACTCACAATGTTCTGCAAATAACCTGGAGGTGTTTTCGGGTCTCTGTGTATTTACGTCATCTACTAGGAATTAGTTAATTTTTCTTCGTAAAATGTAACAAATTCTGGCTTCCAGGGATTTCAAAGTCGCCGATCACGACAATGACACTCACAATGTTTTGCAAATTACTTGGGGCTGTTTCCGGGTCTCTGAAGCCCTGTGTATCTGAGTCATCTTCTAGGAATTTGTTAAATTTTCTTCATAAAAGTTTTGAAATTTCTGGCTCTCGAGGGTTTTCGAAGTCGCCGATGAAGATTATAATACTCAGAAACTTCTTGCCTAGAAGATGACACATGGCTCCAGAGACCCGGAAACACCTCCAGGTAATTTGCAGAACATTGCGAGTGTCATAGTAATGATCGGCGCCATTGAAAACCCCCGAGAACCAGAATTTGTTACATTTTATGAAGAAAAATTAACAAATTCCTAGAAGATTACGTGGCTACCCGGTCTCAGGGTACCACCAGGTATTGCAAAAGAGTTTTGTCACGTCGTAATCATCACTAGCAGCCTTTCTATCACCTCTCGAACAGTTAACAATTAATTTCCTGAGGGAATTCATCGATATCTAGGGCGTCAAGACCCCGGATACCCCGGGGATTGTCCAATGGGACCTCATGGAATTTTTTTGAAAGCATATTTGTATTCAGCGACCCCAAGACCCCGAGAATCCAAATTTTTCCGCATGAAACAAACCAGGCACAAAATTCCTAAATCACTTTCTGAATCGAGTGCAAAAGACCGCATCTCAATCCATCCAACTGCGCCGACTTTGGAAGATTTGGCCTATTTTAGTGCTTCATTTCCTTGACTACCAGAAGCTCATGAAAATCTGCTATGAACTCAGAAGAATAAAACTATCAGAAGTTCAATTTTCATTACTCCAAAACATCAATTGGACCTAGATTCGCTACAGTGTTAGCAAAACTAGTTGCATTTGATGTATTAAATTAGTGAAAATCAATCTTGTAATGGTTATTTCACTTAAGTCAGTATTCAACTTACAACAAATCTATATCGTTGTCAAATGAAATTCCTTATTTCTTTCTTTTTTTCCAATACTGTATTCTATTAAATGTCGAATATATTTCTTTTGTGGAAAATTCTCCATTCAAATATCAGTAGGTGGTTTCAATAAGCTAACGAAGAATATAATATTCCTAATTAGGTTTGTGTGGTCGTCCAACCATTTAACCATCAACTCCAACAGTATCACCACGACGCTGGTTGTGTATCCAATAAGAAGTATTTGGAATAGTTCTACAAAATGTGCTACAGTCAACACTATCAATTCTGCTTCAGGAACTGGTAATATACTGTTGTTCCTATTATATTCCATAATTTCTTTCCACCATTTGACAACCAAACCTTTCTCGATAATTTCTTGCGACCAACGAATTACAGAATCGCCCAGTGCTAAGTTTTCCCTTACGTAAAATGTAGCATACAAACTGAGGAATGCACCTGTTTTGAAAGAAACGATGTCTACGACCTCTTTATCGCTTGGATTAGACTCTATCACAGAAAGGAAAGTGACAGTTCCGTTTTCATGGGTGTGTGAAACTTCATGTAAAAGTTCTTCTTCCGAAACATTTCGCACTTGCAAAAAGCTATCTATGTCCCTTGTTTGGCCTACAACTGCCCTAATCATCAGTAACCTTTCCGTAATCGAACCTACATTAGCAAATATACGTTTGCTGATCAGTTCATTTTCAATAAAATGGTCCATGACTCGTTCATATGTGCTCTTAGCAAAATAGCTACTCAGTTTTCCCAAATAAATAGAATCTAGATTAATACAAAATAATGAATAGAATACGAACAAAATTCTCAATGATGAAGATGAAGGCAACATATCGATCCCAACTCCGATAGTGATTCTGGCTATATCTAAAGCTGCTTCTGATATGCCATGATAATCTCCCATTAAGGCTCCTATCACGATATAGACGAAACAAACTGATAAGAATGTCCAAAATATGTATTCCCAAATTGTATTTTCAAAAACATTCAGTAGTTTTCTGTAAGTTTTAATTCTCTTGGGTTTCCTAATAACTAATCCCACATCGTCTCCATATATAAGAGGTCCAAATTTAAAAGGAGTAGTTCTCGAATCGTTCATATATAAACGACCTATAGCTATATCTGACTTGTTATTCAGTAAGTGAGTAGCCATTTTGAAAAAAAATCCGTCGTTCAAATATTCGTTTTCAAATAGTTCATTGTTGGTTTCGTAAGTAATCTGGATATTGCTTTTTTCCTTGATGGTATTGAACATAGATACCAACACTCCTGGAAGATTTTCTGCCGTGATGTTTTGGACAAAAGGAGAACCAGTAATCCATGACACTACTACTTCACAACATTTTTGATCAAGTGCCTCGTGTGATGGTTGTGACTTTTTAGAACAATCATCTGTAAAATACTCGATTATCATATTGCAAACCATGACATCAATTGTAGGACTGAAAGAATATATCCAATTGTTAGGAATACTCATTCCGATAACTGTTACATCATTTGCACCAAGTTCCCATGCCATCTTGAAGAAATCTGTCCAGATCAGCTCATTATTACTTCTTGAAAAGTTGTCAATAACTATGACATAATTTAAAGCATCGATGTGTTCCAACAACATGCGAAAAATACTTTCATTCATATAGTTTTCAAATATCAAAACAACAGTCGAATTCTTGGTATAAATATGAGCCCAGTCTACTTTTTCGCTCATGGAAAGAAGAATTCTTTGTCTGCCACTAGGTATGAAAGATGATCCAAATTGGTTTCTTAAAATCACCAAGTTTTCTTGAAGATATTCGTTGATAAGATTTTCTTGACATTCCGTGAAATGTTCCGAGTTATGAGGGAGGATAAGTTTTCCAGAGCATGAAAAAATCAAGAAAAGAAATGTCACAATGGCACCCTCCATCTGATTGTGGTCGAAGGAACTGAATGAGGAGAGTAATTGAATATTTCTATTTCATTTTATTTTGTTAATCATGAGCAATTCTATTACATGTCGTTTTTATCATAGAAATATAACCATTATGATGTCCTGAACATCATTATGATTAATTTTCAATTTGTGCTGGATTATAATTCAATTACGGACGAAGTTATATGTATAAATCTCGATAATTGAAAAAAAAATTTAATATCAAATATCAATATTATTAGCATAATTCGATTGCCTGAATATTCTATGTACAGGTAAGTTTTGATGCAAATATCAATCCAATGAACATCTGTGAACAACTGTGTCTTTTTTTATACTTCAGAATTTTTTGTATGAACTAACTATTCAAATAAAGATTCTTGACCTAGGTATGAATTATATATAAATTCTCGTGAAATATGTCACATTGACACATATGTTTATTATTTCCGTCTTTACGTGCGTTTCGGTCTCACAACCATCATCAGAAGACTAATTATGTCTAAAACGGGATTATTCGAAACTAATTGTATTAGGACAAAGCGACCTTATAGCACCAATTTCAATTAAAAATGCCCACGTCCCAGAAACGAAAATTCGAAATTGTAACACATCAATGTTATAAGTATAATAAATCAAGAATCCACTGTTCAGTAGTATTCTCATAAAATACGAACTCATGTCAACAAAGTCTATGAACGACTTAAAACAAGCATATCACGTTCAAGTATCTACTTCCAAACCAGATGTTAAGATTGATGAGGTAATAGAAAAAGATTTGTCAGACGTTATTGGAAATGTACTTTTGACATTCTACTTAAAATATACTTTTAACATTATAAAGACGCATATAGAAATTTGCCAGAGTTTCAATTAATTAGGTCAGTATAAATCTGACTTAATGTCTGAATATCTGTCCCATGATTCACAGAATCGGAGTCACTTTTTATGTGAATCATCTTCAGAATAGATCTTTTATGATAATTGGTTTCCTCAGTTGAAATATTAACATTTTTGTAATCGAATTGATGGTTATAATCAAAGCAATTTTCTAAGTTTTTGTTTCTTGTGCTATACTTATGTCCATATATTATTTTTTGTAAATATGTGAATGCAGATGTGTGAAGCACATCAAACAAAAGCTTTGAAAATTCCACCGCCCTTGCTAAGCACTGCTTTGATTATAACCATCAATTCGATCAGAAAAATGTTAATATTTCAACTAAGGGAACCAATTATTATAGAAGATCTATTCTGGGGTTGATTCATATAAAACGTGACTCCAAATCTTTAAATCATAGGACAGATATTCAGAAATTAAGTCAGATTTATACTAACGTGATTAATTTAAAACTCTAGCAAATTACTGGATCCGTCTCTATAATTTTAAAGTATAATTTAGGTAGAATGTCAAAAGTATATTTCCAATAAGGTCTGACGAATCTTTTTCTATCACCTCATAAATCTTAACATCTGGCTCGAAAGTAGATACTTGAATGTAATGTTCTTGTCTTCAGTCGTTCATAGACTATGTTGAAATGAGTTCGTATTTTATGAGAATTCTACAGAACAGTGGATTTTTGATATATTATACTTACAAATCCGATTATCCGTGTTTCTGTTCGTTTCGGCGACGTGGGCATTCTTAACTGAAATTGGTGCGATAAGGACGCTTTGTGCTGATACAATTAGTTTCAATTAATCCCGTTTTAGACATATTACGTCTTCTGATGATGGTCGTGAGACCGAAACGTACGTAAAGACGAAAATAATAAACATATGTGTTAGTGTGACCTATTCATATATGATGAACTAACTATGCAATTTTCTCTGTTACTCAAATAACTTGAAAAACTGACATCGGTGAGAGAACCGTCTTAACTTTTCAGATATATGTGAGCGGTCACCTTATTTTGAACGAGCATTCTGTAGTTGGTTGGAACTAACGGCAATTGCAGTTTTTTCCGTTATCCCTTTTTCCTTAAATACGGATACGGTTATACATTTTCGTCCGTGTTGTATGTGTATTGTATAGACAACTTGTAATCCACTTTAATATCTGTATCTCACCACGTGTGATAACATAATAAAGCAGTTCGTAATCTACACTCGTGTTATTAACACTATATGTCATGGTGCAGTCGGTAAAAACATCAAAAGGAAAGCCGTTTCGCTTAAACACATAGATAAGACAATTATATTAAGGTTCACATCGTGAAGTGTGTAATGAAGTAGTAGTAGTAATAAATTATAAGTTTGCTGAAACTTTGAATAAAATGAGTGATATTCGAGGTATAAGTGGTATAAGCCCAATGATAGTGACAGGAAATGTGGCAACAAATTGAACAAAGAACGCTTCGAAAAAATTACTTGGTGGCATCTGAAATTAATGAAAAGGATGATGATACTCAAATAGCCCAATTATTGCATTATATTGGTGGAGACGCATTCTTAGTTTACAACACATTTACATTTGGAGTTAAAAAAACACTCGCAGATGTCGTGTATAAATTTCAAGAAACAAAAAATCTATCATATGAACGGTTCAAATTCTTCACACATAAACAATTAGCAGGTGAGAGCGTAGAACAATTTGTCACTGATCTTAAAAATAAAGCACCACGTTGCGAATTAGCACAATTAAGAGACAGTTCAATTGAAGATATTTCACTTGTGACTCAAGTGATGATTCTCTCAGAGGAAAACTCCTTCAAGAAGATGTTTTGAGTTCACATGATGCCATAAAAATATGTGTATCTGTGGAAAATTCCCGTGAACAATCTTCAAGCATGTCAGCGAGCATGTCCGCAAATACAAGTCATAAGGGTGAATCTGTCGATAATATTAGTGGTTATCAAAGAATACGAGGCCGAGGTGCAAATTCCTATCAAAATTTTATAATTCAAATCAACAAACTCCATCACGCACGTTTGAAAACCATATTACAACAGAAATCAAGGACCTAGAGGGGGTGAAACAATCGAAAAACCAGGTAGGATCTTTTCATGCTATCGTTGTGGAACTGTTCATCCTAGAAACAGCTGTCCCGCTATTGGAAAAAAAATGTTTATATTGTGGCATGTTAAATCATTTTTCTAGTGTGTGTAAGAATAAAAAAGTTCATGATATCGAAAATTCGGCCGAAAACAATCAAGATTACGATCACGATAACCGAGACTATATTTTCATCAATTCAATTCAAGTAGATAGTATAGCAAATAACAATAATTCTTGGGGTGTAACATCACTAGTTAATGGTAATAATAACTTAACATTCAAGTTAGATACAGGATCAATGGTCAATATAATTTCTCTTAATATCCTTAAAACGCTCGAAACTCGAATGGCATGCTTACAAAAAACTAACTTGAAGTTAACTTCTTACACCAATAACAAACTACCGGTCATAGGTACTTGTTTTCTGGAATGTAAATATAAGAATGTAGAAAAACCTCAGATTTTTCGTGGTAAATTCTAAATCCCAATCAATACTTGGTCTTGAGGCATGTAAGTTGTTGAGTTTGGTAAAACGAATTGACAACATAAATATAAATAATAATATCAGTATTGAATCGAGTAATTACTCTATAATATTAAAACCTTTTGAAAAATTGCTTGAAGGCATTAATGGAGGTTACTACAGATATCGGGGTGAGCTAGTAGAGTTTAATGATTTGTTATTCATTGGGGATAAACTGATAGTGCCTGAATGTAAAAGGCCAGAAATTATTTAGAAAATTCATTTCTGTCACCTTGGCATAGTAAAATGCAGAAATAGGACAAACGAGTCCTTTTAGTGGCCAGGCATGACATCCCAGATAGAAAACATTATATCTAACTGTAGAATTTGTTTACAATATCAATGTAATAACAGAAGCGAGCCCTCAATATCTCATAATATACCTACTTCACGGTGGGATAAGATAGGTTGTGATATTTTGTATCTTGGAAACGTCATGTATTTACTTGTGATAGACTACTACACAAAATGGGTAGAGTTGTTACCTTTCAACGAAAATGCCTTGTCTGAGACTGTGATAAAACAATTGAAATTTTCAAGATTTGGAATACCCTCAATTTTAATATCGGATTCTGGTCCACAATTTGGTTAGGTATTATTTAGACAATTTTCACAAAAGTGAGAGTTTCGGCACGTAACCTCTAGTGCATGATACCCACAGTCGGATGGTGTGGTTGAAGGAGCCAAGCAAACTGTTACGTAAGGCTATTGACGACGAAAAAGATCTTGACATTGTTTTATCAACCTATAGAAATATGCCTATATATCAGAATAAGTACTGCCCCGCACAGCTTCTAATGTCACGTAAACTCAGAGATTTTCTGCCTATCGTTATTAGAAAACTAAAACCTTGTCTTATCGATTATGAAAAATATAATTTGAACTTGCTAGATGAACAGGAGAAACAAAAAAGTTACTACGACAGAGGTGCAAAATCTCTAGATGAACTGCAACATGGACGAAGCGTTAGATTTCAGAATAGATCAGGTGATAAATGGCAGTGTGGTCATGTACTCGACAAACTCAGAGGGCGTTCATACAGGGTGGAGGATAAAAATGGTTCCAGTTTTGTGAGAAACAGAAAATTTATAAATGTAGCTCCTTATCATAATCTGGAATACAGTATACGTCCAGAGTCTGAAATAGACAGTGGTATAGATCGAACTCTGGATACCGCCCTGAGTAAATCGCTAGCTGGATTGTACGATCCTCCCCCTTGCACTAGTAGCGGTAGGATTCTTTGAAAACCTGATCGGTTAGGTTACTGATAGTTTGAAATTATTGTAAAAGGATTTTTTTCATTTTTTTTGTCGTGATTATATTGAGATGATGGAAAAAGGAAATAAATATGAATAAACTGATTCGATTGGTTATTATAAAAAAAGGAAGATGTTGTATATGTATTGTATAGGCAACTTGTAATCCACTTCGATATCTGTTTCTCACCACGTGTGATAACATAATAAAGCAGTTCGTAATCTACGCTCGTGTTATTAGCACTATATGACAGTCCGCTCACTTAAATTACAAATACACACTTTCGTCCGAGTATCATACAGGTGAAGATATCTTGAATTTGATCATAATTTGGAAAATTCCGAGTAATGCAATAAAAATAAAAAAAGTCAATATCAACTCCAAGCGGCAGTTCTAGGTTAGTGGGTTATTTGTAACCTCGTTTTTGAATGTAATAACAATAGCTGAATACATGCGAAAACATATAATATCTCCAAGTGGAAATTTTAAATTGGTATCTCATTTGTGAGTATATTTTCAGATGTCCGGCGAATTTAAGAGCAGGTGAGACGCCGAAAGTTCGCAAGGGCAATAAAACAGATTGAGCCACAATCGAGAATCCCATGTGACGTTTGTAATGTACCATCCTTAACTGGAACGCATCAACATTTTCAGACTGATATGTCATTCAGTTCTGTTTTGACACCCATCGAAAGCAAGCAGCCTTGAAGATTTTTGTAAACATGGAAACAAGTGAATTTTGCGTCTTCATTGAACATTATTTCTTGCGTGGAAAAAATATTACGCAAACCAAAGCATCGCTTGTTAAACGTTATGGGGGACTGTTTGCTGAGGATAGTATGACCAAAGGACACCAATAGAGGTTACAACGCAAGAAATCGTCGGAAAAATTCATGGTATGACAATGAACCATCGGCGAGTTGAAGTTCACGAGATTGCTGAGGCTATGGGCATCTCAATGGAGCGGGTACTGAACATTTTGCATACATTTCTGAATATGAAGAAGGCAGTGGCGGCTGGTACTATAGGCCACAAGGACACGTGAATAGTATAACAGACAGGATTCTGTGACACTTCGATGGCACGTTCATCCGCCTATGTCCACCAGCCCTAACTTCTTGTGGGGTTGCTGTCAATGACCAGAGGCTTCTGCAGAAGAAATTGTAGTCAATAACCAGAGGAAGAAGTGTCACACGTCATAAGGTGTGGCTACCCTAATGTGTTTCACCTTGATTATAGGTAAAGGTGAGCTTAGCCTCGTCCATAATAATTTCAAGTCGATGTGATTTTTATTTCCACAATTAGTTTGAAAATAGTAATTTTTATTGTGATTTTTATTTAGGTACACAATTAGTTTGAAAATAGTGATTTTTATTTTGCCGAGACTTGTTATTTTCTTATCTGTGTTGATGTCAGTAGAGGTCACAAAAGGTGAAACAAATATGATATTAATATGAATTTTAATTTTCTTGTCAAGACTTGCAGGTTTCTCATCTCTGTTGACGTCAATGGGGTTCACAAAGGTGAAACAAATATGATATTTTTATGATTAGCTCTGCCGAGGTCACAAAGATCAAACAAATATGATATGAGATGTTATAATTAGAATATTGCATGGAAGTCTATAATAAAAACATACAAATAATAATAATAATAATTTATTTCACATTAAACTACATTATCAGAGTTTATACAACTGTTATGAGTATTTTCGAATCCTAGCCATTTGACGTATACCTTCTCATTTTTTCTTTTTAAAATTTTTTCCACTAAACGTACATCTGGATATTTAACTTTGTGTAGTTGTTGTTCATAGAATCCTCCAAGAATATTTTCATTTCTTGAGTCTTTTAATAAATATGTAACTGGATTTGTGAGTTGAATTTTTCTTATTGAAAATATTTCCTTTGACCAGTTAGGGGTGTATCTTTTATCAAATATCCCTCGAAATTTTGAAATACGCACATGATCTCCTAATGTAAATTTCAAATTTGTTGGAGCTAATTTAATATGACTATAAACTGTGTTTAAAAGTTGTTTTTCATGTTTTTTCTTAGTAACATTAATTGGTTTCATCTTTATGGTACGGTGTTTGGTATTATTATATTTTGTTACAACTTTTTGTAGTAAATCTAACCATTTGTAGTTACCTTGCAAACTAAATTCTTTCCACATAATATTCTTCAATGTTCTATTAACTCTTTCAACTATAGATGCTTTTTTATCGCTAACTACATTATAATGATTTACTTTATATTTTTTCATCAATTGTTTGAATTCCATGTTGAAAAATTCTTCACCCATATCCGTTTGTAGATTATTTGGTGGTTTTATTTCCAAAACTTTCTCCATGTTATTTGATACCTCAAAACCAAACTTGTTTTTAATGGGAAATGCCCAAACATGTTTGGAAAAACAATTTATTACAACTAATATATATTTCTAATCCTTATTTTCTTTTGAGTATGGAATCATTCCAACAAGATCTGCCTGATATAAGTCATTTAACGATTTCAAAATAACTCTACGTCTTTTCATATTAATTCTAGCAGGTTTACGTATTTCTTCGACAACTTGTCTTCTTGCTTCCGTGATAAATTTAGACATGATTGTTTTATTCAATGATTTCTGCTCCTCGTAATTCTTCCACAATGGAATTGATTTCGTTTGTATGATCAGTGTGACCGGCGTTTTGTGAAGCGATTAATGATTTTAAACGTTTTATAAGTTTATTTGTGTCATCCCAAAATATGTAATCTATAGATTTACTGTTTATTTCCATCAATAAACCACGTCCTGACATTGGTGCAATCATTTTCTTGTTTTTGTGATCTACATCCATCAATTTGTTTATTCGTTTGATAATACCTATGTTTAGCAGCTGTTTTTGTTAGAATTTCATTATACACCTTTTTATCATTTAATGTATAATATTTTGGTTGTTTTTTGTAATTCATATAATCCTCTAGTACCAGTATATGTTTTACCTTTTACTACTATGTCTGTACCATTTATTTTTAAACTTGAATTCCCAATTGAAAATTTCTCTGTCATAGGATTGTGACGGATTCCATCAAAAATCTCTCAAGTCATCCGTTATCATTTCTCTTATATATTCTCGCGGTAATGGTTCGTATTCTTCCAAATAGACAATAAATGATTTTTCAGCTATATCATCATTTCTAGTTCTGTTAATATTCACTTTATCATTGTAATCATCATCATCATCTTCTTCTAATTCTTTAATTATTGATTGTTTGAAACTGTCTGTTGGTAGTCGTCTAGAATCAAGTTTTGGTGTACCAGGAGTATGTAAATTATTCACATTCGAATCAGTATTTTTAATAAGATAATCATCAGACTGTTCATTTTTTGGTGAAAAATATTCACTTTCTTCACCATCACCGCTAAAATCTGCATAAATATCACCAGTTTTCTTATCTTATTTATTTTCTATATTTTCAAATGTTTAGTTATCGGTGAAAATATTTTTTCCTTGAGAATTTCACCATGTATTAATACATCCAATTTATTTTTTATCTCTTTACGTTTCTTTATTAGTTTTTGTTTCAAATGTCGTTGCGTAATATTCATATTGACGATGATGTTCTTCACTCTACGATATAATGTTTCAAACTAAGTATGTTTGAATAAAGTAGGTTGATAGATATCTAATTAACCAAAACCTAAACAGTTATTGAACAGCTTAAGAACAGCTTTTGAACAGCTTAAAACAGCTATTAAACAGCTTCAAACAGGTATTGAACAGCTTCAAACATCTATTGAATAGTTTCTCATTAGTTTTTTTCTTTTATAAAATAGTTTATAGATGTATGAAATTATCAAAACACTTCCTATATCTTCCTTCATCGATAGCATCATCTTTAACAATACAGAAAAATACGTATGGTTACTTCCAACAGTATGAACGTATATTTTTGAATTCTCCAAAAGTCATATCAGTCCCCACATGATCATTATATATGTGTTTCCAATTTAGGTAGTCTTGTTTAAAGAGAATAAATAAATTGGCATTATCTCTTACTAAATGTTCAGGTATTTTTGCATAAGTTTGACATAAGTAAAAACAATCGATGTGATTATGTCTTCCCATACTAAAATATTCTCTTATAACCTTCCGGTTGGCACAGGACACATCGTCAAATAGAAATATCCAATTTTTCTTAGCCGCTGAAGGTTCCAATATATGTTCACTATTACTAAAACCATAATATCCAATACCTTTTATTGGTTTTAATAGTTCCTCTGAATATTTATATTTCGGTTGATATAGAGACTTTGAATATAAATAAACGTTTTCAAATTTTAATCCATTCTCATGTTCAATCAGACTAATTATTACATTTGTCTTACCACAGTTTGAAGGACCTACAATGATAGCCCTTATCGTTGAAGGTAATAATATACCATGTTTATGATTTTTCTTTGTTTCTATATCATGATTATTAACAGGTAGTGTGATTTTTTGTTTAGTAATTTTCATGATGACGCTCAACATGAAACTAATATATAAACCTCCGTTACTGGGATATTCAAATAGTTTATCTGAAAATTTTTGACAGTAGACAACTGAAAATGAAGTATTACATTGGAAATGGATACGTTAATAATATGATTGATAGTTTACCATTTGAATTACATTTACCTGGTTATAATTTTTGTGGTCCTGGAACGAAACTTCAAAAAAGGTTAGATCGTGGTGATAAACCTATCAACAATTTAGATAGAGCATGTATGGAACATGATATTGCATATTCACAAGGAAAAAATTTAAGTCAGCGTCACGAAGCAGATACTACATTAGCTAAAAGAGCGATGGAAAATTTTCATTCTGGTAGTGCATCTCTCGGTGAGAAGTTAAACTCATTAGGTGTAGCGGGTATAATGAAAGCAAAAGTTAAACTTGGAATGGGTTATGATGAACCTCCAAAAAATTGTTCCAAAATATTGAGTAGATGTAGTGGTTTGATAAGAAAGTCCAAAAATGCGTTGGAAAATAATTTGAAAAATATTGAGTTATGTTTGAAAATATTGAAAAATTCCAAACCAATTTTAACAAAGAAAATGAAAACACACAATATTATTCCAAAAAAATTGATTCGTAAACCTCTTGTAAATGATATTATACCAAAAAAATGGACTCCTGAATCGAAAAAACGAAAGGTGAACTCTGATGATGATGATGATGATTATAATGATGACAATGATAATGATGTACCGTTTAGAATTATTAAACCAGATTCCAATACAAAAGTGATACAGAAAATTCCGTTACTAAAAAGGAAACGGACCAACAACAACAACAATGATGAAAATTTCAATTCAAAACAACCTAAATTGGAAGAAAGTGATTTGAATCAAATAAAAAAGTAAAATTGTTTTAAATATAATTGATTTTCCATTTTCACTTCATACGTAAAATAATTTTTGTCAGAACAACATTTACAAAAATGGCTCCTAGAAGAAAAAACAATAAAAAACAAAGTAAGAGAAAGATTTCGTTTATTACTCTGACGAATCGTATACGAAATTATATGCTTCATCATAAACCAAGAGATTTGAAAAGTGCGATTGCATTAGCGTTGAAAGCTTCCAATAAGCCCAAACAGAAAATACCATTACCTAAATCGAGAATAATTAAGGTTCGGAAAACAGGAGGATTTTTACCTTTGATACCATTATTCGCTGGTTTGAGTGCTCTAGGTGCTTTATGTGGTGGAGCTGCTACTATTGCAAAACCCGTGTCAAACGCTAAAAGTGCAAAACAACAATTGGAAGAATCCCAACGACACAACAAAACAATGGAATCTATTGCATTGGGTAGAGGTGTGTACATGAGACCTTACAAGACTGGTATGGGACTTTTTCATGCACCAAAACAGCAGCACCTCTCAAACAACTATCGATAACATTACCTAGACGACCTTTAACAAATATCAATATACTAAACTATACAAAAAATTGAAAATTTCCAATTTTAGAGGATTTTTATGCGGGATAGATTACCAAAAACAATACGTATTAATGAAGCTGACATAATAAATATGGATGGTATTAATGGACCAGGTACACATTGGTGTTGTTACAAAAAATGTGTGAATAACGTTTATTATTTCGATAGTTATGGAAATTTAGAACCTCCATTAGAAGCTATCAAATATTTTAATTCTAGAGGTCGTTGTAATATTTTATACAACCACGATCGTTATCAAATGTATAATAGTTATAACTGTGGTCATTTGTGTTTACAGTTTTTGAATAATAAATAGCAATTATTTATATAACTAGTTTTATTCAAGTTCCATCATCTTGTAGATGAACATGTCCTACACATTTACATTATCAGACCGAAAATCGGTTATTTCTTCAAACATATATCCTTCTGTTCGGTTAAATGATAATTCTAATTATGTTTTAGGACTAATTGACTTTGTGACTTATAATTCAATACCAAATGTTGATAAAAGTAACAATAAATTCCATTTGAATGAGACAGTTTTCCTAGAAATACCAGAAGGTTCTTATGAAATTGAAAACATTAGAATATATATCAATCATCATTTGATTAATGTGGGAAAAGAAGTCAAAGAAAAAACTTTCGTAGATCTTAAAGCTAACGTGAACACTTTGAAATGTGAACTATAGTGCATCAGGGACATAGATTTTACCTTGCCTAATAGTATTGGTAAATTACTAGGATTTAAGAAGAGAAAATTGAAGGAAAACATTAGACATATATCGGATTATCCCATCAATATTTTTAAAGTGAATGCGATTGGTGTAGAATGTAATTCAGTTAGAAATTCATATAATAATGGTAAACCTGTCCACATTTTATGTATGTTCTATCCTAACGTATCACCTGGTTATGAGATTGTACAAAATCCTTCGAATGTTATTTATTTACCAATCAACACATGTGATATTAATGAGATTGTGCTTAAAATTGTCGATCAAGATGGAAATTTGGTCAATTTTAAAGGTGAAGTGATAACGGTCAGACTGCATCTAAAAGGAATTAAGTGAGAGAGAGAGAAACGGTATTTAGATGTAACATCGATTAAAATTTTGCAACTGATATTTGGGAAGATATAAAACTCAAAACGGAATGCAACAAATTCAGTTCTAAAAGAAAACTTAAAGCGAGTTATATTCTAAGAAAACATCGTCGTATTATAAACATTAATAGAATCATCATATATCTATATAGTGCTGAATTGCAATGTATACGTGAGGTTACACATTCATAACCTGCTGTATTCATATCAGTTCTGACATGATATTCTTATAATTAACATCTCAGTATATTGTATGATACATTTTATTCAATAAAATCAACTTTTTCCTAAGTCGAAATACGACTTATATAATTAGCGTTAACACCCGAGAGCAGAAACATTTTACGTGACCTACGTTTTATTGTACACAGTCAACATCGGTGATAAAATCCAAAAATTTTGTTGTAATCTGAAATTGAATATTAGAATTAGCATTGAAAAATGTATAATATATTTACGTTGTTCGTGTAAATATACTGAAAAAAAATGAATAGTAATATTTTGAAAATTAACGAATCAGTCTATTCTGATAATTCAATAATAAATTCGGAGTACCATACTCATCAACCGTATGCAGCTACAACATTAAATAATAATGATGAAATAAGAATACTAATTCAAACACAGGACATATACACGCTACCTTCTCAGAGTTACTTATATCTTGAAGGAACACTAACAGATGAAGCTGGTAAGCCTTTACCGTGACTTTCGTCAACAGTGGAATACTTTTTCTATTTGAAGAAATACGATTTGAACTTGGTGGTACTATTATAGATAGAGTTAAAATCCTGGAATTACATCTTTGATGAAGGGGTATGTTTCATACACAGACAACGATAATAAACGTTTGAAAAATGCATGTTGGGAGATTGGAGATCAACCCCTCAAAATATACGTCAAGAATTGGTGTTGATACGGAGTAACTCTGACTTGAACTCAATACATACAACAGTTGCAACAGATAAACCTAAAGTTAAGTTACAGAAAATTTTATGGAAAATGCCACATGTATCAGTTGCAGACGCTCAAAAATTACAATTATTGAAATATATCGATAACAACAGAGACCTCGATATTGCTTTCAGATCTTGAGAACTGCAGGAATATCCTCTTCTACAAAAAACAAGAAACCATACATGGGCAATTAAGACTACATCTCAACTGGAAAAACCACGTTTTGTTATATTTGGATTTCAAACAAATAGAAAAAATGATAAAACAAGAAATCCAGCTACTGTAATTTGAGTAATGTCAAATTATACTTAAATTCAGAAGTGTATCCATATGATAACCTGAATTTGAACTTTGATACTAATCACTGGACTTTGTTATATCAAATGTTTGCGCAGTTCCAACAGTCATATTATCATAAGCATCAAAGTGAACCTTGCATATCACCAGAATATTTTGAACAAATAACACCGATAGCAGTGATAGATTGCAGTCGTCAGAACGATTCGTTGAAAGGTGGTGCAGTGGACATCAGATTGGAGCTGGAGATAAATACAGATATTCCTGATAAAACATCCGCATATTGTCAAATAATACACGATCGTTTAGTGATGTACAATCCTTTAACCAGTGTAGTGAAAATATTATAAAAATGTTTGTGATTGACATCCAAGGATTTCAATATAAAGACAGCAACTTTATAATGAATGAAATCGCAATTTTGAATATCCTCACATACGAATTGAAACATTTCATAATTCGTCCAAAACTCACGGAAAAGTGTCTTTCAAGACGCTTTTTAAGTCAGATTGGCTGGTGTAAAGAAATACTTCACGGCTTAGACTGGAATTCCAACAACAACAACAACAACAGCACCAGCACCTGCTCACCTGACTACATTTATTTAGAAGATTTTAATAGTGAGCTAGTTGAAATTGTGAAAAACAAAGATGCAATGGTGTTTGTTAAAAGATCCGAGAAAAGACTATATTATATAGATTTCTATCAAACATTATAGACTTGAATGATTTAAAATGTCCTAGCTCAGAAGAATTGGCAAAAAATAATTTTGTTAATCCTAGAGTTGATTGTGATTGTCACTATCAATCTAGTAGTTATTTGAAAAATATCAAGTTTGCAAAAATAAATGTGTTTTATTTATATGAGTGGCTTGTAAAATTTAACTTTTAATATATATTTATAGACAGGAATAATAAAATTATATTATGTAATTTATGTGTTTTATTTATTCTAATAATAATACTATTAAATTGTAATAACAAAACAGGAAAAAAAAAGATAAAAAATATTTACACTCCTTCTTCCTCCTCTTCTTCCTCATTTTCAATGGTAAGAGGAGGAAGAATCATTCTTTCTCTATTGAATAGCTTCTTTGACGGTGATGATGATGACGAGGACGATGTTGAGGCCTCCGCTTCATCTTCATCACCAATCATATTTACACCATATCTTTGCACGACCTTTTGCATGATTTTGAATTTCGCTCCATTATCCAATTTGGTGCGAATATATCGCAAGGGCAGGTTGCCCAATTTTCTTTTTAACGTAGCCGCCCTCGGGCAGTACGTTAAATTTAAATGGACTCTATCACTTTTCACATCTATGGATTTTACGCCATATCTGAAGAAACAAAAACATGTATTAAAACTCAAGAAACCAACAAACAATAGTCCGTGTATACAGTTGTTATGAATTTATAATAATTATAAATTGTTAAGTGAATAATCATATCAAACATTTTTTCTTTTTACATGAAGAATTATTTTTCTATAATTCCATGTACCAAACAAAATAACCTATTGAAATTAACAAATTCATAACATGTGTACACATTTAATCAGAATACATATTAATTAAGACTTGATAAAATATATAACATTTGTTATAAGAAATTATAAAAATCAATAAATGAAAAAGTACTTACTGGAGCGAATGTTTTAAAACTACATTCACCCATGAAATGAGGAAATTCACTTGATCCTCCGAGAATACTACTACTGAACATGGAATGTTTGTCATTGTGAACTGATGTGGCATATTGAAGTTCCCTGTCATTTTATACAACATGTGAATCAAAACAAGTTACGTCAATGCATACATTTTTCTATTAACAATTTCGAATCAGCGAACCAGTACTACACATTAGATATGTGTACTTTTCTAATGCATTTATTCATAATTCACGTAAGACGTAAAGGATGATGCAATAACAACAACACGTTACACATATTTATCGAATCGTATGCATTTATCTCTAACTTGTGTAACAACAACATACATCAATTGCATGTATGCACGTGTACATTTTTATTTATGATGCAATCACACATACTGTTTGTGGAATAGTTTTGCATATCAGTGCATTTTGAATAAAAATTTAGTTTGACGTCAATGCTAGATATGTTTAAATAGCTGTGACATGTGGACAACGATCGCAGTTCGAGTTCGGTAGAAGCAAACAAGCAAGCAGCTAAGCATCAAGTTGAAGTTAGAGTAAGTTCTTTTTATGGTAAGAACAAACAATGGAACGAATTCCCATAAACTTGATGGTGTTTCAATCGATACGGTTGCTTCAATTGAAATGATGAGTAGATTAATTAAGACAAAAGATGAATATTTAAATGAAATTGTTTTTTTGAAAAGAAATATTTTTAAGTTGGAAAGAGCTCTGAGGAATAGATTGAATTGTATACATAATTCTGCAGTTGTTGAATCTAATTGGACTATTTTGAAATATTACTTACAACAATTTAAATTGAAATTGAACAAAATTAATGCTAATCGAAAACTAATTTGGGAAGATATTGAATCTTGTTTCAACAATCTTATAAAAACGGGGGCTATAATATGAATTTGAAAATAAAGGAACCTCATGTTTTTTTCAAGCAAGCATTCCGTATATTTGCAAATAGGATTAGAAAGGAAATTCAAAATTCTCTTTTAAAAGTGAATACAACTCTTGTTGGATTATTTATCAAGCCGCAATCTGGTGAAACATCAATTAAACATTTCACGACTATAAATAATATTATTGAATCAAGTACAAAATTGAAAGATTGGTATGAAGAGTTTGTGAGTAATAAACTTTTAACAAAACTTGAAGAATTTCAAGGAAGGGACAGTGGTTATGCCCTATTGGAGATTTGGTACTTGAAAGTTAATATAAATTGTTATAATCCAATAACTGTTGGATTCAGTACTTACTTGAAGTTGCCAAAATTTGTGAAAAACACTAAAAGTGTTATTAATATTGGAAATAATGATATTTATTGTTTCCTATGGTCAGTTGTAGCAGCAATATTGCCAGCTCCAGCAAACAAAAATATGAATAGAGTTACTTCCTACCCTCATTTCAGTACAGTTTTGAAATATGAGGGTATCAATTTCCCAATTTCTTTGAGAGATATTTCAAAATTTGAATCATTGAATAATTTGTCAATAAATATTTTTATTATACAAAATGAGAAGGAAGTTTTACCTTTGACTCTTAGTAAAACTGAATTTTCTTCAACTATCAATTTATTTATGGTTTTCAATAAAGTGAATGAGGAAAATACAATTTACCATTTCACCTATATAAAGGATTTATCTCGATTGTTACATAAACAGGTGGGAAATGTGAAGAATAAAAAATACTTTTGTGAAAGATGTTTAAATCATTTTATAAGTCAAGAAAATCTGAACAAACATTCTGATGAATGTAAAAATGTAAACAACACAAAAATTATTTTTCCAACAGAGAGCGATAAAATGTTATCTTTTAAAAAAATTAAAAAAATTGAGGTTCCTTTTGTAATATATGCAGATATAGAAAGTATTTTGATGAATCGTACCAATAATACTATTTCCAATACCAGAAAATACCAAAAACACGAACCTTTCAGTATTCCTTATTATTTAAAATGTTCCTGTGATGACTCATTGTCTAAATTTTCTTCTTATACCGATCAAGATTGTCAAATTTGGTTTGTGGAACAACTGAAAAATATTGCTTCTGAACTGAAGGAAATATTTCCAAATATTGTACCTATAAAAATGTCTTCACATGATAGATATACGTATGACACTTCAGTAATTTGTCACATTTGTAAAAAACCAATTTTATCTAGTGCAGAAAAGGTTAGAGATCACTGTCATTCCACTGGGAAATATCGAGGTCCTGCAATTCAAATTGTAATTTAAAAATGTAAACACAATTCCTATAATTTTCAACAACCTCAGTGGGTATGACATTCACTCTATTATTAAAGCTCTTAGTACAGAAATGAAAGGAAATTTGTCTCTCCTACCTGTTAATAAGGAGAAATATATTCACTCTACAAAGTATGTTGAAGGATCCAATATATGTTTTAGGTTTCTTGATTCTTTTCGATTCATGCCGAGCAGTTTGGAAAAGTTGTCATCTTATTCGAATGATGAACAAAAAATTGTAACAAAAAAATATTTTAATGAAATTGAAAAATTCAAATTGGTCACGAGGATGGGTGTTTTTCCGTATGAATACTTAGATTCATGGGAGAAATTACAAGACAACATTTTACCTTCTCGTGACAAATTTTATAGTAAAATAAGTCAGTCGGGAATTTCATTAAGCGATTACCAACATGCCGAGAATGTTTGAAGGCTTTTCAAAATTCAAAATTCAAGAGAATATTCAGAATTATACTTGAAAACGGATGTTTTGTTATTGACAGATATTTTTGAGAATTTTAGAAAAACTTGTTATAGTATGTTGTAGCATTCCGCCGAGCGTATGTGTCTTTGTAATAATAAATCAGAACTTACTTCAGATTGCTCTAGATTTAATATTTCCCAAATAAGTGAATAGGTTCGAAATCCTATCTCACTGCTTGTAACACTTGAACTTGTAACAGTCGGCTGGGTAATATTTCAGGTAGCGTTAATACCTCATCGACGTGTTATGTGAATTAGGATTTGTTTGTTGGAACCTGCTCGGGTATCGAAGATCTTAGTTGATCCGTGTACCCTCAAGGTTCTTGTAAAGCTGCCACCACTGGGCGTATATTTCAGCCCACCCAGAAGCTGTTTTTGACTATGAGGCCGCGATCCCTTCCATGGGACCGGCTCGTACAATTACCTATACTTATATCTTTATATCTATTCAAGCGTAAATTCTGAAAGGTCGTATTCGCTGAGAGGTGATTAGGGATTTCCAGTTAAACTCGTAAATCAAATTAAATAATAAATGTATATTGAATAAAACAAAATAAACAAAAAAAAAATGATACATTAACCGACAACGAACGTTTATAAAATTAATCCAAAATTGGGTTATAGGAATGATAGCATAGATTTAAAAAAGGATGTCAAGTTCAGGTTGACCTCAAGTGGGAACCTGAGAAATTATCAATGTCGCTCGATCTACCCCCTTCGCCAGTGAGCGAGTTCTGGTCCATGTTCTCTTTAGAGAGTTGGAATAAATGAAGGACTAATTAGCACAACCCCGAACAGTGATCGGTTTCGCGTTCGATCACGCCGATGATTGATAAATAATGTTAAAAAAATTTAAGAATTCCTCCCTTTCTGGTAAGCTGGGGTAAACCTAACGACATGATGCTCTACAACCATTTCCCCTAAGTAATCTCCGATAAGTGGAATTTATATAGACACTCAAAATAGCCTGAATCACAGGCAAAAATTATATTAACAAATAAAACAGTGGCGGGCGGAACATGATCTGAATGGTAAATAACCACATTATATTATATTACCGATTCCGAGGTTGAAGTCCATATAACAGTTATTCTTTGGCAATCAAAATGCACTTACCCTGTTGGTCTAATAACACTATTTCATCCCGAACCCATTGTAGAAATAACGCACAAAGAATTTAAACACTCGATTTCTACATCGGATTAAATTTAGCATGATAGAAAACTGTCACAAAACGATTTTTTTAAATAAGGGTACCAACACTTTACGCGTGACGCGAAAGACGCGAACTAGTCCAGCACTGCTTTAGCCCCCCAGGAATGTATAACCCTTGTTGCATTGTTAATTTAATATCTATAAATTTCTTGAACTTGATTTGTATATTCTGGACAAACATTATATTAATTGATTTGATTTAATGCAACAATGAGCATCCCTGTGGACATAAAGCA
Source organism: Endomychus coccineus (assembly GCA_958510875.1). Lineage (NCBI taxonomy): Eukaryota > Metazoa > Arthropoda > Insecta > Coleoptera > Endomychidae > Endomychus > Endomychus coccineus. Next base: position 56,554,120 of record OY294070.1, on the reverse strand, counting down.
AGCTGGCCTTACCGACAAGTACCTGGTGGAGAACTAACTGAGAAGGTGGTTGAGAACTGCTTTTTTTTCCTCAAAGTAATTAGTTTTTATGAAATCATTGAAGCGGGGGGGCCACCCCACGCTCAATCTTAGAAAATATGTTCAATTTCGAATTCCGGGATCAGAACACGCCCATGAAATATAACAACAGCCAATAGGAATCCAACTAGGCGAAAGAATTGCTCTGTTCAACTCCACGTAAACTTTTCCTGACTCAGGGGAAAAAGTACCATTGACCTCGCGCCGTGTTTACGTTTGTAAAACATGGTTCATGGCTGACCGGCCAATGATACAGGAAAGTGGACTCAGGTTACCGTCGCTAGGTCTGTCTGGTATATCGTGTTCAAGATATAGTAATTTATAAAATTTTCAATTTGAATTTAAATCAATATTATTCAAAGGCCCCAAAACAAAAAGTAATAATCCGTCGGATTATTACAACGTATGGTTTAGATGGTTTGCATTATTTCACTACTCCCGGTTTGGCATTTGACAGTTGCTTGAAAATAACACAGGTAAAATTGGAATTAATTACTGACGTGAATATGATCATGTTTATTGAGAAATTTGAGAAAGAAATCAGAGGGGGAATATCACAATGCTCAAACCGATATGGAAAAGCTAACAATAAATATATGAATGAGTATAATTCTGAAGAAGAATCATCTTATTTAATGCATTTTGATGTTAACAATCTTTATGGTGCAGCAATGTGTTATCCTCTTCCAACAGGAGATTTCACGTGGGTACCAGTTTATGATATTTCCGTAGAAAACATTCTAAATATGAGCGAAACTAGCGAATTTGGATATATTTTGGAAGTAGATCTTCATTATCCTAAGAATTTGTTTGATTATCATAAAGATTTACCTCTTTGTCCTCAACATTCAGTTCCACCCGTAGCTATTTCGGAAATTCCAAAATTGTTAACTACCCTATATGATAAAGAAAAGTATGTGATTCAATATGAAAATTTACAACAAGTGCTCAAATTGGGATTGAAACTGCAGAAAGTTCATCGTTGTTTGAAATTTAGACAATCTCAATGGTTAAAGAAATATATAGATCTCAATCTAATTTGAGGAAACAAAGCTCGAATGATTTCGGAAAGAATTTTTATGAATCAATGAATAATGCTCCTTTTGGAAAAACGATTGAAAATGTACGAAAATATAAAGACGTGAAATTGGTAACTAAATGGAAAGGAAGGTATGGGGCAAATTATTACATTTCTCAACCAAACTGTGATAATGTTGAAATTTTTGGTGAAAACATGATATTAATTGAAATGAAAAGATTGAAAGTGTATTTTAAAAAGCCCTTATACGCAGGTATGGCAATTTTAGATATTTCAAAAACCATTTTATATGATTTTCATTATAACTATATAAAAGAAAAATTTCAAAACAATGTAAAATTATTATACACTGATACTGACAGTTTAATATATCAATTTTGTGTTGATGATATTTACAAATGTATCAACGATGATATCCATATGTTTAATACGTACTATCAACGTAACAATGCTCATAATATTCCTCTTTGTAATAAGAAGGTAATGGGACTGATGAAGGATGAAAACAAAGGTATTATCATGACTGAATTTATTGGATTGCGTTCCAAACTGTATTGTTTCAAACTAAATTCTGATAAAAAAGAAAAACTTAAGAAAATTGCAAATTTAGTTGAAAATAAGTATAGTCAAAATTTTATTGAACAATTTGACTCAAATTTTGGAATCATAAAGAAAGCAAAGGGTATAACATCATCATCATTACGATAAATAACTTTTGAATATTACTATAATTGTTTAATGTATAAAACAAATGTTGATGTTGCACAAAATATGATTGTTTCAAAAAAACATGAGGTATTCACTGTTAGTCAAATTAAAACTGCTTTAAATCCCTTTGACGATAAAAGAATTGTGAATCATGTTTATGCAGATACTATTCCTTGGGGATTCAATGATTAATGATTTGTTGAAACATCTTTTGTCTTGGTTATCTCTCTCTCTCTCACTGTAATAACAATAGCAACTATATAGAATGTAAGATTTTTTTTTGCATAAATTTATTGTTGTTTCATGTCTTTTTTTATTGCAGAATAGTTCAGTGATCACTCAACCTAGATTCATCAAAATTGAAGAATTCTTTGAAAAAAGAGAAAAGATATTTCTTTGTATTGTAATTTTAAATGCATCTCTAATTTTTTTTTCATTAGATTCCAAAATTGGAGAAAATTTATATGAATCGAGAACGTTTAGGTGATTGTGGTTATCGAAAAGTGAAGAAGAGAATACAACCTATTATTTTAGAACAACCTTTGTAGAGTAGAAGCTAGAAGCAAAGAAGAATTGTCTGATTCATCATTAGAGCTTTCCAAATTCAATATTCATCAATAATAAAGGTATTTTCATGATGGAACATATATACAATACAGATCAATTATATCAACTACGTTATGAGTTTGTTGGTAATGTAGCAGAACATTCATTTTTGTATCAGGCACAGCCCTTTTTGAATGAGGATTGGATAATAATGGAGAAAAGATATAAACAGGCTGAAGAAAATGTCATTATTGGAAAAGATTATTATCGATGGGTAAAATCTAATGATAATTATAATAAGAAATTTAGGACTATTACAATTCTAGAAATTAGAGGAAGAATATTCATTAAACAAAGTAGTTTGAAAATTTGTATAAAGTAATAATAATCAATCAGTTTGTGAGGATGTCGTCGTTGTCTCAATTATACAACAGTTTTGTTCGCAGTGTGCTAACCAGCGTTTACGATGCAAAAAAATTCGTAAGCGTATGTTGTCCGAATTTGATGGAATACGTCGCAAAATTACAATTACCATCTAAAAATTGGATGATCGCTGGGGAATTTATAGCGTACATTATTGGAACCTCAACAAGTTGTGAACATGTGGATATTTTATATTTCGGAGGAGATTTTGATCCACCAGAAGAAGATTGGGAGATAATTGATATGAATGTTGGAAACGAATTCATATATAAACATAGAAGATTGAATTTTTTATCACATCAAATTCCAGGTATCGTTCCGAATCCAAGATCGTATCTACTAGATTGTTCCAGAATGCTACAACGTTCTCAAATTGATTTTTATCGGATCGCACTTCTACCATACAGATGTGAAATAGTAGATCTGCGTAGCATCCGGAAAGATACTCACAATTCTTTTGACGTTAAGGTGCTTCAAATGCTTTGTGGGGTAATGGGTGAAGACAACTATAAAATAAGTTCAACGCCATCACCACCAACATTACAAATTTTGTGTTTCAACGTTTTCTTTCAAAATTTCGATAATATCAAAGAAATATGCCAGTACCAATAAAACTAAAGTGTTCCACATGCAAAGGTGAATCAGATATGGATGATGTTCCATGTATTGCATGCGATTTCAAAAGAATGAGCGGTTACAAACACATTCACTCTTCATACTACTTTGACTATGAAGAAAAAAAACTGTGTATTATGATAGTGTGTGTGCGCTTTTGTGCTATGACATTAATTTGACATTTGTAAACCCTATTAACGTAAGCATTAGATAATATTTGTATGTAAGTGTAAAATCAGATAATAATAATTATTATTATTATTATTATTATTATTATTAGTTATTAAGTAATTTTTTTCTTACTATATATAGAGAGAGGTATTCACATATTCCATTCATTCTCTTAATACTTTTGTAGAAATGAAATTGTTCTTACTGTACAACATCCTACTCTTCACATGGCACTCCTATATTGGATGTGATAATGCTAATAACACAACTGGTTATCATCATACAACAATTGATTATTATAAAGATCTGTATAACTTAAAAAATGAAGAATATCATACACTTTACAATACAAGTCTTAATACGATTATCTTCTTCATATGCGTTTATACCGTCGGTCCGGAGCACATATCACCGTATTTCCAGGAAACGTCTAGCCTCCATAGCGTACAGTGTGTGAATTCAATTCGAACTCGTGAAGTCTGAAGTGACGTTACGGGGTCATGACGAGACATTGACGTCAGAAAATCCAGATATATTTATGTAGGCTTTATGAACTTTTCAGCAGAATTGAACGCTGTGCTTGCAATACATATGGAAGTTTCGGGTTCACAAGTGTTCATTAAAAGCCTCTCAAAAACTATTCAGAACGAAGAGCTTGATGCAATGTTGCAAATTTACAAGCAGGAAATATAAAAAGAAACTAAACCTGCAAATTTCATTGCTCTGGAGGCCGATGAAGAAACTACAGACAAATTGAACGCTTTTGGTCTTTTTTCAAGCCTGGTGAACATAATTCTGATGTCTTAGCAAAAACATTGCTGAATGAATTGCAAACTATTCAAGATTCTCCTTCTGAGTCTGATAACAATGATCTAATCGATCAAAGTTACGATGGGGCGTCCTTGATGAGTGGTAAGACAAATGGTGTCCAAGCCATTATCAGAAGAACATTTCCACATGCACATTATATTCACTGTTGCGAAATAAAAAAGTCAACATTTTCAGTCATTTCCGAGCTCGTTTTCTCTATCGTCAAAACGAACGGTAATTCTTGATGAAATAGTCAAACGCGGATTACCACGCGCTGTTCCTCCAAGCTGGATTTTCAAAAGTCGAACTGTGAACACATTATTTGAACACCAGGATTCTTTCAAAGAATGTTTCAACAAAATTATTGACGGAGATGGGACGAATTAGTTACTATTAGTGAAGCGAGTGGCTTATTCAAAAATTTTGAATTGCTCGGAATTTCTCTACTGGCTGAAAATATTTCATTCGATCATGCCATATGTTGCAAAGACTCAAATGCGCAAGATTGATATAGCTCAACTGCAAAAGGCAATTGAACAATTCCAACACCAAATTATTTGAATTAGAATGACAATCAAGAACGCAATAATGGAGAACCTGCTAGGAAAAGACAAAAACAACAGCTGGAGATAACAGAGCTGTTATTGCGGAGGAAGTATGTGACACAATTCTGAGCCAAATTAGCCACCGATTTGATTCACTCGAGTACTCCAAAATTATGTGATTCTCAAAATTTTAAAATTTAGAGACATGCATTTCCACAAATACATTTTGATGAAACTGTGAAATCTTTCCCTATGTTGGACACTGTAAAAACGCACAATGTCAGGAGATCGACTGAACGCATTGACGGTCCTATCAATAGAAAATAAGTTCTTCCAGTATATCCCGGATTTTAACAAGAAAGTCATGGACGTTTTTCCAGCATCAAAAATAGGAGAATAAATTTCATGTACAAAAAAGTTTTTTCTTGACGCCACCCTCTTTCATAACTCACGAGCCGCCACTGTGAGAAAGCTATCCTGATGGGCGCCTGTTGACAAAAAGCGTGACCGTGTGACAACTTCGACGGAGTGCTTGGCGATGTTCAAGCTCGATAAAAAAGGACTTTTTGCACCGTTTCATAACCGTGGTCGGAACATGGATCCATCACAATAAACCAGAGACCAAAAAACAGTCAAACTAGTGGACATGTCCTGGCGAATCGAAGCCGAAGAAGGCCAAAGTGTGTTTATCGGCCAACAAAGCCATGACGACAGTTTTTTGTGATGCCGTCCATATCGATTACTTCGAAAAAGGTAGAACGATCACCGGCAAATATCACGCAAAGTTGTTGGATCGATTTGACGCCGATTTGAAGCGAAAGCGACCGCATTTGGAATTAGGTCAAGGAAAAAGTGATCTTTGAACAGGACAACGCACCAGCACACAGGTCCGCAGTCGCAATTGCAAAAATGCATGAATTGCCTTATAGTGGAGTAAATCTGGCTAATGGTTGGCGAAAATTTTACGATGCTTAGCGACCCGGTGGAAAATGTTTGTTAGGGTACCAATAACAACTCCCTGAAATTCCTATTTCCCAAAGTGGGTGCAACCCTTTTTTTTTGGTCAAAAAGGGGTTTTTTAACATTTTTAAGGGTAGTTTTGCAAACAAAAATTAATATCTCTGGTTGTATTGGAAATTAAGAAATCAAAGTAGAACCCTTTTATTGTCAATGTCCAAGAAACTTCCAGTCCAAATTTCGAGTTGATACGACCTCCCCCCCTCCCCGTAATAGATACAAATATCCTCATATATGCCAGGAATCTTGCGTAACGGCTAACTCGGTCATTTTTCAACCGATTTGGTTGAAATTTGGACAGAAGGTAGGCGTTGTGGATTCAAAACTACTCTCCGAATTTGAAGTGAAAATATTGAAAACTTTTTCAGAAATTCAACTTTAAGTCAATTTTTTTGTTATTTTTCAAATTAAGATATCTCATGTCATTCACATCCGATCTGGATTTACTTTGCGGGAAAATGTAGGTATTCGCATATAGTTTTATGTCATGGAAATAATTTTTCAATTGTTATTTTTTTCCGGCCTATATTGGCCATTTTGGTTAACTTGAGATGGATAGAATTAAGTTCACGTGAGGAGCGCGTAGCTGGCGAGTTAGGGAAGTGTACCTAATACGACTTTTCGCGTGACATTCTCGCTCAATGTAGTTAGATTAGGTATCGGACCGTGCCCGACGCCCCTTCTTTTTTCGATAAATGTCCATTAAATAGAAAACTTTAATTAAAACAGAAACAGCTACTCTCTGGTCTCTGCTACGCTCATCTAACGTGCGACGTACCGAAGGGAATATTCTAGCTACTAAAATATACCCGAAGCGGGTGAAAGCTAGCGGCCCACAGCCGAAAATACTTTATTACAACTGGCGCCGCCCGCACGGGGCACGAAACGGCCCCAAGATAACAAGACCTAGGTAAAATGTATAAACTCTAACTGACGCGTAGCGAGCTCCTCGAGGGGAACGTCAAAATGATTAGGTTCGTAGCTAATTATATAGGGCGTCTAGCGTTCATGCAATTGTGTTTTTATACAATTCGAACCTTCTAATTACGATACCCCACGTGGAAATCCCGGAGCCTAAAGCGCTATCAATTTCTGAGCCTCACAATATTCGTATAAAATTGCGAAATTTCGCACTTTTAGAAACTTCAAATTAATTAATTTGACACAAGTTTTGGGGATATTAATACCGAAAATAAAATGGCCAATATAGGCCGAAAAAAAATAAATAAAAATTTGTTCCATGACATAAAACTATATGCGAATACGTACATTTTTCCGTAAAGCAGATCCAGGTCGGATGTAAATGACATGAGATATCTTAATTAGCAAAATAACTAAAAAATTGACTTAAAGTTGAATTTCTAGAAAACGATTTGATATTTCCACTTGAAATTCAGAGGGTAGTTTTGTGACTATAACACCTATCTTCAGTCCAAATTTCATCCAAATCAGTCTAAAAATGACCGAGTTAGCCGTTACGCAAGATTCCTTGCATATATGAGTTGAGTATATATATATATATATAGACTGAAGATAGGTGTTATAGTCACAAAACTACCCTCTGAATTTCAAGTGGAAATATCAAATCGTTTTCTAGAAATTCAACTTTAAGTCAATTTTTTAGTTATTTTGCTAATTAAGATATCTCATGTCATTTACATCCGACCTGGATCTGCTTTACGGAAAAATGTACGTATTCGCATATAGTTTTATGTCATGGAACAAATTTTTTATTTATTTTTTTTCCGGCCTATATTGGCCATTTCATTTTCGGTATTAATATCCCCAAAACTTGTGTCAAATTAATTAATTTGAAGTTTCTAAAAGTGCGAAATTTCGCAATTTTATACGAATATTGTGAGGCTCAGAAATTGATAGCGCTTTAGGCTCCGGGATTTCCACGTGGCGTATCGTAATTAGAAGGTTCGAATTGTATAAAAACACAATTGCATGAACGCTAGACGCCCTATGTAATTATCTACGAACCTAATCATTTTGACGTTCCCCTCGAGAAGCTCGCTACGCGTCAGTTAGAGTTTATACATTTTACCTCGGTCTTGTTATCTTGGGGCCGTTTCGTGCCCCGTGCGGGCGGCGCCAGTTGTAATAAAGCATTTTCGGCTGTGGGCCGCTAGCTTTCACCCGCTTCGGGTATATTTTAGTAGCTAGAATATTCCCTTCGGTACGTCGCACGTTAGATGAGCGTAGTAGAGACCTGAGAGTAGCTGTTTCTGTTTCAATTAAAGTTTTCTATTTAATGGACATTTATCGAAAAAAGAAGGGGCGTCGGGCACGGTCCGATACCTTATCTAACTACATTGAGCGAGAACGTCACGCGAAAAGTCGTATTAGGTACACTTCCCTAACTCGCCAGCTACGCGCTCCTCACGTGAACTTAATTCTATCCATCTCAAGTTAACCAAAATGGCCAATATAGGCCGGAAAAAAATAATAATTGAAAAATTAATTCCATGACATAAAACTATATGCGAATACCTACATTTTCCCGCAAAGTAAATCCAGATCGGATGTGAATGACATGAGATATCTTAATTTGAAAAATAACAAAAAAATTGACTTAAAGTTGAATTTCTGAAAAAGTTTTCAATATTTTCACTTCAAATTCGGAGAGTAGTTTTGAATCCACAACGCCTACCTTCTGTCCAAATTTCAACCAAATCGGTTGAAAAATGACCGAGTTAGCCGTTACGCAAGATTCCTGGCATATATGAGGATATTTGTATCTATTACGGGGAGGGGGGGAGGTCGTATCAACTCGAAATTTGGACTGGAAGTTTCTTGGACATTGACAATAAAAGGGTTCTACTTTGATTTCTTAATTTCCAATACAACCAGAGATATTAATTTCTGTTTGCAAAACTACCCTTAAAAATGTTAAAAAACCCCTTTTTGACCAAAAAAAAAGGGTTGCACCCACTTTGGGAAATAGGAATTTCAGGGAGTTGTTATTGGTACCCTAACAAACATTTTCCACCGGGTCGCTAAGCATCGTAAAATTTTCGCCAACCATTAGCCAGATTTACTCCACTATAAGGCAATTCATGCATTTTTGCAATTGCGACTGCGGACCTGTGTGCTGGTGCGTTGTCCTGTTCAAAGATCACTTTTTCCTTGACCTAATGCCAAATGCGGTCGCTTTCGCTTCAAATCGGCGTCAAATCGATCCAACAACTTTGCGTGATATTTGCCGGTGATCGTTCTACCTTTTTCGAAGTAATCGATATGGACGGCATCACAAAAAACTGTCGTCATGGCTTTGTTGGCCGATAAACACACTTTGGCCTTCTTCGGCTTCGATTCGCCAGGACATGTCCACTAGTTTGACTGTTTTTTGGTCTCTGGTTTATTGTGATGGATCCATGTTTCGACCACGGTTATGAAACGGTGCAAAAAGTCCTTTTTTATCGAGCTTGAACATCGCCAAGCACTCCGTCGAAGTTGTCACACGGTCACGCTTTTTGTCAACAGGCGCCCATCAGGATAGCTTTCTCACAGTGGCGGCTCGTGAGTTATGAAAGAGGGTGGCGTCAAGAAAAAACTTTTTTGTACATGAAATTTATTCTCCTATTTTTGATGCTGGAAAAACGTCCATGACTTTCTTGTTAAAATCCGGGAGATACTGGAAGAACTTATTTTCTATTGATAGGACCGTCAATGCGTTCAGTCGATCTCCTGACATTGTGCGTTTTTACAGTGTCCAACATAGGGAAAGATTTCACAGTTTCATCAAAATGTATTTGTGGAAATGCATGTCTCTAAATTTTAAAATTTTGAGAATCACATAATTTTGGAGTACTCGAGTGAATCAAATCGGTGGCTAATTTGGCTCAGAATTGTGTCACATACTTCCTCCGCAATAACAGCTCTGTTATCTCCAGCTGTTGTTTTTGTCTTTTCCTAGCAGGTTCTCCATTATTGCGTTCTTGATTGTCATTCTAATTCAAATAATTTGGTGTTGGAATTGTTCAATTGCCTTTTGCAGTTGAGCTATATCAATCTTGCGCATTTGAGTCTAATTACATAAGATTTCAACATATGGCATGATCGAATGAAATATTTTCAGTCAGTAGAGAAATTCCGAGCAATTCAAAATTTTTAAATAAGCCACTCGCTTCACTAATAGTAACTAATTCGTCCCATCTCCGTCAATAATTTTGTTGAAACATTCTTTGAAAGAATCCTGCTGTTCAAATAATGTGTTCACAGTTCGACTTTTGAAAATCCAGCTTGGAGGAACAGCGCGTGGTAATCCGCGTTTGACTATTTCATCAAGAATTACCGTTCGTTTTGACGATAGAGAAAACGAGCTCGGAAATGACTGAAAATTTTGACTTTTTTATTGCGCAACACTTTTAGAAACTTCAAATTAATTAATTTGACACAAGTTTTGGGGATATTAATACCGAAAATGAAATGGCCAATTAAGGCCGGAAAAAAAATAAATAAAAAATTTGTTCCATGACATAAAACTATATGCGAATACGTACATTTTTCCGTAAAGCAGATCCAGGTCGGATGTAAATATGAGATATCTTAATTAGCAAAATAACTAAAAAATTGACTTAAAGTTGAATTTCTAGAAAACGATTCGATATTTCCACTTGAAATTCAGAGGGTAGTTTTGTGACTATAACACCTATCTTCAGTCCAAATTTCATCCAAATCAGTCTAAAAATGACCGAGTTAGCCGTTACGCAAGATTCCTTGCATATATGAGTTGAGTATATATATATATATATATATATATATATATATATATATATATATATATATATATATATATATATATATATATATATATATATATATATATATAACTTAAGAGATATAGAATTAAATTTTCTGAATTATGAAGATAACTTAGATAATTTAACATAGGATTATAAAGATGAATAAACGTAAAAGATTGAACCATAGGCGGGATTCGAACCCACATTTCTGGATTTCTAGTCCAGGGTGTTTACCAATTACACCACTTCGGTCCTGTTAGATTTTTATATTTTTGTAAATATAAACCTCTGAAAGGATAGTAGATCATTGATGAACACAATGCGATTCGATGCCCTACCATAGATCAACTATTCACGCACATTCATCTGAAGTTCAGTCGTTTTTTGAAGTAAGGATTGTAGGTTAGTACTGCTATGGTTGGCAGTTACTTGACAGTTCTTATTCAAATGACAGCATCCCGGTTCTTATATATTTCAATAGAACTGACTGAGAATTGTTCTGGTTAATTATAAACAAGTTTTAAAGTTTCTTTGCCTAATTGGCCACTATCGTGTATGTAACTTAAGAGATATAGAATTAAATTTTCTGAATTATGAAGATAACTTAGATAATTTAACATAGGATTATAAAGATGAATAAACGTAAAAGATTGAACCATAGGCGGGATTCGAACCCACATTTCTGGATTTCTAGTCCAGGGTGTTTACCAATTACACCACTTCGGTCCTGTTAGATTTTTATATTTTTGTAAATATAAACCTCTGAAAGGATAGTAGATCATTGATGAACACAATGCGATTCGATGCCCTACCATAGATCAACTATTCACGCACATTCATCTGAAGTTCAGTCGTTTTTTGAAGTAAGGATTGTAGGTTAGTACTGCTATGGTTGGCAGTTACTTGACAGTTCTTATTCAAATGACAGCATCCCGGTTCTTATATATTTCAATAGAACTGACTGAGAATTGTTCTGGTTAATTATAAACAAGTTTTAAAGTTTCTTTGCCTAATTGGCCACTATCGTGTATGTAACTTAAGAGATATAGAATTAAATTTTCTGAATTATGAAGATAACTTAGATAATTTAACATAGGATTATAAAGATGAATAAACGTAAAAGATTGAACCATAGGCGGGATTCGAACCCACATTTCTGGATTTCCAGTCCAGGGTGTTTACCAATTACACCACTTCGGTCCTATTAGATTTTTATATTTTTGTAAATATAAACCTCTGAAAGGATAGTAGATCATTGATGAACACAATGCGATTCGATGCCCTACCATAGACCAACTATTCACGCATATTCATCTAAAGTTCAGTCGTTTTTTGAAGTAAGGATTGTAGGTTAGTACTGCTATGGTTGGTAGTTACTTGACAGTTCTTATTCAATGATCTACTATCCTTTCAGAGGTTTATATTTACAAAAATATAAAAATCTAATAGGACCGAAGTGGTGTAATTGGTAAACACCCTGGACTGGAAATCCAGAAATGTGGGTTCGAATCCCGCCTATGGTTCAATCTTTTACGTTTATTCATCTTTATAATCCTATGTTAAATTATCTAAGTTATCTTCATAATTCAGAAAATTTAATTCTATATCTCTTAAGTTACATACACGATAGTGGCCAATTAGGCAAAGAAACTTTAAAACTTGTTTATAATTAACCAGAACAATTCTCAGTCAGTTCTATTGAAATATATAAGAACCGGGATGCTGTCATTTGAATAAGAACTGTCAAGTAACTGCCAACCATAGCAGTACTAACCTACAATCCTTACTTCAAAAAACGACTGAACTTCAGATGAATGTGCGTGAATAGTTGATCTATGGTAGGGCATCGAATCGCATTGTGTTCATCAATGATCTACTATCCTTTCAGAGGTTTATATTTACAAAAATATAAAAATCTAACAGGACCGAAGTGGTGTAATTGGTAAACACCCTGGACTAGAAATCCAGAAATGTGGGTTCGAATCCCGCCTATGGTTCAATCTTTTACGTTTATTCATCTTTATAATCCTATGTTAAATTATCTAAGTTATCTTCATAATTCAGAAAATTTAATTCTATATCTCTTAAGTTACATACACGATAGTGGCCAATTAGGCAAAGAAACTTTAAAACTTGTTTATAATTAACCAGAACAATTCTCAGTCAGTTCTATTGAAATATATAAGAACCGGGATGCTGTCATTTGAATAAGAACTGTCAAGTAACTGCCAACCATAGCAGTACTAACCTACAATCCTTACTTCAAAAAACGACTGAACTTCAGATGAATGTGCGTGAATAGTTGATCTATGGTAGGGCATCGAATCGCATTGTGTTCATCAATGATCTACTATCCTTTCAGAGGTTTATATTTACAAAAATATAAAAATCTAACAGGACCGAAGTGGTGTAATTGGTAAACACCCTGGACTAGAAATCCAGAAATGTGGGTTCGAATCCCGCCTATGGTTCAATCTTTTACGTTTATTCATCTTTATAATCCTATGTTAAATTATCTAAGTTATCTTCATAATTCAGAAAATTTAATTCTATATCTCTTAAGTTACATACACGATAGTGGCCAATTAGGCAAAGAAACTTTAAAACTTGTTTATATATATATATATATATATATATATTCTTTTGTTGATATTCTTGAACCATTTGTAATATTTGTATGTTTTCTTGGTATATTGGTTCGTATATATACTGATAATGAAATAAAAATTCTGTTTTGACGTTTCGACAACGTTTATTGCCTTTATCAAAATTGTTGATTGAAATTAGTGTTTCCATGTAATTTAGAAAAGAATAGATGATTTCGATTAATGAAATGCGTCTGCAGCCGACTTGTGTTTTAAGATCCAATTAAAACTGTAGAAAACATTGGATCGGTTGTGTGTGAAAGAGTAATGTATGGCTAACTACAATTTGAAATAGATTGAATTTGATTAAATACAAGACATTCCAATATTGTACAATTATAAATATCTATGAATTATTGTATGAATTAGTTACTCTATGATGAGTATTTCTATCATAACTATTCAAGTTTAAGATAATTCTATGGAATTTAACCTCAAAATTGTTATTCTATAGTGTCATAGTTAAATAATACTTCATCTTTTTTAGGTTGAATTTTAAATAGACAATGGAAAGTGGCACTTCAAATTAATAAAATTTTGTTAAGTTTGAATTAGATTATTGTACAGTTTCGAAAGATTGGAATCTATTTTGTCATTTACACAATTGTTCTTTTTAATTTGAATAGATTCTAATATCAAACGTTTGTTGTCGTTTGTTTCAATATTTAAAATTTTTGTATTGTTGTAGTCGAAAGTATGGTTAGTGTCTTTCACATGTTTATTGAGCGCAGTTGATGAATTTTTGGTATATTTGTGGCCATTTAATCTTTTTTCGAGGTATTGTGAAGATTGGCCAATATATACCTTTTCGCAATCTTTGCAAGGGATGGAATAAACAGTATGGGTTATTTTTTTGAAAGGTACGCTGCTTTTTAATTTTGTAAAGAGACTTTTCTGATTTAAATAACTCTTATGACATATATGTAGGTCATAAGGTTTCACTATATTACAAATTTTCTCTGAAAGTCCACTGATATATGGTAGTGATATGTAATGCCTATCATTAGTTTTCTCATTATTGGTATTGATTCCACCAAATGAGTTATAAAATTTATGAATTTTGTCTTTAGTTATCGAATTTACTAAATCAATGGGATAACCATTTCTTATTAAAGTTTCTTTTGTTTTTGTAATAGATATAGTTCTCAGTTCAGGAGAACTTAGTCGAATAGCTCTATCTATTAGATTTATAATAACATTTTTCTTATATTTTTTAGGTATATTAGAATTGAAATTAGTATACCTTCCTTTCACCATAAGTTACAATTTACGATTGAATTAGAAAATCATAACGAAATAAATTTTTTAGATTTAACTTTAGTAAGAAAATCAAATGATAACAAAATTCTAACAAAATGGTATACCAAACCTACTTGGTCAGGAAGGTATACTAATTTCAATTCTAATATACCTAAAAAATATAAGAAAAATGTTATTATAAATCTAATAGATAGAGCTATTCGACTAAGTTCTCCTGAACTGAGAACTATATCTATTACAAAAACAAAAGAAACTTTAATAAGAAATGGTTATCCCATTGATTTAGTAAATTCGATAACTAAAGACAAAATTCATAAATTTTATAACTCATTTGGTGGAATCAATACCAATAATGAGAAAACTAATGATAGGCATTACATATCACTACCATATATCAGTGGACTTTCAGAGAAAATTTGTAATATAGTGAAACCTTATGACCTACATATATGTCATAAGAGTTATTTAAATCAGAAAAGTCTCTTTACAAAATTAAAAAGCAGCGTACCTTTCAAAAAAATAACCCATACTGTTTATTCCATCCCTTGCAAAGATTGCGAAAAGGTATATATTGGCCAATCTTCACAATACCTCGAAAAAAGATTAAATGGCCACAAATATACCAAAAATTCATCAACTGCGCTCAATAAACATGTGAAAGACACTAACCATACTTTCGACTACAACAATACAAAAATTTTAAATATTGAAACAAACGACAACAAACGTTTGATATTAGAATCTATTCAAATTAAAAAGAACAATTGTGTAAATGACAAAATAGATTCCAATCTTTCGAAACTGTACAATAATCTAATTCAAACTTAACAAAATTTTATTAATTTGAAGTGCCACTTTCCATTGTCTATTTAAAATTCAACCTAAAAAAGATGAAGTATTATTTAACTATGACACTATAGAATAACAATTTTGAGGTTAAATTCCATAGAATTATCTTAAACTTGAATAGTTATGATAGAAATACTCATCATAGAGTAACTAATTCATACAATAATTCATAGATATTTATAATTGTACAATATTGGAATGTCTTGTATTTAATCAAATTCAATCTATTTCAAATTGTAGTTAGCCATACATTACTCTTTCACACACAACCGATCCAATGTTTTCTGCAGTTTTAATTGGATCTTAAAACACAAGTCGGCTGCAGACGCATTTCATTAATCGAAATCATCTATTCTTTTCTAAATTACATGGAAACACTAATTTCAATCAACAATTTTGATAAAGGCAATAAACGTTGTCGAAACGTCAAAACAGAATTTTTATTTCATTATCAGTATATATACGAACCAATATACCAAGAAAACATACAAATATATATATATATATATATATATATATATATATATATATATATTTGTATGCTTTCTTGGTATATTGGTTCGTATATGTACTGAAAATAAAATGAAATAAAAATTCTTTTTGACGTTTCGACAATGTTTATTGCCTTTATCAAAATGTGAATTAGTGTTTCCATGTAATTTAGAAAAGAATAGATGATTTCGATTAATGAAATGCGTCTGCAGCCGACTTGTGTTTTAAGATCCAATTAAAACTGCAGAAAACATTGGATCGGTTGTGTGTGAAAGAGTTATGTATGGCTAATTACAATTTGAAATGGATTGAATTTGATTAAATACAAGACATTCTAAGATTGTACATTTATAAATATCTATGATTATTGTATGAATTTTAGTTATTCTATGATAAACACTCTATCCACATCTATTATAATCAACTATACAAGTTTAAGATAATTCTATGGAATTTTAACCTCAAAATTGTTACTGATAGTGTCATAGTTAAACAATACGTTATCTTTTTTAGGTTGAATTTTGAATAGACATTTACAAATGTCAGATATTAAGAGGTTTCAATAATTTCAATTGAAGATAAGCATTATCTAAGTACTCACTATTGAGAATGATGTGATTATCATTGATTTTTGAAAATTTTGGTATTATTCTTAAACTTTATAGTCGTAATAAGTATATTTTCCTATTTTCCCTTCTGATTGGCGAAAGTATTCATCATCTTTGAGAACGTTTCCAATAAATGGACGGTGTAGAATCCATAATTTTCTTCAATTTTCTTATAAAAAGCAATGATTCTTATGATGTATGTATATTGATGTTGAGAGTAGTGTATTCTTGAAAAATAAAAAACCTATTTCACCAGGCGAAATTATTCTTTTATTGATATTCTTGAACCATTTGTAATTTTAATTGGATCTTAAAACACAAGTCGGCTGCAGACGCATTTCATTAATCGAAATCATCTATTCTTCTCTAAATTACATGGAAACACTAATTCACATTTTGATAAAGGCAATAAACATTGTCGAAACGTCAAAAAAGAATTTTTATTTCATTTTATTTTCAGTATATATACGAACCAATATACCAAGAAAGCATACAAATATTACGAATGGTTCAAGAATATCAATAAAAGAATATATATATATATATATATATATATATATATACATATATATATATATATATATATATATATATATATATATATATATATATATATATATATATATATATATATATATATATATATATATATATATATATATATATATCTATTACTGGGAGGGGGGAACTTGAAATTTGAACTGGAAGTTCCTTGGACATTGACAATTAAAGGGTTCTACTATGGTTTCTTAATTTTCAATTCAACCAAAGATATTAATTCTTGTTTGCAAAACTACCCTTAAAAATGTTAAAAAAACTTTTTGGCCAAAAAAAAAAGGTTGCACCCACTTTGGGAAATAGAAATTTCGGGGGGTTGTTATTGGTACCCTAACAAACATTTTTCACCGGGTCGCTGAGCATCGTAAATTTTTCGCCAACCTTGTCTTTTTTCTCGCCAGATTTAGTCCACTATTACCAATTGGTTAGTCATCCACCATATTCTCCAGCTTTGACCCCCTGCGATTTTTGTCTTTTTCTAAATTTGGAGAAATGGCTTCGCGAGAAGAGATTTGGTTCCAACGATGAGGTCATGCTAAAACAAACGCCTACTTTGGAGGATTTGCCGAAATCGTATTATTTGGAAGGGATCGAAAAATTAGAGAAACGTTGGACGAAGTATATCGGGCTACAAGCAGATTATGCTGATGATGAAATACAATAAGTTTTGACCAAATGAATCATTTCTTGTTTAATTTCTCAGAGACTTTTCACCTTGCCCTCGTATATATTCGGGTAAATGGTTCCTTATAACTCCTCCATTAAGCGGACAA
Organism: Endomychus coccineus; assembly: GCA_958510875.1. Taxonomy (NCBI): domain Eukaryota; kingdom Metazoa; phylum Arthropoda; class Insecta; order Coleoptera; family Endomychidae; genus Endomychus; species Endomychus coccineus. The sequence goes on along the minus strand of OY294070.1, from coordinate 56,536,232 downwards.
AACTGTATCGACCCCCTGAAACTAATCCTCTTCATACCCGAGATTCATCCAGACGGCTATTACTAATTTTGGCCAATGATCAGGATATTTGTGACCTGAGTTGACCGAGTGACGGACAGTTGCACTCATTCTAGACCAACATAGCATATTCAATGTAGGATGTTAAATGAATTGGATTTTTCCCCTATCCGTTTTAAGATATAAGAAAATAGAATTCTCATTACATAATAAGTAATTTGATACGACTAGTTGCCTCAAATACCTTTAGCAGTCATTTTAAATAACTGGAGGAGACGATTCTGTGCCATATCCGTGTTGACAGTCAATTAGAAATCTCTCTCTCTCTCTCTTCCTCTCTTTTTCGCTCTTTCTCTCTTTCTAATGGTAAGTGGGAGGATGAACGCCAATATTAATGAGATGAAATCATACACAACAACAACAATAGAATTTTATAATAAAAATATCAATTAAGGTAACAATGATAAAACAATGATAATGAAAGAATATTATGTTTAACTTTATTACTAATAAGAATTATCAACATAAGATCAAAATCTAAACTCAAATAAAACAAACCTAGATAATCTAAATTAACTAAAACACAGAAATAATATTAAGACTATTAAATTGATACCCAACCAGGATGAACCTAGGGAATCGAAACTGAGTGAACTGATTTGAATGTATTATTGAACTTGAACTTTAATAAAGAAACTGAGAACAACAAATATTGATTGAAAATCCAAAACAACTCTGATTTAGCGAAATCCTCCCTTCTTACCAAAAACACTCTGAAGAAACTATTATTATATTATATTATTATAAGGTAAATTAATTGATATTAACTAAGGGTCACCTTATTCTTCAAGAGAACAATCCAAGTTAGGAAATATAACTGAAAGTTTTAGGCATTGCCGCTGGTATTTGTAATGCGTCCTTCTCCTCAAGAATCAATCTACAATAAGGAAAAGGATCCTTGAATTGTTCAACCAATAAGCAGTATCTCTCTTGAGCTCTCTAGTTCAGAATATTTTCGGTGAGGATTTCTAAGCCTGTCTGTTCTTTTCTAAATATTACTAACTGATTTGGATGTACATATTATTTTAGCTGTAATCAAAACTATATTTGATTACAATTTTACTGATTAGATACTACGTTACGTCTCGATTTACGTTTGATACATTTTGAATAATTATGTAAATCGTGGGAGAAAGACACTTTAAACTTCCACATTAAGATCTACAGCGACTATGGAAAAGCCTACTACCATCTCAAGATGGTTAACATCATTTTCATCATAGCTCTAGCATTCGTTTCCTGTCCTACATTGGTTATTCATCTTGACAGGCTAATGATTTCCTTCAGAACTAGAAACCTGTGTGAAATTATTGACCATCTTGACCAGCTAGGTCAAGGATTGTAATGATACCTACAATCCTTGAAACGGGTGTGCATTGTCTTATATTTATTTTAAAATCTCTCTACTTTTCTCAAGCTGCATTGTTATTGGAACTAAAAAAAAAACATCTATCTACTACTGGATTTTCTTGTTATTTCGCTTTCATGTATTTTAATTATACATGACATTCTAAGAAAGATTTTGTTTCCATATTGGAAATGACGTGAAATGAACCCTTACTACAACGCCAACATAAAAATTCAAAAAATGATCACTAAAATATTCCAGTTTGACTTTGACATAGTGTGATGTTAGGTTCTTAGGGTGGTAAAACCCATTCATGTTACTTCCTTGATGAACTTTATTTTTAACTCCCGACCTAGATTACATTTATGAATAATGACTAATCCTAATATAAACAATGTATGTTACAATATGCTAACCTATCAGTTTCTATAATTATAGTCAATATTTAATCAATTCAGGCTGTTCCTATTATGTCGCTCTACATCTCTCTATTTGAAAGAATGAACTTCATTTCTGGCCACAAAATAAAGAGCGTTCGCAAAAAAACGAGAACAACAAAAATGAGAAAGTAAAAAATTTGAAATAGGAATTTATAAGCGATATAAAAGTAACGGTACGCACCTCATTGTAATATACAAAAAATAATAATATGTATTTCAATAATCTGGAATAAAAGAATATATTTCGGAAGTTGGAGAATAAAACTCAAATTTTACACAAAACTTTTAACATTTAATTTAGTTGAGTTGATAACTCCTTGCTTTGAAAATTCCACAGTGTGGTGAAACAATTTTTCAGCATTTTTGAATTAAATGTTGAAAGTTTTGTGTACAATTCGAGTTTTATTCTCCAACTTCCGAAGTATTTTGAATTTACACTACGTAAACGCCGAAACCATAGATATAGATATAAAAGAATATATTTAAATACACTGACCTAAGCTAACCACTCGCGAGTTATGTTTATTGTACAATATTCACTGTATGAAAACGTTTGTTAATTTTTATGAAACGGTCGCACTCTGTTTTTATGCACTGTCACTTCTTTTCCACTTATATCTCTAAGTGTACAATTACCTCCATTAATACTAACAACAGTGAGGGGACCTTCATACCAAGAATCAAATATTGTTCTATTTTCAATTTGAAGGTGCATTTGGTTAGCTTGCTTATCATATTCGCGTTTTCGATTTTCTTTCGCTTTTGAAATATAATCTTAGGCACGTTTTTGTGCCACTTGTAACCGATAACGAACTTCTTGATAAAAAGCATCAATATTCTATATCGGGTCTACCTTGATTCCTGAAAACATCTCGGATAGTTGTGCTTTCCACAAAAAAATCAACTCGAAAGGAGTATAATTATGGTATATACTAGGAGTAGTATTGTAACAGGAGCTGTGATATGAAATCCATTCATCCCAATCACTTCGTGAGTCATTAATATACATCCTAATGTATTCGTTGAACACTTTATGGTTTCATCCGCATCCTCCAATAGTTTGACTGTGGTACGCTGTTGAAAATTTGTGAGACACGTTCAGAAGCTTATAGAGTTGAGTTATATCCTCATTTTTATATTCAGTACCCAAGCCAGTTCTGATCTCCAGCGTAGGCCATATGTTAGTACAAAATCGTTCATTATGGCCTTTGCTATTGTATCCGCTTCCTTATTTGGCACTGGGATAATCTTAACATATTTTGTCAATTCACACTGTATTGTTAATGCGTAACTATTCCCTCTGAGGGTTCTCAAGAACGGTCCAATTGTATCAATGCATACTATGTCAAGAGGCTTTTGTGGAGTAGGTTTTATAACCATAGGCTTATTCATTTGACATTTTGGGCATTTTTTCACATACTTGGCTACGTCTCTAGACAAGCCTTTCCATCTATAACGTATTTTCAATTTCTTAAGTAATTTTTTCTGGCCACTATGACCTCCCATGAGTGGGTCATCGTGCAATTTCTGCATCAAATTTAATTTTTCTTCATCACTGGTGACTACTTGAGGATCCTCATATATTATTATATCTAAATTTTTGAGCTCTTTTTCTCCCTCTTCTTTCAATTCACTTAATGTGTACCTTTTAAATATTGGGTCATCAATTTTTAATTTCATTCTTCTTATATTGTTATCACAAACTATATTTTCGAGCTTAAACAGTATTTTCTCTGAAGAAAATCTGTCATTAGTCTTCAGCGCTGTATTGTCCTTTTACTCCTACCATTATCCCAAGATAATTAATTGGTCATAATTTCCAATTTTAAAATTGGAATTTTTATCAGATCGGAATTATCCATCATTTCGTAAATTTTTGGGATAATTATTGTCTCTTTTTCATCCTTCGTGTATTCACAATAGCTTCATCCTTAGTCATAGAGCGTGTTATGGCTAGAATGTATGCAGATTCGTTTGATATATCTTTCAGTTGTTGTAAGTTTATTCTTGACAAAGCATCTACGTTGTCTCTTCCTTTGATATATTCAACCCCAAAGTCATATTCTTGCAAATCAAGGCGCATTCTTGTTGATTTTGATGATGGATATTTCATAGCAAATGAATATACAAGAGGTTTATGATCTAATTTGACCAAAAACTTATTACCATATAAATACGGTCTAAAATATTTAATAGCCCAATGGATAGCTGCTAATTCTTTTTCTATTGTTGCCTTATTCGATTGACCTTTAGTAAACGTTCTTGATGAGAAGGCTATCGGTAAGTACTGATCCTCAAAATATTGAGATAAAATTGCACCACAAGAATTTTTACGCAGTTAATACAAATTGTTCATCGGAATCCGGATATTGCAACATTTGTGGATCTATGAGTGCTGATTTCAACTTATCAGAGAAGTATTGGCACCATTTGAACTCAACACTCTTCCTTGTTAATTTATTCAATGGACTAGTTATATCTGCAAAGTGTGTAATAAACCTTCTGTAATAGTTACAAAAGGCAATGAATCGTTTTACTGCATCAGCATTTGTCGGTATCGGGTATTTGCTTATGATTTCATACCTTGGTAAAATCCCTTAATTCGTAATTTTATGCCCTAGATATGTAAATTGCGGTTGAAAAAATGTACATTTTCTAGGATTCAATTATAATTGAATTTCCTGCACGTTTCGAAGTCATCTCTGAGATTTTGCAAATGATGATTTTTTGAACATATTATGACTGTGATATCATCCATATATGAAAATGCTTTTCCGGGTATAATTCCGGCAAATGCATTACTCATCATTAGTCATCATTCTCTGAAAGCTGTTAGGATTCACTTTTAAACCAAATGGCAATCTTGTGAATCTGTATGTTCCATTATCTGTGCTGAAACTTGTTATATTTCGCGGATTTTCTCCTAGCGGTATTTGATGAAAGCCTGTTTTTAAATCTAGAGTAGAAAACCATTTTGCTCTTCCCAGTTGATCGAGAATGAAATCTATTCTTGGCAAAAGAAATTTGTCAGCTACGAGCTTACTTTGATTCATGATTCTAAAGTCTATACAAAGTCTTCATGCTTTTTTTACCATTTATTGATTTTTTGGGCACAAGTGAAACCGGGCTATTATATTCTCTCGATGACGCCTCAATAATACCATTTTCGAGCATTTTGTTTACTTGATCCTTCATCTCTGTTTTCTGTGCATGTGGAATCCTATAGTTTTTAACGAATGTCGGATTTGGATCTGTTAGTTTTAATTTTTGCTCATAGAAATTGTTTGTGCTCAATTTGTCAGAGTGTAAAGCAAATATATCAGACTATTCTTCAAAAAGAGTAATCATTTCTATTTTAGCAATTTCTAGAATGTTTAGGTTAGGTTCTGTCATGAGATTATTTTCCCTATCTCCTACTTTAGTTTCTATACTATAAATGAAATAATTTAATAGGTTTTCTGTTTCTATGACACTCTCGAGTGTTCAATATTCGTACTAATGGACTGTAGTTTGACGCAATTTATGAAGCAATAAATACTCCGGGTGCTACCTCTTTATTCAGGACTACTAGACTATTTTTTGTTTTTCAAAACTGCTGACTTTTCTTATTACTTGGGCACCTCGGTGAAATTACTGAAGAATCTCCCTCTGGGTTGTTATAAATTGGTAATTCAACATATTTATTACTCAATTGTAAGGTCATTGTCCAATTATCGTAACTCAGTTGACACTGATATTTGGTAATGATGTCTCAGCCCAAGATTCCATCCGAAGGAATAGGAAAATTTTCATCGACAATGTGAAATGTATGATTCAGAGCTTAATCTTGAACATAAAGCTGCGTTTCAACTATTCCTATCGACAATGTCAATCCTTCTGTAACGCCTTTAATATTGATGACATTATCCCTATTTACAAGTTGTTCTAAACATATTTTGTTCCTTTTTAAAAGCGATATATCTGCACCTGCATCTACTAAAAGTACCATTGTTTCATTTTCAGTCATTTCGCTGCTGAAAATCACAAAATTCGAAAGTGACAGGTCCAAATTAAAAATTCTTATGACAATCCCCCTGCGGTACCTAGCTGGAAGTTTACCTGGTCTTCCGAATTATCTTCATTGAAGTATCTGACATATCGAATGTTTTGACCTCTTTAAGTCTGATTTCCTCGTAGGTTTCTATAGTTTTGATTATAATATCCTCTGCTATTATTTAAATGGTAGCTATTATGCTTCCTGAAATCAGGATTTGAGTGGTAATTGTTGGAATAATTACCTCTTCCACGGAAATACCCTCTATGTCTTCCGTTATGATCCCTGGCAACTAAAACTATGGTGCTGTTCACGTCAGCACCAACGTTAATAAATTTTGTTACTGCCTCTTGACAACTACTGAACGTGCCAGCCTACATTATGAGGTTGACTTTGTCAGAGTTGCTGTTTTTAACGATTTTACTGTGTAACATGGTACTCTATTGATGAATTTCTATAAAACTTCACTCAAGGAATTCATATTATTCCTAATCCTCAATCTATTTATTTATTAACAGTGTGGCCATAAAATTTAGAGAGCCATGACACGTTGGGGTTTGATCCCAATCATTGATTAGCCAGAACAAACGTAAAAAATATCATTGACACTTACTCTTTACTTTCACAAGACACTTAAGATTTCAACACACTGGAAGGTAAGTGGAAGGGGTAAACGCTTATATTGATCAGATAAAGTCGTACTCAACAACAACAATAAAATTTAATAATAAAAAAAAACAATTAAATGATAATGATAATACTAAAAGAATGTATGATAATTAAAGATAATAAAAGAATATTATAATTAACTTTATTCCTAATAAGAATAAAAACTAAGATCAAAATCTATAGTCAAATAAAATACCTAGATAATCTAAATTAACTAAAGGAGAAATAAAACTAAGATTATTAAATTGATATTCAACCAGGATGAACCTAGGGGATCGAAAATGAATGAAATGATTTAAAAGTATTATTGGACCTAACTTGAATAAAAATGAGAACAACAACTGTGATCAAATATCTAAAACAATTCTGATGAAGCGAAATCCACCCTTCTTACCAAAAACACTTTGCAGAAACTATCAAGTTAAATTAATTGAAATTAAGTGTCACGTGATTTCTGAAGAGACTAATTCAAGCTAGAAAATATAACTGAAGGTTTTAGGCATTATCCCTAGTATTTGTAATGCGTTCTTTTCCTCAAGAACCAATCTACAATTCGGAAAAGGATCCCTGAATTGTTCAACCAATAAGCAGAAAGATTCCTCTCTTGATGTATCTCTATGTTTTCGGTTGGAATTTCTGAATCTATCTGTCCTTTACTAAATATCACTAACTGATTCGAATGTACATAAAACATCTCCAGATGGTTAACGTTCCGATTTTACATCAAGCTACCCATTAGTTTCTCGTCCTATCTTGACAGGTTTATACATCCTTTATTACCAAATTTGTGTGGATTTTTGCAACCTTCTTGACCTATCAGCTATGACATCATACCACCCTCGTTGAAGCGAGTGTGAATAGTCTTATACAGGTATTCATTTTAGAAATTCCCTTACTTTCCTCAAGCTACATTTATTATTCAAAACATCTGACAAACCCTGGGTGTTCTCTACTTTTAAATATTTTAATTTTATATGAAATTTTTATTTACTAAGAATGATTTTGTTTTTAAATATTGGAAATAACCTGTACTGAATCCATATTACAACTGTTACATTCGTAGCGCAAGACTCTGCTACATGCACAGGAACTCCCTAGTTAATATAAGCTCTTTTCAAGCATTGTGGAAGAACTTCTATTCCTGAAGAGTACTTGGAAGCATCTTTCTTTTGCTGCCATAAAGAAAGTAGTTTAGCTGATATCATTTGTGAGCTTTCCACTTGAATGACACTTCTCCGCTTCGTCTAATATTTTTGGGTCTATATACTTTAAGTATGAAGTCGGAATCTGATATGGCACCTTAAGAACCAAAAAAGATAAAATGAAAGAATAACTACTTTGTTTTTATACCACTTTTATTAATAATAACGTGAACACGTAACTATAGTTTCAACAGCGAAGTGCCATTATCAAACAATTAGAAAATTATGAAGAAATCAATGGAACAGTTCAAGTATAAATAGAGTAGAGTAAAGTAGGGTCGAGATTAAGAGATCAACGGAAATTCCAAAAACAGGTAGATCCTAGGAAAGTACAGTATTACATCGTAAACATAGCAACAATTTGTGAATTAGTGTGATTACAATTTAATATTCTAAGAATTATTTAAAGAACAGTTTGAAAGACAGTACAGTATTACAAAGTAAACAAGGTAACAATTTGTGAATTAGTGTGATTATAATTTAATATTCTAAGAATTATTTTAAGAGCGGTTTGAATTTGATCTACCGGAAAACCATTATTGATGGCTATTCGTTTGATCGTGTTCAACTCAATAGTGAGGTGTTCTATTGACAATGGTATCGAAAATGCTCTATGGATCATTGAGTGATAATGCTGCTAATTCATGGCTATGAGGGCTAAACGATGAGTTCGGAATAGTGATGTCTGTACAAGTGGGTTTCCTGTAGACGTTGAAGTTTATTTTATTATGGTCACGTATTAGTGTTACATCCAAAAAGTTTATTGTTCTATCTTTTTTCGTTTCCAACGTGAATTCAATTTTTGGGTGAAGTTGGTTAATACGTATCTATACCAAAATTGAATATGTTTTTGCTGGTGTGCAGTTCATAATTTTGTCCTCCAGATCAGACACAAAAATGTCTGCTAATAGTGGACTCAATGGGTTACCCATAGCGAGACCTGAATTCTGTACATTAAATTTTTAATTAAATTGACAATAGTTCATTTTGGTACATTGAGCAAACATAACATTTTATCACGCCATACTTTTAAAATCAGTTTCAAACCTCAAAACAAACTTTACCATCTTATATACAACGCCAAAGACAAAATCAATGAATATAGAAAGCCTGGAGTTCATAAGATGATTTGCCCAGACTGTGATGACTTTTATATAGGTAGAATTTGTCGGGATTCCAAATTAAGATACGAAGAACATTTTCGTTTGTTTAGACTCAACAAAACTGACTCAACCTTTGCTAATCATTTTCTAGAAACTGGTCATAATCTCCCTAATTTAGATAGCCTAAGCATTCCACATAACCAAACCAGAGGTTTTAAATTGAATACATTAGAATCAATAGAGATTTATAAAGGTGTCAAAAACTCTAATAAAAATATCCTCAATGATCAGTTAGACCTATATCAAAGTGATCTTTTCATGTATCTTTCAATCCGCTCTCAAAATAATTCTTAGAATATTAAATTATAATCACACTTATTCACAAATTGTCACCTTGTTTACTATGTAATACTGTACTATCTTTCAAACCGCTCTTCAAATAATTCTTAGAATATCAAATTATAATCACACTAATTCACAAATTGTTGCTATGTTTACTATGTAATACTGTACTTTCCTAGGATCTACCTGTTTTTGGAATTTCCGTTGATCCCTCAATCACAACTCTACTTTACTCTACTCTATTTATACTTGAACTGTTTCATTGACATCTTCATAATTTTCTAATTGTTTGATAATGGCACTTCGGTGTTGGAACTATAGTTACGTTTTCACGTTATTATTGATAAAAGTGGCATAAAAAACAAAGTAGTTATTCTTTCATATAATCAAAATGATAAATTACCATAAAGTAACGGCTTCCACCATCGATTTTTCAACCAAAAAAGACCTGACAACTTTATCCCTGACGAAAGTAAAGAGCTTTTTCACTTGATATTGTTGTTCTACCGTTAAACCCGTATATATTGAGCAAATTAATCTCACTAACTGATTAGACTGTTTCGATATATTATCCCTAATTTCAATTTTAATATTCTTGATTTTAGGAATGCGTTTTTTCAAAACACGCTTTGCTTCGGCTGAAATGCTCGCTTTATAATTTGATAACTTGGTATAGGTATTTTCCCAAACTACAGATTTCAGAAATAGCAAAAATCACAAGTTCATAGATGTCATTTTATTATCGAACTGTTGATTATTGAAGAAATCCTTCTGTCTTCTTCCGATGTAGTGACTATGAGCCTCGCATTACACATCTCACGGCTGCACTCTCAACATCATGCTTCTGGAAACGTCCCTTTTTAAGCTTCGTCGATAGGCTTTTCGTATTTTCAGCAGAACCATGAGCCATACTGCTATCGTGACAATATATAGAATCACTCCAATATCAGTTGGTACTTGAATTGCTCTCTGTTCGACGATGAAATTGGATTTCACAACGCCAGAATCAGTGATTTCTGCGTGTTTAGAAATTGATTTCCCCATTTTGTGAGATTCTATCGGATTCACTACTGTTTGACAATTTTCATTGAAAACACAATTTTCCACCTAACCTAGGACCTTAGCAGGATCGCCATGTGCTGTTTGGTTCTTAGGGTGGAAGAGACTTAAAACCCAATCATGTTACTTCCTTGATGAACTTTATTTAACTCCCGACCTAGATTACATTTATGAATAATGTTGACTAATCCTGATATGAACAATGTACAGGCTGTTCCTATTATATCGCACTACAGAAAGAAGAAAAAAATTGCAAAATTTATCATATAATTAAAACTGTAATTTATAATTTTAGTATGATTGATTTGGCAAAGAAGATTTGTATTTATTCAATGAAATACCAAAGAAAACGAGGTCATCACTAACAGAAATGTTAATAGATTGAGTGGATGATTTTCACATATTTTACTCGGTGAATATCTTCATATAACAAAGAATTGGGTTGTGCCTGACGAGATAGAGTGTGAAAATTTATTCGTTGAGCCTTGTATGGACAACCTATCAAGTAATTGAATTTTTTTGAACATGAAAGTCAAACCTTCTTCTACCCTTCGATCAGTTGATTTATCCAGAGAATATAACGAATGTGTTTTGCAGAATAATTCCAATTATGAGATATATTAGAAGTTTACAATTCAAATTGAGTGTTTCAGATTCAAATAACTCTAAATGTACTTCAATGCGCCACTTGACCGTCTTGATCAATAACAAAAGACTACAATAGTCGCGTGATTAATGCGAGTCGTGAATTGATTTTATTTGATCTCCCTACTTCTACTAAGAGTTTTTTTTATAGGCAGAGAACTTTAAATTAAAATAAAATACAGAAAAATGATTTTAATATCCATGAAATTGGCTTTATTTGGAAGATGATCTTTGGCATTACTGTTTGAATATGATTTGGGGCATGTGTACGCCGCGGCTGGCGCGTACATGACATAATGTGGAGGTCCAATTTTCACACTCTCCGTAGTAAATCAGGCTGTATTTCGGCAATAAAGCGTCAAATGCTGGCTTTCAAGTGCTCAATTGTTTCTGGTTCATCGGCGTAGACATGAAACTTGACATATCTCCAGAGAAAATAATCTAATGGCCTCAGATCGGAAGAACGAGGTGGCCAGTTAAATAATGGATCAATGGCAATGTTTCGTTCGGCTCATTCACCAAATGTACGGCACGAGCGATGATCGGTCGAGTTCGTGTGGCTTCAATTCTTGCTTAAGTTTTTCCATAAAGTGGATAGACACACGTTTAATTGTTGAGTACGATGACGAATTGGTATATGTGGATCATCATCAACACTACGGTGCACACCAGCAATCGCTTGTTGCGTATGCGCTGTACGAAGTCATACAAGAAGCGTATTATCGTTCAGAGTTAACGTATTGCGAAAACGATCCATAGTTTCTCGAATTAATCGCTCTGATGGATGAACACCATAAAGCGCACGTGATGCCCGACGTGTTTCTCGAATTGAACCGTGTTCTTCAAAATAAATTTGAACAATTTGCAAACGTTGCTCCGGCGTGAGTCTATTCATGATGAATTGTCAAACCAAACCAACTAGTTATGTAAGAATACGCATTAAAATTTCCGCTGAATCCGAATTTTGAAATATTCGGATTAATCCGAAAATCCCGATCTGATGCGGAATCGGAAAACGGATTTCAATTTTAACTGTTCAGAACCGTATTATACGGATTGAAGCTTTAACGTAACGATTGTTCGAAACCAGAGGAGTTTGGCAGTCTGGCAGTCGCATTGGCGTGGCGGGCGCCGATGGCAGACTGTTCATGTTCGTACTTGCTAGCGTCTAGTCTAGTCTACAGTCAGGCTATACGAGACGGTGGCTACAACAGTTGTCCGATTTTTGATTGGTTCCGGTATGTTTTGTCAAATAATGCAATTTATTTGTTCTGTACAAAGACAATACAGTTATTCTGTGCTAACAAGTCTTTTAGGTTATATGTATTTGAGAGTTTTGACCTTGACTGAATACTGTGCCCATATTTCATTCTTAACAATCATATGTTTATGATTTATATATTCTTTTCCGAGATAAGTTATGTAGGGTGATGAACTTTCAATTATTAAGTGTAAGTTTGAGGTGTTTGTTTCTCTGATAAGTATTTATTCCCTTTTTGCCTGTTTTTGTTGAGTTTATATGAAATGGATAGTGTTGATTAATTATTATGAATTATCATATTATATGATCAACTTAATCTATTCATTAAACTAGGTTACTTATTTCACGATCAACTGACGTTAATTCAATTTTTGTATTATTAGTTGTGCATTTATTGATTGCACAAATTGTGGCAAAACGAGTTTCCCAATAAGAAGTCTCCCCAGAGATCCAGTTAGGAGGAAACAATGTCTTAAATGGGAAATAGAAATGTAACTCCTACAAACATATTGATATGCGCGATTTGTAATTTTGGTGCTATTTTTAACAAGTTTAATTAAGTTTTGTCGATGTGCACTGCCCATATAGAAACATGATCAAAAATATGTGCAGTAACATCAATAATGAATTAGTATGATCACAATATATATACTCATAATTTTTTCAGAAACTGAACGGACCTGAGCTGTATGTGAGATTCAGGTTCGTTTGGATACAATCCTATTTTTGAATTTCTGGGTTCATTTTGCACTAGAAATCTGAAAAAATATACCAGGGTATTTGGTACTAGAAAATTGAGAATGAATACTGCTTCAACTATAATTTCTTTTTCAGTACGATATGTCAAGCAATTCTGAATGACTATTAATAAGTATTGTCTAGATTTAGAATTTTTTCTCCATTTTATATCTGTCAGGTCTGGCCACAGGCTTATACTAATACATATGGCTAAGGCAAGTACTTCAATTAGTTAGGTGAGTAGATACTCGTGTTGATATACATCCAGAAAATTTTGGGATGTATAGCATTTCTGCTGTGATTTGACAGCATACCAACCCTTGGACCTACCTTTTGCATCGGTTTTATATCTGAAGATATTCAATATCAAGTTAGTTTTTGTAGGTCAGAAATATATTTCCAAATTTCTATTCGATACCATTTACACTACCACTTTTCGCCATTCGATGAATTAATTATTAGTGTGGCTGTGCCATTTCTAATTTATAAGTATGTGAAGGATAAGACTTATAATTAAGCATTCATATTATTTGATGTTTCTTACTGGGTATTTAGTGGTTCAATACCAACAGAAAATGTTATAATATATTACAATATAAGACTCAAATAAAAGTGTACATAGGGTATGCTATTTATTTACAGGACAAAATTACATATAATACATAGTACTAAGTTAATCAAGTATCAATGACATTATCACAATATCATTAATACATAGTACACAACAGAATAATGAAATACTAGTTCACATAAAGGAAGATATAATTAACTGTTCCTACCGTGACTTGATCTTGCTGAAGTCAATTTTGTCTACAACTTTTCCTCCCCATATCAATTACTCTGATTGAATCAGTTTATCTAACAAATCTTACTTGTTTTGGATTTATTTGAAACTGGTGGTACAAAAAAGGAGAATGAAGTTGGGGGAACGTCCATTCTCAACTTCCTACTATTATCTATCTACCTTTGTTTTTCCCACATTTCTTGGACAAAGTGAACCTACAAAAAAAATTGAAAATTGTACTTCTAAAATATAGAAAAGCTATCAGCCAGACAAATATGTAGCAAAAACACATAAAAATACAGCACGAAAAATACAACCTCACAGAGAAAACAGTTGTTTGTAGGAGTTCAGTTTTCCATACCCATCTTACTAAGCCATTGCTTCCTCCTGATTAGATCCCTTGGTGAATTTTTCATCTGAAAACCCTTTTCGGTAGAGATTGTACATTTTACATATGCACAACCAGGTATAATGATGGTAAATGTAACTGAAAATGAAATAAAGGAAATTGTCAGCTGATTGAAGAGTAAAAGAAGTAGCCTAATCTAATTAATAAATTAAGTTGATTAGGTTTGAAAACTCATCTTAATCAAAATAGGCAAAATGTGGATGAATAGGTACCATTGAACAAAGAAGTCAATAATCCTTGACAACCACACTAAATAGAGATAATATCATAAATTGAATTGACAAGACTTTGTATTGTCTATGCACAAAACAAATGAGCTGCATTATTTGACAAAACATGGTGTGTTGTCGCTATACTGTATTAATAGTCTAGCGTCGTTCGTCTTCGTGGCTCATCTTGAAATTGCGAAATACGGACGTGGAGTGGGAATAAATCAACAGAGAAATTTATGTATTATTTTTATTATGAAACTATAAAAATAAACAGATATTCTTTGGTTCTATCTATTTGATTACCACTATTCACGAACTAATATTTTAAAAATATTAATTATTCTTTGGCTCAACGAACGAATGTAAAAACAAAATAAAAAAATTGAACAAAAAATTAAAAATAAACACAACTACAAACTAAAAAAACTACCACATTTTTTATCACATCCAACTGTTCAAAAACAGTATCATTTGATTATTTTTTGGCTATAACCTGTTTCTTCGAACATTTGAAATTCAACCGGCTTTGGAAAAGAGTCTCTCTTCTCAAGGATGTTGCTGGTATAATTAAATATTTTATATGCAACGCATATAATTCAGGCAGCATGAATGTATGTCTTTCCCAGAACTCTCAGGGATTACTGGAGCTTTCACAGTGAGGCAGTTGGGAGTACTGTCGTAAACAGAGAGTAGATATGGTAGCAGGTGTTGTTTTTGTTTTAGCTTCTTCAACTTTGTCTTCAAATTAAGACCAAAGGGTCAATGGGTCTCTAATGGCATCAGTTGTTTCTACTTGTGGTTGGTGGCTGTGTTTCTGGCGTTCTCTTCAAGACTAAAAACAACTAGGGTTCAGAAACGTACTTTTAGCTCCAAATTTGTTTGCTTCAAGTTACCCTAATCGCCTTGAAGTAACATCAATCATCAGTTATTGGTTTTATATTCCTTAAGCTGAGTTGCATACCTCGGTATTATTGTTGACATGATGATGTACTTTTCTCCAGAAAGTCATTAATTAAAGAGGCTTTAGTATGGGTCTTCAATAAAGCTCCAAAACATTGCCAAAACCGAACTCCATCTGGTATCCACTGCTTGTTTGACTTTAAGCAATCGAAGACCCGTTTGCTGTTGCCTATTCTTAAGCTTACCTGTGGCAAGACCGCTATGTTTGAAATAGGCAACCTAGTTTTTGCATTTGTTATAAGTATTTTCAACTGCTCGTTCCCATTCAATACCTCTTTCAAAGATAGATTTAATGTGTGTAACACATGGATGGTGTTATTCCCTTAAATGTTCAGCTATCGCATTTTTCATGTATGCCCCATTATCTGAAATAATTGTCACGATTTTTGTGTCTAGTTCCCATTCTGTAATAATGGTCGATAAATCGTCAGCTATATTCTTTCCCGTATGGTGTCCGGAAGTCATTTCTTCTGCTCCTAGAATTCGGGAAAATAGTGAGCCGTTATGTACAAAATAGCACTTCAGGGATGAATATGACATATTGCTATCTGATTGCCATATATCCGTGGTCAGAACAACGAATTTCAGATCCTGTAGCAGTGACTTCGGTTTTGTGACTTCTTCTGAATACATTTCTGAGAAAAGCTTGTTAAATGGAACATATCTGCTGGGAACTACGTATAGCGGATTTAAATGTTGGAATTTTGCACAATGGATAAGGGTAGGAAATCCTCAACTTTCAATTTTAAACAATTAATGACAATAGATGATATCTCTATAAAGTTATAAGTAATTTTCTAGTCAAGGCAAGTAGAATTTAAACCCATGTTAATTTCCTAATATCATATTTTATTGGAATCAATTAATATCTTGTTTGTCAGTATTGTAACAAATTGAATTCAAGTAATTAGATAGAAATTAAACTAATTCATAAAGTTGTGTTCATATAAGTGCATAAGCGACACGATTTCCGTTAGACATATATACACGGTTATTTCGAGCTCGTGATTGAATCAATATTTTAAAGTGGTTCGTTTTGATTTATGTAGTTCTAAGTTAGATCAATCTGTAAGTGAGGAAGAGCTTCATACTTTGTCTATTATACTTATGTGCCTTAGAGCAGGATTGCTGCGAAAACACGATAAATACAACACACGTCTCATTGAATTAAGAGATTATATCATTGATCCCGTCGTGTACATCATGTTCACAAAAAAACTGTCTTCCATAGTAAGTTTGATCTCCTACGTCTTATCTTATTCATTTGGTTTCTTCTCATAAACTTCTTACGTCACCTGAGCTATCCAACATGCTGCAACTGCAATAGTGATATTAGTGGCCAGCAACGATCTGTCCAGTATGAAAAAAAAGGCAGGACTAGAATTTCTGGTTCCATGCGTTTTAATGAAACAGTATCAAGTGATTTCAAAGAAATTGTTGAAGCATTTGGTACATTCTTCGCCAGTGTATATTCTGAACCCAATAACAAAAACGATTCCAGCAATATTACAGATGTGACCAACATTAACTCATCATTCTTAAATATTGTATCGATAAGTCAACCAGTATAATATAAAGTTAAAATCTTAGTTGAATGGCTACTTTTATTAAGGCCAATAAAATAGAGAAAAAAAAAGTCAACCAGTAATTGTAACTGCTATTAGAAACCTCAAGGACAAATACACCTCTGGACATGACCAAATACCAAGCTTCTTAATAAAAGATTGTGCTTCTGTGTTCATTGTCGTACTACAGATTTTGTTCAATCTCAGTTTGAAATCCAATAAATTTCCTAGTGTTTGGAAAAAAGAAAAGATTATTCCCGTTCACAAATCTGGTGATGCTGGAAATATATTCAATTATCTTCCAATTGCGCTATTGTCTAACGTATCTAAGGTCCAAACACGTTGCGGGCGTGCGTGGAGAATTTCGCTAAACGTGTACGATTGTGTAGAGACCATCATGGACACAATTCTGAGCAGTACATGTGAATTGCAATGGCGACGGACTCACACACACGCAACACGCACACTCACATGCCCATACAACACACGAACATCCACACAGACAAACAAACAGATTTTGACGTTTGCAGCACTATCCATTACCAAATTTTAAAAACATCCCGAATAAAATTGACCTACTCTTCAACACTATCCAAATCTGCAATACAAAATAGGGGTTTCCATTTAAGATTTGAAAGTTGCCCCCTGTTCCCGCCGCCCCCGGGGGGCTGGAGGGTCGAAGTCGACGGCATCAGATGTCCCCCTCATAACCGTTATCTTTTTATTCGGAACACTTTTTGCTTCAATGCACTTCTTCAGAATTATCGCTACTTGCGGATTAAAATGGGACACCCAGTATATTAATTATTATTCAATTTATTATTACTTATATATAAATAGCACTAAAAGAAAGATGTTACCTACTTGTTAAAATTTGATGTTTTGCTATTTAAACCATTCTTTTTACTTCCATCACTATACCTAATATACTATTAAGAAAACTCTTACTGAGTTTTTATTTATTTAATAATTATAATTTATTCTTCCGGCTAGCTTTTTTATTTATTTATTTTGAATTATAATGATCCTTTTCTTTTTTATATTATTTTATGGAATTAAACACAATATTCTTTGAATGTTAAAAAATTTCTATATTTAAATCTCTATGACTCTATTTATCTCGAGTTTCTAATTTACAATTTTATTTTATGTTCTAAGCATAGAACTAGCTTTAACCTCAAAACTATTCAATATTAATAGTTGTTTACAAAATTACAAACGACAATCTTTCTTTCAGATTTACAAATAACAATACAATGGAGATATAATAAACAAACTTACTTTTAGTTTATATCCAAAAGTGTGTTTAACTATGTTGGCAATTTTCAATTTAATTCTTTTATAATTTCGTTGATGATTCACTTTTACACAATACTATGCTTTTTCACAATAATCACAGGTAACTAATTTGGATTACTTCTTCTTGAGACTCAGGAACTGTTGATAATACTTTGTTTTATCCTTTTAGATAAAACATGAAACTTTTCGATGCTTTATTTAAATTATTGATGAATGGCAATCGTTGGAAATTTCTTCTTAATTGGAGGTTATTACAGCCTTTTTACTGGATTCAGATACTTGGATAATCGTTGACTTTATATAAAACTTATTAACTTTGGTTTCTTTGAACCTATCGAAGTTTGGAATACTTTCGTTCACTGGTTTTTTATAGGTTATGAAATTTTGGTGAGTTGCAGGAGTACTTTCAGTCTACAGATGTAATGGCAAACTGAACTTCTTTACTTTCAGATTCGTTTTTATAGGCCTCCAAAACCGACGCAACTTGATGTCATAAACAACCTATGAGATGCTTTCTTTTCAAATCAAGGATGCCAAGTTAATTGTTGTAAAACTGACACAAGTCTTCATTGTTACCAGATTGACATTAGAAATTCCTATTGACCAATCAGAATTTAGTATACTTTACTTTTTGAATTATTTGAGATTTTCAACTTATTTTAATTGTTAGCGATTCCTTCTTTTTAAATTAATATTGCCTACATTTTTCCCCACACTTTGGTATAATATAACCTATGATTGGGTTATTATTAATATGATTATTCCCATATTTATGGTTTTCTTGACAGTTACTTATTCTTAAATCTAATACATACCATATTATATCAATAACATTCTTTTAACATTACATAACTCAAATTTACTAATCCTAACTTATATCTATAACATTATTCAATGTTTTGTACTATCTCATGATAGTTTTGTAATCACTTTACTTATGATTTATGATTTCGTTACACAGAACGTTTCTTCACTTTCACTGAAGTTCTTGTTTATCACTTCTTATTCTATTACATCGTTGTTTATTATGTTTTACATTGTTAATATTAATATCCTAACTATTATTTAGCTTTTATTATTGTTTTTAATTCCATAAAATATTTTTTATTTGATCTTTTCTGATTTTCAAAGTTCGGTAAGTTATTATTTTTAAATTTTTATTGTTTATGAAATGAAATCATAACAATACATATAGTATTAAAAAATGTGTTCTGGTCAAAATTTTCTTCCGGGTTTTCGAATATATCCGGTTTGAGAATTTCCGAATCGATGTATACTATTTTTGACAAGATATCTGTGTGTATGTGTTTTCGCGTGTGTGCGTGCATAATCCGTTCTGGAAGCAATTTGGCGTTCCTATTGGTCGTATGGATTTGGGTGCAGTATCTCCGTTTCGAGTGGTATTTTTGACATCCGTCTTCAGTTTATTAGATGAAATTATAGTATTCTATTGTTATAATGTCAACCGTGTTTTTTAGGTTATAAATAGATATTACACGCATATATTTAATCTGGAGATGCATCCGAAAACATCGAAGGGTGTAGATGCAGTATATTTTCTGTATTCACTCTGTGAGGATAATCATGTCAAAATAGTTTTAAACGATAACAAAAATACACTTTTTATCTTCAGGGCTCCTTTAAGAGATGCTGCATCAACGAAAAAATAGATTCTGACCGTTTTTGTAGTTGTAACTTTACAAATAATATTTTTTATTTCAGGTCTTGAAACATATCGAAAATAGCTAAAACCAGATGCTGTGCTTTCAGGTGGTGATCAAAAAGCACGATCCTGCAAGGCAAGCTGCTGTATCATGATCTTCACATTCATCTAATGATCATATCTCAGCTTCAAATGATCATATTATCATTGTATCGTTCACAAGATATGTAAGCAACTGAATATTACTTCACAATTTTGTTTTCAAAAATTAGTTTCATTGAAAATCACAACGTAAATCAGGAGCTATTTGTTCTATTAAATTAGAAATATAAATGGATATTTCACATGTTTCAATGTGAATGACTCCACATACTTCTGCTCTTCAGTCTCTCGAGGAAGCGGGATATCCAATGTTCCTTTCCTCTTATTTTAAATAATTTCATAAGGTCACTTTTTTCTTCGGACATTTTGCAAACACTATAAATGTTTGGGAATTTCATTTAAGATTACAAATGATTTGTATTAATTTCTAAGAGGGTGGTGAAACTCCAATAAAATTAGTTGTTTTCATGTTTCCACAACATGATATTTGAAAGTTGGAAGCACTTGAATTTAGGCTGGAACGCAACCTCCTTTGAAATCAATCGGATATTATTTGATTGCCAGCTATTTCCGAAAAAACTAAACGATATACATTTCCATATTTTTACTTCCTTCACTATACGTAGTATACATTTTGAGGGAAGTGTTGTAATCTGCCAAAAAAATTTGAAGTGACAGTCTATTTTATGCGTATACTCTGTGGCAGATTTTGATAGTTTATGTGACAACCTGACAACATGTGTCAGTATACAACAAGTCTCGTGATCTCTCTTCCTAGATGTATGTTTTGATTCCATGAATCCGATCTGCGGGATCGCCGTTTTGCACAGGAAGCCAATGTTCTTGTAAAGTCTGCAGCGTTATGTGTTTATCTATGAAAATAAAACCTTAACCACAACCACACATCGACAATGATTGGCATATGTTCTCACAAGTTACGATGTTCGTATATGTCGTAATTCGTAAACTTTATTCCTCATTGCCATCAAAACTAATTACATTATATTTCGTTCAGGTAAACTTTCAAAATTATTGACAAACAATCTAACTCACGGCTAACTTTCTTGAGAATATGATATCACCATACCATCATGGATTTGTCCAAATGAGATCTACGGTTACGAATCTTACTTGTTTGAACACGTATATTGCTGCTATTCTTGACAACCAGGTTGACGTATTATATACTGATTTTTCGAACGCCTCTGATAAACTTGATCACACTGACCTTCTAGGCAAGCTCATATCCATTGGATTTAGTACCTCCTTAGTAGCGTTTTATCGCTCATACCTCACCAATAGATTGGAGTTTATGCAGTATTGCGGTCAAAGATCAAATTCGTTCATCGCCAAATGCGGTGTGCCTCAAGATCCTAACCTTGGTCCTCTACTGTTCCTGTTATTTATTAATGATTTGGCTGGAACCATAATCGGAATGAAACTAATTTTTGCTGATGATTTGAAAATATGTTTAGGATTAAAGACCATAGATGAGTGATATGCACTACAAAATGATCTGGACAATATTTTTGAATGGTGCGCCAACAATGAATTAAGTCTGAATATTAGTAAATGTTGTGTTGTTAGCTTCAGTCGTAAAGTCCATCCTATTTTGTTCGATTATCTTCTAGATTCAGTAATCATCTCTCGTAATACTACAGTCAAAGACTTAGGTGTTTTATACGATCATCAGTTCACTTTTAATCTACATATAAGTGATATGTGTGCTAGAGCTAATAGAACTTTGGGGTTTGTACTTAGGCATTCCAAATATTTCAACAATTCAGAAGTACTACAAACACTATTCAATTCATTGGTTAGATCAAAATTGGGATATGCTTTACTCATCTGGAACCCTCAGTATAACTTCCAGATTACACTAATTGAGAGCATAAAACGTAAATATTTTAAATATCTCTGGTTTATAACTGCCAATATCTTTCCTAGAAGAGGTTTTGACCATCAATTATTATTATCTACTTTTGATTGTTTGACACTTGAACTGACAAGAAAAATAAGGACACAATACCCTCCATAATTTGTTGAATAATAATATTGACTGCAGTTACTTATTAGGTAAATTGAATTTTGTTGTACCTAGATTATCTTCTCGCTGCCCCTTAACTTTTTACAATGTTAGGTCTAATACAAAGGTATCATCTAGATGTCCGATATTTGTCATGACAACAAACTTTAATGTTATTTGTTCACAATGTGACATATTTTCCAATAGCATTCAGTATCTTATTAGTGTGGTCAGGTAAGGTTATTCATCTCCATGTGATTCGAAAATTTAGCCGGTTTATTTTCATTATTCCTATAAGATATTATTTTTGTTACATATTTCTTGTTATTCTTCATATTATGTGCTCTATGATTGAGATCACCTGTGGGTCATATATATAGTAAATGAATGAATGAATAAATGAATTAACGAAAAAATTCTTCATATTCATTTGGCTCCAGAAGAGTACAACCTATGTTAAATGTTGCTTGTAGTATTGTAAAAGAAAGACACTCCGAGTTACAATACTAGCTGTAGGTACTCTGCGTAGGGGTAGCTTAGAGCATTGAATTGGCTCATAGTTAGAATACAGTTGTGGAGCAATATTAAAAGTAGTACTTATGCAACAGGAGATATTTAGTTAAGGTGAGTGTCCGCATTTCGCTGAAAGGATTAGCTCCCTTCGAATCATTTTTGTGGAAGTTCCATAACACCCATATTTTAATCCGACATAGAACTCGAGTGTGTAGATTCTCTGTCCCTTACTCCTAGAATTCGAGAAGAAATCGTAATATTAGACCAACAGGGTAAGTGAATTTTGATTGCCAGAGAGAAATTGCTATATTCACTTCAATCCCGTCGGCGATATAATATAAAGTGGTTATTCAACCTTCAGATCACGCTCCGCCTGCCAATTTTATTTAGTTTATATATGTTTTTTCCAGCCATTCTGGCTAGGTTCAGTCTTCAATTTTAATTCCACTCATCGGAGATCATCCAGGGGAATAGATAGAGTATCAGGTCGTTAGGCTTGCCCCAGGTTACCTATTTTTATTCAAAATATTATCTATCAATCATCGGCGAGGTCGAACACGGAATAGAAGACTGCTCAGAGTTTGTGATAATTAGCACTCCATGATTCCAAATATCTTAAGAGAACCTGAGCTAGTACTCGCACGCTGGCCAAATGGGTAAAACGAGAGGCATTGATAACTATAGGTAATAAATATTCTTGACCCAGTATGAATTATATATAAAAATTGTCGGGAAATAAGTCGCATTAACACTTTGTTTTATATTCTCGTCTTTACGTACGTTTTGGTCTCACGACCATCATCAGAAGACTTATTATGTCAAAAAGGTTTTTTTAAAACTAATTATAGCCTAAAGCGTCCATATCGCACCAATTTCAATCAAAAAAGCCCAAGTCGTCGAAACGAACAGAACCACGAATAATAGAAATTGTACCGTCAATATTTCAAGTATAAAATATAACAAGAATTCACTATTCAGTAATATTCTTAAAATATACAAGCGCATGTTGATATAGTGTCTCAACGACTGGAGATGAAAACTATTACGTTAAGTATCTACCTTCGAACCAGATGTAACGATTTATGAGGTACTTGAAAAAGGTTGCAGACCTGTATTGGAATATTACTTTCGAGCATTCTCCCTGAAATATACTTTTAACATTATAAAGACGCATGTCGGAATTTGCAAGAGTTTTAATTAATTGAGTTAGTATAAATCTGACTTAATGTCTGAATGATTTACAAATTTGGATTCACGTTTTGTGTGAATCATCTCCAGAATAGATCTTCTATAATAATTGGTTTCCTTTCTCAGAATATTAACATTTTTGTGATCAAATTGATGGTTATAATCAAAGCAGTGTTCAACAAGGGCGGTGGAATTTCCTAACTTTTTATTTCTTGTGCTATACTTATGGCCATACATTCTTGTTTATAAATATTGTTTAGAGATTCGAGTATAAGTCCCATTGCAATCTAAACAATTTAATTTGTATACTGTGTGGGTTTGTTTATCTTTAGGTATTAAAGGTTTTGAATTGGAGGAAAATTCTCCAACACAATTAGTAGGTTTATGCGCGACATTTATATCATACTTTTTTAGAAAATTTTTAATTTTCTTTGAGGTCTCCGGAATGTAAGGTAATGTTTTATAATCATCAGTATTACCTTTTATTTTACGTATATATGAAGTTCCATTATCGATTTTGTTTATTCTTTCTTCAATGATGGGATTAAAAAACATTTTTGGGTAGCCATTCATTTCCAATGTATTACGAACAATTTTTAAATTTTTGGAAAGGTCCTCTGGGTGGGATAATTTAACCGCGCGATCTGTAAGGCTGTTTATCACACTTTTTTTATAAGCTGTTGGTGCAACGGAATTGAAATGAAGATAACGTTGACACCAAACTTCTTTAGTAAACCACGAAGTTTTTATTTTTCCTTCTGCATCATGCCTCATGTTCATATCTAGAAAATTCATGCATTTGTGCATTTCTATTTCACAAGTAAATTGAAGTTTACAGTGGAAATTGTTAAATTTATTAATCACGTACTGAATTTTATCGTTGGGAACACACATAAGACAATCATCTACATACCTTTTGAAGAATAGGGGCTGAAAATCTAATGAATTGATAATAGATTCCTCTAGGCATTCCATAACAAAGTTAGCGATAGTAGCTGAAATAGGAGAACCCATTGCTGTGCCGAAAATTTGTTTAACATGTTGCTCACCGTATTGAAAATAAGTGCATTCTGAACAAAACTGTACTGCGTTTATAAATTCAGATTGATCTAGAGATGTGTAGTTTTTGATACCTGCTCAACGTTTTTTGATGTTATTCAATGCCAAAATACTGGTATATTTGTGAATAAAGAAACAACGTCCAAAGAAACAACGTCCAAAGAAACAACGTCCAAAGAAATCAGTTGATGATTTACGGGTACGGATTGATTTTTTATAGATTCATTAAAATACCATGAGTCTCTCACATGAAATTCATTTCTTCCTATTACATTGTTGATAGATTTTGTCACAAATTTTGATAAATTGTAGGTAGGCGCTCCAATATTACTAACAATGAGTCTTGAAGTTATATCACTTTTATGTAGTTTTGGAAGCCTATAGATATAAGGTGCTTGCCCATTTTCGCAAATTAATTTATTTTTCAATTCAATAGGGATTATCTTATTATTGTACCACTTATAAATTAATTTATTCATGTTATTTTGTACTGTTGTATGGTCAGACTTCTTTTTTTTGTAAGTTGTTTCATCATTTAAAAGGTTTCCTATTTTATTTTCTTAGTCATTCCTATGCATTATGACGGTTTTATTACATTTATCCGCGTTCAAAACTAATATTTGAGGGTTAGCATCTAAGAACTCTTCTGTCTTTTTTGTATGATGATTAAAACGATTTTCTAGGCGTAGCAGAAAATCGTTTTAATCATCATACAAAAAAGACAGAAGAGTTCTTAGATGCTAAGCCTGCTTTCTGTTTATTCTTTTTATTTGTCAAGATGTTACAAATTTTGTTCCTAATTTAATTTTTTTCCTCTACATTTATATCTTATCTTTTTAGATTGAACGGTTTGATTTGGTTGAAAATTTTTTCGAAAAATTATTATGCTGACTTTGAAAAAATTGCGAAATAAAGTTCTTACCAGAAATATTCTGCGATTCTTCTCTTTTGCTAATATCTTCATCAACTTTCCATATTCCTCCAAAACTCTAGGATGGGTGGTTGTTCCTTCCATATTAAGGCTTATATCCTTATTAAAATAAAGATTCTTGACCCAGTATGAATTATATATAAAAATTCTCGGGAAATAGATCACATTAACACTTTGTTTTATATTTTCGTCTTTACGTACGTTTCGGTCTCACGACCATCATCAGAAGACTTATTATGTCAAAAAGGTTTTTTTTTTACTAATTATAGCATAAAGCGTCCATATCGCACCAATTTCAATCAAAAATGCCCACGTCGTCAAATCGAACAGAACCACGAATAATCGAAATTGTACCGTCAATACCGAAAATATAAAACAAAGTGTTAATGTGACCTATTTCCCTAGAATTTTTATAGAGACATTGATAACTGTCTCCCAGGTTCCCACTTGGAGTAAACCTGAATTCGACCGGTTTTCAAATTCATATATGTACTATCATAGCCATAACCCGATTTAGGACTAACTTTCTAATCGTTTGTTGTGTTTTTATACACTACTTACATTTTAAGTTCATCCAATATATATTCATCATTCAATTTGATTAATGAGTTTGATTGGTAATTCATAATCACCTGTCAGCGAATACGACCTTCACGATGTACGCTTGAATAGATATAAATATATGATTGTACGGCGGTCTCTGGGAAGGGCTCAAGACAACGTAGTCAGAAACATCTTGCAGGTGAGCTGAATTATACACCTAGTGGTGGCAGCCTAGGAGAACCTTGAGGGTATGCCGATCAACTAAGATTTTTGATACCCTAGCAGGTTTCAACAAACAAGTCTCAATTGGCTCTACCTGAAATAATAATACACAGCAGACTGTTACAAGTGATGTATCAGCTGTGAGATAGGCTTTCAAACCTATTCACGGGCCTGAAAATGAAATTTGTAGTTGACAGAAGCATTAAAGCTTCAAAAATCAGAAATTTCGAGAGTGGGGTTATAACTTGTGGATGTGTTACTTGTTTGGAAGTAAAGGCAAAGTAGTCCAGGCATTCAAGGAGGAAAATCGTTGATTTTTGTTCGAATTTTCGCGAGGTCTGATTTTTGTGTATTCTTATGTATTTTGACACGTTGAATACGATGATGTAGTTTAAATTTGGATTAACCCTGTGCTCGAAAAACTGTGACCATTTTTTAGACCCACAAATAGCCATTTTTCAATTTTTTGCGTTTTTAAACAAGACTACTCGTATAACCAAACTGTATATAACCTATATCGGGTCTTTGATGAAATCTTTACTCAATAAAGGCATCCTATATTCTTTTGGCACAGCGACGATACGGGTTTGAATACATTCCGGGCTCAGATAGAATAAGGTCGGTATTTATCGATTTGCTATCACCGCGATATATTTTGGATATAGACTGAATTAAGTTGAATTTATCGAATCGCTATCGTAACAGTACAGACAGACTATAGAATCGCTATACAGTGTACATATCAAAAGCAATAATAATAATAAAATAAATAATTATTACCTTATGGAAACTACCGTACCGTACCATACCCTCTTCCCTCCTCCCATAAACTTGTCGAGTAGTAGACTGTTTGGTGCGCCTCTTTGTTTTACGCGCGGCGGTGGACAGAACCAGGTTGCAAGGTGTTTTAGACCGAAAGCGAGAGAACGGCTTGACTTTTTACGATCGCCGCTTCTGTATGAATATGATAGGAAATTCAAGCAGACGGCGACATCCCAGTTCCTAGTATTCTAGTGTCTGTTCAAATGAGTAAGAATTTGAAAGGAAATCAGTACAATGTTTCTTATAAAGTGTAGGCTTTGATATCTAGAATACGGGTTGGTGAATCTGTATCAGTATTCAATATACATATAAATCAATTTGGAGAAAAGAAGGCATTCCTACAAAATTAACATTAGAGGCACGGTTCATAAGATACCTATTTAATCTTTAATAGGAAGACTTTTGAACTCGACTAACCAATTTTTGGTGAAAGGAATATGTTTGCAGATACCCAGAGGGGGTTTCTTCCTGGGAATACTAAATATGGGACACCATACATTTTATCTGTTAACAAAACAACTTTCCACTAAATATACATACAAATATTTATTAACTTTCATAAATGGCTATTTCAGATTTTCCCTAAGCATTCAACTCCATAAACATATGCAAATACCAAATGACCAAATTATACCTACCAATCCTGAAATTAATTAGTATTGACTAAAAAACTTTAATATTCGCGTTCCTCAGCTACGAATAACTGTTGAGAATATTTTAACTGGAAGAACCAAAATATAAACAAAATAAATAGAAATGTTTGGATTGTTGTGGTACGTGTGGTGGTACGTCGAAGCAGTATTTGTATATAAAATAATGCATATATAGCACACATAGAAACAAAATTTATAAAATTGTATCTTCTTATCAAACAGTGCTATGAAAAAAATATTTGATTTTATTAAAATTCATAGAATGATAATTTAATCAGGTTGTACCCGCCCAGGATATTTTACAAGATTCAAACAAGATAAACAAATAAATATAAATGTTTGGATTCTGGTGGTACAAGTAGTGGTACGTAGAAGCAGTATTTGCATATAAAATAATGCATATATATCACATAGAAACAAAATTTATAAAATTGTATCTCATTATCTAAACAGTGCTATGGAAAAATCAAATATTTGATTTTATTAAAATTCATGGAATGATAATTTAATACGATTGTACCCGCCTAGGATATTTCAAAAGATTCAAACGAGATAAACAAATAAATAGCAATAGCACAAAGAAACAAAATTTTAAGAAAGAATTCGTACTTTCCGATTAGGTTTAGGAAAGCAGCTGGAAGAACTTTCTCGTTTTTTCGATGTGAGCCGTTGCGATTACCATTTTAAGTTGCGAAAAATTTTCATTTTTATGAATAACTTCACAATGTTTATTCTATATTTTACACATTCTGAACTATCATTGTCTGTAAACCAACCGTGATGAACATTTAGCGAGTTTAAAATGGAGTTTTCGGAATTTTGTGCAACATTTGGTCCGCATTTATATATATCGAAGAGAGCATTAAATTTTGAAAATTAAAAAGTTGCAATGTTACAAAACACTTCCGTTGGTCGTTTCAGAAATTCCGCACTCGCAGAACATGAGTAATCTTCATTCAAGAGAAGAAGTTCATTTCCTTGAAGTATTTCACAACTGTTTTGAGCAGTTTCACTTCACAATATTTACATTTTGTTCTTCTCAGAATGTTATTTACTAGATAGCCAGCAACATAAACATTGGAACATGTCTCCAGAGTAATATTTGTAGGCTCTGCATCACCTATGCATTCATCTGGATACCAATCACTCTCAAATTCATTTTGTGGCACATCATTGTCATTGGCTTTGTTCGGATTAATTATTTCCTTTTCTCCACTAAAATCACAGGAATCTGATTTTTCAAGGTCCAACATGTCGCCTTCGTCCACCTCACAATTTCCTGCGTTTGCAGCCATTTGAAGCCTTATGTTCATGTTGTGTTGAATTGAAATGCGGCATTGTCGTACAGTAGGTGTGGGGTTATAACCTCCCCGTGTTCTGATTACAGAAAAAAAAAGTTCCAAGGGGTCTTGAGTCAAAAAATTCGTCAATAAATAATTTATTTTCTTCTCTTCCAAAGAGGACCATAATAATAGAATTGCCTTAATAGTCCATAAAAAGCCGTTTAGGCAGTAACTATTATTACTCCGTTTCTCGCCTTCGAAAACTTCTACATTTTGAAAATATACTAGAGCATTAATCAAAACTTTCTCAGGTAGATCTTGATGAATAGATAAGGCTCTCTTATGAGGATTCTGATCTTTCAACACTACTATTTAAAGCATCAAATATATGATTAATATTTTCACTAAAATCTGCAGTGTCTAGTATTGTGGAACTATTCACCTGTTTCGTTTTATCTGCAGTGATCATTGTTGCAGCAACAGTATGTGAAAAAATGTGTGTTCCTAATTTGACTGCCATTTTCTGAAAATTTGTGGGATAAATATGACTTTCCGTAATTTTGATCATTGCTCTGGAAGTTGGACTAGTTTGATCGAGAGTGTGGATTTTGATAATGTCAGACCAAGAAACGCGCTTTTTGTTAACAATAAAAGTCAATTTTGGATTCATGAAATTATTACGTAAGCTTTTTATCAAATGAGGTGCATCAAAACATGTAAATACTTCTTGACTATCCACATCAAGAACAGGATTATCTTTTGTAGCACCCAACAAAGTTAACGCTCTTCTATTATTCGATCCCTGATCACAGACCAGTACCTGGGGATTGAATGACATATTACTTAATGCCCTTATCACATCGATGATGATGTGCTGCAATGAAACACTTTTCACGGGACCGGAAGAAGTGTAGTAACAAAGGGGTATCTTCCCATTATGAAGAAGACGACGAATGAAAAATACGACAGCTGTGTCTGCTAATTTTTCCTCTCGGTGTAACATCCCAAGATCCTGGTAACCTTCCACGTTGTCTTCAGATTCATTGTAATTGTTTTTTCAGAACAATCTCATCACACATCACAATACACATCTTCTCACGATCGGTCATACATTTTGCTTTCAAAGAAAGTTTATTAAAAGTGTTGTTTTCAATCCAGTTTCAAATTGAACACTTTTACGCACGTTTGGATCACTCGAACAGATGGGAGAGATAGTTTCAAGTTATTCGCCATATACTTACATGCACATAATTCATAATATAAGGAAAGAGCTAATTGTTTTCCAGCTAACAACCATTTCGAATTTCGGCCATGGTGTAACGGGTTAGCAGTTTCCGGTTTTGTGAAGAACTCTGTAATGAACAGATAAGATTTCTTTTCGGATGTGAATCTTGTCCGATGATATCTCAGTGACATCTTGCGTTCAATAACATCGATTATTGAAATGAGTTTCCGCAGATTCGATAGCGCGACTATCGTGTGGGGGGAAGATATCAGAACGGAAACCTGAAGC
This sequence comes from Endomychus coccineus, assembly GCA_958510875.1. Taxonomy (NCBI): domain Eukaryota; kingdom Metazoa; phylum Arthropoda; class Insecta; order Coleoptera; family Endomychidae; genus Endomychus; species Endomychus coccineus. The sequence continues at coordinate 56,505,567 of OY294070.1, read as the reverse complement.
GGTCATTGTCGTGACAGTGTTGTACTAGGTAAGTTGATTTTCAATAATTTTCTGTTTTTTAATCATTTCCTAAATTTGGCTACTGAAATATAACTAACCTCAGGGACCCTTTCAATTTGATCTGTTCTGTAATTAGAATTCTGGATGTTTAGTCCCTGATTAGGTTATTTTTCAGTGGAGGTAATTAACTCCGTACCTTACGACACTGCGCGCAATCAATTTGCTTTTAGCATATTTCGATCATAATCTTTTTCATCTTTGCATAAATATTTGTAATGTTTATACGTAGACAATCTAAAGAGACGTAGGCAGATTACCGTGATAGTATTTTCTTTTTCCCTTTGTGATTAACTCCACATTTAGCACGTGGTATTTTTGAGTGGTTCTTTTGAATCGCCATTTTGTAGACCTGGTTCATGAGAACGCAGGGTATGTCTTATCAGACTTGAAACGTGCAATAATTATTGTGCGGGTATCATAAAGTAGGTATATAATTACTGCTTATTGAATACGTCATAATCACGTCTGCTACGCTCATTCAGAGTTTAGTATAAATTACAAACATCAATTTTTATGTGCAATTTAATTCAAGTAATCCAGATTTGTGCTAATTGACAAATTCTAACATTCCAATTATTATTCTTTCAGTTTCAATTTAATTATTATTCTTATAGTCACATTTTAATTATTTGCTAATTTAAGTATCAATTGTAGTAATCTAATCCTTTTTATTAATTCAGATTATTGTTTAACTCGATATCTCTTCAAGATTTCAATATTGTAATAGTGTTTTTACAATTTGGAGAGATAACATAATCAGTTCTGGAATTGCATGGCTGTTCCGATTGATTGTGTTGCTTCTTCCTTTGAGCTTAGGTCAGATTCTGTTCGTTTTTTGAAATTACAGGGTAAGAACAACTGAGGCGCCTCTCTTCTTTTTCTCGAGACGGTTTAGTGAATTTCCTGGCCCGACCGATTTCCAGTTCCATCAAGTTCCAAGGAGGGTAACATTTTTAGTTTGAATAACCATATTTCCACCTCTCTGATTCATGTTCTACATCTGAATTTGTATTTCACTAATTTTTTATAGAACCCATTTCGAGGTTCGCTTTAAATTCTTTATATTTGTTCATTTTTTTTCCTCCAATTAAATAATTGATTTCAAACGTTAATTCATATATACACTTATTTTTTTTGATTAAACTACTACTAAACTCTGAATGAGCGTAGCAGACGTGATTACGACGTATTCAATAAGCAGTAATTAAATACCTATTTTATGATACCCGCACAATAATTATTGCACGTTTCAAGTCTGATAAGACATACCCTGCGTCCTCATGAACCAGGTCTACAAAATGGCGAATCAAAAGAACCACTCAAAACTACCACGTGCTAAATGTGGAGTTAATCACAAAGGGAAAAAGAAAATACTATCACGGTAATCTGCCTACGTCTCTTTAGATTGTCTACGTATAAACATTACAAATATTTATGCAAAGATGAAAAAGATTATGATCGAAATATGCTAAAAGCAAATTGATTGCGCGCAGTGTCGTAAAGTACGAAGTTAATTACCTCCACTGAAAAATAACCTAATCAGGGACTGAACATCCAGAATTCTAATTACAGAACAGATCAAATTAAAAGGGTCCCTGAGGTTAGTTATATTTCAGTAGACAAATTTAAGAAATGATTAAAAAACAGAAAATTATTGGAAATCAACGTACCTAGAACAACACTGTCACGACAATAACCGCTTCAGATTTCCGTTCTGATATCTTCCCCCCCACACGATAGTCGCGCTATCGAATCTGCGGAAACTGATTTCAATAAGCGATGTTATTGGACGCAAGATGTCACTGAGATATCATCGGACAAGATTCTCATCCGAAAAGAAATCTAATCTGTTCATTACAGAGTTCTTCACAAAACCCGAAACGGCTAACCCGTTACAATGGAAAACTTGCATGTTAACGAATGTTCTTATAGCATTACTCTCAAATCTCATGATTATTCTATTTGTGAAATTTTTGCTCTTGTTTCAGTCTATATGTTTAAGAATACCTAGCTTTCGAATTATATTTCAACTTTTTTATCTTAATTGTTAATGCCCTAGTCTTTCTTTGTAGCAATGATTCTGTTTTGGAAGGCATTGCTAACAAACGTTTGCTCACTCTACTGCTGAGAGTACTGCTAGATGCGGATTTTCGGAAAGTACGTCCTGTAGTTGGAGAATCCTTCACAAAATCGATGATTACATCCTCTGAGTTTGAAGAAGCAATGGACGTGGTACTGATTTGACGTGCAATTTTTAAGCGTATGTCTTGAGACTTGGTTCCGTTGGTAGGTTTGTTGAGGTAACAAAAGGACGTGGTTCCCCTTTAAGAAAGATTATTAATTTTAAGAATAATCATAAAAAACTGTGAAGAATTTTCAAATCAAGATTCGAATAAATTTTGGATAAACGATATCGCGGAAATGTTATGAAGGTACAGTCGTTATTTCAATAATCTATCATATATATACTTATATATATTTTAATCATACATCTGATAATATTCTCCAATTAATTAAGTAGGCGTATGATTATTGCAACGTGTCAAATAGTACTTTATGAAAGGTTACCCAGTTTATAAATTTCCGTACTTTTGGAACCAGACCAAAATGATGGGGTTGGTATAACGGAGAACCATACCAATTTAACTACTCAAACCATTGAGAGGTATATTTGAAATCCTACAAAATAAATATTAAAGGCTATCATTGCCAATTTACTAGGCATAAATAAACAATGTTATTGATAATCTATTCGAGATGATGAAATAACTTTAGTAAATATAAAACAATCCTGAATTTTATTAATCACTATAGTTTATTTTCATCGGATAAGCTGAAAATTTCATGATTTTGAAATACGACTGTCCTAAAACTCACTGCTGTAGATCCAGCGTTAGTTATTTATACCGCTGACAAAGATGTCCAAATGGAATGAGAATAAGAACTTGACTTACCTTCGGTATTATATTTTATGGGCACTGCAGTACAGCACAACAATTTGCGTTTTCGATTAGTGTTAATACACTCTGGTGAGAAGTGTTCCTCACAAATCCTTTTACAGTTTAATTTCTCAATGTCCATTAAGAAGATTTCAATGTTTCCACAATTATTTTGCCACTCTTTTGTTCTTTGAATATCGTTCACCGGAAATTTGAAAAAAGTGAAACCATTACGTGATCGAATATTATTGTCACAATAAACATAACAACAACTATTATTAGATACCGAAGTCATTATTAGAACTGATATGAAGGCACAGTAAATCTATAATAGCGTTGATTGGAAGTATAACTTTCAATCCACGGCAATAGTCAAGCTTAATAAGCGTGTGAACATAGAATGCACGAAACGTATCAGCGAGCTCTGAACCTCAGGGCAGTCGCTGGCAGACTGAGTCTCTCGGTCAGCTCAACCGTTCCTCGCCATCTAGATCTCGGTCAGCTTTTCGTTTATGCTAAAATGCACGAGCGTTGCGTATCTTCTTAACTCTTTCAATCAACGTAATTGTTTAGAAATTTTTAGTTGTCGTGTTCCTTACCTTGTTGAATGCATTGGGATCCCGGTGGGGTGCGAACCTACGAACCTTCGACGCCGATCTACAGTTGCAGTGCAGTTTTGGTTGCTTTACTCTATCGTCTATCTCGCCTTGTATAAAAGTTTTGCTTATTGTGTATTTATATTCACGTAGAGAAGTAGTTCTATATTTTAATCAAATTGTAATAATAAAATGCCGAAAACTAAAAACTAAATTTGCCGTCGTTGGGAAGTGCGAACTGATACGGTTAGAGGATATCAAACTCTCCGACTTAAGACATTTGCTGGTAGGAAGGATTTTATTATAGGGGGTATCGATTATTGAATATACTCGATGAATTTGTTTTACAGGAACCCTGGTTCAAAATACAAAAGAAACAAATAATGTCATTACTGCCGATCATTCTACAGGCAATGAAATTTCTGGAGAAAATTCAACGAAGATGTATGTGATACAGTCGTAGATACATCAGTTTCATCTTCTGATGATAACGTCGATGAAGAAGTTGGTGAGCAGGTATCAACTCAAAAGTTATTTTCCGATGAATTACGTGAATGGGCAATAAATGGGAATATTGAATTATCCCAAATTTCCAAATTATCACGGATTTTGGTCTAAGATGAGAATCATATTGAACTGCCATTGGATGCAAGGACATTATTAATAGAAAGTGGATTTCTGTGGAATGGAATAATTCATCCAGTTCAATTAAAAGCAATTGTATGTGATGCCCCAGCCATGGCTTTTGTAAAAGCTATCTAGAGTCATGGTAGTTATTACTGTTGTTCAAAATGTTATATAAAAGGTGAACGAGTGTTGTATTCTGGAAATAAAACGGAAATAGTTTACCCTGATCTTCATTCTGAACCGAGAACACAGGACCACTGCTAAGAAAAAAGCATAGGGTATATAGGCCTCCGGTACTCTATTCTCCATCTCTGTGAGTTAATTTTGCAAACACCGAATAACTTAACCTCAGATTAACAGTTCCGCGCGTCAGTTCCGTATGGACAAAGCAAGTTTTGGTAGAGATTTACTACAGAAAACAGAACATAATATATAGCACAGATATTATACCTATTGTGTGTCTATACTGAAGTGTTATCTCGTCTATATTCTAGTGTTACTAATGATGTGCTATAAATGTGGAAATATTACTATCGATTACATAAGGAATCAATACCTCTGTAGTATAGAATAACTATAGCCATTTACATATATGACATATCTACTTAATAAAGTAGTGACTTATTTTTCATAAGACGATGATGTTTCTATCGCAAAACTTTACAGGACCTATATTGACGTGTGTCGATAGTATAACGATACTTCACATGTGCTATAAATGTAAATCGTATATTATATACAGGGAAAGTATATACAGATATTGCTTTATAATCGAGATACAGATTAAATAGAGAAAATATCTGTAAAGGAAATATTTTAATACGCCATATAGTTGAAATCTTTATCGAAAATTCTATATAGAATATACTCCAATATATATAGTACACAGAAACTCGTATCGTTTGGTTATACGGGTATGAGTTGTATGGGAAAATGTTTGAGCAACAGTTTTTGGAAAAAATAAAACGCGATTTTTGGCTCTGGTCCGAAGTCGATTCGAGTTTGTGAGCCCATGATAGGGCCAATTTAGTGTGTTCTTTAGCACTTTGTAAATTTGAGTATATGTCAAAGAGTATTTTTTTTTCATATTCTGTTTCAGGTGACCTACCTTATTTTTTGATGCCAAAATCGGCAAAATCCGTATTTCACGAATTTCAGACGAAATACTTACGATATCGATCCAAAACCATTTGATTTGGTCCAAAGACATAACTTTGGCGCCATTTTGAACATTTTTGACCACCAGAAAATTCAAATTTTTTGAGGTTAGAAATTTTCCACGGAATCCAAATTCCATGTTCTATTAGAGATTTTCATAACGAGTATTTTGAGTCCAAGTAGATCAATTTGAGTGGAGTAGAAATGAAGCCATCCTAATAAATGCGTTTGGGCCTCCAGAGGGCCCTATTTTGGTCCTATCGACAAAGTCTTGACGCAAATTACAGAGAAATGCATCGGCTATTTAGGTTTGAAACAGAGTACGAAGATTCGTCCACAATTCCAAGTTATAACGAATTTCATCATAAAAAACTAGCGCGGAATTTCATTTAGCAGCAACAAGCGATGGTCGGAACAATAGAATGCACCCGCGAAATTATACTTTTTAAAGATTTCAAAATGCACCTGAATTCTTATAATCGTTTCGTGTGAATGTATGAGTGTATGTAAACGTGTGGTGTATATGTGACCGTGACACGATGTCATTATAGGGTGGTACATAACAAATTTCAACAAAAAAACTAAGATTAATAAATAATTTTGTTTTTATTCACATTCATATTTTTTTTCACATTTCATATTTATTAAACAATTATCTATATGACTAATTATTCACAAATAACATAAGTTTTCATTATCACTGTCAGCATATATTGCTAATGCTGTATATTGTCATTATTGATATACGGATCAGCGTGATCCGCTTCATCATCTAAGTTTGATAAAATTTGACCTTCGCAATTGTCATTGATAACTGTGTAACGAAGCTTACATTTCGAAAGATTGTTTAATTTAGATCAGGCAATAAATTCGGATGTTACGTGTAATTTCAGTTTGAACAGTTCATTATTTCAATAGATATGAATGAATTCCGAATGTGTATTCCGTGATTGTCACTTTGCTAAATCTCCGTAATTTCAAATAAGTATAATTATTCAAATAGATGAATCTAATTCATGCCCGTTCAAAATTGCATTTCATTCCGATGAAAATATGTTGCAAAAACAGGGGTCTGGCCAGTTAAGACACCAAACTTTGTGCAGCCTTATGTATGAAAAGGGCGAACAACCTAAAAACTCCGATAACACTTGTTTACTCCGCCGGGAAGAACTGGTGTGATATCATGAGCGCGAATTTTAGATCTAAAAAGTAGCGTCACTTTTAACCATTGTTCGGGGCATAAGTAAAAACCATTGGCACAAAAATAAGGATTTGGTGGAGCAGACCTGTCCAGAACCTCGGAAAACATATAAAAGCCGTGACAGCCGAAAGATCGCTCTCTTGTGTTTTTGATTTTCAATTAGTAAAGTAGCTCTCTAGTGTTTTGAATTTATTCGAGTGTGAGTCAGAGATTTAAAAGCTGTGAAATAACAATAGTGTTCCGTTTGTGTGTGTGAATTTTACAAAAAGGTAAATGATAGCAAATAGTTTATATTTTTGAGCATTACGATATATTGATTTCCGTAATTTATGATTGTTATTGTAATTGGTAAACGTTTGTACGATACCTGAATTCCGTAGTATTCAGTAATTTGAATTGGTGAATTTGAGTTTATCCTAGTCATAGGTCGAATCGCGCACGATTTGAATTCGCGCGTAAATTGAAATATTCAAGTAATTGTGTGGTGCGTACAGAGTGTGTATGTTTGAACGACAGGGGCGTCTTTGGTATATTTGTGCACACTGTGTCACTCCAGAAGTATAAGTATATCCTAAGACGACCAAACCACCAACGGCTTGTGCACACTGTGTCACTCCAGAAGTATAAGCTGGGGGTGGTTGTGTGATTGAGAATCGTAATAATTCCCTTAATACTATGAGAAGTCCTCGGCCGTGAATATAGGGGTTATTGCAGATGTGATAGTTAGGGTTTGTGCACACTGTGTCACCCCGGAAGTATAAACCCTAATTGTCTAGATCCTGAATCTATAAAGTGTATAAAATCTAACACTGTCACACAATTACCAGGTACTCCGTGAAAGTTAGTACAAGGGTGGGTGAGATGACAGAATAAACTCAATTAGAGTAATTAACCGAAACATAGTAAAATCTGATATCGTACAATCGGAAAACTAGTGCAAACAATATTTTCCGAACCAACCGAATTAATAACCGAATATATCGTAGTGTGATTTGAACTTTTCATTTATTAGTGCTGCTATCTAAAATTTACCGAATACCACTCATTACGCTGAGACCTGTTTGATTCGTACTTTTCCGCAAATTGATCATTCTGAATCATTCATCAACCGATCCCGTACCGCTGAATTAAATTTAGCGACCGAACTTATCGTAGAGTTGACTTCTTGAAAGAGTTTTCATTTACCGTTTGAGCTTCATTACATTTTCCGTCTGGGTGTAATTTTGTGAAATAATACCGTTCAATTGCATTTAAATTGATTATTCTGAAAGTGTACTTGTTAAAATCATTATATATTTTAAAATTTGGAATTCCCTGTTTTATTAAATTATTTCTGCTCCATCTTTAACGAGCTAAGTTATAACCAGTTATCAATTGTAATTAAAGCCTACAATTTCGATACTGTTTTCTGCTCATTGGACTCTGGTTATACTTCACTGTAGCTACCCTAGGGACAAGGCTATCTATAGATAACATAGTAACACGCCTTGTGGTGAAGACCCTAGCAGAAGTCTTCAAAAAGGAGTTAACCTTTGGGAAAAATCTGGCGCCCGAGGATTCGAAGCTTACCGCAGTAAGCAATTCACCGAAAAGCGAGAAGGTCACGTTATAAAATGAAGCTCGAGCAGGCACTTTTGAAAATTAACCGAGAGGGAATTTTGTTTTTTTGATTCCGAAAAATGAAATGTTGAATAATTTATTGCAATTGAACCGGTAGTCCGTTTTGAATGAAATTTCAGATATAGTGTGACATAAAAACAAGCTTCAAGACCCCGACGTTTCGAATACGTTTTCGAAACATCCCCAGGAGTTTGTTTTTGAGTTTTGGAAATTTGGAAAAGTTTTGACAGAAACTTGTTCCCCGTGCTCACCAAGGTTGTTTGGTGAAATTAGTTTTTCGATCCGCCCCCCGTTTCAGGGGAAACATCAAGTTCCTAACAGAGAATCTGACTCAAAAATCGATTGTTCCGTGAGGTGTAGAATTGTTAACTACACCTCAGTGTTAAGCCCTAATTTTGATTTTTGCCCATATTTTGCCCTTTGATTTTCCCAGTCAACCTTGACCCTGATTGGGCGAGTCATAGCTCTTTTCCAAGTAAATCGATACCAAGGAAGCCGTTGGTAACATTTTTGGGCGGATTGGCCCAACCGTTTTGGAGTTACCTCCAGAAATCAAAGTTACGTTGCCCAAATTGGGGCAAGTGATTTGATTGCTCCTGCCTTATTGGAAGGAAGGTGTGGACTGATTTTGGTTACCGCACCCTCTTCCGTTACCTACCCCTGAGAAAAATAATTTATTTTGGGGTTGAAAATTTTGATTTTGAATTGGATTGTAAAAATGGAGTTCCCTGGGTATACAGGTGCTATACCTAAGGTGCCGCAGCCTGCGCCTACCAGTATGGAGGAAATGACAGCACAATTTGACGAAATGGCGAAATTCTGCTCTAATAGCGAGGATAGCCAGACTGAGACTACGGAAGTTGATTCGAAAGTCAATTGGATTTACTTACTGAAGAAAGCACAACTTCAGGAAGTGCTGGCCAATCATGATATTGACCATAATGGATCCGCCGAAGACTTACGCCGTAGGTGCGTAAAGGGGGTCCGTAAAGGAATAATGCGCCCTCCGCGTGGAATGTTGGAAAAGATTGCCAGTACCATGGCAACGCTAACCAAGGCTTTGACAACCGAAGTGGCACTAAACACAACACCGACTTTTAGTCCTTCGGGGGTTCAATCAAGACCGGCAATAAGGAGCACACCGAGGATACAGCCGTCGTATTGGTCAACTACGTCCACTACGAATACAGTAACGTACACGAACACTGTGGTAATGAAGGCACCACCGATTCAAACGCCGATCTATTCTTCCCCGCCGAATCCTATAAACCCTCCGATTTATAGGACCACGTCGTCAGATGTGACACCGGCGTGGATGCAAGGACCGACCGTTCCGCAATTACCGATGGTTCCACAGTTACCATTTGTTCCACAAGCCCCTAAGGTTCTGCAGGTACCATTTGTTCCGCAAGCACCTGCCCAATATGTTCCTGTTACTGTTATTCCGCAAGGGTACAATATTCCGTTCAGTCATGTTCAGCATGTGCCTGGATATAGTTATTCAGCTCCGGGTAGTGCTCCGCGTCTGAATCAATACAGAATTCAATTCAATGGAACGTCAGATCCCGCTACGTTCCTGGAACGCCTAGATGAGATAGCTATGCAGCTAAATACACCGAAAGACTCCTTATTGTTATCGTTACCAGAAGTTTTGGATGGCACCGCACTATTGTGGTATCGGAATAATCGTAGCCGCTGGGCTACGTTTGCCGATTTCCAAAGAGACTTCACCCTATTTTTCATGGATGCCAATTACCACATTGATCTGGAAGTACAGATCAGCCGCAGGCATCAACGCATGAATGAGAGCGCAGCTGCATACGTTGTGGATATGCAAACACTGATCAGGAGACATGGTGCAATGACCACAGAACGGGAATTGTTCTGGTTGCACCGAAATTTATTGCCGGAGTATAGGCAATTTATCCGGTAAGGGACTTTTAACGACGTGCCGTCGTTAATGCTACAAGCAAAAGAATATGAGAATCTGCAGGCTGAGCAGAAACTCATGCAGAAGAGGATTTATCCAGTGTCAGTGAAGGCACAAATTCCCAGTCCAACAGTGAGGACTATGGACCCGCAGGGTAGGCAACCTGCACCTGAACCGTCATCGCCAGTCAAGTCCGGGATACCGAAGATCCCTGAGCAGACTTGTTGGGATTGTGGTCTCCGCGGCCACTTCAGGACGCAGTGCCCTACCAGGCTGAAGCCGAATACCGCAATACAGCCCATCTCATGTTGGAGATGTGGGGAAACTGGGCATGGCAAAAATAATTGTCGGAATCCGCCGAAATTATTTTGCTCAAGATGCCGCCGCCCTGGGATCATGTCGCGTGATTGTCCGTGTCCAGGATAGGGAAACGTCCGCGGGACTGCGAAGTAGCGAGGCCGAAGCAGATCCCGGTTGAACAGGCCTCAACGAAGGAAGTGAAAACCGCTCACCGCACCACTGTTGTGAACCGCACCGCGGATAAGGAGTCCGCCGGTGCCGTTGAAAATACCGTTGATTGTAATACCGATAATACCGATAATAAACCGAAATTACCGAATAAGTGTGAAAGTAAAGTTAAAGTAGAGACCGCTATAGAGACGAAAAACAATAAAGTGAAAAATGAGAGTGTTCCAGCCCCGTGTTGGTTCCGGGTTACGAATAGGCCAACGGTGAAACCCGCCTGGGGTAGAAGTCCCCTAAGAGGAGTGTTGAATCGTGTGGCTGATGCCCTGTCACGCGATCCGTTACCGAACAAGGAAGGAATGGATGACAATCAAGAGTTATTCGTACTGAATAACCCCGTGAATTGTAACTGGTACAATTCAAAGAAAGTCGAAGTTGAAAAGAGTCTAGAAGCGTATCCGGATTATTGAGTGAAAGATGATCGGTTGTACCGCCACTTCTGGGACTCTAATGACTTGTCCGAACCGGAAATGAGAGATCCGTGGAAGCTATGTGTTCCGAAACCGCTCCGGTTGAACGTTCTGAAAGAAAACCATGACAGTCCGACTGCAGGACATTTAGGTATTGCCAAGACTATTGCGCGAATATCCCATAAGTATTATTGGCCGGGGATGTTCCGCGATATAGCGAAGTACGTGCGTGGATGTACGCAGTGCCAAGCTTTCAAAGTGTCTCAACAGCAGAAGCCTGGATTTATGCAGCCGACAGTAAATCAGTTTCCTTGGAAGTGTGGGAGCACTGACTTGGTAGGACCGTTACCAAGATCCGCCAAGGGAAACAATTTTATTCTTGTCATGCAGGACCGTTTTACGAAGTGGGTACAGTGTAAGCCGTTGAGAAAAGCTACCGCGCAGGCGGTAACTCAAGCCTTCTACGAAGAGATCATAACTCGTTTTGGTTGTCCGGAAACCGTTATCAGCAACAATGGGACGCAGTACGGAAGTAAAATTTTCAAGACACTCCTGAAGGAGTTTGGGATTAGGCATCGCCTCACTCCTACATACACTCCACAATGCAATCCCGTGGAGAGAACAAACCGGACTCTAAAAACCATGATTGCACAATTTTGCAATGGAGACCACAGAAAATGGGATAAGTTTCTACCCGATTTTCTATTTGCCCTAAATTCTGACCCACATGAATCCACCGGATTTTCACCTGCCTTTTTAAATTTTGGCCGAGAACTTGAAGTTCCAAATTCGATAGTCCGTTCCTTTACCGCTTCGGTGGAGACCGAGGAAAATATTCCTACCGATCCGAATCGGGTACAGATTTCAGAACACCGAACTAGATTAGACAAATTACGCGAAACTTTCCAACTGGTCCGTATCCAGTTATCCCGTGCTTTTACCCATCAAAGCCGTTATTACAATCTCCGTCGTAGAGATTGGCGTTGTCACGTGGGTGATATAATAATGAAGGTAGAGCATCATCTGTCTTCTAGTGTTCGACATTTTGCCGCTAAATTGGCTCCAAAATATACCGGTCCTTTTACGGTAATCAAAGTAATTTCTCCGGTCATTTACGACCTGAAAGGCGAAGATGGCAAGCAAATAAAACGAGTCCATGTCAAAGATCTAAAGCCGTATAATGTTCCTGGCATTCCGGAAAGTTAAAATGAATCGAGGTACCGAAAGATATAGATACCTTTGGACAAAGTATCAAGTAGTACAATTACTCATTATTATGATTCAATGTTCACAGGTGATAATATGTCGTACGAACCGTCCGATTTCATTGAGATAGTGCTAGATGAAGCACTGCAAAATATGGAGGTTCAACCGAAAACAACCATGTTGGATGCCGCATCATCTCCGCCGAAACCGGAAGAGGTACAGTCCGAACAAGTCCAAGCTATGAAAATCCCAGCTGCTCCGACGACCCAGACGCGGATGGAACCGATCTACGTACCCGTCCAGTTATGGGGATTATGTGAGCTATGTGGAGATCCAGGACACCGGAGAGAAAGGTGCAACCAGACAGCGCGTCCATCCTTTGTAGTACCACCGAGACCGCGGTGCGTACGCTGCCGAACGTGCCCATGTCAACAAAATGATAAGAAGTTTCCGTTCCAAAGAAGAAGACATCCTCAAGTTTCCGAAGAAGAAATGTTCCATTCCGAAGACGTTTCGAGTGTCCGTTCTGAAAATGAAGTTTCCGAAGAAGAAGTTTGGCATTCCAAAGAAATCTTCAAGTTTATGAAGAAGAAGTTTTAAGTTCCATTCCGAAAAAGAAGAAGTTTCGTTTTCCAAAGAAGAAGAAATCTTCAAGTTTATGAAGAAGAAGTTTTAAGTTTTCCCATTCCGAAGAAGAAGTGCTGTCCTCCGTTCCGCAGCAGAATTTCCATTTTATGTTCCAAGTAAGATATTGCTATTCCGCGATGTTCCCGACGAAGGAAATTCAAGTTTACCGTCAGGTTAGGGTATCTTACCTTTGTATTAGATTTTTTTTGTATGAATTCTCGGATGAGAATTGAAAAATGAAAGAATCAGATTCTTTCATTTTTAACCGAACTTAGGGGGTGATGTAACGAAGCTTAAATTTCGAAAGATTATTTAATTTAGATCAGGCAATAAATTCGGATGTTACGTGTAATTTCAGTTTGAACAGTTCATTATTTCAATAGATATGAATGAATTCCGAATATGTATTCCGTAATTGTCACTTTGCTAAATCTCCGTGATTTCAAATAAGTATAATTATTCAAATAGACGAATCTAATTCATGCCCGTTCAAAATTGCATTTCATTCCGATAAAAATATGTTGCAAAAACAGGGGTCTGGCCAGTTAAGACACCAAACTTTGTGCAGCCTTATGTATAAAAAGGGCGAACAACCTAAAAACTCCGATAACAGACCTGTCCAGAACCTCGGAAAACGTATAAAAGCCGTGACAGCCGAAAGATCGCTCTCTTGTGTTTTTGATTTTCAATTAGTAAAGTAGCTCTCTAGTGTTTTGAATTTATTCGAGTGTGAGTCAGAGATTTAAGAGCTGTGAAATAACAATAGTGTTCCGTTTGTGTGTGTGAATTTTACAAAAAGGTAAATGATAGCAAATAGTTTATATTTTTGAGCATTACGATATATTGATTTCCGTAATTTATGATTGTTATTGTAATTGGTAAACGTTTGTACGATACCTGAGTTCCGTAGTATTCAGTAATTTGAATTGGTGAATTTGAGTTTATCCTAGTCATAGGTCGAATCGCGCACGATTTGAATTCGCGCGTGAATTGAAGAAGTATAAGTATATCCTAAGACGACCAAACCACCAACGGCTTGTGCACACTGTGTCACTCCAGAAGTATAAGCTGGGGGTGGTTGTGTGATTGAGAATCGTAATAATTCCCTTAATACTATGAGAAGTCCTCGGCCGTGGATATAGGGGTTATTGCAGATGTGATAGTTAGGGTTTGTGCACACTGTGTCACCCCGGAAGTATAAACCCTAATTGTCTAGATCCTGAATCTATAAAGTGTATAAAATCTAACACTGTCACACAATTACCGGGTACTCCGTGAAAGTTAGTACAAGGGTGGGTGAGATGACAGAATAAACTCAATTACAGTAATTAACCGAAACATAGTAAAATCTGATATCGTCCAATCGGAAAACTAGTGCAAACAATATTTTCCGAACCAACCGAATCAATAACCGAATATATCGTAGTGTGATTTGAACTTTTCATTTATTAGTGCTGCTATCTAAAATTCACCGAATACCACTCATTACGCTGAGACCTGTTTTGATTCGTACTTTTCCGCAAATTGATCATTCTGAATCATTCATCAACCGATCCCGTACCGCTGAATTAAATTTAGCGACCGAACTTATCGTAGAGTTGACTTCTTGAAAGAGTTTTCATTTACCGTTTGAGCTTCATTACATTTTCCGTCTGGGTGTAATTTTGTGAAATAATACCGTTCAATTGCATTTAAATTGATTATTCTGGAAGTGTACATGTTAAAATCATTATATATTTTAATATTTGGAATTCTCTGTTTTATTAAATTATTTCTGCTCCATCTTTAACGAGCTAAGTTATAACCAGTTATCAATTGTAATTAAAGCCTACAATTTCGATACTGTTTTCTGCCCATTGGACTCTGGTTATACTTGACTGTAGCTACCCTAGGGACAAGGCTATCTATAGATAGCATAGTAACAAGCCTTGTGGTGAAGACCTTAGCAGAAGTCTTCAAAAAGGAGTTAACCTTTGGGAAAAATCTGTCGCGCGAGGATTCGAAGCTTACCGCAGTAAGCAATTTACCGAAAAGCGACAAGGTCACGTTATATTTGATTTCTGGCTCGGGGCAATTAGAACATCCTTCACCTTCACAATGCTTACATAATGAGCTACAAGGTAATCCTAGTTTTTTGCACGAATATTTACCAGTACAATTTTGTTCACAAGCACAAGAGATTATTCTGATCAACTCATCGGGTCGTGCATTTTTACTGTTTGTATAGGAGTAAGTCCATTTGAACTATTTCTCCAACCCCATTTCGTTGCATCAATGGTTTCATTACCGATCCAAATCTGAGCCCAAATATGTTGCTTTGCAGTATCATCGTATTTTCATATGGTTACCTTGTAATGCCTTGGCATAATGTTAATGTCCGTTGGTATGAAAAATTGGGAGCATCCTGTTTAACACATTTATTAGCAAATTCCTATTCCCCGATCTTTCATACTTGACATAAGATTTCAAGGTAACCATATGAAAATACGATAATGCTGCAAAGCAACATATTTTTAGGATGTATTACCAATTTCAGGTTTGGATCGGCAATGAAACCATTGATACAACGAAATTGGGTTGGAAAAATAGTTTGAATGAGCTTACTCCTATACAAACAGTAAAAGTGCACTTCCCGATGAGTTGATCAAAATAATCCCTTGTGGTTGTGAAACAAATTGTACTGGTAAATGTTCGTGCAAAAATTTGGTATAACCTTGTAGCTCATATGTAAGCATTGTGAAGGTAAAGAATGTTCTAATTTCCCCGAGCCAGAAATCAGTATATAGATGATGACGATTTTGATATACACCCTATAATGACATCATGTCACGGTCAGATATACACGTTCACTCGTCCATATAGACTTACATATTCACACAAAAT
Organism: Endomychus coccineus; assembly: GCA_958510875.1. Taxonomy (NCBI): domain Eukaryota; kingdom Metazoa; phylum Arthropoda; class Insecta; order Coleoptera; family Endomychidae; genus Endomychus; species Endomychus coccineus. The sequence continues at coordinate 56,489,785 of OY294070.1, read as the reverse complement.
GATCATAAGAATTCAGGTGCATTTTAAAACATTTAAAAAGTATAATTTCGCGAGAAGAATCTATTGTACCGACCCTCGCTTATTGCCGCTAAATGAAATTCCGCGCTTGTTTTTTATGATGAAATTCGTTATAACTTGGGATTGTGAGCCTAGAATTTGGATTCCGTGAAAAATTTCTAACCTCAACAAATTTGAATTTTTCGGTGGTTCAAAATTTTCAAAATGGCGCCAAAGTTACGTCTTTGAACCAAAATGCTTGAATTTTGGATATTAGGTGCAGAATAATGAAATCTTTCGAATGAATTATGCCTTGGATCGATAACATGATTGTTTCGTCTAAAATTCGTCAGATACGGATTTTTCAAAATGGCCGATTTTGGCGCCAAAAAATGAGTTAGGTTAGAATTCGAAAGAAGTGAAATGAAAATCCTATCTTTTCACGTAAACAGAATGTGAAAAAAACGAAAACACTTTGACATATACTCCATTGTTCAATGTGCTAAAAATCACACTAAATGGGCTCTATCTTGGGCTCACGACCTCGAATCGACTTCAGAAGCAAAAAAGGCGTATTAATTTGTTCAACAACTTTTGGTCAAAGATTTTTTCATACAACCCATAGTTTTATCTAAAAACGCAAAGAATCGAAAAATTACCATTTTTGGATCTAAGAAATGGTCATATTTTTCCGAGCACAGGGTTAATCTAAATTTAAACTACACCATTGTGTTTAGCGTGTCAAAATACATGAGAATAGACCAAAATTAGACCTCAAGGGAATTCGGACAAAAGAATTTCCTAAATTCCCGGACTATAGAGCGACTGGTTTCACAATGGAACTGGTGGTAGTTGATAACCCCAGTCAAACAATATTTCAGATTTATAAAATATACGTTCGGCACTGTTGCAATTTGTTTGAAGAAGCTAGGGTGGTAGCGGAACTATAGTTACATTTATTTATCAAATTAGTGAAAATCGAATATAATAGTTATTTTCATCAAGTTTAGAATGAATTTGCATTACGTAATTACGATTACCGATTCTATTCAATTTTCAAAAGCTAATTAACCAGAGATGAAAATTGAACAATTTGTCATCAGGACAAAATCGTTGTGTGTGAAACATGCCTTTAAATATAGTATGTAATGAATCATGAAAAATATTCTTCGAATAGCTATCTCGGTATAATGTGGTGAGATTTCCGCAAGATATTTCGACTCTTGATAATAATATACCACATGTATTGGTGGCGCATAAGTGTCATTGAAATATCTTCACATCACATTATGAATATTATTCATTTATACCCTCATAGCTCATTGTGATTATCATTTTGGTCCACATTGTGATCCATTATTGCTCGGTGATATCTCAAACCCCCGTGCTTAGGGCTTCGTTGGCTATTACTTCGTTGAGTCCTTGTCTCAGCAGAGCTTTATCTTGAATACATCCCTTAATACTATATTTGCGATTTTCGCTATGGTCCATTTGTTAAAGACTACCTTCTTGTAAGCGGACTGTATTTCTTTCTCTATTGGAAATTGGTTCCATATAGAAATACTTGAAATTTTTACATTCTTATTCTTGAAGTGATGTCCAACAAAGAAAGAAATACAATTCACTCACAAGAAGATGGTCCTTAACATTTTGGTTCTTCGAGCCGGATATACAAGAAGTTTCTTGTGAAATCAAGTCAATAACAACATCATCAAATATGAAACTTGCCAGTCTTTGAGTTGTCAATTCATTATTACATCAGTCTATGAAAACAACAAGCAAGGAATTCAATTGCTCGGACACCGGGGTCAAGCGGACCAGCGTCAAGACATACAATTACACACTGTTTCTTGTCTTCAAGTAAGCCCTTTACAAGTCAATGCTTCCTTTTTGAGCTACTTATAACAACGTTGGAAGAATTCAAAAAAGCAAAAGCTAGGCGAGGCAATATCAAGGGAAAATTATCCCGTTTGATATCGTTTTACGATTAACTTCTTTTAAATAATTCAAACAATGAAATTAATACCCAATTGAAGCTACGATTGGAGCGATTTAACGGTACTTTGGACGAGTTTGACGGGGTCAATTCTGAAATTCAATATCTTGACAATACAAGCGATTTAACAGAATCAGAAACATTTGAAGCGGCATTTCACGATATTATTTCAAGAATAAATCAGGTAATTATTGACAATTTACAACATAAGCAAGTCCTCAGTTGCCGTTTCTGGTGGTGGAAATTACCTACGATAAATTTACCCGAATAGCAAGGAATACGTTCAATAGCTTGAGTTCAGAGATGCATTAAGATCTCCGATCCAATAAATAATTCAATATCAAACATACAAAAGTTTTATTATTTACGCTCTTGTATACAAGGTGATGCAGCTCAAGTTATCGAATCTATTGAAGGTACTGACAATAATTACAATCTTGCTTGGGATCTTCTAGAAGAAAGGTTTGAAAATGAACGATTAATTGTTCATAACATGTGAAAGCGATGTTTGAACAACAATCATAACGAAAGAATTACATGTACAATTAAGATCACTTTTAGATACAATAACAAAAAATTAACGTTCATTACAATCGTTAGGTGAACCTACTGAGCAATGGGACATGCTGATTATTTATATTTTAGCAAATAAATTAGATTCTACTACACGCCGAGAATGAGAATCTTTTGAATACCATGATAAAATTCCAGATTTGGCAAATTTAAACAAATTTTTAAAATTACGATGCGAGATTCTTGATGAACTTGAAGTAAATGAAACCAATGATAATTATGCTACCAACGATAAAGAAATGCATCGATATAAATCTAAAAACAAACAAAAAATGACTAATTCATTTGTCAATACTAATATTGCTTGCTATTTTTGTAAGAATGCTGACACCGTTTATAAATGTGAGGAATTTTTAAAATTGTCGATTAGACAAAGAATTGAAGACATTAAAAAACATAAATTATGTTTAAATTTATTTCGTCCAGGACATTTATCGCCAGAATGTTCTACATTCAGTTGTCGTATATGCGGTAAAAAACACAACACTTTGGTGCATTTAACAAGCGAGACTAGTGCAACACCAAAAATAAGTGCAGGTGTTACTGCGAGAAGTATGTGATCGGCCCAAGTACTTTTAGCAACAGCTGTTGTTGAAGTAGCCGATGTACAAGGTGTTCGACACAAGTGTCGATCTTTATTTGACATTGGTTCACAAAGTGATTTCATTACTCCAGATTTTCTTAACATATTAGAATTACCGGTCAATCTCACGAGTTTACTGTCATGGGCGTCGGTGAGAAATGTGCAAATATAAAATACTATGCCAATATCAATATAAAATTATTGTCGGCCCAGTTTTAGATACCCTCACAGGTAAACTTTCATCAGTTCCATCTGATGAAAATGAATTCAACATATCCTATGTTCTTTTGCTAGGTGCAAATATTTTTTTGGACATTTCACATAATAAACAGATATGGTAAGGTGCGGTTATGCCAATTTTAAGTAAAACTGCAAGAGGCAATCAGAAAGAACAAATTGATCAGTCCAAATCATTTTTTAATTTTGATCTCTCAAATACTTAATTAAAAAATCAATTAACCAAGTTTTGGCAAATTGAGGAATGTGACAAGACAAGTCTTCTTATTTGTCAGATTGAGAACAATTTTGTGAAAATCACGTTGTTAATACTTATACCAGACTCAAAAATGGTAGTTTTCTAGTGTCAATACCGCTCAAAAGTAATTATGTCGATCCAGGCAATTCGAGGCAACAAGCGCTAGAACGTTTTTATGAACAAGAAAAGAGACTTTCGAAATGACCAGATTTACGCAAGGAATACGTACAATTTATGGAAGAATACATTTCATTAAATCATATGTCGGAAATTGTTGATGAGAATGAGAATTCTGAGGATAATTATGCTATTATATTCCACATCATGAGATAGTTAAATCTCCATCGACTACAATCAACGTTTTTGATGCTAGTATGAAATGTGATAATGATTTATCATTGAACGATGTACAGTATTGCGGTCCTACAATCCAATCTAATCTTTTTGCTATTATTTTAATATTTAGAACTCACAATTATGTAATGACAGCTCATATATCTAAGATGTATAGACAAGTGTAAATTAATCCCGATTAGCACGATTTTTAAAGAACCTTTTGGAGGTCAGATCCAGAAGATTCCATCAAGATTTTTCGATTGAATACCGTAACTTATGTGACAACGCCGGCTCCTTTTCTCACAGTGAGATGCTCAAAGCAATTGGGAAAGGGCTCAGAAGAATCATTTCCTTTAGCAAGTAGAGTGATAAGACACAACTTTCATATTGATGATTAAGGGGCGGAATATATGCAAAGTGCATATATTTGCATATTTTCATAAAAAATATTTCGGCAAAAATAAAATTTGTGTGCATATTTTTATGTTTTTTGTTTTATCAAAAGATTAAGTGCCACCCTTGCAGATAGTTGAAATAATCTGAAAGGTGGGTAGGTTTTATTATTATACGGTTTATGGACCCATTTTATAATTATATGGTTTATTGCCGGCATTTATTGGATGTTTAGGAATTTCCAAGTAATCAGCTTGCCTAATTCACCGAACAGAAACAAGACAAGAGGCTTCACTTGAAGCTCCACCCCTAATGTTGTCTATTTCGCTGGCACACTTAAATAATCCCTGGTGGTGCCAAGTCGTGTTCGGGGGTAGTAAGTATTGTCACCGAACAGAAACTTCTGTTCGGTGCGCGGGGATCTAGTTGGAATACGGCGACTTGCTTTCATAGTTCGGACTTCAAAGTACCGACGCCAAGTGAACCTTCTTGTCTTGTTCCTTTTCGGTGCCTAAGTGGAGAGCAAATGTGGTCTCTTCTTTTGTATTTATATTGTATAGTTTAGTTTGTCGATAGATTCCAGTGTGAAAAGAGTGATTTCGAAAATATTTATTTCAAACGCCTAAAATGCCGAAAGCCGCTTCGTGGATTAAAAATTTTCCTGAGTTGGAGTTTAGTGGGGATAAAGTGTTTTGCAAAGTTTGTGCCAAAATCATTGTTTGTGAAAAGAAGTTCCAAATTGATCAACACTTGAAAACAGCTATGCATAAAGCTAAGTTGCAGAAAAATAGATCTGTGCCTGTTCAGCAGTGTGTGCAAACCGCATTTCAAAATGTCAAACCAAAGAGTGAAAAAGAGGTGTTCCATCAAGACTTATGCAAAGCTTTAGTCGCAGCAAATATACCTTTGAAGAAACTGCAAAATACACAATTCAGAGATTTTTTGCAAAAATATTGTAATCAAAACATCCCTGACGAATCCACACATAGAAAGAAGTATTTGCAAACAGTATACGAAACCGTAATGGAAGAAATTAAAGTTTCACTGGGCGATTAACAATTTTTATATTATTGTTGATGAAAGCACAGACTCATGTGGTCGATATATCGCACATCTTATTATTGGGGGGCTTCAGGGAAATGAGACAGGGAAGCCATATTTAATATCTTCTAAACGGTTAGACAAAACCAATAATGTGACCGTAACTCGATTTATTCAGCAGTCTCTATCAAGTTTTTTTTTACCAAATCCAGTTCCAGTATAGAAGTTTTTAGTGTTTTTGTCTGACGCAGCGCCGTATATGCTTAAAGTAGGCCGAAACTTAAAACTATTTTATTTCAATGTGGTACATGTCACTTGCCTTTTACACGGGATAAACAGAGTTGCAGAAACTATTAGAACAGCATATCCCTTGGTGAACAAATTAATTTCAAATGTAAAGAAAGTGTTTTTGAAAGCACCTCTAAGAGTGCAGATCTATAGAGAGAAATTGCCAGGAGTTAGTTTACCTCCAGAGCCCGTAATTACTCGATGGGGAACATGGACTGAGGCCGCGATGTTCTACGCAGACCATTTTGAAGCCATTAGAGACATAGTTTTAGATTTAGAAGACAATTCACAGTGTGTAGTGCGTAGTCAAGCAGTATCCAAAAATGTAAATTTAGCTAAAGAACTTGTTTTTATTAAGGTTAGTTTTAGTTTTATACCAGATATAATAACTTCGTCAGAAAGTAGGAATATGAGTTTAAGAGAATCAATTAATATTGTTGAAACTTTTTCCGACAAACGCAAAAAAGTTCCCGGTGATTTAGGAAATTAAGTAAGAAGTAAACTCGGAGTTATTGTGGGAAAGAATGAAGGCTTTAAGTATTTAATGGAAGTCAACAATATTTTTGATACTAAACCATCGAACGAAGTAATACCTTGGCCTTATAACTTACTACCCAAATTAAAATATTGCCAGATCAGATCGGTATATGTTGAAAGATCTTTTTCTTTGTACAAACATATTTTTACAGACAGAAGGAAAACACTTTTATTGGGAAATTTTGAAAAATATATCGTTATAAATGCATTTTATACTATTTCAGGTTAAAAATTTTACCTATTATATTTTTCTTTTAATTTTACTTAAAATAAATAATTTTCGTAAGAATCAGCGTTACTTTCTTCCCAGTTTTCCATGTTATATTCAAGGCATATAATTGCATATTTTGACAAATAAATGCATATTGTTGCATATTTCAAAGAAAAACTATGCATATATATGCGCATATTTTAACTGAATTGACGTGCATATATTCCGCCCTTTATTGATGATCTTCTCACTGGTACTTCTGAAAAAGATGATCTTATTCGATTACAAAAAGAACTTTTGCATATTTTAGAGAGCGTGAGTTTCCAATTACGAAAATGGCCAACGAATAAACCTTTATTAATTTCAGAATTGACATTTAATGAGAGTCTAGATTCAAACGTTGTTGAACTGGGTGAACATTCAACCACCAACACTTCAGGCATTAGATGGAGTTCTGTTCTGGACCAAATTCAATATTCAATTTCTGATCTAGTGCATGATCCTATAACAGAACGATGAATATTGTCAATCACTTCGCAGATATTTGATCCTTCAGGATTACTAGGTCCAGTAACGATACTTGCCAAATGCTTAATGCAAGATTTATGACAAGCAAAACTAGATTGGGATGAACCCATTCCTAGTGACTTACATTTAGCATGAATTCAATTCAAATCGAATTTACCGTTTCTTAATAAGATAGAGATAAAAAGGTGCGTCTTAGCAAACAAGGAGGAAGAAATCGATATTATATGTTTTTCAGACGCCTCGGAAAAGACTTATGGTGCTTGCATTTACATCCAAAATGTAAGAACGATTTTATTCAATACGAATGTAGTTTGTTGTGTTCAAAAACAAGAGTGGCACCATTGAAACAAATTAATGTACCAAGATTAGAGCTTTCAGCGGTACTCCTTCTCAGTCAATTATATAAAAAAATTCCTAATTCACTATCAATCAAAATTACCAATACGCTATTTTCCGATTCAACTATAACTTCATCATGGATGAAGGCTTCATCATCTCGTTGGAAAACTTTTGTGGCGAGTCGTGTGAGCCAACTACATATCGCGAGACTTGTGTGCCAGCAAAATTGTAGGTTTTGATCCCTGGTTCAAGGAACCTACTTTTTTATAGAGTGACAATCTACAATCGCATCTAGTAAATATTTATGAAGTATAATATAAGTGCGAACTTGAAAGAAGATTATAAAAATTTGATTAACTACAAGCCATTACAAAAAACAAGTTCGATTTTAAATTTGAATCTCTTTCTTGATTCGAATCAGATTTTAAGAGTTGGTGGAAGAATCCAGCTTTCTAATTACAAGTACGATAAAAAACATCCCATTATTTTACCCCAACATCATGCGTTGACAAAATTGATGGTCTTAAAAGAGCACCGTTTGTTACATTGTGGTCCTTCTCTTCTGTAGTGTTCAATTCGCGAAAGATTTTGGCCTAATAATGGTCGCAATTTATGGAAAGGTATTGTAAGAAAATGCGTTCTTCGCTTCAGAGCAAAGCCCGTACCAATTAAGTACATATTGGGCAATTCACTCAGTACGAGAGTAAATCAATGTGTACCATTTATTAATACAGGTATTGATTTAGCTAGACCTTTTTTAACAAAGGACAGAAAAACTCGCGGTGCAAAATTGACGAAAACATTCGTGTGTTTAATGATTTGCTTAAGCACGAAGGCTATCCATTTGGAGGTCGATTCTGATTTTACCACAGAAGGTTTTTGGTAGCTTTGCAACGCTTCATTGGTAGAAGAGGTAAACCTTCTAGAATCACGACTGATAACGGTCTTAACGTCATAGGAGCGATTCGAAAGAAATATCGAAAATTCTAGTAGCAAACTCGAGTAAAATTCTTTATCAGATGAAAATATTCAATGGAATTTCATACCTAGTCGTTCGCCTAATTTTGGCTCAATTTTGGAAGCAGGAATAAGAAGCATAAAATTTTATATGAAAAGAGTAATAGGTAATAGTCATTCAACTTTTGAAAATTTCAACACTGTAATAGTTAAAATAGAAGGTATTTTAAACTCCCGTCCAATATGTCCGTTGACATCCAATCCTGACGATCCTACGCCTCTGACACCAAGTCATTTTCTCATGGGCAAGTCACTCGCATCACTTCCAGACCACTATTCAGAAGATATACCTGATAATCGACTAAATAAATTTCAATTTCTGCAACGCCTGATTCAACAGGAGGAAAGATGGCATAAAGAATACGTAACCGAATTACAAACCCGGGTGAAATGGAGGAAAAATCATCCAAACCTGTTGAAAATTGGAGATTTGGTCATCATGAAGGAGGACAACTCACCACCAACTGTTTTTACAAGTACGTAGTTTGTCATTAGATTGTAGTAAGTTTTTTAATCGCAACCGTGGCTGCATTGTTCTATTCGACGGCTTGATATAGTTGATGATAGATAGCAGGACAGAGAGATGTGTTGATGTAACCAACGAGATAAAACATGTTTGTTTATGTATAAATTTGTTCGAGAAGAAAAATCTAAAAATCTCAAGTATTTTTTATATGCAACCAATGTCCATCAAAAGAAGAAATACAGTTCACTTACAAGAAGGTAGGTAACACCATTTATGCACACACTCACATAGAATAATGTATGTCTGTTCTAGAACGGTGTGATTCTGCTCCCAGGCCAGTCGGTGTGCCATCTCATTGCCCCTAATGCAGGAAATGGCCTGGGACCCATAACATAGAATATTACGATAATGATTTGATATTTGGCTCTTGCTGATGGAACATGTTTTTCTGAATAATCAGCACTTTTATTGGCGGTGCATAAGTGTCTTCGAAATCAAGTTCTTCCTCTTTCTAAAATGCATATTGTTGGCTTTACTACTGCGCTTCTATCAGAAACATTTTTATTTATCTTTAACTACTAAAAGATTTGTTCAGCTGAACATAATCAAAAGCTGTCATTACCCCCAACTTTCATTTCTCTTCAACATTAGGATGCCCAATTTCACTGAATGAATTTTTTAACTGATTTGAAACGTATGATACATCAATGAGTGAAAAATGAGAAATACCTCAGGAATTTTCATCCCAACAGACACGGCCGGATTAAAAAAGAATTGACGATAGTTGGTCTAACGTGGGATATTGAAACTGACATTAATACAAGAAAGTTTATAAAAAGTTGACGCGAAGAAGTGTTCTTTTTTCCTCATCGCTTACAGTAACTGCAGCAAAAAAATGTAAAATGAAATCAACAAATACAGTTCCGGAATAACTTTAATGTCCCTCTAGTTACGCAAGTTTTTCCCATTCAACCAAAACTATATCTACGAAAATAAATGTTAAAAAAAGTAGATTTGTTGAGGTTTAACAAACTTTTAATATAACCGTTTCGTTGTGAAATATCTAGATTGTGAATAAATTTATAATTCGAATCATTTTTCTGAATTTCATAATGTCCCGTTGTGTGAAATATTGATATATCTATGCAAATTGTTTAAAGTTTTAAATTAAATCAACTTTTTTATTCCGTATCAGGTAGTTTCCTGTTATCATTCGCTTAAAGATGAAAACTAAAAAGTAGAACGTCGCATATTCAATGTATATCTTGAACAAAAGTAGCAAACGTGTAACCCGACAGTCCTAACTGCAATCGATGTCATCATTGGAGAATATTCTGAATTTCATCCATTTAATAAATTCTGGATGAGAAAGAATAATGCTTCATTTCTGTGGTGGCTGGTGTTCGGCGGTATACAACACAGGTTCAAGCGTTGTTGCGTAATTGATAATAATAATCAATGCTAGAAGTCGAAAACGAACGACAGTATTCAATCATTCTACCGAGTTACATAATTTTAATAACTTATGGAATTCCCCTACATTATAAATGAAAGCCAGAGTATAATCAATCATTCAGAAATATGCAATCCATATTGAATTGATATGACCGCAAATCGACAAAAATACCCACAATACAAACAATAAATGCAAAAAGTATCTCCACAATCAAATCTTCTCTTCTCATAGCGTATTTTGAGAAGATTCCAATACACACTGCCAGTTGGGATGAATACGAAATTCGGATTTTGGTTGTTTTTCATTAGAAAATGTAATGAATAAATGACACTTTTCTTACGTCCGATCACAACCTACGAAAATATATTCCAATTAATAAAGAATTGTTAAAAAAACCATCAAAATACTTCATTCAGTGGTGCTACGTGTGTCACAATATCAATATCAGCAATGGTATACAAAATTTATCATTACCTGGATATAATCTAGATATAAATATATAATACGAAAATCAATTAAACATCTCACAGTTAGTACGAATGTAGATTGTAAGATCAAGTAGGTTTATAATGTTTGATTCTATAACATTAATATATCCTTTATATGAATATTCTAGGGACTTACATATAATTCATAAATGAGTCAAGAATTATTATTATCTTAATATATCCTCTAATTCATTCCAAATTTCTATTACAATAAGGATTGGTACAATTTGTATTCCTGAGAATACACTTTCAGATAACATATTTCCAAGCAGCCTAATCCCAAATAATACCTTGATGGAATTAAATCCCATGAGTACATATCAGCCAAATTTTCCTTTACTTAATTTACAAAATTGTCCCGGAAATACTTCAGATTCACCAGAACTACCTGTGCAACCGGCAGCTCCAACAGACCTATTTATACCTTTGGAATCATCCTGTACAATTTCTGCAGGTGGCAACGTTTCCTACGCTACAGTTCGAACCCGAACTGATCAAAATGTGTCTATGGAAATAGAGAATTATTTTGAAGTGAGAGATGATATTTCCCCGAATACCGATAGTGATAATAATGATTTTAATCAAACAGGAAATTGTGCCGAGCGACAAACATTTGAATTTAACGAAATAAATAATATTACTAATGTTCAAGAAAGGGATGAAAGCAGTGATTATGAGGATAACATACCACTGTCCAATTTGATTGCAGCAGAAAAAGTAAAAGGTAGTGGCGAAAAAAGCTATACAAAAAAGGGTACTATTAGAAAAAGGAAAAGATCAAGAAATACCGAACAATTAAATGAAGAGAAAGAACAGCGACAAAAGTCCTTAAAAGAAAAGCATCAGGTGTTGGCAGGATGTGATATAAATAAATGTAGGAAAAAGTGTTCCTCAACTTTTTCAGACGCTCAACGAATTCATATAAATAGGAACTTTTGGCAACTTACGAGTCAAGAAAGAAAGAGTTTTATACTAAGTTCTTGTGACCGCTTGACAGTAAAAAAACGTCGTCATTGTGAAGACGATCCTAGAAAACAAAATACTTTTAGATATTACTTAAAAACAGAAAATGATGAGCGAAGAGAGACATGTAAAGTATTTTTTCTAACAACGCTAGGATATCACAAAAATAATGACAGGATTGTTCATGACACACTTTCCAAAACTCCTAAAGGTCAACTTCAACCACTTCCAAATATGCGCGGAAAGGCTAAGAATAAATACAAAATAGATGATACGGTCATCAATGACCATATAGAATCATTCAACCCATGTATTTCGCATTATAGGCGTGAACATGCTCCCAATCGCAGGTACCTTCCGAGTGACATATCGATTTCTAGTATGCATGAAGATTTTGTATCCAAACATCCAGATCTAAAAGTGTCATATGAAGCTTATAGAGTAAAAGTAAAAGCAAAAAATATTTCATTTGCAAAATTAGGCAACGAGGAATGTGAAATATGCGAGGAAGCTAAACTGCATGAACACAAACAAGATAATTTGCAGGAAGATTGTGAAATATGTGTCAAATGGAAAAGACATATCGAACATGCGGATAAATCAAGAAAACTGTATCAAGAACAAGCACGATCCAGTTTTAGTGCAGGTACTATCTGTGTTTCGGTAGATCTTCAGAAAATAATAATGCTTCCTAGAATCGACACTTTCAAGAAAATTATATTCGTACAAAGATTAACCACATATCACGAGAGCTTCGTTCCACTAGGGAAAAACTCGAATTTACCACCGTTTGAAGTTGTTTGGAACGAATCTATAAGCGGGCGTAACAAGGAAGACATAATAAGCACATTTTATGCCTTCTTATTAAGTCAAAGAGATGCAAATCGTATTATCTTTTGGCTGGATAATTGTTCCAGCCAAAATAAAAACTGGTGCTTTCTAACATTTTTAGTAAGGATTGTCAATTCAAATGAAATTGCAGCTCAGGAACTCATAGTATATTATTTCGAACCTGGCCATACGTTTATGTCGGCTGACAGTTTTCACCACCAGGTCGAGCTGTCATTGAAGAGGCAGGGCAAAACCTACGATTTTGATGACTTTGTTCAAGCTGTTGGCACATCTAGAAAATCAAAAATCGACGTAAAGTCCATGACTCATAAGGACTTCTACTTATGGAAAGATTTTAAATCTCAAACCAAACTCAACAAAGATTTAAATCACCCGCGCCTGTCAAATATTGTGCAAATAAAAGCCAGTCGGGGAAATTATATTGTTCAGTACAAACAAAACCTCGTTGACTGAGGATGAAGATTTCAAAAACTTAGAGTTTCTATGCAAAAAGGCCATGAAAAAATCCGGACCTCTGTTAGCACCGGTTACTTCTTGTGCCAAACCTTGTGGTTTCTCACAGTCCAAGAAAACAAAGTTGCTCAAAGCGCTCGATGGTATCATTCCAGAGAACCGGAAAAAATTTTGGGTTAATCTTCCAGAGTGTGATGATTGAACTTAAGTTTGATTTACTTTTATATTAATAAATAATGTCTACTTATTTCTGTGTAAATTTATATCTTAATAACACGTTTTGTTCTAAATGCTAGTCATTTTTTTTTTTCTAGAAATATTTTATACAAATATTAAATTTTGCTTTGGAATGAAGAAATTCATTATTATTTTTATCATTAAATAAGGTTTTAGCACATACCGCATTCATTTTTAGTATCACCTCTGAAAAACTCTAAAGAAAAAAGCGGTGTATTGAATTCACTAGAAGTACCGCTTTCATCCTTGGTAAACTGATGATAATTTTCAAGAATAAATGCGGTATGTCGATTTTTGGAAAAAGTATCGAAATTTATGGAACTAAAAACTTGCTGTAAAATGCAAGGGATATATACTACAAGAATCCACAAAAATATTATTTATATGTCATAATATGTGTAAGAGCCAAACCAAAAACTTTAAAAGTGAATATCTCAGTTTGCTGCCTCATGAACATACCGCGTTTATCCTTATGAGGGCAGAATAGGAAAAAAAGTAAAAAATGAAAAACGTTCATAACAAATTGCTTAAGGCGTTTGAAAACTATTATTGATTTCAAACTTATTTCACCGAATAGCAAATGTTTTTCATACGTTTTTGCATCCTTTTACAAAAAATTCTGATTCTTCATGGAAATACATATTTTGGTACCGTAAGTACCATAGTCGGATTATTACAATCATCGATGATGAATCCCTGAATGTCAACCAATGCTATTCTCATGGTGGCTTGTACTAAACTGATCGGTCGAGCAGTTTGTTTTAGATAAATGAAAAGTCTTAACATGCAGAATGTTTATTTCCATATTTTTTATGAGGTAACATCAATATGATGCATGCAAATTGGGTGGGGAATTGAAGATCCGGCGATCATAGTTTACGAACCATGATGACGTAACTGCTCCAAACTGGTGACAGTAACTGATTCAATCCGGCGACCATAGTTTACGAACAATGATGACGTCACCAGCGGCGGTCACTGATTCAATCCGGAGACCATATTTTACGAACGATGATGACGTCACCGGCGGCGGTCATTGTTTCGATCCGGCAGCCATCGTTCACGAACTATGATAGTCATATGAGGAATAAAATATGAATAATAATGAAAATGATGATGATATCTATTCATTATTCATCACATTGATTTGAATTTTTACTGAGATAAAATTGAAGTTATAAGACTGTTGAATACATTAAGTGTAAAAAGTGAATAGGTAGTTCACTCCTGCACATGTTTTATCGCGTGATTCAACACTCCGACACGTGCTTCAACATTCAGACACGTGTTCAGTCACGTGTTCACGTGCTTCAATACTCAGGCACGTGTCCAAACACATGCTTCAATATTCAGACACGTGTTAAGCACGTGCTCCAACATTCAGACCTATGTAACACGTATTTGATACTTGCTTTTGACAGAAGCGTAGAAGTGTTTAACCGCGTGATCAGACATACAATATATAACATCATCAACTAGTATATAAACAAATGCTTATTAACATATATTTCAGTATGATTTCGATTCGCCTTCAGGGATGGTGAAGATTGTTAAGCAAAAAGACTCGTTGAATATTATGAATTTAGGGCCAAGCATTGAAAATATTGAACAATCACAACGTCACAGCTCTTTGCTGCCAAAGACTCTACGAACAATAATCTGTGGTCCAAGTGATTGTGGGAAAACAAATGTGATGTTATCTCTATTGTTAGATGCAAACGGTCTGAAATTTGAAAACGTGTACATCTATTCAAAGTCTTTACACCAACCAAAATACCAGTTACTGAAAGAAACATTGAAGAAAATTGCGAGGCTTGGATATTTTCCATATACTGAAAGTGATGAGGTCTGAGACCCCACAGAAGCGAAACCTAATTCGGTAATAATATTCGATGATGTAATGGATGAGAAACGAGAGGAAATTCGTGCTTATTTTTCAAGAGGGAGACACAACTCAATTGATAGTTTCTATCTTCGTCAGTCTTTTGCTAAATGTCCAAAACATGGATTGCGCGACAATGCCAATTGCTTGATTATTTCCAAACAGGATGAACTCAACTTGAAACATATATTTACCGATCATATAACTACCGACATGTCACTTGAGAAATTCAGAGAGATATGTAGAGTATGTTGGAAAGATAAATATGGATTCCTAATGATAAACAAAGATTGTGATATGAACAAAGGGCGTTATCGCAAAAGTTTTGATAGTTATATATACACCTAACATGTATATATACTTTCATTTGAAATAGACAAACCGCTCAGCATGGACGTGAATGTGCCTAACAAGTTAAAAGCGAAACAACAATTGAAGGAAAAAATTTGGGAGTTAGCAAACGTTGTGAGGAAAAAATGTATGGCTGTGAAATTGGGTAAAGCTGAAAATGATGAGATTCTAGATAATATGTTCAGGAATTTATCTAAACCCCTAGAAGAAATTGCGAAAAATGCTGAAATAATCAAACAAAATTCGTTGATTAAACCTAAAAGTATTGTTTCTACAGCAACACAAATGAAGAACACAAAAATCCCAAATATTGTAACTGAAGGAGAAGAATTCGTATATAACCCCCAGATACTGAGGAGAATGTGTTTACCCCCGAACCTACTATCGATCAGATTCGTGAAGAATTCAGAAAACTTAAGAAAGATAATTCAGCGGCTACAGAGGAGTTTCTGCAACAATACCCCCCACATCAGCACGTTATTACTTGGAAGGATTCCTATTGGATGATGATGTCAAGAAATACGATGATAGGATGGGTTTGCAATATAATTCAACTTCAGACAAATGGTTTATGGGTAATCAACCTATAGAAATTGATAGTGAGAGTAATATGATTATCAAGGGTACTCCGTTCAAGGGTACCACAGGACTGTATCATTTGATATTTTACAGAGATGTTCCACCTGATACTTACACTGTGGGAAATGGGAAAATTACAGTCAAATGATGGAAACGACTAGTGCCCATAGACGTAATAACGGTCCAGCTGATCGAATAAGAAACACTGTAAAATACAAACATGTACTGAAACCTTTGATTAATTCCATGAAAAGACCAAGGTCCAAAACGTACACTGGAAATGCATATATCAAAAATGATATGCTTGAATATAACGAGAAACCTATCGAATATGTTCATTGGGATGACGTTAACGAAATTGTGGATAGACTGAGACTTCTTGTTGCATCCTCGCACGCTGGTAACAATACCCATCAGAACGAGATAATCTCTATAATAGAAGAATTGAGAGAGGCTGGTGTGATTGAACGAAAACCGTGTATAAGACAAATTCATCACAGTTATAAAGATGGTTTGAATGGATAAGTTTGACAGAGCCTCCTCTTCCATGTGGATGTATGATACAAATATATTTAATAATAATTTCAAACAATTTCACGGACAAGGATTATTCCTAACGAGCGATGGGAGTTATAATATGGAAAATCGTAGATTGTGCAACGTAAAATCGCCGAATGATGATGGAGATGTTGCAAATAAAGTATATGTTGAAAAATTAACACACAAACTGAATCTGGAAACGGAAACCAGTCTTAAAGATACCTTCAATGTTAGGGTTGATAATATGATCAAAGATATCAACAAGGATCTGGATGAACGTAAATTAACGAATGAGAAGGTTATTCTCACCATGGATAAAAATCTGACGGAAATTCAGTATAAATATAATGGAATGGAGACCCATATAAAATCAGAGTATAAAACAATCAGTGATAGTGTGAGGGAAAACAGAAATGAATTGAAAGAGATCAATAACACATTTAACAGTGTGAACATGCGTCTAAATGACATTACAAGTAAAGTGGAGGCGTTAGAACGACGGATGACATCTGTGTCAACCGTCTAAGGAGAGACCCTCATCATCTACAACAACAAAGCAGGCCTCTGTGAAACGTTTAACTCCGAATCCTGTGAATATACTCAAGAAATTAATTCTACACTAGATTTCCGCATTGATAAGATGAGTAGAGAACAAGTTGTGCATGAGCTTCATTAGCCGAGTAGGATGAGTTTCAAACGGGGCAGAATAATCATGAAAGGTTTGGATGATTTGTGGCAAATGGATCTG
The DNA here is from genome assembly GCA_958510875.1 of Endomychus coccineus. Taxonomy (NCBI): domain Eukaryota; kingdom Metazoa; phylum Arthropoda; class Insecta; order Coleoptera; family Endomychidae; genus Endomychus; species Endomychus coccineus. Next base: position 56,472,456 of record OY294070.1, on the reverse strand, counting down.
ACAGGAATGTGTAATTACGCTCGTGAAAATTTTGGTTATGATCGATTGTTTCTCGAAATTTCTGTGGACTCGTCCGTTGAAGACGAAATCTGCCGGAGAGGTTCGGAAAGCTGTCAGTTCTATATTGTTAGAAGGGCATCGTAAGCCTAGGAATCTGCAAAGCGATCAGGAAAATTAATTCTTCAATAAACACTTTAACGATCTAATGGAGAAACATAATATCAATCATTATAATACGTATAGTGTGGAAAAAGCAGCCATTGCTGAACGTGTCAATCGAACGCTCTACAAACAATTCGGTCTTAGCGGTAAATACAAATCGCTTAATATACTTGAAGGAATCACAGAAAAATATAATAAACGTAAGCATAGGACTATAAATATGGCTCCGAAAAAAGTGACGAAACAGATTGAGAGCGAGATATTGAAGCGATCCTACTCACACATTAAGTTAGCTCTGCCTCACAAATACAACGTTGGAGATGTGGTGCGAATAAGTAATACTAAACATATATTCGAAAAAGGATATACGCCCTATTGGTCGACGGAACTGTTTAAAATTATAAGAGTTCACATAACAGCTCTTGTTACATATATTTTGCAAGATATGTTGGGGAAAACGATAAGTGGAGGATTCTACGAGGAGGAATTACAGAAAACAAAACAACTCGATGTGTATTTAGTCGAAAGAATATTACGAAAGAGGAGAGGTCAACAGTATGTGAAATGGTTGGGTCTAGATAATAATCACAACAGTTGGATCGATAATTCAGAGCTCGTTCAATGAACCCATCATTGACCATTTGGAGATTATTAGAAACAAACAAAAAGCTGGAATATTGTTGACTCGAGGGTATGGATATTATAACAGAACAAAATTCGGTGACTATGAGGGTGAATCAAGAGTGAAGATTATAATATTTGAAAACATATATTGTTAAGATTATACTTAATAGTCCAGGCATTTAAGGATGAAAATCGACGATTTTTGTCCGAATTTCCGCGAGGTCTAATTTTGGTATATTCTTATGTATTTTGACACGATGGTGTAGATTAAATTTGGATTAACATTGTGCTCGAAAAACTATGGCCATTTTTCGAACCCGAAAATGGCCATTTTTCGATTTTTTTGCGTTTTGAGACAAAACCATGAGTTTTATGAAAAAATGATATGGACAAAAGTTGTTGGAAAAATTAATACGCAACTTTTGGATTTAGTCTCAAGTCGAATCGAGGTTGTGAGCCCAAGATAGGGCTCATTTAACGTGTTTTTTGGCACATCGAAAAATGGAGTTTTCAATCTTTCATATTATGTTTTCATATTATGTTGAAGGGCCCAATTTTGGGATTTGTGTGAAGTTATCCACGCTTTTCCAGCCACACTTTTGCCAACTCAGCTACTAGTCTCTATTGAAACATTGTACGTGGAGTCCAACCATCGCGCTACAAACCTCTCACTCACCTCGCTCACTACGTTCATATTTAGATGGCATACATGAACGTACGGCCGATATTCATTATATACCAATTCCAATAATACGTATTGGTTTATTTAATTATTCCTTTCTAATCGAACATATAATAATATTATTGGAATATAATGCATTGCCTATTGTCGTACTGTGTTATTCGTTTGAAATTTAAAACATATACAGAATAATCCAAAGTATAGGTTCAAAAGAGTACAAACAACATAACAAAAATTTCATACACTTAACTATTCAAATGAAGTATGGATGGTTCGCTACGGCAAGGCAATCAACTCGTCCTACATCAATGCCTTCCCTATAAGAAGGTGCATTAGCCCACAAATTATAATGAGCAAAAATTACAGTGGGAAAAAGTTGCAGCGATAGAAAAAAATATTTCATAACAGAAATTTCATACATTCATCTATTCTATTCTATGGAGTGTGAACGGTATGCTACGGCCGGGCAATCAACTTCTCTCACACCAATGTCTTCTTCATATAAGGGTGCATTAGCTCACAAATTCTTATGAGCAAGAAAGAATTGCACTGGAAAAAAGTTGCAGCGATACAAACTAAAAAATTCATAACAGAAATTTCATGAATTCAACTATTCATATGGAGTGTGGATGGTATGCTACGGCCAGGCAACCAACCTCTCTCACACCAATTTCTTCTCCATATGAAGGTGCATTAGCTGACAAATTCTTATGAGCAAGAATTATAGTGGAAAAAAAGTGCAGTGATACAAACAAAAAGTTTCATACAAGCAATGTCTTACATTCAACTATTCAAATGGAGTGTGGATGGTTCTCTACGGTCAAGCAATCAACTTCAACTAAACCAATGTCTTATAAAAAGATGCATTAGCTGACAAATTCTTATGAGCAAGAATCATAGCGGAAAAAAGTTGCAGCGATACAAAAGTATGCTACGGCCAGGCAACATAATGGTAGATTAGCTGACAGATTCTTATGAGCAAGAATTACAGTGGAAAAAAGTTTCAGCGAAACAAACAAAAAGTTCCATAACACCAATTTCATACAATCAACTATTCAAATGGAGTGTGAACGGTATGCTACGGCCAGGCAATCAACTTCTCTGACACCAATGTCTTTCTCATATAATGGTGCATTGGCTGACTAATTCTTATGAGCAAGAATTACAGTGGAAAAAAGTTGCATCGAAACAAACAAAAAGTTCCACAACAGCAATTTCTTACATTCAACTATTCATATGGAATGTGGATGGTTCACTAGGGCCAGGCAATCAACTTCTTTTACAGCAATGTCTTCTTTATATGAAGATGCATCAGCTGACAAATTCTTATGAACAAGAATTATAGCGGAAAAAAGTTGCAGCGATACAAACAAAAAGTTTCATAACAGTAATTTCTTACATTCAACTATTCATATGGAATGTGGATGGTTCACAACGACCAAACAATCAACTTCTCCTACAATAATTCCTTCTCTATAAAAAGATGCATTAGCTGACAAATTCTTATGAGTAAGAATCATAGCGGAAAAAAGTTGCAGCGATACAAACTAAAAACTTCATAACAGAAATTTAATACATTCAACTATTCAAAGGAAGTGTGGACAGTATGCTACGGTCAGGCAATCAACTTCTCTGACACCAATGTCCTCCTCATATGAGGGTGCATTCGCTGACAAATTCTTATGAGCGAGAATTATAGTGGAAAGAAGTTGCAGCGATACAAACTAAAAATTTCATAACAGAAATTTCAACTATTCAAAGGAAGTGTGGACAGTATGCTACGGTCAGGCAATCAAATTCTGAGACCAATGTCTTCCTCATATGAGGGTGCATTCAATGAAAAATTCTTATGAGCGAAAATTATAGTGGAAAGAAGTTGCAGCGATAAAAACTAAAAATTTCATAACAGAAATTTCATACATTCAACTATTAAAAGGAAGTGTGGACAGTATGCTACGGCCAGGCAATCAACTTCTCTGACACCAATGTCTTTCTCATATAATGGTGCATTAGCTGACAAATTCTTATGAGCAAGAATTACAGTGGAAAAAAGTTGCATCGAAACAAACAAAAAGTTCCACAACAGCAATTTCTTACATTCAACTATTCATATGGAATGTGGATGGTTCACTACGGCCAGGCAATCAACTTCTCCTACACCAATGTCTTCTTTATATGAAGATGCATCCGCTGACAAATTCTTATTAACAAGAATTATAGCGGAAAAAAGTTGCAGCGAAACAAACAAAAAGTTCCATAACACCAATTTCATACAATCAACTATTCAAATGGAGTGTGAACGGTATGCTACGGCCAGGCAATCAACTTCTCTGACACCAGTGTCTTCCTCATATAATGGTGCATCAGCTGAAAAATTCTTATGATCAAGAATTACAGTGGAAAAAGTTGCATCGAAACAAACAAAAAAATCCACAACAGCAATTTCTTACATTCAACTATTCATATGGAATGTGGATGGTTCACTACGGCCAGGCAATCAACTTCTCCTACAATTATTCCTTCTCTATTGAAAGATGCATCAGCTGACAAATTCTTATGAGTAAGAATCATAGCGGAAAAAAGTTGCAGCGATACAAACTAAAAACTTCATAACAGAAATTTCATACATTCAACTATTCAAAGGAAGTGTGGACAGTATGCTACGGTCGTGCAATCAACTTCTCTGACACCAATGTCTTCCTCATATAAGGGTGCATTCGCTGACAAATTCTTATGAGCGAGAATTATAGTGGAAAGAAGTTGCAGCGATACAAACAAAAAGTTTCATAAAAGTAATTTCTTACATTCACCTATTCATATGGAATGTGGATGGTTCACTACGGCCAGGCAATCAACTTCTCCTACAATTATTTTTTCTCTATTAAAAGATGCATTACCTGACGAATTCTTATGAGTAAGAATCATAGCGGAAAAAAGTTGCAGCGATACAAACTAAAAACTTCATAACAGAAATTTCATACATTCAGCTATTCAAAGGAAGTGTGGACAGTATGCTACGGTCAGGCAATCAACTTCTCTGACACCAATGTCTTTCTCATATAATGGTGCATTAGCTGACAAATTCTTATGAGCAAGAATTACAGTGGAAAAGAGTTGCATAAAAACAAACAAAAAGTTCCACAACAGCAATTTCTTACATTCAACTATTCATATGGAATGTGCATGGTTCACTACGGCCAGGCAATCAACTTCTCCTACACCAATATCTTCTTTATATGAAGATGCATTAGCTGACGAATTCTTATGAACAAGAATTATAGCAGAAAAAAGTTGCAGCGATACAAACAAAAAGTTTCATAACAGTAATTTCTTACATTCAACTACTCATATGGAATGTGAATGGTTCACTACGGCCAGGCAATCAACTTCTCCTACAACAATTCGTTCTCTATAAAAAGATGCATTAGCTGACAAATTCTTATGAGTAAGAATCATAGCGGAAAAAAGTTGCAGCGATACAAACTAAAAACTTCATAACAGAAATTTCATACATTCAACTATTCAAAGGAAGTGTGGACAGTATGCTACGGTCAGGCAATCAACTTCTCTGACACCAATGTTTTCCACATATGAGGGTGCATTCGCTTTTACGAGCGAGAATTATAGTGGAAAGAAGTTGCAGCGATACAAACCAAAAATTTCATTACAGAAATTTCATACATTCAACTATTCAAAGGAAGTGTGAACAGTATGCTACGACCAGGCAATCAACTTCTCTGACACCAATGTCTTTCTGATATAATGGTGCATCAGCTGACAAATTCTTATGAGCAAGAATTACAGTGGAAAAAAGTTGCATCGAAACAAACAAAAAGTTCCACAACAGCAATTTCTTACATTCAACTATTCATATGGTATGTGGATGGTTCACTACGGCCCGGCAATCAACTTCCCCTACACCAATGTCTTCTTTATATGAAGATGCATCAGCTGACAAATTCTCATGAACAAGAATTATAGCGGAAAAAAGTTGCAGCGATACAAACAAAAGTTTCATAACAGTAATTTCTTACATTCAACTATTCATATGGAATGTGGATGGTTCACTACGGCCAGGCAATCAACTTCTCCTACAATTATTCTTTCTCTATAAAAAGATGCATTAGCTGACAAATTCTTTTGAGAAAGAATCATAGCGGAAAAAAGTTGCAGCGATACAAACTAAAAACTTCATAACAGAAATTTCAATGCATATTTTTATAGAGAAGACATTGTTGTGGGAGAAGTTGATTGCCTGGCCGTAGCGAACCATCCACACTCCATTTGAATAGTTGAATGTAAGAAATTGCAGTTATGAAACTTTTTGTTTGTATCGCTGCAGTTTTTTTCCACTATAATTCTCGCTCATAAGAATTTGTCAGCTAATGCAGCCTCATATGAGGAACACATTGGGGTGAGAGAGGTTGATTGCCTGGCCGTAGCATACCGTCCACACTCCATTTGAATAGTAGAAAGTATGAAATTTCTGTTATGAAATTGTTTGTTTGTATCGCTGCAAACTTTTTCCACTATAATTCTTGCTCATAAGAATTCGTCAGCTAATGCACCCTTTTATGAGGAATACATTGGTGTCAGAGAAGTTATTTGCCTGGCAGTAGCATACTGTCCACACTTCCTTTGAATAGTAGAATGTATGAAATTTCTGTTATGAAATTTTTTGTTTGTATCGCTGCAACTTTTTTCCACTATAATTCTTGCACATCAGAATTTGTCAGCTAATGCATCTTTTTATAGAGAAGACTTTGGTATGGGAGAAGTTGATTGCCTTGCCGTAGCGAACCATCTGCACTCCATTTAAATAGTTGAATGTATGAAATTGCTGTTATGAAACTTTTTGTTCGTATCGCTGCAACTTTTATAATTCTTGCTCATAAGAATTTGTCAGCTAATGCACCCTTGCATGAGGAAGACATTGGTGTGAGCGGAGTTGATTGCCTGGTCGTAGCATACCGTCCACACTTCATTTGAATAGCTAAATGTATGAAATTTCTGTTATGACATTTTTTGTTTGTATCGCTGCAACTTTTCTCCACTATAATTCTTGCCCATAAGAATCCGTCAGCCAATGCATATTATTATAGAGAAGACATTGGAGTAAGAGAAGTTGATTGCCTGGCCGTAGCGAACCATCCACACTCCATTTGAATACTTGAATGTAAGAAATTGCTGTTATGAAACTTTTTGTTTGTATCGCTGCAGTTTTTTCCACTATATTTCTTGCTCATAAGAATTTCTCAGCTAATGCAACCTCATATGAGGGAGACATTGATGTGGGAGAGGTTGATTGCATGGCCGTAGCATACCGTCCACACTCCATTTGAATAGTAGAAAGTATGAAATTTCTGTTATGAAATTTTTTGTTTGTATCGCTGCAACTTTTTTCCGCCATAATTCTTGCTCATAATAATTCGTCAGCTGATGCACCCTTATATGAGGAATACAATGGTGTCAGAGAAGTTGATTGCCTGGCGGTAGCATACTGTCCACACTTCCTTTGAATAGTAGAATGTATGAAATTTTTTGTTTGTATCGCTGCAACTTTTTTCCTCTATAATTTTCGCTCATAAGAATTCTTCAGCTAATGCATATTTTTATAGAGAAGACATTGGTGTAGGAGAAGTTGATGACCTGGCCGTAGCGAACCATCCACACTTCACTTGAATAGTTAAATGTATGAAATATCTGTTATGAAAATTTTTGTTTATATCGCTACAATTTTTTCCACTATAATTCTTGCACATTAGAATTTGTCAGCTCATGCATGTTTTCATAGATAAGGCATTGGTGTAGGAGAAATTGATTGCCTGGCCGGAGCGAACCATCCGCCTTCCATTTAAATGGTTGAAAGTAAGAAATTCCTGTTATGAAACTTTTTGTTCGTATCGCTGCAACTTTTTTCCACTGAGATTCTTGCTCATAAGAATCTGTCAGCTAATGCATCTTTCCGTAGAGAAGACATTGGTGTAGGAGAGATTGATTGCCTGGCCGTAGCGAACCATCCACACTTCATTTGAATAGTTAAAGTATGATATTTCTGTTATGAAATTTTTAGTTTGTATCGCTACAATTACTTTCCACTATAACTCTTGCACATTAGAATTTGTCAGCTCATGCCTCTTTTTATAGATAAGACATTGGTGTGGGAGAAATTGATTCCCTGGCCGAAGCGAACCATCCGCACTCCATTTAAATAGTTGAATGTAAGAGATTCCTGTTATGAAACTTTTTGTTCGTATCGCTGCAACTTTTTTCCACTATAATTCTTGCTCATAAGAATTTGTAAGCTAGTGCATCCTTGTATGAGGAAGACATTGGTGTGAGAAAAGTTGATTGCCTGGCCGAAGCGAACCATCCGCACTCCATTTAAATAGTTGAATGTAAGAGATTTCTGTTATGAAATTTTTTGTTTGTATCGCGGCAACCTTTTTCCACTATAATTCTAGCTCATAAGAATTTGTCAGCTAATGCATATTGTCATATGAAAGACATTGGTGTAGGAGAAGGTGATTGCCTGGCCGTAGCGAACCATCCACACTCAATTTGAATAGTTGAATGTAAGAAATTGCTGTTATGAAACTTTTAGTTTGTATCGCTGCAACTTTTTTCCGCTATGATTCTTACTCATAAAAATTTTTTACAGCTAATGCATCTTTTTATAGAGAAGGAATTATTGTAGGAGAAGTTGATTTCATGGCCGTAGTGAACCATCCACATTCCATATGAATAGTTGAATGTAAGAAATTACTGTTATGAAACTTTTTGTTTGTATCGCTGCAACTTTTTTCCGCTATAATTCTTGTTCATACGAATTCGTCAGCTAATGCATCTTCATATAAAGAAGATATTGGTGTAGGAGAAGTTGATTGCCTGGCCGTAGTGAACCATGCACATTTCATATGAATAGTTGAATGTAAGAAATTGCTGTTGTGGAACTTTTTGTTTGTTTCGATGCAACTTCTTTCCACTGTAAGTCTTGCTCATAAGAATTTGTCAGCTAATGCACCAATATATGAGGAAGACATTGGTGTCAGAGAAGTTGATTGCCCGGACCGTAGCATACTGTCCACACTTCCTTTGAATAGTTGACTGTATGAAATTTTTGTTATTAAGTTTTTAGTTTGTATCGCTGCAACTTTTTTCCGCTATGATTCTTACTCATAAGAATTTGTCAGCTAATGCATTAAGATTTTGTCAGCTAATGCATCTTTTTATAGAGAAGGAATTATCGTAGGAGAAGTTGATTGCCTGGCCGTAGTGAACCATCCACATTCCATATGAATAGTTGAATGTAAGAAATTACTGTTATGAAACTTTTTGTTTGTATCGCTGCAACTTTCTTCCGCTATAATTCTTGTTGAAAAGAATTTGTCAGCTGATGCATCTTCAAATAAAGAAGACATTGGTGTAGGAGAAGTTGATTGCCTGGCCGTAGTGAACCATCCACATTCCATATGAATAGTTGAATGTAAGAAATTGCTGTTGTGGAACTTTTTGTTTGTTTTGATGCAACTTTTTTCCACTGTAATTCTTGCTCATAAGAATTTGTCAGCTAATGCACCATTATATGAGAAAGGAACAGGTGTCAGAGAAGTTGATTGCCTGGCCGTAGCATACTGTCCACACTTCCTTTGAATAGTTGAATGTATGAAATTTCTGTTATGAAATATTTAGGTTGTATCGCTGCAACTTCTTTCCACTATAATTCTCGCTCATAAGAATTTGTCAGCGAATGCACCCTTATATGAGGAAGACATTGGTGTCAGAGAAGTTGTTCGCCTGACCGTAGCATACTGTCCACACTTCCTTTGAATATTTGAATGTATGAAATTTCTGTTATGAAGTATTTAGTTTGTATCGCTGCAACTTTTTTCCGCTATGATTCTTACTCATAAGAATTTGTCAGCTAATGCATCTTTTTATAGACAAGGAATCGTTGTAGGAGGAGTTGATTGCCTGGCCGTAGTGAACCATCCACATTCCATATGAATAGTTGAATGTAAGAAATTGCTGTTGTGGAACTTTTTGTTTGTTTCGATGCAACTTCTTTTCACTGTAATTCTTGCTCATAAGAATTTGTCAGCTAATGCACCAATATATGAGGAAGACATTGGCTCCAGAGAAGTTGATTGCCTGGCCGTAGCATACTGTCCACACTTCCTTTGAATAGTTGAATGTATGAAATTTCTGTTACGAAATTTTTAGTTTGTATCGCTGCAACTTATTTCCACTATAATTCTTGCTCATAAGAATGTGTCAGCGAATGCACTCTTATATGAGGAAGACATTGGTGTGAGAGAAGTTGATTGCCTGGCCGTAGCATACCGTTCAGACTAAAATTGAATAGTTGAATGTAAGAAATTGCTGTTATGGAGTTTTTTGTATGTTTCGCTGCAACTTTTTTCCACTGTGATTCTCGCTCATAAGAATTTGTCAGCTAATGCACCTTCATATCAGAAAGACATTGGTGTGAGAGAAGTTGATTGCCTGGCCGTAGCATACCGTTCACACTCCAATTGAATAGTTGAATGTTAGAAATTGCTGTTATGGAATTTTTTGTTTGTTTCGCTGCAACTTTTGTCCACTGTGATTCTTGCTCATAAGAATTTGTCAGCTAATGCACCTTTATATCAGAAAGACATTGTTGTGAGAGAAGTTGATTGCCTGGCCGTAGCATACCGTTCACACTCCAATTGAATAGTTGAATGTAAGAAATTGCTGTTATGGAATTTTTTGTTTGGTTCGCTGCAACTTTTTTCCACTGTGATTCTTGCTCATAAGAATTTGTCAACTGATGCACCTTTATATCAGAAAGGCATTGGAGTGAGAGAAGTTGATTGCCTGGCCGCAGGATACCGTTCACACTCCAATTGAATAGTTGAATGTAAGAAATTGCTGTTATGGAATTTTTTGTTTGTTTCGCTGCAACTTTTGTGATTCTTGCTCATAAGAATTCGTCAGCTAACTCATCTTCTTCTGCAGAAGACATTGGTGTAGGAGAAGTTGATTGCCTGTCCGTAGCGAACCATCCACACTCCATTTGAATAGTTGAATGTAAGAAATTGCTGTTATGGAACAATTTGTTTGTTCCGCTGAAACTTTTTTCCGCTACGATTTTCGCTCATAAGAATTTGTCAGCTAATGCACCTTTATATCAGAAAGACATCGGTGTGAGAGAAGTTGATTGCCTGGCCGTAGCATACCGTTCACACTCCATTTGAATAGTTCATTGTATGAAATTGGTGTTATGGAACTTTTTGTTTGTTTCGCTGCAACTTTTTTCCACTGTAATTCTTGCTCATAAGAATTTGTCAGCTGATGCATCTCTTTCTGCAGAAGACATTGGTGTAGGAGTGGTTGATTGCCTGTCCGTAACGAACCATCCACACTCCATTTGAATAGTTGAATGTAAGAAATTGCTGTTATGGAACTATTTGTTTGTTCCGCTGCAACTTTTTTCCACTGTAATTCTTGCCCATGAGAATTTGTCAGCTGATGCATCTCCTTCTGCAGAAGACATTGGTGTAGAAGTGGTTGATTGCCTGTCCGTAACGAACCATCCACACTCCATTTGAATAGTTGAATGTAAGAAATTGCTGTTATGGAACATTTTGTTTGTTTCGCTGCAACTTTTTTCCACTGTAATTCTTGCTCATAAGAATTTGTCAGCTGATGCATCTCCTTCTGCAGAAGACATTGGTGTAGGAGTGGTTGATTGCCTGTCCGTAACGAACCATCCACACTCCATTTGAATAGTTGAATGTAAGAAATTGCTGTTATGGAACTTTTTGTTTGTTTCGCTGCAACTTTTTTCCACTGTAATTCTTGCTCATAAGAATTTGTCAGCTGATGCATCTCCTTCTGCAGAAGACATTGGTGTAGGAGTGGTTGATTGCCTGTCCGTAACGAACAATCCACACTCCATTTGAATAGTTGAATGTAAGAAATTGCTGTTATGGAACTTTTTGTTTGTTTCGCTGCAACTTTTTTCCACTGTAATTCTTGCTCATAAGAATTTGTCAGCTGATGCATCTCCTTCTGCAGAAGACATTGGTGTAGGAGTGGTTGATTGCCTGTCCGTAACGAACCATCCACACTCCATTTGAATAGTTGAATGTAAGAAATTGCTGTTATGGAACTATTTGTTTGTTCCGCTGCAACTTTTATCCACTGTAATTGTTGCCCATAAGAATTTGTCAGCTGATGCACCTTGATATCAGGAAGACATTGGTGTGAGAGAAGTTGATTGCCTGGCCGTAGCATACCGTTCACACTCCATTTGAATAGTTGAATGTAAGAAATTGCTGTTATGGAATTTTTTGTTTGTTTCGCTGCAACTTTTTTCCACTGTGATTCTTGCTCATAAGAATTTGTCGGCTAATGCACCTTTATATCGTGAAGACATTGGTGTGAGAGAAGTTGATTGCCTGGCCCTAGCATACCGTTCACACTCCATTTGAATAGTTGATTGTATGAAATTAGTGTTATGGAACTTTTTGTTTGTTTCGCTGCAACTTTTTTCCACTGTAATTCTTGCTCATAAGAATTTGTCAGCTGATGCATCTTCTTCTGCAGTTGACATTGGTTTAGGAAAAGTTGATTGTCTGTCCGTAGCGAACCATCCACACTCCATTTGAATAGTTGAATGTAAGAAATTGCTGTTATGGAACTATTTGTTTGTTCCGCTGCAACTTTTTTCCACTGTGATTCTTGCCCATAAGAATTTGTCAGCTAATGCACCTTTATATCAGAAAGACATTGGTGTGAGAGAAGATGATTGCCTGGCCGTAGCATACCGTTCACACTCCATTTGAATAGTTTAATGTAAGAAATTGCTGTTATGGAATTTTTTGTTTGTTTCGCTGCAACTTTTTTCCACTGTGATTCTTGCTCATAAGAATTTGTCAGCTAATGCACTTTTATATCAGAAAGACATTGGTGTGAGAGAAGTTGATTGCCTGGCCTGAAACGAATGTGAAACGGCAGCCCATCTATGCTGGGCGCCAGTGAAACGGACCCGCTTTGGGTCGGTTTTAATTGGCCCAACTAGCTCAATTTAAATTAATTAATCTCAGGGCTCGTAGTGAAACGTGCCTTGTGATTCAAGACTGGTGAATTGCCCGAGCGGCAACTGCTTGAAAGAAAAACTATAAAACTAAATGAATTCACAGTCAAGAATACAAGCTCTACGAGATGGTTTAACAGTCGATGGAAATTCAGAAAAACAATACAAGTTCAACTTAACAATTCGGATATTCCATCAGAATTTGAATTATAAAGATATTTAAATTACAATTTTTAGAATACCAATTGGAAATATAGATAATATTGAATTCGTAGAAAAACAATTATTAAATTAAATCAAATTGTAACATAAATTGAGTTTTAAGAAAATAATTATAAAATTAAATCAATTATTAAATTGAAAAGAACGAAATATCCAATAAGAGGACTTACAATAGACCTCGAATGATTCTATAAAAATTAGTGGAATACAACTTTGGATAAACAACAAAATCAGAGAATGAAATTATGGTCATTCAAACAGGAAAGTCACTAAACCGCCTTGGAGTGAAGGGGTGAGGAACCTCAGACGTTCAAACCCTGTTATTTCAAAGAGCGAACAGTACCTGACTTGAGATCAAAAGGACAAGCAACACCGTCGGTTGGAATAACCAAGTGATTCCACAACCGATAATGTTATCTTTCCCAAATTGCGAAAACACTAATACAAAATGGATATCTTGACGAGATATCAATTTAGGCAAAAATTTAATTTAATCTGAAAGAAATAAACGATTACAATTGATTTTTAAAATTAGCAAAAAGTTAACATGTGTCTGAAAGAATAATAATTAAAATTGTATCTGAAAGAATATTATTAGGAAGGTTGAAATTTGCTAGTTAGCATAAAATTCTGGTTTGCTTGAAATGAATTGTACACGTGGATTGATAATGTAAACTGTATTAACTCCCAAACGGCGTGACAGTGTCATAAATATATGTATACCTAATAAGCAGTAATTAGGTTATTTGTTTCGTATTCACCCTCATCAATCTTTACTGCACGTTGGTCTAATAAGACCACCCTTTGTATCTTGTACAAGGATAACAAAATGGCGATCTACAGAATTGCGCAACTACCATGTGCTAAAATTGCGGGGTCAAGTAAAAAGGTGGAAATTAAATATTGTCTGCATCAATTACCCACGTCTCGTTAGAGTAATTTCATACAATGACTACAAAAATCCCTGTAATGATGGAAATGATATACCTGGGATCATGCTAAATGCAAATCTGATTGTGTGTCTTAGGATAAGTCGAGTAAACTTCCTCCGAAATATAATCACATTCAGGTACTGTACATCCAAACATTTAATAACAAATCTAAATCAAATTATATGTAGCCTGATGTGCATCATATTTCGGGAGCAAAAATTAAGAAAATGTATGTAAAGAATATGAAATATGAATCTCGACTTACCCTATTGAAGGTTAATACCACAATGAATTCTTTTCGACTTCCGTTATTCTACCTCCCGCCTCGCGATATTTAGCGACATCGCACATCAGGGATGCTAGTTTCCGTAGTCGATGTTATTGACCGGCAGATGTCTTTGAATAATTATATGACAAGTTTGCTAGGCGAAAAGAAACCTAATCTGTTTATTACCAAGTTCTATACTATCTCGTAACGCAACCCGTTACAGGCCGTAGCATACCGTTCACACTCCAATTGAATAGTTGAATGTAGGAAATTGCTGTTATGGAACTATTTGTTTGTTCCGCTGCAACTTTTATTCACTGTTATTGTTGCCCATAAGAATTTGTCAGCTAATGCACCTTTATATCAGAAAGACATTGGTGTGAGAGAAGTTGATTGCCTGGCGGTAGCATACCGTTCACACTCCAATTGAATAGTTGAATGTAAGAGATTGCTGTTATGGAATTTTTTGTTTGTTTCGCTGCAACTTTTTTTCACTGTGATTCTTGCTCATAAGAATTTGTCAGCTAATGCACCTTTATATCAAAAAGACATTGGTGTGAGAGAAGTTGATTGCCTGGCCGTAGCATACCGTTCACACTCCAATTGAATAGTTGAATGTAAGAAATTGCTGTTATGGAATTTTTCGTTTGTTTCGCTGCAACTTTTTTCCACTGTGATTCTTGCTCATAAGAATTTGTCACCTAATGCACCTTTATATCAGAAAGACATTGGTGTGAGAGAAGTTGATTGCCTGGCCGCAGCATGCCGTTCACACTCCAATTGAATAGTTGAATGTAAGAAATTGCTGTTGTGGAACTATTTGTTTGTTCCGCTGCAACTTTTTTCCACTGTAATTCTTGCCCATAAGAATTTGTCAGCTAATGCACCTTTATGTCAGGAAGACATTGGTGTGAGAGAAGTTGATTGCCTGGTCGTAGCATACCGTTCACACTCCATTTGAATAGTTGATTGTATGAAATTTCTGTTATGAAGTTTTTAGTTTGTATCGCTGCAACTTTTTTCCACTCTAAATCTTGCTCATAAGAATGTGTCAGCTAATGCATCTTTTTATACAGAAAACATTGATGTAGGAGAAATTGATTGCCTGGCCGTAGCGAACCATCCACACTCTATTTAAATAGTTGAATGTAAGGAATTCCTGCTAAGAAGCTTTTAGTTTGTATCGCTGCAACTTTTTTCCGCTAGGATTCTTGCTCATAAGAATTTGTCAGCTAATGCACCTTTATATCAGAAAGACATTAGTGTGAGAGAAGTTGATTGCCTGGCCGTAGCATACCGTTCACACTCCATTTGAATAGTTGAATGTAAGAAATTGCTGTTATGGAACTTTTTGTTTGTTTCACTGCAACTTTTTTCCACTGTGATTCTTAATCATAAGAATTTGTGAGCTAATGCACCTTTATATCAGAAAGACATTGGTGTGAGAGAAGTTGATTGCCTGGCCGTAGCATACCGTTCACACTCCAATTGAATAGTTGAATGTCAGAAATTGCTGTTATGGAATTTTTTGTTTGTTTCGCTGCAACTTTTTTCCACTGTGATTCTTGTTCATAAGAATTTGTCAGCTAATGCACCTCTATATCAGAAAGACATTGGTGTATAAGAAGTTTATTGCCTGGCCGTAGCAAACCATCCACACTCCATTTGAATAGTTGAATGTGAGAAATTTCTGTTATGAAACTTTTCGTTTGTATCGGTGCAACTTTTTTCCACTGTTATTCTAGCTCATCAAAATTTGTCGGCTGATGCAACCTCTTATATAAAAGACATTGTTATAGGAGAAATTGATTGTCCGGCTACAGCGGACCATCCACACTCCATTTGAATATTTAAATGTATGAAATTTCTGTTATGAAATTTTTTGTTTGTATCACTGCAACTTTTTTCCAATATAATTCTTGCTCATAAGAATTTGTCAGCTAATGCATCTCTTTATAGAGGAGACATTGGTGTAAGAGAAGTTGATTGTCTGGCCGTAGCATACCGTTCACACTACATTTGAATAGTTGAATGTATGAAATTTTTAGTTTATATCGCTGCAACTTTTCTTCACTCTGATTCTTGCTCATAAGAATTTGTCAGCTAATGCACGCTTATATGAGGAAGACATTGGTATGAGAGAAGTTGATTGCCTTGCCGTAGCGAATCATTCACACTCCATTTGAATAACTGAATGTAAGAAACTGCTGTTATGAAACTTTTTGTTTGTATCGCTGCAACTTTTTTCCACTATAATTCTCGCTCATAAGAATTTGTCAGCTTATGCACCTTTATATGAGGAAGACATTGGTGTTAGAGGAGTTGATTGCTTGGCCGTAGCATACCGTTCATACTACATTTGAATAGTTGAATGCATGAAATTTCTGTTATGAAATTTTTAGTTTATATCGCTGCAACTTTTCTTCACTCTGAGTCTTGCTCATAACAATTTTTCAGCTAATGCACGCTTATATGAGGAAGACATTGGTGTGAGAGAAGTTGATTGCCTGGTTGTAGCATACCGTCCACACTCCATTTGAATAGTGGAATATGTGAAATTTCTGTTATGAAATTTTTTGTTTGTATCGCTGCAACTTTTTCCCACTGTAATTTTTGCTGATCATAATTTGTGGGCTAATGCACCTTTTTATAGGGAAGACATTGGTATAGGAGGAGTTGATGTCCTTAGCGAACCATCCATACTCCATTTGAATGGTTAAGTGTATGAAATTTCTGTTGAGAAGTTTTGTACTCTTTTGAAACTATACTTTGGATTATCCTGTATATGGTTTAAATTTCAAACGAATAACACAGTACGACAATAGGCAATGCATTATATTCCAATAATATTATTATATCTTCGATTAGAAAGGAATAATTAAATAAACCAGTACATATTATTAGAATTGGTATAAAATGAATATCGGACGTACGTATATGTATGCCATCTAAATATGAACGTAGTGAGCGAGATGAGAGAGGTTTGTGGCGCGGTGGTTGGACTGCACGTACAATACTTTCAATAGAGACTAGTAGCTGAGTCGGCAAAAGTGTGGCTGGAAAAGCGTGGATAACTTCACACAAATAATTTTGGGCCTATAGACAAAAACCTTGGATCAAATTACAGAGAAATACTTCAGCTATGTGAGTTTTAAACAGCCTACGGAAATTCGTTCACAATTCCAAGTTATAACGAATCTCATCATAAAAATTTAGCGCGGAATTTCATGTAACGGCAATAAGCCATGGTCGGTTCAATAGATTTCGCGCGCGCAATATTGGTTTTTTAAATATTTTAAGATGCACCTGAAGGCTTAATCGTTTTTTATGAATGCGTGAGTGTATGTAGACGTATGAACGTGTATATGTGACCGTGACATGATGTGTTTATAGGGTGTTACATGACAAATTTCAACATTTAAACAAACAAATAAGATTAAAAAATAATTTTGTTTTTTTTTCACATTCATATTTTCTTTTTGTTTTTCACATTTCATATTTATTCAAAAATTATCTATATGTCTGATTATTCACAAATACCCTAAGTTCTTGTTATCACTGCCAGCGTATAATGCTAATGATGTAATATGATTATTATTGATATACGGATCGTCGTGATCGTGCTTCATCATATGAGGTTGATAAAATTTGATCGTCGCAATTGTCGTTGATCATCGGTATCGTCATCATCTTCATCATCGTGTTCATTTTCATCCATACACTTATCGAAATCATAATTATCTAATATACTGATTTCTGGCTCGGGGCAATTAGAACAGCCTTTACCTCCACAATGCATCAATGAAACCATTGATCCAACGAAATGAGGTTGGAGGAATAGTTCGAATGGAATTACTCGTATACAAACAGTAAAAAATGCAAGTCCCGATGATCAAAATAATCTCTAGTGGTTGTAAAAAGAATTGTACTGGTAAATGTTCGTGCAAAAAATTAGGATTACCTTGTAGCTCATTATGTAAGCATTGTGAACGTAAAGACTGTTCTAATTGCCTCGAGTCAGAAATCAGTATATTAGATGATGATGATTTTGATAAGTGTATTGCTGAAAATGAAGACGATGATGAAGATGATGACGATACCGATGATGTTATCTATGACACTTGCAACGATCAAATACTATCAAACTCTGATGATGAAGCGGATCACGATGATCCGTATATCAATAATGATCATATCACATCTTTAACAATACATGATGACAGTGATAACGAAGATAACATCATCGATCCGTCGTGCACTTCAGACTGATAGCGAAATTACAGAAATTCGTGGTAAAATAACATTGAGAAAAAAGTAAATGTGTTTATTGTATAAAATAATGGGTATTAGACGTATCTATAATGTGAATCTGTACACTTGCATTTATTGCCATTTTATTTTTCCCGATAAGCAATATTATGTATGTTATGATAGTTATTAGATTAAATTATATTATAATATTATATTATGTTATGAATAATGAAAAAAATATAAAACGTAGGTTATTTGTAAATAATCAGACAAATAGATAATTTTTCAATAAATATGAAATGTAAAAAAAAATATAAATGTTAAAATTTTGTTTAAAATTGAAATTTGTTATGTAACACCCTATAAAAACATCATGCCACGGTCACATATACACGTTCACACGTCTACACACACTCACACATTTATACAAGACGATTATAAGCATTCAAGTGCATGTTAAAATATTTATAAAATATAATTTTGCGCGCGGAATCTATTGTAACGACCCTCGCTTTTTGTCGCTACATGAAATTCCGCTCTAAATTTTTATGATGAAATTCGTTATAACTTGGAATTGTGAACGAATCTTCGTACGCTGTTTCAAACTCAAATAGCCAAAGTATTTCTCTGTAATTTGATTCAAGGTTTTCGTCTATAGGCCCAAAATTGGGCCCTTTAGAGGCCCAAACATATTTATCAGAATAGCTTCATTTATATTCGACCCAAATTAATCCGCTCAGACTTGAAATACTCGCCATCCAAACCTCTAATAGAACCTAGAATTTGGGTTCCGTAAAAAATGTCTAACTTCAAAAAGTTTGGATTTTTCGTCGGTCAAAAATTTTCAAAATGGCGCTGAAGCTATGTTTCCAGAGCAAAATGCTTGAATTTTGGATATTATATGCATAATGATGAAATCTTTGGAATAATTCTAGTTTTAGATTGATAGCATTAGTATTCCGTCTGAAATTTGCAAAATACGGATTTTCAAAAATGGCCGATTGTGACTTCAAAAAATTTGATAAGTCAAAATACCAAAAATCGAATGAAAGAAGAATAAAAATACCATCTTTCCACCAAAACAGAATATGAAAAATTGAAAACTATTCGACATATACTCAATTTCTCAATGTGCCAAAAATCACACTAAATGGGCCCTATGACCTCAAATCGACTTGGGACTAGAGCCGAAAGTTGCGTATCAGTTTTTCCAACAACTTTTGCTCGAAACATTTTTTCACAAAACCGATAGTTTTGTCTCAAAACTCAAAAAAGGCCATTTTCGGTTCCAAAAAATGGCCATAGTTTTTCGAGAACAGGGATAATCCAATTTTAATCTACACCATCGTGTTCAGCGTATCAAAAAACATAAGAATAGACCAAAATTAGACCTCGCGGAAATTCGGACTTAAAAATTCCTTAAATGACTGGACTATAAGTCTTTTCTATTGAGAAAATTTTGAAATTAATAAAAAAATATTATTTTAAGATCTTTGGTCTTTCTCCCTCCCCTCGTTAAATAACGGTGCAATCTTGAATTCTCATCAGTCTGTATGGAAGCATACGTAGGAGAAGGTGTTCTCAATACGCTTATAAACAAGCTCCCGTTTGAACTTCATATTCCTGGTTATCAATTCTGTGGTCCCGGTACAAAATTAGAAGAACGGTTGAGGAGAGGAGATCCAGGTATCAATCCACTCGATAAAGCTTTCCGCCAACACGATATTTCATATCTGCGAAACGCTAGTTTGGAAGGACGTCACGAGGCGGATAAAATATTAGAGAACGCTGCTTGGCAACGTGTCAAATCTAAAGACACAAAATTTGGAGAGAGGATTGCCGCTTTCGGTGTGAATAAAATTATGAAGGCAAAGAGGAAATTGGGGATTGGTATGAGAAAGAAGGTTGATTTCGGAAGTGCAATTGTCGATGGGGTGAGAAAAGTTATGAAGAATAAGTTTGACCCATCCAATCTGAAGAGAACATCTCAAACATCGTTGAAAGTTGCACGAAAACAATTCAAAAAAGCAGGTGGTCGGAAAAATGTTCAATTAGCAAGAGTAATTCCTATTCCAAAGACTGGAGGGTTTCTACCATTTTTAATACCTCTTTTTGCCGGTTATCAGCTGCTGGAGCATTGACGGGAGGTGGTGCAGGCATCGCTAAGGCCGTCAACGACAGCAAAGCAGCTCGGAAATCCTTGGAGGAAACGGAAAGACATAATGAAACAATGGGAGCTATAGCTTTGGGGGAACAAGGATCTGGTCTATATTTGAAAAAGTATCGCAAAGGTCTTGACCTATATTTGAATAAACATCCAAAAAACTGTCAGTAAACCTACCCAGAAGACCTCTAACCGATCTCGATCTACGAAAACTAGCAAAAGCTCTGAAAATTTCTCATTTTAGAGGAGTATTCATGCGTGATGAACTGTCATCCAACGGACCATGGAAAAAAGAGCGTGGAATAGTTAATTTAGAAAGCTCGGTCAATGAAGGCACTCACTGGGTTGGGTGTAATAGAGTCGATGATATAGTTTTATATTATGATAGTTTTGACAATTTACGCCCACCTCACGAACTAGTGTAGTATATAAATAGATACACACAGAGCTGAAGAGTGATTTTGAAGTGAATTTTATTCCTAAAGATAGTATAAGCGAACTGTTGGGATTCAGCAAGAAGAAATTGACATCTCGTGGATTACAAGTATCTGATCTACCTATAAACATAATCAAAGTTCAAACTATTAGAGAGGAGTGTAACTTAACCGCAGGAGCATATTATAACAATAAGTTAGCTCATACGATATATGAGTTTTCACCTCTTGTACCTCCTGGTTTTCTCATTGATATAGAGCCTAAGAATCTTATTTATCTACCGATCATCAACAAGACGTCCTTCGATAAACATCACACTGAATATTTTACATCAGAATTGGAAACAGGTAGATTTTCGTGTAGAAGATATTATTATAAGGTTGGAGTTGAAAAAGACCACAAGAGATTATGGCTCCCATCAATAAATAATATGTCAATACTCACCAGCATTTATTATTTGAAAATAATTCATCTGAGAAGGTTGTTGCAGTCGACGTCACTTGAGAACATGGGTTTGAATTTCAGCAATAAAATACATCCTCATATTGACCATCAGTCGGAAAAACTTCAAATACTCAACGAGCCAAACTTCAATGAAGACATCACCCGAGAAAAAACTCATACCTACTATCATACAACATCTTTTGGCAACAGCGATGAAATTGAGATATTAATCAATCAACAAGATGTATTGGTAGATTTGGCCTCGTCTGCTTTATTCATCGAGGCAGAATTCCAGCCAGAAGCAAGTGGTGATGGTGAATATACCCTTACCAATAATTTTGGAGCGTTTCTCTTCGAACATATCAGTTATGAATTGAATGGAAAAGAGATAGACAAAGTACGTGATCCTGGTATTCTCAGCGCCATCAGAGCTTATCTAACATATGCCGAACTAGCTATTTCTGGATGGTCATATAAGGATGCAATGAGTTCAGTCTACAATAATAAAATCAATTTATGGATACCGTTGAATTTTCTACTAGGCCTATTCATTGACTATAACAAAGTTTTGAGTGATAAAAATAAGCTGCGCTTGATAAGGTCTCGAACCGATAACGATTGCTATACTAATAGCACAGGTACGAAAAGGGCTAAAATGAATGTGAAGACGATAGCATAAAAGTGCGACATGTGTTTCCAAATGATCAAGTTAAATTTCAAATGTTGGGGAATTTGAGTGCTGAGAAGCCTATTTTGATTCCATTCCGTAGTTGGGATCTGCATGAAAATCCGTTGATGAAGGAGAGCACTCGCGACATTTGGGCTGTTAAAACATCAATGAATTTGGAATGTCCCAGATATGTGATTCTAGCTTTCCAAACTGATCGAAAAAATAATCCATTTAAGCAAAGTACATATTTCGATCATATAAACTTGCTGAATGTAATTTATACTTGAATTCAGAGTGTTATCCATATGAAGCAATGAAATTGAATTTCACCGCCCAGCAATATGTGGAAGCATACTAGATGTACTATGATTTCCAGAAATCATTTTCAAATGAAATGATAAGCGAGCCGATGTAAGATTGTATAGCATTCAAGAATAAAGCAATTTTTGTGATAAAGTCATCAACAGTTTACGTCAAACTAGAGATGGAAAGTATCCTGAATTTCTTCAAAAACACCCGGGCTTATTGCATCATCATTAACGATCGAATAATGGAGTATTCTCCGATTACAGGATAAGTTTGGAATTTGGTGTGAAGAACCAGGTGATGAATCATAATGTTATTATTTTAATTCTAAATGATGTACTATCAGAATGTATTTTTCCAAATAAATGTAATTATTATTATATTTGATATTTTACTTCTCAAACGGTAGGTGGTGATGTAAACATCCGGCGATCATAGTTTGTAAACTATGGTAGCCGGTTGCTGGAAATGAGACAACTTGAAACAACGTTATCAGTCAGTTATCAACGTTTGCAATGAGATCGAAACGGAGAGTTACCCCCACCCTCACTATTCACGTTCACGTTCTCACGTATGTAGGAGAGAATCATTTCAGAAAATGTTCAGTAAGAAAAATCAACTAAGCAGCGCGCGTTCGTGATTCAAATGTGGCTACATGGTCCACCAACAATTTTATTAAGTTAACAGTTGATGAAGTGTGTCCAAAATTTGGGATCGATATAAGAAACGATAAAAGAAACTATTTATTTTGGAATATACAACTGAACCAACGCGTTCTAATGAATGAAGATCTATTAGATTGGTTAGGTTATCGCGGCAAAAAATATTATGCTAAAAAGGGTGTTATAACAAGATTGTTGAGGGAAAACCCTCATATACACCATTTAGAAATTTGTGATAAGACTGATGCACGAAAGAAATATTATGTTCTAGATGCTATTGATTTCTAATCATTACCGATGCTAATGCGAACTCCTAAAGTCATCGAGTTACGGGAACTGTTTTCGTTAATGAAATTTATTTTGATGAAATATTGTGAGTAGGAGAAAATCTATGAACCACATTGTGTGGAACTGTTGAAAACAAAAAATAACCAATTGATACAATCAGTAGAAGAGTTGAGATCTTTAGTGTTGGCCGTGAAAGAACAAGGCGGGGAAGAGAGTCGAAGAGATGAGGAACGTGAACGTCGAGCAGAAAATGAACGTCTAAAAGCCGAAACTGAACGTAAACTTGCTGAGCAACGTTGCGCGTGGCGATAAAGGTGGTAAGCTGTTGGATTCAGCCTGTCGTGAACACGACATAGCTTATTGCCAACA
The DNA here is from genome assembly GCA_958510875.1 of Endomychus coccineus. Taxonomy (NCBI): domain Eukaryota; kingdom Metazoa; phylum Arthropoda; class Insecta; order Coleoptera; family Endomychidae; genus Endomychus; species Endomychus coccineus. The sequence continues at coordinate 56,448,894 of OY294070.1, read as the reverse complement.
CAAATCTCTAGAAGATCGTCATAAGGCCGATAAAATATTGGAGGACGCAGCTTGGCAGCGTATTAAATCTAACCACGCTAAGACTGGCGAAAGATTAGCTAGTCTATTGGTTAGTGGGGGAATGAATAATAATAATAATAATAATAATAATAATCTTTATTTCAACATGGTTTGTCTACATTTAAAAAATAAACATGAACAATACAATATTAAAAAACGTCGTAGTAACTATATGTATATACACTTCACTACATATATATACATATATAAACAAATAATAAATAATATAGAAACACTATCACCGTAAAATGTTAGCACATACTATACAGACTTATTGTTCTAAAAAATCTGCAACTGTATAAGGTTCTAAAGTTATTAGCAATTTAGTAACAGCTGCTTTGAATTTTTTAATCCCTTAATCTCTTCAATCTCTTTTGGAAGTTTGTTGAAAAGCTTAAGGCTCATGTATTCCATATTTTTTTGATATAATGTTAAGTCAACCTCTGGGTAAAGATATAAAATCTTACGAGTTTCATATACTTGTCCGTTTTCATACCTTGCCGAATAGTGTTTGTTCCTGAAGTTGAACATAAGACTTTCCAAGATATAAAGTGCCGGAACAGTTAAAATATTGAATTTGCGAAAAGTACCTCTACAGGAGTGTCGATGCCTCAGGCCATAAATTATGCGTATTGCCATTTTTTGTAGAATCAAAATCAGTTTAGATTGAGAGCTGTTGCCCCCGAAAGTAATCCCATAAGTTATCAGAGACTGAAAAAAGGCGTAATAGACAACCATTAGAGTTTCCTTGTCCACCGATTTTTTTAAAGTTCTTGATACGTATAGTTTAGATTTAAGTCTGTTTGAAAGAGATGTTATTTGTTCATACCAATTCAAATTTTTGTCTGTAATAAGTCCCAAAAATTTAGTACTATTATCTACGTCAATAATTTGGTTATTCAAAGTAAGAGTTTTTGGAATTTCAATATTCGACTTATTAGTTTGAAAAATCACACACTTTGTTTTTGACTTGTTAATTACAAGTTTATTGACTTGACACCAATTTTCAATCTCTGTCAGCACTAGGATCAACTCCTGATTCAAATTCTCAATATTGTTACTTTTAATGGCAACATTCTCGTCGTCCGCATAGTTTATCGAGGTATGACCACTTTCCGATATTATTATAGGCAAATCATTGATGAATATTAGAAAGAGAAGAGACCCTAATATAGAGCCCTGCGGCACTCCCATTTCAATATATTTTGTTTCTGATTTGTATTGGTTCTGGTCGAGTTCATTTCTACAACTTGGTTTCTATCTTTTAAGTAGCTGACTATAATTGACAACTGTTTCCCTCGTATACCGAAATTTTTCAGTTTTTTGATTAAAATTGTGTGATCTATACAGTCAAAGGCTTTGGATAAGTCTAAGAAAATTCCACAAGGTATCTCTTGATTATCCAAAGCCTTTAACACAAATCTAGTAAATTCGAAAACAGCTGTCATTGTACTTTGGCCCCTAAGAAAGCCATGTTGACTTTTGTTAAAAATTTTGAATTTTATAAAAAAAACCTACTAATCTGTGACTCAAAATTTTTTCTACCAGTTTGGCAAACGAAGAAAGTAGGCCGATAGCTACCCAAGTCCTCGCAGTCTCCTTTTTTATACAAAGGCTTTACTATTGCTACCTTCAAAGCGTCGGGAAATATACCATTTTCAAATATACAATTTATAATATGACATAATATTTTTTGTATTTTTGTTGATGAGAATTTAAGAATAGTTAGGGGAATGCCGTCAACACCAAAACTAAATTTATTTTGCAGCTGATTACAACTCTTTATTATCTCATCTTCTGTGACTGGATAAAGATAAAGACTATTCGACAGAGGTTCAATGGGACAAACATAAGGTTCTTGATTATTTTTATCATTGTATAACCTTTTTCCAGAATTTATAAAGAAATCATTAAAATCGTTTACAACTTTATTTAGATCGCCCGTAATTTTTATATCATTATTTTTCTTATTTTTATTACATACGTTATTTACAATATTCCAGGTGGTTTTTGATTTATTACTTGAGTTTAGTATTTGCTTTTTTAAGAGTTTTTGTCTTTGAGTTATTATTAATGAGTCATAATTTTGTTTTAGCTTTTTATATAATACATTATAATTTGGATCAAATTTTGAGATTGTATTTAATAGATCTAGGGAATTTTTCGAAGAGTCTAACTCCTGATTTTTTACTTTAATTTTTTTGCTCTTACTGCAAATTTTGTATTTTTTTAATGGAAAATTTTGTTCAAATAATTTTTTATATTGCTCTATAAAAAGATCCCATTTTTTATTAACCTCGGTTTGAGGAAGTGATAAAATATTTTCCCAAGTACAAATTTGTAAATCCTCCAAAAACTTTTTTTTGTTATTCTCGCTAGAGTTTCTTGACCTTCTGAATGTGTTCTTCTGTCTATTTTCCCTTTCCAGTGTGAATTTTAATACCTGAGATGTATGATCTGAGATATGTGGCTCAATAATAAATGACTCATACTTTGTAATATTTGTAAAAATGTTATCTATGCATGACTCAGTATTTGCAGTAATGCGTGTCGCTTCTTTGGTAGTAACTGTTGCGTAAAAGCTTTATAATAGCGATAGGAACATTTTTGTGTCTTTATTATCATTAAACAAATTAATATTGAAGTCACCCCCTATTATAAATTTGAAGTTTGAATTTGAGATAACATTTAATAATGATTCAAGTTTTCCGAAAAACACATCCAGATTGCCTTTAGGCGGTCGATAAATCGAAATAGCTAATACAGAGGTTGACTGCAAGATAACTTCTACAGCGGCGCATTCAAAATGACTTTCAATACTGAGTGATGTTAGATCTACTCGTTCTTTACAGGTAATATCAGAAGATACGTAAACCGCACTGCCTCCACCTTGACTACCTACGCCTCTGCAGAAATTCGATGCTAGTTTATAACCAGGCATAGTGTATGCAACCAGTTTATCACTTGTTTGCCAATGCTCGGAGATTGCAATTATTTGACAGTTTTGATTGTATACAAAATGTTCTAACCTAGTTAACGAGTTTCCAATTGATTGCACATTTTGATGCATAAATGTAAAATTATCTTGTGTTAGTTTTGGTTTTGTTTTCTGAAAAGATGGAACAAAAAAGGATTCAAACGAGTTCCCACTGGCCATATTTCCGGATTCTTAATTGCATCTGCTTCACTTTGAGAGACAGAAATTTTAAACGAAGAGTATGAAGGTTAAACGTAAACTAGCAATGGGTCTTAGGAAACGTGGTGGTCGTCGTGGAGGATGTTGTTTTCGGAAAGATATCGTTGGAAATATTTCAAAGTCCATGGAACCGTCTTCGTCGTTGCGAAAGTCCGCCATGAATGCGCGAATAGCTATCAAGCGAGTCGGAGGTGAGAAACGTGTTAAAGTACTCCGCATAATACCCCTACCGGATTCTAGAGGATTCCTACCATTATTACTACCTATTTTGGTGGCGCTGGGGGCTCTAGGTTCTGTGGCGGGCGGTGCAAGTGCCATCGCTAATACAGTAGTCAATGATAAAAAAGACAAAAAGAAGCTTGAAGCGGATCAGCGTCATCATGCAGCTATGGAATCATTAGGTAAGGATTATACTTGCGGAAGAATGCGAAAGGTGGATTTGGGCTGTATTTGAAGAAACAACAAAAAACTTCCAATAGAGCTACCCAATAGACCGTTGTATGACGTGGATTTGGTGCGTTTCGCGAAAAAAATGAAAATACTCCATTTTCGTGGTGTCTTCATGCGAGACAATTTACCCAGGAAACCCCCCTGAGGTCAAGGATGCGCCATTATGAATTTGGATTCGATCAAAAACAACGGTACTCATTGGGTGGCCTTTAGAAAAATGAATAACCGAGTGGAATACTTTGACTCTTTTGGAAATTTAAGACCACCAAAGGAACTAGTTTGATACCTGGGTGGTGGGGTTAGAATTTTCTATAATAACGACGCCTATCAAAAGTGTGATCAGGTGATTTGTGGACATTTATATTTGAAATTTCTCAGTTCTACGTAAACTTCTGAAGCTGACAGTCATGGTGAATCCCTACAATAAATTCATAGCAAAGATAATGCAACAACTTTCTGTTGATAATCCGAGGTCCGGAATGCAGTCAACCATCAGATACGTATATGATAATCTAATAAAGGCAATGGAAAAACCTTCAAGCGAGCTGACCAAAAGAGACTTATTATTTCTCCCGATGGAATACATCCTAAAACATTTGGATGTGGTGTTTCTCAACCAGAATGAGGTTACGAAACATATGTTCGAAACCTGTGTAAGGAACATATCGATGAAGATTGCTATGGCCCCCCACCCCCACGCAAACTATGTTCACAATGTTTATCTGAACAGATTTCGAGCATCATGGAGAACGAGGGAATAACGCATCACGAGGAGCAGGTGTTGATTGAAGAAGTTTGCAAAGACGACCCATACTTTATGCAATCATGCTTATTCCATCTATTAATGTTAAAATATAAATAGAAATGTCACAATAAATTCTTATCAGTATCATGTCGTAGTTATTCTCGCTAACAAGTACCAACCATATATTCTCGTTCACACCGCAGAATTCGGTAGAGTTGAAGCCCGATAAGCGATACTATTTGGCTTTGTTGGGATTTACTTCTTATAACTCTATACCGAATATCGAGAACGAAAAATTTTACTATTCCGCGGGCGATGGTGGAACTTCGGAAACAATCGAAATGCCTTCTGGCAACTATGAAATATCCGACATTGAAGAATTAATTCGGAAAAGATTGAACGTAAAAGAAGATGTCTTCTTTCTGAAGCCCAATAACAATACATTAAAGTGCGAGATATTCTATAAGAACCACGACATTTCGTTTGTTAAGGGAGATAGCCTATGCAAAATATTGGGGTTTTCGCGTAAAATCTTGAAAAAAGGCGTTGTGCACATGTCCGATTTGCCCGTCAACATTATAAAAGTAAGCAACATCCGATTCGAATCAAACATTACCGTAGGAGCCTTCTACCGAGATAGACCTGCGTATACGATCTACGACTTTCCTATCACCGACGATCCCGGCTATAGAATTGTGGAACGCCCGAGAAATCCTCTATATTTACCAGTGTCAGATATCGGTGAAATTACCAACAACACCGTACTCGCCCTAGATCAGCATTCGAACCCAATAAATTCTCGTGGCGAAGAAAGTGTTCTACATCTACATTAACAAAAAGTCTGAACAGAATATGGGCCTAGTTTTTGTTGCTGGTGGCGACAATAAAATAACCTCGCACCCTCCATATTCATCAGTCTTCAACAAAACGCCTAAAGTGCGAGAGCTACTCACCAAAGCCAACCGATTAGTTCTACAATCTTTAGGGTTTCGTCTTAAATAAGAACTATGCCTAATAGGCGAAAATTCAGTGGTGTAGATGATGATGGAGATAGCAATGTTATCTCTTCAATTTTCGATTCATACCGGCAACCGAAATTCGACGAGTCGATTCGGAAAGCCGAGTATAGATCGATTACACCTTTCGTTGAAGCCTTCAATAACAGCGACATCGTGGAGTTTGGAATCAATCAAGTGGACGCGTTTTTTTCCATGAAGGATACTCTATTGTCGATCAAAGGAAAAATCGAAGTTAGTGGCGGAGGTAATGTTATATTGACGCCTAATTATGGAGCCTTCCTTTTCGACTCTTTCTCGTACATTGAGAGTGGCAGGGACATCGAAATTGTTCGAGATCCTGGTATAGTCAGCGCTGTTCGAGCATTTACCTGCTACGCTCCTACAGCTTCTACGCATATGGCTACCGCTAGTTGGTTGTACCCCCTTGAAAGCGTAGTCCTGCATGAAACTAAATAATTCAGCCTATTGATTTTGCTGAAGCATATATTCAACATTTTCAACGATTACCCGATGATTACATTTGGCCGGCAGACTATTTGACTAGTACGTGCCCGAAACGATACCGATTGCGTCATCATTAATATTTGATATTTCATTTCTCATACACCTCCCCCACACACCATAAACAATTCAAAGTCGTTTGAGTCGGACGGGTCGAACGAGTCGCACGAGTCGCACGAGTCGGACGAGTCGAACTGGTGGCGACACCTCCACGAAGCAGCCTTTACCTTCATGTTGTGACGTCACACGGCTGTCATGTGATAGCAGTCTGTCACGAGAATCTTTGACTTCAACAATCGTCCGCCATGACAGCTGTCACTTGGTGGTGGCAACACCTCCACGAAGCAGTCTATACCTTCAACAATCATGACAGCTGTCACGCGGTGGCGACGCATGTCACGTGATAGTCGCGTGATGTACATCCTGTATATTTAACATAAGACACACTCTTTACAAGCATCCTGTACACTTTTTGCAAACAACCTATCCTTATCTCACACACTAACCCCTTAGTGTCCTTTCCAAACTGATAAGGACAACCTCACACCGGATGTTTATCGACAGCTAGACCGGGAGTGGAGACCGGATATCCTGGTGCCGTGGTAGCGAAGTTAATCTACTTGACACTTATGCATATTCTTTCTTGTGTGTTTTGAATTGACGTGTCTTTTGAATTTGACTCCGAAGGGCTTTCATAATCGCAATACTGACACTTGTGAATGTTCTCTCTTGTGTGCTAAGAGTGGATGTGACTTTTCAGAAGTAACTCCCAGGTGCTTTCATATCACAATACTCACACTTGTATATATTGTTTCTTGTGTGTTTAGAGTTGATGAGACTGTTTAAAACTGAGCTACAAGTGCTTTCATAATCACAATACTATCATTTGTGTATATTGTCTTTTGTGTGTTTGGAATTGATGTGTCTTGTTAAATTTGACTCCGAAGGGCTTTCATAATTGCAATACTGACACTTGTGAATGTTCTCTCTTGTGTGTTTAGTGTTGATGTAACCGTTTAAAGCTGAGCTATAAGGGCTTTCATAATCACAATACTGACATTTGTGTATATTGTCTCTTGTGTGTCTGGAATTGATGTGTTTTTTTAAATTTGACTCCGAAGGGCTTTCATAATCGCAATACTGACACTTGTGTATATTCTCTCTTGTGTGTTTAGAGTTGATGTGACTTTTCAAGAGTGACTCCCAGGTGCTTTCATAATCACAATACTGACACTTGTGCATATTGTTTCTTGTGTGTTTAGAGTTGATGTGACTTTTCAAATTCGAGCTATAAGGACTTTCATAATCACAATACTCACACTTGTGTATATTGTCTGTTGTGTGTTTAGAGTTGATGTGTCTTTTTGAAGCTGAGCTATAAGGGCTTTCATAATCGCAATACTCACATTTGTGTATACTGTCTCTTGTGTGTTTAGAGTTGATGTGACTTTTTAAACTTGACCTAAAAAGGCTTCTGAAATCGCAATACTGGACACTGGTGTTTATTCTGCCTTGTATGTTTAGTAGAGGTGCCACGAATAGTGATTTTGCCGAATACCGAATCTTCGGCAATGATCTCGGCCGAATTGCTGAATATTCGGCGACGCTTATTATATTTTGCGGGCGACAGGTTCCGACCTGCATCATTGAAGTGCTTTCGGTAACTACGCCGTTGGCGTATTTGTTTCATTTGCGAGTAGGTCGTGGCACAACGCGCATTATTTGTTGATTGTTACATCAAATTGAATTGCTTTGCCCAGTTCACATAGATCGGACAGATCCCTTACAAGTGGTAGTCAGCAAGCGGTAAACAGTATTCAAGCCTAGCAGAATTTGCTAAGATTTATTTATCATCTCCCGGTAACAGTGTATATAGTGCGTGATTATTTTCGGAAGCAGCAATGATTTATGAGGGAAAGCGCAATCGTTTGCTATCAACAAATGCTGAAAAAATTGTTTTCATTCATCATAACTTACCACTGATGGATTTTAGGTATTTAATATGCCAATTTTTTATTAAAATAAAGATTGTCCTGAGTTATATTTATTATGAATTTTTTTCCATAATTTGGTATTCGGTATTGAATGGGTATTCGGCCGAATACCGAATAATAAAAAAGTGGCCGAATAGGTCCAATACCGAATAGAAGCCGAATATTCGGGGCATCTATAATGTTTAGAGTTGATGTGATTTTTCAAATTCAACAGCAGAGGGCTTCCAAAACCACACTGTTCATATTCATATATCTTTATCCCTTGCATTTCTCATTAACATTAATTTTCAAAGTATTTCCACTCGTGTTACTGGTGGATAATACCAATTTGGAGAATGGAATATTATAATAATTGGAACATTCATTCTCCCTCTTATGTTCAACCATCACATGATTTTCCATGTTTGTCACATCATGACAATTATATCCACTACCTTGGCATTCTAATGAGTCCTTTGAACCCAACATTCCAATAGAACTATCCAAGCCCTTGTCTCCTGAACAATCAACATTTTAATGGTCACCTCCGACTGTATCTTCATAAACTTTGATACATCCTGATGGTAGATCCTCTTCTACACTGCACTTCTCAATCCTGAAAATGAAATGCAAATAATATTTTCATTTCTTCAATCTCCCAATAAAGCCAAAGTACATTGTATTAGTAAGTCATTCAGTATTCTTTCTAATTATTCAACAGTTTGGCGAGAGCCATTGACGTTTAGACTAAAAATGTCCTCTAATAACTTGTCTTATAGTAACAACTAGACATGAACAATTTCTGAAAATTGTCTAATGAAGATATCCGAAACTTGTTTTTATCATTGTTTTCATTATACATAATAAAAGAAAAAATTTCAAACATTTTCCATGTATAGTAGATCAAGTGGACTACTTCTGCACCAAGAAGTGACGTCATCGACCGGATGTTGCGCGCGCAACTTTGGATGTAACGTTACTAACCCGTGAAATTCAAACGTGTCCATAGAGCTCACGATGATCACCAAACTTCCGACCATAGAGGTCTGGGTCATAGAATGTGAGGTTGGTTGTATGTGACGTAATCGACCAGCGAAATTCAAAACGTAACCATAGAGCTTACTTTGATTACAGAACTTCCGACCATAGAGGTCTGGATCATAGAATGTGAGGTTACTTGGATGTGACGTCATCGACCCGCGAAATTCAAACGTAGAGGTGTTTTGTTTGATGTTTATCATGGCCGAAGTTGAAACCGAATGTCAATGTCAGAAGAGTTAACGTCAAAACCACAATCCACAATATGACTGATGTTGTAGCTACATCGCCACCATCTTTTAATGAACTGATGAACTATCATACTTAGATGTCAATGTCAGACCAGTTGACTTCAAATGACTACATCTATGAATGAACCGATCAATCGTCATGCATACCTGTCAACGTCAGAAATGTTAACGTCAAGGGACGACATCTATGAGGCCACAATTCAAAATATGACTGATGTTGTAGCTACATCGCCACAATCTTTTAATGAACTGATGAACTATCATACTTGAATGTCAATGTCAGACCAGTTAACTTCAAATGACTACATCTATGAATGAACCGATCAACCGTCATGCACACCTGTCAACGTCAGAAATGTTAACGTCAAGGGACGACATCTATGAGGCCACAATTCAAAATGGAAAAGGACGACATCTATGAGGTATTTTGTTAATATTTTTGCGCGGGAAGTTATATCTCAATTCAAAAACGATCTATTTATGAACCGATGAACTATCATAGCTTGATGTCAATGTCAGAACAGTTAACGTCAAAGGACGACATCTGTGGGGTGTTTTGATGATGTGTTGTAGCTATACTGTCATCTATTGATGAAGTACACCCTAATTTCAAAATAATGAACTTTTAAAATAACCTACAAATTCCCTCAACGTTAAATGATTACTTACGTATATGAAGTTATTACACCAGAAACCACATTGAGTATATGAGAACACGTGGAAGCAATTCATTCTGCATGCACCTGCGTCATCACATTCAGTTGATACGAGAACAATAGCACGTGTAATTGAATACAAGTCTAGACTTGTTAGTAAGCGAATTAGAATTGAGAGTTATGTTGACTACGAATTTAATTCTCGTTTCCTCAGGCATCTTTTACAGCTCAAACAAAACACATCGTTTTCATATATCCTGTGTGTGCTGTCTTCTATTGAACGGAAAATGTAAGTTTTATTCAATTATTTAATTCACTACCATAAAAACGTACTTGTTTTGTCTCTTATTCAGAATAAACCTCTTATTAGCATTGAAACAGTTACAGAATTATTCAATTCACATTCATAAAATACCAAGTATAAAATTAATTAATTAACTTTTATAAAATAACTGTTGTTTCAATTTTGTGTGTGTATTACGAATTTTAAAAATCTTCAATTTTTATTCATACTGTTTCAGATTTATGATGGATCTAACAAAACTTCGTTGTGCTCTTTTGGAGAGAAAACCATTGAGGAGAGTTCCAGAGCTCGAAATCAATAAGCATTATACAATCCTTCAAGCGAGAGTAGTAAGAACCAAATTTGGGGAATCCGTATTGCTCGAGTTCGATGAATTCTCTATGTTCCTACCCAATCGACTGACCAATCAAATTATTCCAATTTTGGAACAAATCAACATGAAACCTTGTTTGATTTTGATATACAGGGGGAAAGAGGATGTTATTAAAAGCAACCCGGCTTTTAAACTCGAATTTTTGGAGCTCAAGTAATAAGAAATCTAAGGTATGGTGTTTATACTAGCGTGTGTATATAGTCGATGAAATCATCAGTATTTGGTGTGAAGTAAAAGCTTTGAGTGGAGATTTGAAATTTTACGAAGATGAAAATATCGCTATAAGACAATTGAATAGTTTAAGTCTTGGCGCAGAGGATGGTTATGTTAGAACCCAATTTTATAATCCTAACCTCAATTTCGAATGGATCCTGTAAACAAACGTTCCGAATCGAGTGGAACGTATTTATATATGTCCCAGGAAAAATCTGAGAAATGAATGTAATCGAACAGAATGGCAACCAATGAATTATCAAATGATTAACGAAAATCAGCTAGAGGTATTCACATACATAATTTTCGAAACTATGCGGACCACCACCACCACCAATCACACATTCAATTATAATCTCAAGCTATTATTTCTAGATGGTACAGAGGGGGATGTTATGAAGTGGCAAACATTCACACCATCACTTACATCGATGTCTTCTCAACCACCACCACCAAACACACCATCACCCACACAGATAGTAAACGAAATTTATGCGATGCAATGTTTCAATCTTAGTGCTTTATTAGTTTTACTACTTAAAATCATCATAAAAATTGCTAAGAAACATACAAATAAATACGTATAATAATAATAAAAAGTTGTTCTATTGAATAATAATAATAATAATAATAATAACATGTTTTTAATGAATATATATACAGATATATTTAATTTGGTAGAATCATGTTCAGGAGCCATTGCTGTAGATTATCCACGTGTTGAATTTTTGATGTCTCGCAATAGCTTTTCTCTAATCATGCTGTTGGGAAAGATATATTTGACTTTCAACTCCATACTGTCAATCAAAAATGTAATTGTAGTGGCTAGAATTTCTCCAAAATGGACTATAATTTTTGCGAACAGGAAGATGAACGCATTGAGAGTCGCACGGATCGCGATTAAACGAGCTGAAGGTAAGAAGCGTATCAGAGTACCTAGAGTAATACCTCTACCAAAATATGGAGGATTCCTTCCACTATTACTACCTATCTCATGAGCTCTAGAAGCCTTAGGATCAGTTGCAAGAGGTGCAAGTGCTATCGAAAATACGGTGGTTAACCAGCTAAAAACAACGGAACGCATTGGGTAGCGTTCAGAAAAAAAATCGATAACGTTATGGAATATTTTGATTGTTTTGGAAATTTGAAGCCACCAAAGGAACTCGTTCGATATTTGGGTGGGAATGTTAGGATTTTCTACAATAACTACACCTATCAGAACTATAATCAAGTGATATGTGGACAGTTGTGCTTGAAATTTCTCACCGAAATTGTCAAGAGTATCAATTAAACATTATCATTAAACATTATCATTAGTCAGTCAGTCTATATCGAAACATCAAGCGAATCGCATTCACATCGTATTATCATAAGAATCGCATTAGTTGACATTCAGGGGTTCGTCATCGGTGATGTCTTCCATCCAAAAGAAATGTGTATACAGATTGGATTCGAACGTCATTATTCCTTATTCAAACCCCCCACATCTTATTCATCGCTAAATGCAAAGGAGCGAAAATCCGTATGGTATTTACAAAAGTCTTATCATGGACTCGATTATGCATCTGGAAATGTGGATTATGAAGAAATAGATAATATTCTTAAATCGATTCTCCTGTGTGCAGTCGACTATATTTATGTTCGTGGTCAGCAAAAAGCTGAGTTTTTGAGGAGGAAGTGTATAGAATTTGATATTTTCCCACACATCGTAGATGTTCATAGTTTTGATGGTGCTCAATGTGAAACAGGAAAATTCGAGCAAACAAACAACTTGACCTGCCTGAATCAACGCAATGATGGTGGTAAATACATGTGTGAAGTTCAACATGTGGATAAATTACAGCATTGGTTTCTGAATGTAATACTACCTAAATGATATGTTTTTTCTGAAATAAATATTATTATTATCAAACCTTTTCAATATTAATACTGATAAAGAAGATAAAATAGCATACAAAATTGCTAAAATTTTATGAATATCTCCTTCTAGTGTGGATGATGCGAGTGTGGATGATGCTGATGTTGTCTCTTGTATAAGATGTGGTAAACATGATGATTGCCATTCAGCCATACCCCCCTCACTTCGATCGAGGAATAAGAGTTTGAGTTTATAATGTATGATTGTCTTGTGGAATGTTAAACGTGAATACCTCCAATTGGTTATCGTTCATTTATTGTAAAATTCATCGGGTAACGTTACACTCCCCACCACCATCAGTGGTGACATCCTTCAGACAAATATAGATACGTTTAACGTGTTGGGGAACGCTTGCGTATAGAATACCATTTAGAATTGTGGTTAGAATCACAAAATTTGTTTTTAACACCACCACTCTCATCATTATCTTCACTTTTTACACTCAATTTGTTCAACAGTTTGATAACTTTAATTTTATCTTCGTAAAAATTCAAGTCTCTTCTTAGTTTATAGTTTATGAACTTTTTCCACGAATTCGCAAAGTCTGCGTGTGTATTCTTCAAAAGATATATGCATAATGAGATATTTGTGGACTTACTAGATATCTAATATTATTATTTTAGGAGCCACAGAACATCTTCCTTCGTAAAAAATTCGAATAACTTCCAGCTATTCGCACTAGAACACATAGGATTCTCACTATTGGGGTGATGTAGACAGATGAATTCACAATTTCCTCGCTCTAATTTTGGACATTTACCTTTCAAATTCATCACTTCTACTCGATCTAACCCCAATTTTTGGAACGCCCTCCGTAGAAACTTAGCTTTTATCTTCCCACATACATAAACAGTAGCATCCAGATCGATATTTTCCTTCAAAATTTCATACAATTCATCATATTCCTGATAGCCTGAGTTCCATGGAATCCCGTGATATTTTTCACATTGAAATATTTTCTTCATTTGCCTCTCGGATAGTTGATCCATCGATTTTGGTGCATTGAATAGAAAATATTTCTCCAACCTTTTCTCATAGTCCAACAAAGAGAGTTCCTTGATTTTATATATGTTTGAAGAAATCGGGAAACTTTGAATATCAACCATTATAGACGACATTTCAAACTAGAATGATAAACTATCCAAAATATTTAGTTGCACATGCGTAGATCATTAACATATTTCTTTGATGTTATCGCAATTTTGAAAGAGTACGTCGAAGCACAAAATTTTTAGTGATGGTGGACTTATTCTATATTTGACGTTATCGACCTCCCCTTCTATCTCAGAAAACAGTTGAAACATCTTAAAGGTGTAAGAATTGGGAGTATCGCCCGACGCGCGCGCGAATCCTATCGTATTCTATGGGTAACCGTTCTATGTCGTATAATACGGTATATAATCCAATAGAATAAGTGGTATGTATTAGACAACGATCAGATCGTTAGCTTGTATTGCTATTATATTCCTATTATAACAACTTCGGATTGGACGATAGTCGTTAACAGTGTCAAAATGAATATAAAATTATTCATGTATTTATTGTATAGTGATAGGGTTAAATATAACATTTTAATTTTAAACTACGCATTATTTGTAAATGCGTCAAAGTTCTCAATACATTTTGAGTGATAGAAATTTCATTTGTTATTATAGTTATCATGTCGCCGGCTTGTCCTGCGATTGTGTTCCTATTATTACACCCTCGAATTATATATCGAAACAAACGATGTATCGAGCAAATTTCGTCTTCGTCGTTAAAATGTTTTACATGAATTTCTCTCATTTTTTTCTCCACGTTGTTTTGATCGCGCTAATTATTTCAGACTTCTCTTTCCCGCATTCGTTGACAATAGGTAGCAACACTTGCGTAAAACTTCCCACCATCTCTTCTGTGTACCTACTGATCGATTCAGATTGATGTGCGTAATCGTTAATCGGATACGCTTTAATTGTATCCTCGATCGTCCATATCAGTATGTTTATATTGATAAACATCTTTAACATTTCGGCTTCCACATTATATTTTTCGAAAGTCGTTCCCAAATGTTTTCTCGTTAGACTTACATATTTTTTCATTATCCAATCAAACTGTATGGGACGATTAGAAGAGTTCATATCAATATGAATCGATTTTATATTTAAATTGCTTAGTTCGATAATTATATTTTTCGTCGTCGATACGTTACGGTTGCTAGTAGAATGTTATATGGTGTATGGGATACCAGACCATTTATATACGTGACAATGATTCTCCTACCAACGAATCGCTCGTCGTGAAACGATTTCAATGTGCATACAAATTCTTCTATAAAAGTGTACGAATCTCGTATATTAAACATGATTCACTTGATAAGTTGTTAGCACAACAGTCTCGGTTCTACCGAAATGAGTAATTTTACGGAAAAGATCAAACGTGTAATCAAGAATATAAATAGGTTCAATTCAAGGTGCACTCATAAACAGAACGATCTGTCATTTGTAGTGGTAATGAGGAGAATTTAAAACATTCGTTGATGATGAATTGTTCGCAACACCAACAAATAGAAAACAAACATCCGGCTGAATCGTCTAATCATACGGTAGATTCGGATTCCGATTAGGACGAGTACTTATAACAACTTAAGCGATGCAAAACCTGCAAACGTTCAAAATAATGAACAACGAGGCAGTGAGTCGCGAAAATTTTGATACAATCTGCAATCAAGATACGAAAAAAATAATCGATGATAGGGAAGGTATAATGGACAGTCGGAATGATGAACAACGAGATGTACAACTGGTTCGATTGTCGTTATTATAATCCTTCACCACTACCAACCATAATACATTGGACGGATAAGAAGGATTGGAATTTCTTTGATGGATATTTACGTTTTAGCATCGATGAGGCAACGTTAGATAACAGTAAAGTTCCGATGAAAGTTCAATGTTGTACGTTGAGAGGAACGAGAGAAAAGGTTGTACTACAGTACGATTTGATGCTTTATCCGACAAACGCCATCATATGAAGTCACATCATATAAACCACAAATCGATATTTCTTGCGCTAATTAAAATTTATATTCCACGATTTTCACGGTATGTTAGAATGTAGAAATAGACACGATGATAATTTTCAAACACATTGTACGAATAATGTGAGAAAATTACAATGTATTTTATTGAATGTTATGAAATCGTATGCTTATGCCAAATATATTTTTTGAAAATTGGAAATTCTTCTAATTTTTCGTATTTATCATATCGATTTGCTGCCTTTCTTATGTTAAATTGATATCCGATGCCACGATTTGAATCATTGCTCAGTTGGTGGGAATTTTACTTGATCTACCAATCAAACTCACTGTGACAACTCACCATAGATAAACTATGAATTTCATATGAATACTGAATCTATGTAGAATCTAACCTCAATCGACTCTTGAGAATTTTGACAATTCTGCTTTACCGTGATTTTCGTCAGAAATCAGAAGATTTGTCATCATCGTTGTTGTAAATATCTGTGAGTTATAATGGTTTTTCCTATTGGAAAAAAACGTTACTTTACTGTTTGCAAATACATCGAAGCCATATTCGAACACTTTCTTTCTTTTGATACCGGATGATCACGACCAGCATACCACTTTGTACTTTGATTATACGATCTACAATGAGAGGGGGGTTGAAGGTCTGATATAAAATATTAAAATACGAATATCTTTATTTTTTAAGTTCCAACATGACATTCATTCTTCGTGAAAACTTTACAGAATTTACCATCGTGTAAAAGGTCTTCAGTTCATAACCAGGTTTGGCTGTTTCGTCAAATTTGATCAATTCCCAATCAGTCTTGTATAAGAAATAATTCGTAGCAACATGCAACAGGTCCCCTTGAAAGATTTGAACTTGGAAAAGATGGCCAGTTTCAGTTGACGGTGTCAGGTTTATGAGTTTCGGAAATAGTGTATCATCCCATTGGAATGAGATAATAAATTCATCTCGCATATGAACCTTGGTCAGGATTCATTCAATCGTAGAAGCGACAAGGCGCTCGTTAGAAATTTTCAAGATTGATTGAAATACGCATGTCATATTGCGAGAACAATTCAAAGCCGTCGCTGTCGTTAACCACGAGTCACATCGTACAAAAGAACACCCCACAAAATCATGCATTCTTGTCAACGAAATCAAATTATTATCTATCAGATCATTAAATGCATCTTTCGCATCTATACCTGTGTTCCATAATTCGTCCTTGTTGAAACGTAAGAGACGGGCTCGTATCTTGGTACCCGATTTGACAACTTTCAAGACGGACCATATGGGGTGATAAATCTGCGCAATACGTTCTGTCGCAGATAGATGCTTTTCTTTATCGCCACAAACCCATCGGTGTTTATCGGTGCGGAACGCATCCTCTACAGTTAGATCGAAGGGACGACGACACAATTCACAATAGGCCGTCGGCTTGTCAACGGTACTTATAGACTGCAAATAACACATGTGGGTATTATCGTTGTAACATATAATGTTCATCTTCTGCGTACCTACGATCCAACTGTACAAAGTGTTCAATAAATATTGCGGTGAATTCGATCAAACGGTACTTGCCCATGTCGATTTATCTATCGCCAATTCTGCAACAGTTTGAACGGTTTTCGGTAAATGTCTAATTAGACCTATCAAGTGGGCGACATCGCTGAATATAACGTTGCTATCTAGGTCGTAAGGGTATTCGGTCGATTCGAATTCATTTTCGATCGTGCACTCACTGGAAGACAAAACGTACTTTGGTTTTCGTGAAACACTCTAAAATTTTACATTAATGAATACATTCTTTGTCGTTGCCGGATAGTTCGATCAAGCTCACGATTGAGGCTTCGTAGAATTGTTGAGGGCGACTGAGACGGCAAAGAAAATATATTCCCAATTATATAATTTTCCAATTCGGTTAGCATTTCTTCGATCTCTGCCGATTCCTCGAAATTCAGCATGAGATTTACCATTTTTCGCACACGTTTCACTAGCTTCAAAACTGCCTCCCGATCTACCATTGTCATTTCACATATATCGCCCACTAGATACACAACAATTTCCAATATATCGAAAAAATTAACACGTTCCATTTTTTGTTCGTTTCTATGTAGAAGTCGACTATGAGAATGAACTCCATTGCCGATCATTTGCCTATATATACGAGCGGTTAGATAAGAATGTAATGGTTGCTTGCTATCCCTCTCTTCCGACCGATTTTATTCGCATTATGTTAGAGTTATATGATTAGTTGTAACATTAGTTGTGATTTCACATGTGATATTTTCCACGGTACGAAATGTATATCTCTGGGTGTTGATTCGTCCGTCCATAATTTGCGTGTGACTATCTGACAAACTCTCATTATTATCCAGATGTGAATATAGATCTATTAATACGAAAAATCACATACGTACAAATAAGTGTTTGTCGTTTTAACCTCTCTCCCGACCGTCACCATTGTTTGCGAAATATACAATCGAGTATTATATAAGGACGGTCGTGTTTGAAAGTTGTCAGTCGTACCTAAACATTCAATGAATATCCATCATGGATTTTATTTCGTCGATCAAACGATTCATACGTAAAACCGCAGGAAAAAGTAGTGTGCGATCTATCATCACTTTGATTTACGATAATTTGATAGAGGCGATCGATAAACTTACCTATGAACTCACACGTAAAGATTTAACGTTTCTTCCTAAAGAGTACATTTTGAAACATACGAATTTGTCGTGTATCAATCAGAACGAGATCCCCGAACATATGAAAGAGTATCTACTCCCTCATATGCTCTGCGATGAACATCCAGACGACAGTGGTGCATCACTCCTACCGCGTAACAGGTGTCCCAAGTGTTTATTTGATGAAATTTTGCAGATAATGGATGACACGGATATTACGTTTTACAACAAACAAACGTTGTTGCAAGAAGTCTGCTTGACATTTCTTCCTCAGGGAATCCTCCAGGAAAAATTGGAACTTATGTGTTCCGATTAGAACGAGATTTTTGAACATACGAAAGAATACCTGTACCCTCACGTTCCGTGTTATGAACATTTAAAAGGCTGCAGTGCACCATCACTTACGAAACGTCCCAAGTGTTTATCTTACAGGCTTTGGCGCAAGAAGTTTTGCATAGTGGATTCATATTTGATGAAATCAAATACATACATAAATTAAACTGATGTCAAAATATGAATAAAGATGTTATGATTATTCATTGTCGGTATTAAGTTTTATTTATTATAATCAACAATCTTACATTCCTGATCATATTACATAACTTGTTTCAACTCTAGCCACGCTTCGAACCACTCAGAGCGAACCTAACAACCTGTAATTTAGAGACCTTTGGACGGTAATGCAGTAACTGACATCTGATAAGACTGTCTACCCCAAGTGACTCTCTACCTACTTTTCGAATCTCACCTACAGTTCGCGCGACAACGCC
This sequence comes from Endomychus coccineus, assembly GCA_958510875.1. Classification (NCBI taxonomy): domain Eukaryota; kingdom Metazoa; phylum Arthropoda; class Insecta; order Coleoptera; family Endomychidae; genus Endomychus; species Endomychus coccineus. The sequence goes on along the minus strand of OY294070.1, from coordinate 56,429,729 downwards.
CTCTCAACGACCTTGTTTACAGGCTGCTTAACGTGAATACCTGCGGTTCGAACCTTTCGATCTGTGACCTCTCTAGCGACGCTTCGAACCACTCAGACTTTAGCACAATGAAAAATCCAGCTACTTTGCTAGATAGAAAATATCTTACAAGTTTATTCATTGGAACAAATTGAGGCTATATAACGAATATACCGCGTGTCGTAATTCTACAAGAAATTGATCGACAACAGGAGAGGATGGTCTAACATAAAATATCAAAATTTGAATATATTTATTTTCAAAGTTGTTACATAACATTCATTCTTCACGAACACAATCGGAAATAATATAGCATAACAGGCCAATGAGTAACCGTCTATTTTCGTTCTGTGGGTTTATTTCGTCGAGTTCATTGCCAACTTCGGCTGCTTGGCTTCATCCTATATATTTCAAATCACTTTAATTCACACCATAACAACGAATCCACAAAAGTTTACGTGTGGATCTCCTGAAACTAGCATAATGACGTATTCGTGGACTTACTGGGTATCTATATCATTCTCTCTGGTTAGGTATTATTTGAACAAGTTCCAGCTGTTCGCACTACAACACATAGGATTCTTACTATTAGGATGATGAAGACAGATAAATTCACAATTTCCTCGCTCGAATTTCGGACATTTACCTTTCAAATCCACCATTTTCACTCGATCTAAATTTAATTTTTCGAACGTCTTCAGTAGAAACATAGCTTTCATTTTCTCACATACATAAACCGTAGCATTCGAATCGATATTTTTCTTTAAAATCTTATTTAATTTATCATAATCCTGATATCCAGAGTTCCAAAATAGTTCTGTTACAACCGATTGTCTTTTATTTTTTCACTTAGTCGGGTCTTTCCCGATATGGAGCTTTTACAACATAACATTTGCAATGTCGGTGGAGATATTTTTTTATTATACCTGTTATACTTGGATGTTTGATGAAAGTCCAACAATTCATCATGAAATAGTGTGAATGTTCCGATATAAACTATCGCATAAAAATAATATAAAGAATAATAATCCTGAGAATAATTAGAGCGATTTCTCTTAATGCCACGGTAAGTCCATTATCGCGTTGCGAAATGGTAAAAATGCAACACGATTAGGCACCCAATCCAATTCGTATATTGCAATTCATTATGTATGATTTGTGTATCCGAGCGAAGAGAGGAACTTGGAACAATATAAATTTCATCTTTTTATTTACCGACACTTTAGTTGAACCTGAATCATAATTCACCCCGAGATCTAACCATTCTTCATCCAGATCGAAAAATTCACCGAAATATAAAATGGACATACACGTGTAATCGGTAGTAAGTCCAAGTATGAATGATGTAAACTCTCCTAGGATTATCCAATTTTTCGATGGCAGTTGTGATTGCAATATTTCTATAGTTTCCAATGCTTTCGAACATACGTTATTCCCATCGTACACAGTGGTTAGAATACTACGAACGCAACAGTTGTATACTGGACGCATTATTACAAATGATTGTTCGATTCATTTGAATCGATACCAATCCTTAAATATGTATTCACGTACGCGCAGACCGTACTACACTGTATTTCCTGCTCAAGCTGAATTGTTTTAGAGAGGAATCGAAAATAATGACTTGCCCCGCTGAAATGTGTGAATGAGTCGATCTCGCAGTTGAATCCATTCGACGATTTTGAAATTGAACGTATCACACGTAGGCTGTAATTTTATGGAGACATTACCGCCGTCGTTATTTGGACCGACCATTCGCTAGATTGTTAATCCCCGCCGGAGATACTCCGGAATAGAAAACATAATTGGAAAACGACAACTTGAATCGTTCGTTTTTAGTTAACCTTACAGAAAACATTCATTTCGTAATGATTTTACCTGAAAATCGAATGGAATTGAACGAAACGAACTTTCTATTCTATTATACCATAATGACAAATGCGAATTATTATAATCGCATACCACCCGTATGTTTCAAGGTACATTATATTCGAATTTGATGAATATATTGAAACGATAAACAAAACAAATATTCCACGAGGATGTGTTAATTTTTTGACGTTTTGAATCAATTCCCACTACGGAATTTTTTCATAACATGTAATATATAATTATTACAGTTTGTTCGTTTATTTTTTATTCGTTATCGATTTCAAAATATAAAAATTATTTATGTTTGTTGTGATTACTTAAATCCATTTAAAATGGTGGTTAGAACAACATTTCCGTTCCAACTGGTTCAATAACAAAATACCGATTTTTCGTCATTAAAAGTTACCTGGCACATTCACCATTTTCCCACTTGTGACACTTACCTGTAGTATGTCACGATTTTATTCAGGGTAGACAATAATTTGTAATTGGTGATCCATACGGAGAATCATTATTAGAGTTGAAAGGATGAGAAAAATAATAAAATCTAATTTTTCATATAGTATCTACATTTTTCAGAAACAAATAAAAGCATTACATTATTCAGATCCTTCTAGTCTCCGACGGTCCTGGTTACTTTTACATCCCAACACGTTATGAAAATCCTCAAACGTGAGTGCTCATTTCTAATAAAAACGGTATAGGTCCATACTATGGTATACTTGGGCATGTAATACAGATCGTATCGAATAGAGTTGTCACATTGTGTGCCCTTTAACATATACCACTTTATATTCAGTAAACCTTGTGGGCTATGTAACATGAGCACCGACCCTATATCTTTATCATTCATGTGACAAATGTATCCATTGAAAAAATATCCATCGATATTACTGTACCAACTGATAATGATGGGTAACGATCCAGAATAGCCACGATTAGAGGTGAATAACTCATAAATACTGTTAATTATCAAAATCGGCGAAACTGTTTTAATTGTTGTTGATTGTTTACCAATGTAAACAATTAGCGCCATCAGAGTATGTAATATATTATATTTCAAAATTAAATTTTGTCGTTTAGTAGATTTCCATCCACACTGGCTATCATGTTGTGGACTTCTGTGTTTATGCCTTGTTCTATTTCAATTAAACTCCCTTGTTTTATTACGTTAATTTGAACGGGGTTTCTACTTGGAAAATTCGCATGAGCTCAATTATTTCCTTTCTGATATTATATCTCAGAATTAAAATCTTGTAAATATATCCATGATCTAGCAATACACGGTATTGAATCCTTTTTCTTTACTGATGTCTTTATGGCGCTGACAATTAATGTTTTGTACCGTTGAAATAAATAATCGGATGTTATATGGACAGCCGGGCTCAAACGACTCGTGTACTTGGCGAATAATCATTACTTGCGTATACTTGCCATGTCGTGTGGGTGAGTTACTTGTACAATTATTTGTCACTCGTTGGTTTTCCATTTGTGGTCGGTAAAAATGGCCCCGAGTCAAAGGGATCACGATTATTCGTACACTCGCCAAGTACATACTTGTCTATAGTTGTAAACGCGCTCAAACGAAATGCATAAATAATTGGCCTTTACTGCCATTATTGATTAGTTTTCAAAGACCTAGCAGGAGCGTACAGACGTTTTGTTTGTATATTTTAAAAAATTGAAGTGGAGTGGACAAATGACATTGTATTGGAGTTTCTTGATTTTTATGAAAATGAGCCGATCATTTGGATGGCTAAGCTATCCATATTGACCGCCACATCACTAATTCATTTGTTAAGGTTTTAAGCCAAATGTTCGCTCTCGCGTACTTGTGAATTGTACGCGTCGTGTGAGCGCCCTGCTTGCCATCGCGATTCTCAAAGCTCGTATACTTGCCAAGTACACAAATAATTGTGTATTTGCCAAATACATGAGTCGTTTGAGCTCAGCTGTTACGTTACTGTTTGCAAATATTTCGAATATCGGTTTTTATGCCAAGCCATATTCGAACATTTTCTTCCTTAATCGAATTACCTTTGATGCCGGATATACATTTGATCATACGAGGAATCAATTAACAATGAGAGAGGGATTGAATGGTCTGATACAAAATATCAAAATTGGAATATTTTTATTTTCTAAGCTCTAACATGACATTCATTCTTCATAAACACTTTACAGGATATACCGTAGTGTAAATACACCAGTAGGTATACCATCCGAATTGTTCAGTCGGTATACGTTTCGTCGAGTTCATAACCAGCTTTGGCTGCTCCGTCAAATTCGATCATTTCTCAATCATTCGCGTACAAGAAATAATTCGTAGCAAAATACAACAGGTTCCCTTGGAGGATTTGAACTTGGAAAAGTTCGCCAGTTTCAGTGGACGGTACCAGGTTTACGAGTTTTGGAAATAGTGTATCATCCCATTGGAATGAGATAATAAATGCATCTCGCAAAAAAACCTGAGTCAGGATTCATTCAATCGTAGAAGCGACGGAACGCTCGTTTGAGATTTTCAAGATCGATTGAAACACGCATGTCGTATTGCGAGAACAATTCAAAGCCGTCGCTGTCGTTAACAACGAGTCACATCGTACGAAGGAACATCCCACAAAATCATGCATTATTGTGAAACCAAATTATTATCAAACAGATCATTAAATGCATCTTTCGCATCTATATCTATGCTCCATAATTCATCCTTGTTGGAACGTAAGAGACGGGCTCGCATCTTGGCACCCGATTTGACAACTTTCAAGACGGACCATATGGGGTGTTAAATCTGCACAATACGTTCTGTCGTAAATAGATGTTTTTCTTTATCGCCACAAACCCATCGGTGCGAAACGCAACCTCTACAGTTAGATCGAAGAGGTGATGACACAATTCACAATAGGCTGTCGGCTTGTCAACGGTACTTATAGACTGCAAATAACACACGTGGGTATTATCGTTGTAACATATAATGATCATCTTTTGCGTACCTACGATCCAACTGTACAAAGTATTTAATAAAGATTGCGGTGAATTCGATTAAACGGTAACTTGCCCACGTCGATTTATCTATCGCCAATTCCGCTACAGCTTGAACGGTTTTTGGTAAATGTCTAATTAGACCTATCAAGTAGGCGAGATCGCTGAATATAACATTGCTATCTAGGTCGTAAGGGTATCCCGTCGATTCGAATTCATTGTTTATCGTGCACATACTGGAAGACAAAACGTATTTTGGTTTTCGTGAAACACTCAAAAATTTTACATTAAGGAATAAATTCTTTGTCGTTGCCGGAGTAGTTTGACCAATCTCGCAATTGAAGCTTGGTAGAATTGTTGAGGGCGACAGAGACGGTAACGAAAACATATTCCCAATTATATAATTTTCTAATTCTGTTAGCATTTCTTCTATCTTTACCGATTCCTCGAAATTCATCACAGTATATACCATTTTTCGCACACGTCTCACTAGCTCCAAAACCACCTCCCGATCTGCCATTGTCATTTCATATATATCGCGCACTAGATACACAACAATTTGCAATATATCGAAAAAACTACCACGTTCAATTTTCTCTTCGTTTCTGTGTAGAAGTCGACTATGAGAATGAACTCCATTGCCGATCATTTGCCTATATATACGCGCGGTAAGATGTGAATGCAATGGTTGCTTGCTATTCCTTTCTTCCGACTGATCTTATTCGCATTATGTTAGAGTTATATAATTAGTTGTAACATTAGTTGTGATTTTGCATGTAATATTTTTTACGCTACGAAATGAATATCTCTGGTGTTGATTCGTCCGTCCGCAATTTTCGTTTCACTATTTGACGAACTCATTATTATTCAGATGTGAATATTATCACTATTAATACTATTATTATTACATATTACCATATGTAAAGATAAGAGTCTGTCGTTTTCACTTCTCTCCTGACCGTCACCATTGTTTGCGAAATAAACAATCGAGTATTATATAAGGACACTCGTGTTTGAAAGTTCTGTCATATCTGAACATCAATGAATATCCGTCATGGATTTTGTTTCGTCGATTAAAGAATTCATACGTAAAACCGCAGGGAAGAGTAGCGTGAGAAAGATTATCACTTTGATTTACGATAATTTAATGGAGGCGATGAATGAACCTACCGATGAACTAACACATAAAGAAACGTAAAACGTTTCTTCCTAAGGAGTACATTCTGAAACATACGGATTTGTCGTGTATCAATCAGGACGAGATCCCCGAACATATGAAAGAGTACCTTACACCTTCATATGCTCTGCGATGAATATCCAGACGACAGTGGTGCATTACTTCTACCGCGTAACAGGTGTCCCAAGTGTTTATTTGTTGAAATTTCGCTGATAATTGATGACATGGATATTACGTTTTACGACAAACAAACGTTGCTGCAAGAAGTTTATTTAACGTGTTTATTTAACAGGCTTTGGCGCAAGAAGTTTTGCAAAGAGGATTCATATTTCATAAAATCAAATACACACATTTATTAAACAGATGTCAAAATATGAATAAAGATGTTATAATAATTCGTTGTCAGTATTAGATTTTATTTATTATAATCAACAAGCTTACATTTCTGGTCATATTACATAACTTCCTTGTTTCAAACTCAAAAAAATTACTATATATTGTTCGGATTTGAGTTCTACAATTTTTTATTTAATATCAATAACGATATTGAAATTTCGCTGATAATGGATGACATGGATATTACTTTTTACGACAAACAAACGTTGTGACATTTCTTCCTCAGGGAATCCTCCAGGAAAATTTGGAACTCATGCGTTCCGATTAGAACGAGATTTCTGAATATACGAAAGAATACATGTGCCCTCACGTTCCGTGTTATGAACATTTAGAAGGCTGCAGTGCACCATCACACACGGAACGTGTTTATCTAACAGGCTTTGTCTCTAGAAGTTTTGCAAAGAAGATTCATATTTCATGAAATCAGATACACATATTCATTAAACTGATGTCAAAATATGAATAGAGATGTTATAATAATTCGTCGTCAGTATTAAGTTTTATTTATTATAATCAACAAGCTTACATTTCTAGTCACATTATATAACATATATTGTTCGGATTTGAGTTCTATAACTTTTTATCTAATATCAATAACGATACGTTGTACGAGATAACTTTGCAAAATTAAATATTGTTAAAAGTTGACCAGGGCTGACTTGTTCGTCAGAAAATATTTTATAATTTTATTTGTTCACCGAGTTTAAAAAAGCATCTCCATTTAAAATTGGGAATTGTTAAAGTTGATTGGCAATGAGAAATCCAGCTACTTTTCTAGAATATCTTACAAGTTTATTCATTGGAACAAAGTGAAACTATATAACGAATATACCGTGTGTCGTGATTCTACAAGAAATTGATTGACAACAGAAGAAGGTAGTCTAATATAAAATATCAAAATTTGAATATTTATTGTCAAAGTTGTAACATAACATTCATTCTACACGAACACAATCGGAAATAATATAGCGTAACAGGCCAATGAGTTACCGTCTAGTCTCGTTCGGTGGGTATATTTCGTTCATTGCCAACTTCGGCTGCTTCGCTTCATCCGATATATTTCAAATCACTTTAATTCACACCATAACCACGAATCCACAAAAGTTTACGTGTGTATTCTCCTGAAACTAGCATAATGACGTATTCGTGGGTTTATTAGGTATCTATATCATTTTCTCTGGTTAGGTATTCGAACAACTACCAGCTGTTCGCACTACAACACATAAGATTCTTACTATTAGGATGATGAAGATAAATAAATTCACAATTTTCTCGCTCGAATTTCGGACATTTACCTTTCAAATCCACCACTTTCACTCGATCTAAATCTAATTTTTGGAACGTCTTCAGTAAAAACTTAGCTTTCATTTTCCCACATACATAAACAGTAGCATTCGTAAAATCTTATTCAATTCATCATAATCCTGATATCCAGAGTTCCGTGGAATACCATGATATTTTTCACAATAAAATATTCTCTTTTTTTTAATATCAGATGGTTGATTCAGAGATTTTGGTGGTTTGAATAGAAAATATTTTTTTCGCAATCCAACAAAGAAAGTTCTTTGATGAGTTATGCGTGACGTATGAGTTCCACTCTTTTATATGGTTATACCAGGAAATATTTCTCATAGAACATAATTCTAATGTCATTCGCTATAGTATGTTCTAATTTTCGTTCAGATGTAAATATAGATTTGATATTAATGTGAACGTTATAAGTAAAACTTGTAGTTCAAATTTTACATCGATTCTCGAGCAACTTATGAGCATCATTGATTTTGTATATGTTAGAGAATATACAATTACGCGTTTTCGTAGCACGAGTTTTCCCTTCACAATTGTCGCAAAATCTACTGTTTTGCTGCCATCATGCTGACCTATATTGATAAAGCACTGTTGTTTCTTTTGGTACTACAACAATCCATTTATTGTCCGTTATCTTCTGTATTTTGTTTTCCAATATCTTCATTTGTTTAGGATGACATTTGTTACAATTTCGGGAAAATGATAACAGTTGAATCTTGCATGGACTGTTGTTTGTTACGACTTTGGTGTTCCTGATTCACATAGGTATTCACTTTTCTTGATTTCTCGACATTCTTCATTATTAACATGGCGTATCTGTTTTTATTCAGGATTAGGTATTTGGTTTGTGGTATTATTGATTGGAATTGGGATTCTCGTTTCATTGGGAGTGCCAATAGATGATAATAGTTGTAAAATTCTGATTCTACTAATGGTATCTGAAGAATAAATACAAGTTCCTTATTTTTTATATATCCTTTTATATTTATTATTTTTTCAAATAACAATATATTTTCGATTGTAGGTTCATATGGCAATTTACTTTTTGAAATTAATGGCTTAATACTTATCAATTCTTTCAATAATTCTATTCATTCAATTAATGATGTGTGAAATGTATTTAACTTGGCAAACACTACAGCATTTTCTAAAATATCTAGGATTTTACCCGTTCTCTCTAAAGCTAAATTAATTTGCGTAAACACATTGATTGACATTACTAGTGAATATAGATCTGATACTGTTTGAATAATTAAATTACTTAATTCATCAATTTTTAATTTTAATGTTTTTTGATTATACGACAGTTTATCGATTGTTACATTTATTCGTTTTATTGTTTCAATAGTCAAGAATATTTGGTTTTCTAATGCCTGTTTTATCTGTTGTTGATTACCGTTTAATTGACTTAAGGTATTGTCATATTTTTCGGCATCATCTTGATCTAAATTTCCCGTTATACCTTTGATTATATTTCCTAATCCATTCATTAAACCTCTTTTTTTTTCTAATTTCAGTGTTGGATATTAATCGATTGATTCGATATCAATTTTTAAAATAGCATGTTCAGTTTAGCAATAATTGCTTAATTCTTCAGTATGACTTTTCTTATCGTATATGGAGTTTTTTACTTTCATATAATTTTGTTTTAAAGTTTCATATTCATAAATTAATGAATCCAATTTTCTTGTTCGAATAAATGACCAATAGTCTACTGCGTTTTGAGTTTTGCCTAGTCTTATTGGTATAATACCAGAGTTGTCAGTAATTTCTTTTATTTCAACATCTTTCATGTCTCCTTTTGTTGATTTAATTGAGATTGCTGCGAGGCAAATACAGATTGTCCATTTGTAACAATAACATGTTTCAAATTTTTAAAATCTACGTATTTCTTTACGCTATCATTTTCAATTAATGCTACATTTTAATCACTCATTCTCTTTATTTCATATGGTCCTAAATTCCTATCAGCTGTTTTAGCTCTTTTTGCTCTACAATTTTTCTCGTATACTTTGGAACCTACTTGTAATTTTTATAAATTACACTCTTCATTGTGTTTATTTGCTGTATTTGTTTTGTCTTTATCTAATTTTCTTTAACTTTATTATATGTAGTTTTTAACTTCTCTATGTTCCTTTACATACATTTGGAACAATTGTTTTTCATAATCTATATCATACGGATTTTTTTCATTGAATCTTCCTTTTTTTAATTCTATTGATGTGAAATTCATACTTGCATTTATCGAGTTATTATACGCTATAATTGCGTATTCCATTTAAGTTGCTATTTGGTTTTTATGATTTTGCTTTAATAATTTTATATGTTCTAGTATTGTTGAATGTAATCTTTCAATTAATCCATTCGATTCTGGATGATTTTCGGTAACTAAATGAATGTTAATTTTATGCATTTCTAACAAATCTTGGATTACTCTACTAGTGAATTATGGTCCATTATTTGTTCTGGTAATTCATAATAGGAAAAAAATAATAATAATGCGTCTGTCACATCTATACTATTTTTAGATTGAATTGGTATTGCTTGTCCGAACTTTGAGAAAGTATCTACAATTGTCAGATAATTTTGTTTCTGTTAGAGTACGGCACTGTTCCAGATGGTGCGAGGAAGTCCCATAGTTGGTCCGGGGAGATCCCTCGATGCGTGGGCGATGAAGAATGTATATAGAAGTGCGAGGAAGGCAGGAGAGGGATAAGGCATTAAGCTTAAGAGACTATCGAACGTATGATTGACGTAATATTACTAGCCATTCCTAAATTGTAATACTTTTAGAGTATAATAAACTATTATTTGATAAGTGTTTCTTTAATAACTCTAACATTTCTCTATTACGAAAGTATCTAAATGCTATTTTTGAAAGGGTTTACTCGGGGTTTCAGTTACCATTATTGGCGGATGTGGGGGATGTCTATCATATTTTGATTTTTGCAAATTTCACAATGTCCTATGAATTTGGAAACTTCGAATTGCATGTTTTTGATATAATATTTTTTCTGAATTTGTTTCATAGTTTCTTGTATTCCCCTATGATTTGTTTTTGATTCATGTTGATTTCTTATTGTGAAATATATTTCATCTTTATCTTTTATTTCTTGTTTGTTTTGTGTACATCTAATCAATTCAGGTCCGTTGTTATTATATATTTATATATAGATATTGCACAAATCTTTGTATAATTTTTCAGATGCAAAATATATATAATTTTATGTTGTTTTCCGTTGTATATTCTCGTGAAAAATCGATTATCTGCTGGTTATTATTATTTTTTGCGAATTGTGCGTATAGTTTAGTGTTCCCGTCTTTTTTATAACTTTTACTTTTTTTTTATTTATTATACACTTCTGAAATGAAATATTGATTCGACTTATTATTTATTATATTATCTAAAATTTTGATTGCTTCTAATGGTTCATCATTTTCACGTGAAGTATCAATACCTTTTAACATTTCATCAGATGTTGTTAGTGATCGAAGCGCATTTTCTATATCGCTTATCAATATTTGCAATTACAGATTTATTTTCAAGTGCGTTTATTTGAATTTTTGATAATGCATCTGCATTTGTATTATATTTGTCTTTTTTAAATTCTATCTCATAGTCGTATTCTTCTAACCGTATTTTCCATCGTTGTAATTTTGAATTTGGATCTTTAAGTTTATATAACCAAGTTAGTGGTCGATGATCAGTATATATTATAAATTTTCTACCGTATAGATAAGGTTTAAAATACTTTGTTGCCCAAACTATCGAAAGTAGTTCTTTTTCAATAGTACTATATTTTTGTTCCGTTTCATTTACAGTTCTAGAGGCATAGCATATTGGTTTATCTTTTCCAATAATACCTTGTAATAATATAGCTCCTAAAGTTACATTCGAAGCGTCTGTTGTTAAGACAAAGGGTTTTGTAAAATCTGAATATTGAAGTATTGGGTGATTTACTAATAATTTTTTTGCAAATTTCAAATGATCTTATAAATTCTTAAACATAAGCTATTTTCTGTCCTTTTTTCAAACATTTGGTCATTAGTTTCGTAAGTTTTGCAAAGTGTTTGATAATTTTTCTATAATAACCGACTAATCCTAAAAATCCTTTTATTTCTTTTGTTGTCTTTGGTATTGGATATTTAGTTACTGCTTCAATTTTTTTTGGATTAGGTAACACTCCAATTGATTTTTCCCTGAAGCATCATCTTTTTTTTGGTACAATTATTATAGGGCTACTCCATGCGCTTGTTGAATTTCTGATTATGTCTTGTTCTAATAATTGTGTGACTTGTTTTTCTACTTCTTTTGTGATTTTCGTAAGGTAACCGGTATGGTTTTCGATAAACTGAAATTTTATCTGTAGTTCTAATATAATGTTTAATTTCGTTTGTGAAGGATAAAGGTAATTTTTCGCAATGAAAAAGGTCTCTATATTCGAAACATAATTCTGTGATTGCTTTTTTGTCTTCTAAATTTAGATGGTTAAGTTTTAGGTGTTTGATATTTTGTTTTAATTCGTCATCGAGTTCGTTGATTAAGTCATTGTTACTTATCTCTAATTGCTCATAATTATTTAATTCTGTCACTTCAAGCGGTTTTTCAAGTTTTATCCTTACTGGATATTCATTTGAATTTGATACAGAAACAATATCGTGATTGTTATTTATTGTTACTAGAGATAATGGTAATTCAAGTTCTGGTTCTAATAAAGAGTATTCTATTATTCCCTGACTTGCGTTTGAATTTACTGGGATTTTAATTACTTGTTTTGTATGAGGTTCAATCATGTTATTATAACTTTCGTGACTTGTATTTGTTTTTCAAAGTATGTAGGTATTTCAGCAGTTTTTGTTCTTAATACTCCATTTTTTTATGTCAATATTTGCATCTAATTTCTTTAGTAAATCTGTACCTATCAAACTGTTATGTCTGTTATTAAAATTAAATACACAAAAATATGAAATAGTTTTATATCAAATGTTTTTGGCAAAGATATTTTTGCGACGTATTTGTGTAAAGTGGTATTATGTGCAGATCTTATTTTGAATGGTTCATTCCAAACATAATTTTTATAATGTTTAGCTACGGTTTTCGGATTTATCAATGTTTTTGACGATCCCGTATCAATTCAAAACTTTAAATTTGCATGAGAAATTTTAATGTAGGGTAATACATTAATATCAATATTATTTAGTTCTATTATATCTTCTCTGTTTGTGTCTGGTCTAAATGAAAATTTTGCTCATCGTAATCCCATTTTTTTTGTCAAATTTTTCATTTGGACAATCATAATCAATGTTATTATATTCTGGTTCGGTTTCATCGATTTCATAATGGAATAACTCTTCTGACGTAAAATTTCTTTGTTGATTGGGTCTTTGTACTGGTTGTACATTGTACATTCGTTAAGTTGTATTATTAGTTCGTCTCGTATTACCTGAACTTGTGTCTAATGTTACAGCTTTATTTTGTATAGGTCGTTGAAAAGTATTGAAATTATGATTTTGAGGTCTATTCATCCAATGATGCTATTATAATATGGTCTTGGTTAATTTGCAATATTCGGTTTGTTTGTAAATTGTTGTCTATTATTATCTTGATATTGAGGATTAAAATTTTGACAATTAATTATCCTTTTGCTCGGTTGTAATTTTACTGGGGGTTTATAAAATCTATTACTTCCCACTGTATGCATTCTGCCTCTGTAATAGTTTACATTCTCTTCTTCTACAACTAAATTCATAGCTCTCTCTAAATTTTCAAAGTTTTTGAATCTTATTTTGTCTGAAAGTTTTTCAGGCAAGGCATTCAAATATGAATCTAAAGATATTTTGTCATACATTTGTTTTTTCACTATTTTTACCGTATTATCTGGTTCTTCTAATCTAATTTATTTAAAATCGTACTTTTGATATCTTATATTCTCATACCTAGCGTATATGGAGTTTAATTTTTTTCCAATTTAACATTCATTAAATCTCTAATTGAGCATTTAATATTTCTTTGATCTCCAAAATAAAATATTAAAAGATTTTTGATAGCAGGCCATGTATTTGCCTCTTCTTTTGGGTCAATTAATGTAGTTAAGAATTTTTCGCAAGCATTAATAAAAATTCCTAAAGTTGCTTGTTCTCCATTGTAACTGGGAACAGCGTCGATGAATATTTTGTTTATAGTAAAATTTGCCATTATTTGATTATAATTAAAGTTATTAAAACAATTATTTTCTTCAATGAATTCTGAATTTTCTTCGATGTCTTCATTGATGTCTTCTGACGAGTGACTTCGGCGATGCTGTCCAGGCCACTTGGATATCTCGACGAATCATGGACGAATTGAACAAAGGTCTTCTCTCATAAATATCATTAAACATAGAATCAGTAGCTGGATAAAATTAATTGTTAAAAGTGACCTCTCTAATAGACTTCAATATAATGTTTTTTGTGATTGATGTTACAATTTTGAGATATGAGCAAAATTGTGTTTTTTTGGGGAATGCAAATAAAATCCCTAAGACTGAAATTGCCAATCGAAAAATGAACTTATCGACAATTCTCTTGTAGATCTCAACAAATGTGATACAAAACATCCTTCAATACTGTTGTTGAGGCTTAAAAAAATGTAGGACAACTTTGAAAATTTCGGACCTCGGAAAATGTGAAAATTTTTTAGGTTAGAATTTTTTCAGGATGATCAAATCTCAGGTTCTCTTATAGTATTTCACGACGCGTATTTTACGCTGAAGAAAACTTTTCTAAGTTGAGTAGAAGTTAAGATATTGATATAAATGTGTTTGGGTCTCCCCAGAACCCAATTTTGGGCCTATAGAAAAAAATTGGAGATCGTTGGAAAGTAGACAAATTTTCTGATCTAAATCTAAAAAGAAGAGCTTGTAGCTAACACCATCTCGAATTTAGAGTGCCGTTGACATAAAAAAATCACGTAAAATAATGCAGCGGCTTAAATTCCTATACCGTTTATCTGTCGTAATAGTAGATTTCAACTAGTAACGTGAAATTGAAATTTTTTTTTGAATTTTTACAACTTATTAGAATCAAGAGAACTAAAAAATTATCATATCAACCTAAAATATTATTATTGCATATTGAACAATGAATAATGTGCTTAACCTTTCCTTTCAACGCTTTAAAACATTATACTTTAAGTCAGTATAAGTTTATACAAATATACAATAAACATTACCATTATAGGTTCAGAAAAAATAAGAAACTTCGAACCAATAAACTAATATACGTAAGTATGATGAGTCATCAATTAGTTTTCCGATTCTTTTGAATATACTATTAATTTGAAGTTTATGGCGGTCACATCCGTTTACATTTGTTAAATATGATTCTTAACAAGAGGTTAGAAAAAAATATAATATGAAAATATCTCACTCTGTGAAAGTTCCCAGGATCTCGTATATAGCAGATTATGACTGGACATCGTTGATGTGTGAAAGATGCATGAGATATTCACTTACTTGATATATCCCACCGATAATAAATCAAGAAATATAGACACGGTTATTAAAAAATTTAAGATAAAATATCTCACTCTGCAAAAGTTCCCAGGATCTCGTATATCGCAGATTTTAACTGGACATCGTTGATGTGTGAAAGATGCATGGAATATTCACTTACTTGATATATTTCACGATAATAAATCAAAGGAATATATAGACATGGTTAGTGAAAAATATAATATGAAAATGTGTCACTTTGTAAAAGTTCTCAGGATCTCGTATATGGCAGATTTTGACTGGACATCGTTAATATGTGAAAGATGCATGGAATATTCACTTACTTGATATATCCCACGATGATAAATCAAAGAAATGTAGATATGGTTAGTAAAAAATATAATATGAAAATATCTCACTCTGTAAAAGTTCCCAGGATTTCGTATATCGCAGATTTTGACTGGACATCGTTGATGTGTGAAAGATGCATGAGATATTCACTTACTTGATATATCCCACGATAATAAATCAAGAAATATAGACATGGTTAGTAAAAAATGTAAGATGAAAATATCTCACTCTGCAAAAGTTCCCAGGATCTCGTATATCGCAGATTTTAACTGGACATCGTTGATGTGTGAAATATGCATGGAATATTCACTTACTTGATATATTCCACGATAATAAATCAAAGGAATATATAGACATGGTTAGTAAAAAATATAATAAGAAAATGTCTCACTCTGTAAAAGTTCTCAGGATCTCGTATATGCCAGATTTTGACTGGACATCGTTAATATGTGAAAATATTCACTTACTTGATATATTCCACGATGATAAATCAAAGAAATGTAGATATGGTTAGTAAAAAATATAATATGAAAGTATCTCACTCTGTAAAAGTTCCCAGGATTTCGTATATCGCAGATTTTGACTGGACATCGTTGATGTGTGAAATATGCATGGAATATTCACTTACTTGATATATTTCACGATAATAAATCAAAGGAATATATAGACATGGTTAGTAAAAAAAATAATATGAAAATGTCTCACTTTGTAAAAGTTCTCAGGATCTCGTATATGGCAGATTTTGACTGGACATCGTTAATATGTGAAAGATGCATGGAATATTCACTTACTTGATATATCCCACGATGATAAATCAAAGAAATGTAGATATGGTTAGTAAAAAATATAATATGAAAATGTCTCACTCTGTAAAAGTTCTCAGGATCTCGTATATGGCAGATTTTGACTGGACATCGTTAATTTGTGAAAGATGCATGGAATATTCACTTACTTGATATATCCCACGATGATAAATCAAAGAAATGTAGATATGGTTAGTAAAAAATATAATATGAAAATATCTCACTCTGTAAAAGTTCCCAGGATTTCGTATATCGCAGATTTTGACTGGACATCGTTGATGTGTGAAAGATGCATGAGATATTCACTTACTTGATATATCCCACGATGATAAATCAAGAAATATAGACATGGTTAGTAAAAAATGTAAGATGAAAATATCTCACTCTGCAAAAGTTCCCAGGATCTCGTATATCGCAGATTTTAACTGGACATCGTTGATGTGTGAAATATGCATGGAATATTCACTTACTTGATATATTTCACGATAATAAATCAAAGGAATATATAGACATGGTCAGTAAAAAATATAATATGAAAATGTCTCACTCTGTAAAAGTTCTCAGGATCTCGTATATGGCAGATTTTGACTAGACATCGTTAATATGTGAAAGATGCATGGAATATTCACTTACTTGATATATCCCACGACGATAAATCAAAGAAATGTAGATATGGTTAGTAAAAAATATAATATGAAAATATCTCACTCTGTAAAAGTTCCCAGGATTTCGTATATCGCAGATTTTGACCGGACATCGTTGATGTGTGAAATATGCATGGAATATTCACTTACTTGATATATTTCACGATAATAAATCAAAGGAATATATAGACATGGTTAGTAAAAAATATAATATGAAAATGTCTCACTCTGTAAAAGTTCTCAGGATCTCGTATATGGCAGATTTTGACTGGACATCGTTAATATGTGAAAGATGCATGGAATATTCACTTACTTGATATATCCCACGATGATAAACCAAAGAAATGTAGATATGGTTAGTAAAAAATATAATAAGAAAATGTCTCACTCTGTAAAAGTACTCAGGATCTCGTATATGGCAGATTTTGACTGGACATCGTTAATATGTGAAAATATTCACTTACTTGATATATTCCACGATGATAAATCAAAGAAATGTAGATATGGTTAGTAAAAAATATAATATGAAAATATCTCACTCTGTAAAAGTTCCCAGGATTTCGTATATCGCAGATTTTGACTGGACATCGTTGATGTGTGAAATATGCATGGAATATTCACTTACTTGATATATTTCACGATAATAAATCAAAGGAATATATAGACATGGTTAGTAAAAAATATAATATGAAAATGTCTCACTCTGTAAAAGTTCTCAGGATCTCGTATATGGCAGATTTTGACTGGACATCGTTAATATGTGAAAGATGCATGGAATATTCACTTACTTGATATATCTCTCGATGATAAATCAAAGAAATGTAGATATGGTTAGTAAAAAATATAATATGAAAATGTCTCACTCTGTAAAAGTTCTCAGGATCTCGTATATGGCAGATTTTGACTGGACATCGTTAATTTGTGAAAGATGCATGGAATATTCACTTACTTGATATATCCCACGATGATAAATCAAAGAAATGTGGATATGGTTAGTAAAAAATATAATATGAAAATATCTCACTCTGTAAAAGTTCCCAGGATTTCGTATATCGCAGATTTTGACTGGACATCGTTGATGTGTGAAAGATGCATGAGATATTCACTCACTTGATATATCCCACGATAATAAATCACGAAATATAGACATGGTTAGTAAAAAATGTAAGATGAAAATATCTCACTCTGCAAAAGTTCCCAGGATCTCGTATATCGCAGATTTTAACTGGACATCGTTGATGTGTGAAATATGCATGGAATATTCACTTACTTGATATATTTCACGATAATAAATCAAAGGAATATATAGACATGGTTAGTAAAAAATATAATATGAAAATGTCTCACTCTGTAAAAGTTCTCAGGATCTCGTATATGGCAGATTTTGACTGGACATCGTTAATATGTGAAAGATGAATGGAATATTCACTTACTTGATATATCCCACGATGATAAATCAAAGAAATGTAGATATGGTTAGTAAAAAATATAATATGAAAATATCTCACTCTGTAAAAGTTCCCAGGATTTCGTATATCGCAGATTTTGACCGGACATCGTTGATGTGTGAAATATGCATGGAATATTCACTTACTTGATATATTTCACGATAATAAATCAAAGGAATATATAGACATGGTTAGTAAAAAATATAATATGAAAATGTCTCACTCTGTAAAAGTTCTCAGGATCTCTTATATGGCAGATTTTGACTGGACATCGTTAATATGTGAAAGATGCATGGAATATTCACTTACTTGATATATCCCACGATGATAAATCAAAGAAATGTAGATATGGTTAGTAAAAAATATAATAAGAAAATGTCTCACTCTGTAAAAGTTCTCAGGATCTCGTATATGGCAGATTTTGACTGGACATCGTTAATATGTGAAAATATTCACTTACTTGATATATTCCACGATGATAAATCAAAGAAATGTAGATATGGTTAGTAAAAAATATAATATGAAAATACCTCACTCTGTAAAAGTTCCCAGGATTTCGTATATCGCAGATTTTGACTGGACATCGTTGATGTGTGAAATATGCATGGAATATTCACTTACTTGATATATTTCACGATAATAAATCAAAGGAATATATAGACATGGTTAGTAAAAAATATAATATGAAAATGTCTCACTCTGTAAAAGTTCTCAGGATCTCGTATATGGCAGATTTTGACTGGACATCGTTAATATGTGAAAGATGCATGGAATATTCACTTACTTGATATATCCCACGATGATAAATCAAAGAAATGTAGATATGGTTAGTAAAAAATATAATATGGAAATGTCTCACTCTGTGAAAGTTCTCAGGATCTCGTATATGGCAGATTTTGACTGGACATCGTTAATTTGTGAAAGATGCATGGAATATTCACTTACTTGATATATCCTACGATGATAAATCAAAGAAATGTAGATATGGTTAGTAAAAATTATAATATGAAAATATCTCACTCTGTAGAAGTTCCCAGGATTTCGTATATCGCAGATTTTGACTGGACATCGTTGATGTGTGAAAGATGCATGAGATATTCACTTACTTGATATATCCCACGATAATAAATCAAGAAATATAGACATGGTTAGTAAAAAATGTAAGATGAAAATATCTCACTCTGCAAAAGTTCCCAGGATTTCGTATATCGCAGATTTTGACTGGACATCGTTGATGTGTGAAATATGCATGGAATATTCACTTACTTGATATATTTCACGATAATAAATCAAAGGAATATATAGACATGGTTAGTAAAAAATATAATATGAAAATGTCTCACTCTGTAAAAGTTCTCAGGATCTCGTATATGGCAGATTTTGACTGGACATCGTTAATATGTGAAAGATGCATGGAATATTCACTTACTTGATATATCCCACGATGATAAATCAAAGAAATGTAGATATGGTTAGTAAAAAATATAATATGAAAATGTCTCACTCTGTGAAAGTTCTCAGGATCTCGTATATGGCAGATTTTGACTGGACATCGTTAATTTGTGAAAGATGCATGGAATATTCACTTACTTGATATATCCCACGATGATAAATCAAAGAAATGTAGATATGGTTAGTAAAAATTATAATATGAAAATATCTCACTCTGTAGAAGTTCCCAGGATTTCGTATATCGCAGATTTTGACTGGACATCGTTGATGTGTGAAAGATGCATGAGATATTCACTTACTTGATATATCTCACGATAATAAATCAAGAAATATAGACATGGTTAGTAAAAAATGTAAGATGAAAATATCTCACTCTGCAAAAGTTCCCAGGATCTCGTATATCGCAGATTTTAACTGGACATCGTTGATGTGTGGAATATGCATGGAATATTCACTTACTTGATATATTTCACGATAATAAATCAAAGGAATATATAGACATGGTTAGTAAAAAATATAATATGAAAATGTCTCACTCTGTAAAAGTTCTCAGGATCTCGTATATGGCAGATTTTGACTGGACATCGTTAATATGTGAAAGATGCATGGAATATTCACTTACTTGATATATCCCACGATGATAAATCAAAGAAATATAGATATGGTTAGTAAAAAATATAATATGAAAATATCTCACTCTGTAAAAGTTCCCAGGATTTCGTATATCGCAGATTTTGACCGGACATCGTTGATGTGTGAAATATGCATGGAATATTCACTTACTTGATATATTTCACGATAATGAATCAAAGGAATATATAGACATAGTTAGTAAAAAATATTATATGAAAATGTCTCACTCTGTAAAAGTTCTCAGGATCTCGTATATGGCAGATTTTGACTGGACATCGTTAATATGTGAAAGATGCATGGAATATTCACTTACTTGATATATCCCACGATGATAAATCAAAGAAATGTAGATATGGTTAGTAAAAAATATAATATGAAAATGTCTCACTCTGTAAAAGTTCTCAGGATCTCGTATATGGCAGATTTTGACTGGACGTCGTTAATTTGTGAAAGATGCATGGAATATTCACTTACTTTATATATCCCACGATGATAAATCAAAGAAATGTAGATATGGTTAGTAAAAAATATAATATGAAAATATCTCACTCTGTAAAAGTTCCCAGGATTTCGTATATCGCAGATTTTGACTGGACATCGTTGATGTGTGAAAGATGCATGAGATATTCACTTACTTGATATCCCACGATAATAAATCAAGAAATATAGACATGGTTAGTAAAAAAGGTAAGATGAAAATATCTCACTCTGCAAAAGTTCCCAGGATCTCGTATATCGCAGATTTTAACTGGACATCGTTGATGTGTGAAATATGCATGGAATATTCACTTACTTGATATATTTCACGATAATAAATCAAAGGAATATATAGACATGGTTAGTAAAAAATATGATATGAAAATGTCTCACTCTGTAAAAGTTCTCAGAATCTCGTATATGGCAGATTTTGACTGGACATCGTTAATATGTGAAAGATGCATGGAATATTCAATTACTTGATATATTCCACGATGATATATCAAAGAAATGTAGATATGGTTAGTAAAAAATATAATATGAAAATGTCTCACTCTGTAAAAGTTCTCAGGATCTCGTATATGGCAGATTTTGACTGGACATCGTTAATTTGTGAAAGATGCATGGAATATTCACTTACTTTATATATCCCACGATGATAAATCAAAGAAATGTAGATATGGTTAGTGAAAAATATAATATGAAAATATCTCACTCTGTAAAAGTTCCCAGGATTTCGTATATCGCAGATTTTGACTGGACATCGTTGATGTGTGAAAGATGCATGAGATATTCACTTACTTGATATATCCCACGATAATAAATCAAGAAATATAGACATGGTTAGTAAAAAATGTAAGATGAAAATATCTCACTCTGCAAAAGTTCCCAGGATCTCGTATATCGCAGATTTTAACTGGACATCGTTGATGTGTGAAATATGCATGGAATATTCACTTACTTGATATATTTCACGATAATAAATCAAAGGAATATATAGACATGGTTAGTAAAAAATATAATATGAAAATGTCTCACTCTGTAAAAGTTCTCAGGATCTCGTATATGGCAGATTTTGACTGGACATCGTTAATATGTGAAAGATGCATGGAATATTCACTTACTTGATATATCCCACGATGATAAATCGAAGAAATGTAGATATGGTTAGTAAAAAATATAATATGAAAATATCTCACTCTGTAAAAGTTCCCAGGATTTCGTATATCGCAGATTTTGACTGGACATCGTTGATGTGTGGAACATGCATGGAATATTCACTTGATATACCCCATGACGATAAATCAAATAAATGTACACATGTTGATAGAAAATGTATGATGGAAAAATTATGATAAACCTGGTGAATTGTGTTGAGGGACAATAAGCGGGGGCTATCGATCTATAGCTACAGAACGTTATTTGTTTTGATTTAAATGTTACTAAAATGTAATCTTTACAGGGTGATAACACTTTTCGGATCAATTTATTGTTATCAAATATTTGTTTCAGTAACGGTGTTACTAGATTATCGTAACAAAATTTTATGTGTGGTCGCAAAATTCACAACTCAACCTCATTCGATGTTTCGAAAAAATATCACTACCATAAAAATAATCCGGCAAAAATAAATACGATAATAATCATACTCATAAGCCATCAAATTATGAAATACCTTTTGATACATACAATTTTATTTATAGCGTAAAATAAATACGATAAGTTTCGTAAATACATGATTATACTATTATATGTCAATGTTGGATTATTAGCTAAATGCTCATAATAAAAATCAAATCGAATATCATAACGATAATTATATGTGCTTATTTTACAGTATTGTTGTAAATGTTATACATTAATTAGTATAGTTCAAGATAGTTCACCTGCTTGGTTGATATTTCGAGACCGTATAATTGGAGGAACACTCTAGTCACAATATATAGTGTCTTGTGGGCAGAGTTTTAAAAAAAATTCACGGAAGTTGTTTCGATATGAAAGTATAAAAGTGAACTCATGTTGTGTACTTTTCAGTGTGTAACCACATACCAACTATTCGATAACCCAGGTGAATATAAATTATTTATTATATTTAGATATGAAATATTTGTTTTTTCATTCGTTACATGTAGAATGATGCCTGTCTTATTATACAACCTTCTGTGTATCTTAATATATGAGGAGAATACTAGAACTAACAAATGTTCGTTCAATTATTTGTTTCGATTTATCTTCAGAGCGATATAATGATATTTCTTCTTTGTGTGATACCCTGTCTATGTCATAAAATATATGTATTCTACAATTGTCATTCATCGATGTTTGAAACTTAGAAGGACAGAAGCGATTTGGTCAAATTATCTTTTTAATATCACCGGGCAAGATTCTTATTTGTGCATCGGAAGTTGTTTTTCAGTTTTTGTATTATAATTTTTGTAACGTCTGATTCAACTGCAAATAGAAAAAGTATGTGGCCTATACTTTTCTCGTTTCTCATAAACCGGAAAACAAGTTAATTTTACACGAAGCCAATTTTGTATCATTTGATACTGCTTATACTGTTTTGTCTTACAAAACTAAATTGTCAGAGTGGCGCTTATAGTTATATCTTGTTAATGGTATAGCAAAAGGATAAGGTCATCCCATAACTATTTTATAATGAATTTATTAATATCTTCACTTTTGATATCTAAATGGGTATCCGACCAGAATCAGACATCAAACATGAAAATTTGAATTATTGAATTATAACTCCTCCTGAATTATAGAGCGTTTTTGACTTGTTGATATCATTTGTATATTTATCGATATTTCTTACATTTATAATAATACAGATGAACAGTTACATTTTTCTAAACATAATTTGATACTCCTTTTTGTTATTTTTTGATTCGTTTCAAATGTTCACAAATTTCAGCTTTTTCATCTGTATAAAATTCGGCTCAAAATTAATTTAATCTCTTTTACCTGTATATTATTTTGAGAGAAAATAGCTTGAACGATTTTATTTTAATAATTAACGACTGTTACATAGAAAACCTAAAATTAACACATAAAACAAAATCAATATTCTTGAAATGTGTTCTTTTTTATTTAAACATAACAATTATACAAAGTTATAATTTTTTACTTCAAGTCATTCTATTGTAATGTCACCAAATTATTGCTCACGATTTTTAACCTTCCAAGACAGTCATTCAATATTACGTAGGTTCACGGTTCAATAAACTGCTAGAAATGCATAATTAATACTTTCCCCAAAAACGTACGAAATGAATGTCATACCATACGATGCTTTCCCATTATAATTCGGTACTGCTGTGACGGACATCTGATAAGAATGTCTGTCCCAAGTGACTCCCTACCTACTATTTCTCAATTCAACATGGATTTTCCAATTCTTGTACCATTTATTCATTAATTTATTCATATTATTTTGTATTGGTAATATAAGGTCAGATTTAATAGTTTGTAAATGTTTTGATGATTTAATAGATTTCCTATTTTGTTTTGGTAGTCATTTCTAAATACAAATCAGTTGGTACATACTCATCCAGAGATAATTCAGACTTTCACTGAAGATATAATTACTCTTTCAATGATCTGAGTATTAATATTAGCTAAGTTGATAGAAAATTTAATGTTATCATCACCCCAGCCTGACAATAGTAATAATAACAATGTCATTTTTAATAACGTTATCGTCACGATAAATGTTTTCACAGGAAAAAATTTTTAAAAACTAAAGTCTCCACGATTGAGATTCATAATTCACAATGTACATTTAATTTATATGCGATACAGTCGCAGTTGTAACGTAATATCGAAGTTAGAAACTCTTTAGCTCGGAGAACATTAAAAAATTGAGAATCAATTTCGAGAGCAACTATATTATATAATTCGCGAGATATTTTTTTCATTCACTCCAAATGTTCCGTCAAAATAATATATGCAATTTATTCAGTTAATATACACCCCAGCCGTGAATAGACGTTAACCATAACAGTTTTCACAAAAATATTTGTAAATATGTATATAATGTTAATCAAGGGCAACCTATCACCTCCGGTGTAGCTAATAATATTAATGTGTGTACTATAGACCCAAAATATTAAAACTGAAAAAAAGGCTTCATTGAAATCAGTTACACTCAAACAGCGTTGGAGTACGATTTAAAATCAAGTTACTGTTAGATCTTTTACATTGATATATAAAATGATGTAATACAGAATAATTCAAATATTGAAAACCCACGCAATCGAAGAACGGCTAACCACTTTATATTGTTTTGAAGGTCACATATTGAATGGAGTTGAAAAATTGCCTTGAAACATAATATAGAATAATTTATCGATTGAAAACACACGCAATCGGAAAAAGGCTATCATACACCTCGGAAAGGTGTGGGCTCAAATTAGTTCAAAACACTTCTAGCCATTGTGTAATAATCCTGGGGATTATTATTTTTTCACGATTGAATCAAAGTAGCGTAAGCAGGGGAAAACTCCTGAAAATTAATTTACTCTAAGTAAACCAGGTATACTTGACACATGAGAGTACATCTCGAATCATTCAGTAGCGTGTAGTTTCGTCCTTACGGGCATTTCAAAACCTAAAATTCTAAATCCCTGACAGGAACAGACTATACATAGACATTCTGGATTCAACAATTAGAAGTTTCATTCTGATTTAAATAATGAAATTCCTTGCCGGCGACATCAAGTCGCCACCCGATACCTTTTACAAGTTGTACGTGATTTTTAAGAATTAGAGCCTTCGAGGTGCTATTCCGCGGACCTTGCACTTTCTACGAAGACGGAGTTAATCACTTAGTCAGCAGGGTTTGGAGAAATCATTTTTTGTGGTCACTCACAGCCCCTCGATGTGGGAAAACAGGCAACTCCAAATACAGATTTGTGTATTAGGGCAAAGTGCAACGGGATACAACCAACTTCATTGGTCCGTTTGAATTTTATGTTAGCGTGTTGGGAATCCAATTTCGGGGGGAGCCGAAGTATAAAAATGAAAACTCTTAGGAAAAAGGGCAGTTCCTTTGTCGTGCCTTGTTGAGTAAGCCTAGTTCCTTGTACATATAGCTGAGTCTCTCTCAAAACCAGATCCATTAATTCTTTTAATTGATATTTTTAACTTAGTCATTTGATTGTTTTTTTTGGTGTTATGCAAATTATAAGATTTCTATTTTTTCAACTATATTTTCCTTTTGTTCATTACTCAAAGTCAATTAATTCATTCGAATCAATTTTTATCATTCTTAAAGTACTTTCATTCACCTTAGATAATTCCAAGTATCAGTTTCAAGAGAACCTACTTTTTACTTTAATATCATTTTCTATTTAGTGAAAATTGTTTGGTAATTAGAATCTAAAATAACCTGTAGAAGAAATTGTGAAGAACGTCATTGGTAACTTGATGATAGAAATCTAAAGTAATTTGATATTTTGGAAAATTTGTTTCCTTTAACGATTAGACAAATTGATCTGGGTGCGAGAGAGAGCTAGCTCCGGGGTGTAATTCATAACTTAACAAAAAGACGTCGCGTAATACATTTTGTGAAGGCCGTGCGTGAAGTGTAAACTCAGGTGTTACTGGTTTACTTTGTGGATTAAGGATTAAATACTGAATCAGGGTAAGTCTATAGAACAACCTATTTAGTCTGAATTCAAGCCAAGAATTTTGAGGGCATCACTCCCCTTTCTCGTTTTTGTGTTGGTATATAGAGGACTGTAACCATTAATAGAGTATTTTGAGGTAATAGAAGTGTATTGATCCATCTGCCGAATTTCTCATATTTGGTAGTACATATATGAGACCTCTTAAGATAGGTATAGTTGAAATTAGGGTTATCGTAGGTGTAAAGTCAATTACCTAATTATTTGTGGGACTATTGGGAAGGATCATTATTTAAAAGTTGTAATAAGGGTATTTTATTTAGAATTTGAAGGTTCCTTAAAAACCCCTACTGAGACAGCCATCAGCGGCGAATTTAAGAGAAAGTGTTAAGAGTTCATCTTGAAAACTAGGGTTTCATTATATTGTCAAATTTGTTGAATCAATTTAATAGATCAATATATACAAAGCGAACCAGGTAGTTGTCAAAAAGGCATCATAGCTGTTTGTTAGAGAATCACCCTTCTGGAATCTCAACCTTACTATCAGTGGCCCCTCTGGTCCATTTCATAACCTTAGTCACTCCATCAGAGTGGTATATTCAATTCAAAAGTAAGGTTAGTCTGCAAAGAAACAACTCTCTGGCTACGTTATATCAGGCGAATCAATAATTCATTGATTGATCATACTTGATAAAGTTTTATCAATTTATTATATATATTTTATTTAAACCATTCAGAAACTTGCATCAAATTAATTTCGATTAATTTGAATTTTTATTTTTGTTTCTTGTTGACCATTCGTCATATTTTCCTCTTTATATATATATGAATGGGACTTAGTGTCTATATTTGTTAATTATTATTATTGTTTTTGTAAACGAATACTTTTTCCCAATATACAACTTATACTGTTCGCATTGTTCTTCATTGATACACCATCCCTTAGATAACGTTATAGTGGAAGAGAACAGTCCTGTCGTGATTGTCATTCCGAACATCTTCAACAACGTGAAGCCGTCATACTAGCCTAGTATATAAATCGGCCAGGAAAGGCCCCGCTACTAAACAATTTTATACCAAGTGCTACTGGAGAGGAACTCCTTCGAGTTTAGTTTCGTTCCCTGAACTATTCTCTAAAACATCTCAAAAGGGAACTGGTGGCAGCTAAATATAATCCATTCTACCAACGACAGGGCACTCCTTGTAGTGCAACCCTGCAACTATCACCCTCCGCAACCCTCGAGTTGCATAGTAAGGGTAGCTATTCTAGCATAGTTACAACAAGGTTTCCACTCTCCGTAGCAGCATACGATCCCATAAGGCTTTGACCTGAGGGAACAGTAAACAAACATAACCTAGTAATATCTTGAGCTGGACTTGGTATACCTGGCTTGTGTGCAATAACATTATAAATAAGTTTAATAGTTGCTCCCAAGTACCAGCTTCCAGATTATTACAATTGAGCAGGAATTCCACCAATAATTTGTGAATAATTAGTGTAAAATCTTCATGAATTTTCCCTGATGGGAAATACTACACGAACTGATTTGAAGCACGAATATATAGCTGAATCTTTCACATCCGATTCGAGTATTTCTTACCAAAAATAGTACTAGAAAGACATTCCTTCATCAAATCAATTTTTGTCGCAGCTTGACGATATGCATTCATCTGGAAGCCAAGAATTTTCAATAAAGTATTAATTAGTTAGCAAACGATACATAAGCATTGAAGCTAATAAAATTAAATTGCCGTTTATAGTAAACATCATCTGTTTGATATTCAGCGAGGGCAAGTTCTTGGTCTATTGTAACAGTCTTATATTTAATCTTTTTAGCATATTTTTTTTCTTCATCTGTAAAATTCTCCGAAGTGACAACATTTGATTCCTTTTAATTTATCGTCCTAAGAGTTTCAAGTATTAGTTTCTCATTAGTTTCTCCAATAATTGTTAGCAGTACTTCAACGAGAGAGTTATTCATATTTTATATAACTTCAATGCGATCTAAACATGAGATTATTGTTTTCAGATACCAATACTCAAAAATAAAAAAATGGCACACAATATTTACGATGACTTGATGAATCTTGAATCTGAGCCGATGGATGAACAACGTTCTAATTTATTGGATACATTAACAAGTGAAGCACCAGGACAACATTTCAATTTATCAGATGCAACAAGTGAACAAGCACCAGGACAACATTCCGATTTATCGGATGTAGTAACAATTGAACCAACACCAGGACAAACTACCTCAAACAGTGTTCTATGTGCTCCAGCAAGAACAAAAGTTAACTATTTTGAACACATTTTTAACAATAGCAACAAACAATACGAAGACATTTTTTTCAAAATTCCACGTATGAAACGAAATTCTTTCATTCGACTATTCGAACATTGCCATGACATCATTATAATATTTGCATTATTTGAATATCAAGAAGACATTAACAATTCTCAAAATTTTACAATAATATATGACGAAATATTGCACACACAGAATACAATTCCAGAATTATTACTGGTGAAAATACGGAAGTTTTGTACTAAATCTCAACATTCAAATTGTATCTGCGATATATATGTACAGCAGGAATCGATTCCAGTATCACAGCCGCTATCGAGCAAGAAGAGACGAATTTGTCGTGCATTTACCGATGTAGGCATTTTCGTTGAACCGAGTCCAGGAATAACAGTGTCAGTTATTCGGAATCATTTTTATACTAATGGAGGTTCAACGAATATATTTCGTCATGTGACGAATTTGGTAATGGGAGATATACATTCTGAAATTCTTGATGAAACGTTATCTTTTGACTTTATTCCCATCATGAAACAATACATCGTGTTGTTGAGGCGATATCACAACGAGTTCATTTCAACAAACCAGATGGACGATGAGGATAAATACCAAATAACGATTCAATTGTATTCTTTCATTACTCAATTACAAAGAAATTTGACACTATTGGAAGAAGAAGCGTGTGAACTTTCTAGCCAAAAAGAGAATGTTGTTAGTTACATTCAAAATGTGTGCACCAAATTTTATAGAATGGTGCCAAGTATTTTGAATAATTTGGAAAAAACGGACATCGAAAATTTAGACTCACTTAATATCTTATGGAAAACTGAATTAATACGAATACATAACAAATATTTTAACAAAACGTGCGAAACAAATGTTATACGATACATATATGACTGTTTGATACACGGTGATCATCACCGTGAAACAATCGCCGAGG
Source organism: Endomychus coccineus (assembly GCA_958510875.1). Classification (NCBI taxonomy): domain Eukaryota; kingdom Metazoa; phylum Arthropoda; class Insecta; order Coleoptera; family Endomychidae; genus Endomychus; species Endomychus coccineus. The sequence goes on along the minus strand of OY294070.1, from coordinate 56,399,820 downwards.
AGGCGAAAATTATGTGTATCGTAAACACGGATAAGGCTTTGAATAAAAACTCAACGTTTCTACTGAATTTCGGACATCTGGACATTTTAAAACGTATACAAGCGAACAACTTACATCTACAAATTTAGTTGGAACTTGTAACGGGTTGCGTTACGAGATTGTATAGAACTTGGTAATGAACAGATTATATTTCTTTTCGGCTAGGAAACTTGTCATATGATTAATTAAAGACATCTGCCCGGTCAATGAAACATCGATTATTGAAACTAGCATTCATTATGTATGATGTCGCTAATATCGCGAAGTGGGGCAGGTATGATAACGGAAGTCGAAGAGAACTCATTGTGGTGTTAACCTTTAACAGGGTAAGTCGAGATTTATAATTCATTGTCTTTACATACATTTTCTTGATTTTTGCTTCCGAAATATGATGCACATCAGGCTACATATAATTTGATTTGGATTTGTAATTAAACTTCTGGATGTACAGTACCTGAATGTGATTATATTTCGGAGGAAGTTTCGCTCGACTTACCCAAGGTCACCCAATCAAATTTGCATTAAGCATGATTGCATGAATATCTTTTTCATCATTACAGGGATTGTGGTAGTCGTTGTATGAAATTACTCTAGCGAGACACGGGCAGTTTATACAGTCAATATTTAATTTCCACCTTTGTAGTTGACCCCGCAAATTGTGCACCAGGTATTTGCGCGATTTTGTAAATCGCCATTTTGTTATCCTAGTACAAGATACATAGGGTGGTCTTATTAGACAAACGTGCAGTAAAGATTGATAAGGGTTAATACAAAACAAATAACCTAATTACTGTTTATTGGGTAGACATATATTTATTACGCTGTCACGCCATTTGTAGTTAATACAATTCACATTATCAATCCACGTGTGTAATTCGTTTCAAGCAAATCAGATCTTTTTGCTACTGGCAAATTTCAACATTTCAAATAATTTTCTTTCAGATACTATTTAACTATTTTCTTTCAAGTCACATTGTTTAGTATTATTAATTCAGTCACATGTTAACTATTTGCTAATTTAAATATCAATTGTAATTGTTTAATTCTTTCAGATTAAATTAAATGTTTGCCTAAATTGATATCTCGTCAAGATATCAATTTTGTAATAGTGTTTTTACAATTTGGGAAAGATAACATTATCGGTGGTGGAATCACATGGTTATTCCAACCGACGGTGCTGCTTGTCCTTTTGATCTCAAGTCAGGTACTGTTCGTTCTTTGAAATTACAGGGTTTGAACGTCTAAGGTTCCTCACCCCTTCACTCCAAGACGGTTTAGTGACTTTCCTGACAGGACCGGCTTCCAGTTCCTACGAGTTCCAAGGAGGGTAACATTTTCTTGTTTGAATGACCATAATTTCACTCTCTGATTTTGTTGTTTATCCGAAGTTGTATTCCACTAATTTTTGTAGAACTATTCGAGGTCTATTATAGTTCCTTTTATTGGATTATACGTTCTTTTCAATTAAATAATTGATTTAATTTTATAACAGTTTTCTTAAAATTCAATTTATGTTACAAATTGATTTAATTCTATAATTGTTTTTCTACAAATTCAATATTATTTAGGTTTCCAATTGGTATCCTATAAAAATTGTAATTTATTTTCTTTATAACTCAAATTCCGATGGAATAAATCAAATTGTTAAGTTGAACTTGTATTGTTTTTCTGAATTTCCATCGACTGTTGAACCACCTCGTAGTGCTTGTATTCTTGACTGTGAATTCATTTATTCTTATAGTTTTTTTTCTAAGCAGTTGGCGCTCAGGCAATTCACCAGTCTAGAATCACAAGGCACGTTTCACTACGAGCCCTGAGATTAATTAATTCGAATTGAGCTAGTTGGCCAATTGAAAACCGACCAAAGCGGTCAGTTTCGCATTCGTTTCACTGGCGCCCCAATCGAAGATAGGGTTTCGTTTCACTAACGCCCTTCTTCTTTAACGTGGTCTAGAACACAGTTGATGGTTGTTTAGAAAAATATGTATCTGAAGTGAAAAATTGGTCATTTTATTATATTTTTTAATCTCACTTTGCTATTTTGCTTGAATTTGTATATTTTATATTTTGGAATTGTCATATTTTTACCTGTTAATAGGTGTATTAGTCACTTATAACTTTTTATCTGAGTGATGTTTGAGATTATCTAGAATTATGCGATCAGCTGTTTTCCGCTTTTAGGTTTCAGCATTGGATCCTATATTATAGGTATTGCTGTTTCATCTGTTGCTTTCTATTTGTTGCTATAGTTCATTGTTTTCAACAATGTAGTGTCACGATGATTTTTGTCTAACAATTTCTGAAACTTAATTTTGATACATTCTTTTTCTTTTATAGCAAATGTCGAACATCAAAATTTGGAAATTGTTCATTAAGAACTTTACATTGGAAATGATGACTGAGCAAAGGGATGGCAGTTATAGTGATGAGGAATAAGATCCTAGCAGGTTGCTAATGTTGCGGTGTACATTGAGGTTGCATTTATGACCGTCAGTTTTGGGAAAGTATACACCCTTGATTGCCACAGTAGATGAATACTGTTATGGAAACTGCAAACTATTGGTGATCTGCGGGGGATCCTCTGTTGCTCTGATCTGCACCGGTCTTTCTTCTGTTCGGATAACGTAAAGTATCATTATTTATATTTTTAAATTTACCTTTTGATTTTTCGTACTACATTACTTTTGAATTTTCATCTTATAAGAGTAGATGAACATGGCTACTTCGGTGACAGGATATCCGGTCTCCACTTCCGATGTCGATGTGCATACCATAGAGCTGAAGGTTATAGAGCTAACCCCAAGTCAAAACCATGGAGCATTAAGCGGACCTAAGGTACAGACTTTTCGTAGAGGTGGCGCCACCAAGTGACAGCTGTCATGGCGGACCTAAGGTACAGATTGCTTCGTGCAGATGTCGCCACCAAGTGAAAGCTGTCATGGCGGACCTAAGGTACAGACTGTTTCGTAGAGGTGGCGCCACCAAGTGACAGCTGTCATGGCGGACCTAAGGTACAGATTGCTTCGTGGAGATGGCGCCACCAAGTGACAGCTATAATGGCGGTCCTAAGGTACAGATTGCTCCGTGCAGATGTCGCCACCAAGTGACAGCTGTCATGGCCGACCTAAGGTACAGATTGCTTCGTGCAGATGTCGCCACCAAGTGACAGCTGTCATGGTGGACCTAAGGTACAGATTGCTTCGTGAAGATGTCGCCACCAAGTGACAGCTGTCATGGCGGACCTAAGGTACAGATTGCTTCGTGCAGATGTCGCCACCAAGTGACAGCTGTAATGGCGGACCTAAGGTACATACTGTTTCGTAGAGGTGGCACCACCAAGTGTCAGCTGTCATGGCGGCCCTGAGGTACGGACTGTTTCATAGAGGTGGCACCACCAAGTGACAGCTGTCATGGTGGACCTAAGGTACAGATTGCTTCGTGCAGATGTCATCACCAAGTTACAGCTGTCATGGCGGCCCTAAGGTACAGATTGCTCCGTGCAGATGTCGCCACCAAGTAACAGCTGTCATGGACAGCTGTCAATGCGGACCAAAGGTACAGGCTGCTTCATGGAGATGTCACCACCACGTGGCAGCTGTCATGACGGACCAAAGGTACAGACTGCTTCATGGAGGTGTCACCACCAAGTAACAGCTGTCATGGACAGCTGTCAATGCGGACCAAAGGTACAGGCTGCTTCATGGAGATGTCACCACCACGTGGCAGCTGTCATGACGGACCAAAGGTACAGACTGCTTCATGGAGGTGTCACCACCACGTGACAGCTGTCATGGCGAGCTAAAGGTACAGGTTGCTTCGTGTAGGTGTCGCCACCACGTGACAGCTGTCATGGCGGGCTAAAGGTACAGGCTGCTTCGTGTAGGTGTCACCACCACATGACAGCTGTCATGGCAGGCTAAAGGTACAGGCTGCTTCGTGTAGGTGTCACCACCACGTGACAGCTGTCATAGGATTGGTCGTTTGTAAAGAGTATACAGGGTGCTTATAAAAAGTGTGTCACATGTATAGGGTCACGTGACTATCACGGGACAGCTGTCATGGCGGACCAAAGGTACAGCCTGCTTCGGGGAGGTGTCGCCACCACGTGACAGCTGTCATGACGGGCCAAAGGTACAGACTGCTTCGTGGAGGTGTCGCCACCACGTGACAGCTGTCATAGGATTGGTCGTTGAAGGTACAGACTGCTTCGCGTAGGTGGCGCCACCAGTTCGGCTCGTCCGACTCGTGCGAATCCAAGATAACAGGCTGCTATCACAGGGCAGACCTGTGACGTCACAGCATAAAGGTGCAGACTGCTTAGTGGAGGTGTCGCCCCCAGTTCGACTCGTCCGACTCGTGCGACCCGTACGGTTTTGAAATCACATGATCTGTCACGCGGTGAGATATGGTGTCTGTCACTTCGACGGAGTGTCTGTCACAAGGTGTCATGGTGGCTATCACGTACCATAGAGCTGGAGGTTATAGAGCTAACCCAACTCAAAACCATAGAGCATCATTGTGTAGAAGAGAGTTGTCATGGCTGCTGTCACCTCTACTAAACATACAAGGCAGAATAAACACCAGTGTCCAGTATTGCGATTTCAGAAGCCTTTTTAGGTCAAGTTTAAAAAGTCACATCAACTCTAAACACACAAGAGACAGTATACACAAATGTGAGTATTGCGATTATGAAAGCCCTTATAGCCCAGCTTCAAAAAGACACATCAACTCTAAACACACAACAGACAATATACACAAGTGTGAGTATTGTGATTATGAAAGTCCTTATAGCTCGAATTTGAAAAGTCACATCAACTCTAAACACACAAGAAACAATATGCACAAGTGTCAGTATTGTGATTATGAAAGCACCTGGGAGTCACTCTTGAAAAGTCACATCAACTCTAAACACACAAGAGAGAATATACACAAGTGTCAGTATTGCGATTATGAAAGCCCTTCGGAGTTAAATTTAAAAAAACACATCAATTCCAGACACACAAGAGACAATATACACAAATGTCAGTATTGTGATTATGAAAGCCCTTATAGCTCAGCTTCAAACGGTTACATCAACACTAAACACACAAGAGAGAACATTCACAAGTGTCAGTATTGCAATTATGAAAGCCCTTCGGAGTCAAATTTAACAAGACACATCAATTCCAAACACACAAAAGACAATATACACAAATGATAGTATTGTGATTATGAAAGCACTTGTAGCTCAGTTTTAAACAGTCTCATCAACTCTAAACACACAAGAAACAATATATACAAGTGTGAGTATTGTGATATGAAAGCACCTGGGAGTTACTTCTGAAAAGTCACATCCACTCTTAGCACACAAGAGAGAACATTCACAAGTGTCAGTATTGCGATTATGAAAGCCCTTCGGAGTCAAATTCAAAAGACACGTCAATTCAAAACACACAAGAAAGAATATGCATAAGTGTCAAGTAGATTAACTTCGCTACCACGGCACCAGGATATCCGGTATCCACTCCCGGTCTAGCTGTCGATAAACATCCGGTGTGAGGTTGTCCTTATCAGTTTGGAAAGGACACTAAGGGGTTAGTGTGTGAGATAAGGATAGGTTGTTTGCAAAAAGTGTACAGGATGCTTGTAAAGAGTGTGTCTTATGTTAAATATACAGGGTGTACATCACGCGACTATCACGTGACATGCGTCGCCACCGCGTGACAGCTGTCATGATTGTTGAAGGTATAGACTGCTTCGTGGAGGTGTTGCCACCACCAAGTGACAGCTGTCATGGCGGACGATTGTTGAAGTCAAAGATTCTCGTGACAGACTGCTATCACATGACAGCCGTGTGACGTCACAACATGGAGGTAAAGGCTGCTTCGTGGAGGTGTCGCCACCAGTTCGACTCGTCCGACTCGTGCGACTCGTGCGACTCGTTCGACCCGTCCGACTCAAACGACTTTGAATTGTTTATGGTGTGTGGGGGAGGTGTATGAGAAATGAAATATCAAATATTAATGATGACGCAATCGGTATCGTTTCGGGCACGTACTAGTCAAATAGTCTGCCGGCCAAATGTAATCATCGGGTAATCGTTGAAAATGTTGAATATATGCTTCAGCAAAATCAATAGGCTGAATTATTTAGTTTCATGCAGGACTACGCTTTCAAGGGGGTACAACCAACTAGCGGTAGCCATATGCGTAGAAGCTGTAGGAGCGTAGCAGGTAAATGCTCGAACAGCGCCGACTATACCAGGATCTCGAACAATTTCGATGTCCCTGCCACTCTCAATGTACGAGAAAGAGTCGAAAAGGAAGGCTCCATAATTAGGCGTCAATATAACATTACCTCCGCCACTAACTTCGATTTTTCCTTTGATCGACAATAGAGTATCCTTCATGGAAAAAAACGCGTCCACTTGATTGATTCCAAACTCCACGATGTCGCTGTTATTGAAGGCTTCAACGAAAGGTGTAATCGATCTATACTCGGCTTTCCGAATCGACTCGTCGAATTTCGGTTGCCGGTATGAATCGAAAATTGAAGAGATAACATTGCTATCTCCATCATCATCTACACCACTGAATTTTCGCCTATTAGGCATAGTTCTTATTTAAGACGAAACCCTAAAGATTGTAGAACTAATCGGTTGGCTTTAGTGAGTAGCTCTCGCACTTTAGGCGTTTTGTTGAAGACTGATGAATATGGAGGGTGCGAGGTTCTTTTATTGTCGCCACCAGCAACAAAAACTAGGCCCATATTCTGTTCAGACTTTTTGTTAATGTAGATGTAGAACACTTTCTTCGCCACGAGAATTTATTGGGTTCGAATGCTGATCTAGGGCGAGTACGGTGTTGTTGGTAATTTCACCGATATCTGACACTGGTAAATATAGAGGATTTCTCGGGCGTTCCACAATTCTATAGCCGGGATCGTCGGTGATAGGAAAGTCGTAGATCGTATACGCAGGTCTATCTCGGTAGAAGGCTCCTACGGTAATGGTAGTGCTTGTATTCTTGACTGTGAATTCATTTATTCTTATAGTTTTTTTTCTAAGCAGTTGGCGCTCAGGCAATTCACCAGTCTAGAATCACAAGGCTTGTTTCACTACGAGCCCTGAGATTAATTAATTCGAATTGAGCTAGTTGGCCAATTGAAAACCGACCAAAGCGGTCAGTTTCGCATTCGTTTCACTGGCGCCCCAATCGAAGATAGGGTTTCGTTTCACTAACGCCCTTCTTCTTTAACGTGGTCTAGAACACAGTTGATGGTTGTTTAGAAAAATATGTATCTGAAGTGAAAAATTGGTCATTTTATTATATTTTTTAATCTCACTTTGCTATTTTGCTTGAATTTGTATATTTTATATTTTGGAATTGTCATATTTTTACCTGTTAATAGGTGTATTAGTCACTTATAACTTTTTATCTGAGTGATGTTTGAGATTATCTAGAATTATGCGATCAGCTGTTTTCCGCTTTTAGGTTTCAGCATTGGATCCTATATTATAGGTATTGCTGTTTCATCTGTTGCTTTCTATTTGTTGCTATAGTTCATTGTTTTCAACAATCTAGTGTCACGATGATTTTTGTCTAACAATTTCTGAAACTTAATTTTGATACATTCTTTTTCTTTTTTAGCAAATGTCGAACATCAAAATTTGGAAATTGTTCATTAAGAACTTTACATTGGAAATGATGACTGAGCAAAGGGATGGCAGTTATAGTGATGAGGAATAAGATCCTAGCAGGTTGCTAATGTTGCGGTGTACATTGAGGTTGCATTTATGACCGTCAGTTTTGGGAAAGTATACACCCTTGATTGCCACAGTAGATGAATACTGTTATGGAAACTGCAAACTATTGGTGATCTGCGGGGGATCCTCTGTTGCTCTGATCTGCACCGGTCTTTCTTCTGTTCGGATAACGTAAAGTATCATTATTTATATTTTTAAATTTACCTTTTGATTTTTCGTACTACATTACTTTTGAATTTTCATCTTATAAGAGTAGATGAACATGGCTACTTCGGTGACAGGATATCCGGTCTCCACTTCCGATGTCGATGTGCATACCATAGAGCTGAAGGTTATAGAGCTAACCCCAAGTCAAAACCATGGAGCATTAAGCGGACCTAAGGTACAGACTTTTCGTAGAGGTGGCGCCACCAAGTGACAGCTGTCATGGCGGACCTAAGGTACAGATTGCTTCGTGCAGATGTCGCCACCAAGTGAAAGCTGTCATGGCGGACCTAAGGTACAGACTGTTTCGTAGAGGTGGCGCCACCAAGTGACAGCTGTCATGGCGGACCTAAGGTACAGATTGCTTCGTGGAGATGGCGCCACCAAGTGACAGCTATAATGGCGGTCCTAAGGTACAGATTGCTCCGTGCAGATGTCGCCACCAAGTGACAGCTGTCATGGCCGACCTAAGGTACAGATTGCTTCGTGCAGATGTCGCCACCAAGTGACAGCTGTCATGGTGGACCTAAGGTACAGATTGCTTCGTGAAGATGTCGCCACCAAGTGACAGCTGTCATGGCGGACCTAAGGTACAGATTGCTTCGTGCAGATGTCGCCACCAAGTGACAGCTGTAATGGCGGACCTAAGGTACATACTGTTTCGTAGAGGTGGCACCACCAAGTGTCAGCTGTCATGGCGGCCCTGAGGTACGGACTGTTTCATAGAGGTGGCACCACCAAGTGACAGCTGTCATGGTGGACCTAAGGTACAGATTGCTTCGTGCAGATGTCATCACCAAGTTACAGCTGTCATGGCGGCCCTAAGGTACAGATTGCTCCGTGCAGATGTCGCCACCAAGTAACAGCTGTCATGGACAGCTGTCAATGCGGACCAAAGGTACAGGCTGCTTCATGGAGATGTCACCACCACGTGGCAGCTGTCATGACGGACCAAAGGTACAGACTGCTTCATGGAGGTGTCACCACCAAGTAACAGCTGTCATGGACAGCTGTCAATGCGGACCAAAGGTACAGGCTGCTTCATGGAGATGTCACCACCACGTGGCAGCTGTCATGACGGACCAAAGGTACAGACTGCTTCATGGAGGTGTCACCACCACGTGACAGCTGTCATGGCGAGCTAAAGGTACAGGTTGCTTCGTGTAGGTGTCGCCACCACGTGACAGCTGTCATGGCGGGCTAAAGGTACAGGCTGCTTCGTGTAGGTGTCACCACCACATGACAGCTGTCATGGCAGGCTAAAGGTACAGGCTGCTTCGTGTAGGTGTCACCACCACGTGACAGCTGTCATAGGATTGGTCGTTTGTAAAGAGTATACAGGGTGCTTATAAAAAGTGTGTCACATGTATAGGGTCACGTGACTATCACGGGACAGCTGTCATGGCGGACCAAAGGTACAGCCTGCTTCGGGGAGGTGTCGCCACCACGTGACAGCTGTCATGACGGGCCAAAGGTACAGACTGCTTCGTGGAGGTGTCGCCACCACGTGACAGCTGTCATAGGATTGGTCGTTGAAGGTACAGACTGCTTCGCGTAGGTGGCGCCACCAGTTCGGCTCGTCCGACTCGTGCGAATCCAAGATAACAGGCTGCTATCACAGGGCAGACCTGTGACGTCACAGCATAAAGGTGCAGACTGCTTAGTGGAGGTGTCGCCCCCAGTTCGACTCGTCCGACTCGTGCGACCCGTACGGTTTTGAAATCACATGATCTGTCACGCGGTGAGATATGGTGTCTGTCACTTCGACGGAGTGTCTGTCACAAGGTGTCATGGTGGCTATCACGTACCATAGAGCTGGAGGTTATAGAGCTAACCCAACTCAAAACCATAGAGCATCATTGTGTAGAAGAGAGTTGTCATGGCTGCTGTCACCTCTACTAAACATACAAGGCAGAATAAACACCAGTGTCCAGTATTGCGATTTCAGAAGCCTTTTTAGGTCAAGTTTAAAAAGTCACATCAACTCTAAACACACAAGAGACAGTATACACAAATGTGAGTATTGCGATTATGAAAGCCCTTATAGCCCAGCTTCAAAAAGACACATCAACTCTAAACACACAACAGACAATATACACAAGTGTGAGTATTGTGATTATGAAAGTCCTTATAGCTCGAATTTGAAAAGTCACATCAACTCTAAACACACAAGAAACAATATGCACAAGTGTCAGTATTGTGATTATGAAAGCACCTGGGAGTCACTCTTGAAAAGTCACATCAACTCTAAACACACAAGAGAGAATATACACAAGTGTCAGTATTGCGATTATGAAAGCCCTTCGGAGTCAAATTTAAAAAAACACATCAATTCCAGACACACAAGAGACAATATACACAAATGTCAGTATTGTGATTATGAAAGCCCTTATAGCTCAGCTTCAAACGGTTACATCAACACTAAACACACAAGAGAGAACATTCACAAGTGTCAGTATTGCAATTATGAAAGCCCTTCGGAGTCAAATTTAACAAGACACATCAATTCCAAACACACAAAAGACAATATACACAAATGATAGTATTGTGATTATGAAAGCACTTGTAGCTCAGTTTTAAACAGTCTCATCAACTCTAAACACACAAGAAACAATATATACAAGTGTGAGTATTGTGATATGAAAGCACCTGGGAGTTACTTCTGAAAAGTCACATCCACTCTTAGCACACAAGAGAGAACATTCACAAGTGTCAGTATTGCGATTATGAAAGCCCTTCGGAGTCAAATTCAAAAGACACGTCAATTCAAAACACACAAGAAAGAATATGCATAAGTGTCAAGTAGATTAACTTCGCTACCACGGCACCAGGATATCCGGTATCCACTCCCGGTCTAGCTGTCGATAAACATCCGGTGTGAGGTTGTCCTTATCAGTTTGGAAAGGACACTAAGGGGTTAGTGTGTGAGATAAGGATAGGTTGTTTGCAAAAAGTGTACAGGATGCTTGTAAAGAGTGTGTCTTATGTTAAATATACAGGGTGTACATCACGCGACTATCACGTGACATGCGTCGCCACCGCGTGACAGCTGTCATGATTGTTGAAGGTATAGACTGCTTCGTGGAGGTGTTGCCACCACCAAGTGACAGCTGTCATGGCGGACGATTGTTGAAGTCAAAGATTCTCGTGACAGACTGCTATCACATGACAGCCGTGTGACGTCACAACATGGAGGTAAAGGCTGCTTCGTGGAGGTGTCGCCACCAGTTCGACTCGTCCGACTCGTGCGACTCGTGCGACTCGTTCGACCCGTCCGACTCAAACGACTTTGAATTGTTTATGGTGTGTGGGGGAGGTGTATGAGAAATGAAATATCAAATATTAATGATGACGCAATCGGTATCGTTTCGGGCACGTACTAGTCAAATAGTCTGCCGGCCAAATGTAATCATCGGGTAATCGTTGAAAATGTTGAATATATGCTTCAGCAAAATCAATAGGCTGAATTATTTAGTTTCATGCAGGACTACGCTTTCAAGGGGGTACAACCAACTAGCGGTAGCCATATGCGTAGAAGCTGTAGGAGCGTAGCAGGTAAATGCTCGAACAGCGCCGACTATACCAGGATCTCGAACAATTTCGATGTCCCTGCCACTCTCAATGTACGAGAAAGAGTCGAAAAGGAAGGCTCCATAATTAGGCGTCAATATAACATTACCTCCGCCACTAACTTCGATTTTTCCTTTGATCGACAATAGAGTATCCTTCATGGAAAAAAACGCGTCCACTTGATTGATTCCAAACTCCACGATGTCGCTGTTATTGAAGGCTTCAACGAAAGGTGTAATCGATCTATACTCGGCTTTCCGAATCGACTCGTCGAATTTCGGTTGCCGGTATGAATCGAAAATTGAAGAGATAACATTGCTATCTCCATCATCATCTACACCACTGAATTTTCGCCTATTAGGCATAGTTCTTATTTAAGACGAAACCCTAAAGATTGTAGAACTAATCGGTTGGCTTTAGTGAGTAGCTCTCGCACTTTAGGCGTTTTGTTGAAGACTGATGAATATGGAGGGTGCGAGGTTCTTTTATTGTCGCCACCAGCAACAAAAACTAGGCCCATATTCTGTTCAGACTTTTTGTTAATGTAGATGTAGAACACTTTCTTCGCCACGAGAATTTATTGGGTTCGAATGCTGATCTAGGGCGAGTACGGTGTTGTTGGTAATTTCACCGATATCTGACACTGGTAAATATAGAGGATTTCTCGGGCGTTCCACAATTCTATAGCCGGGATCGTCGGTGATAGGAAAGTCGTAGATCGTATACGCAGGTCTATCTCGGTAGAAGGCTCCTACGGTAATGGTAGTGCTTGTATTCTTGACTGTGAATTCATTTATTCTTATAGTTTTTTTTCTAAGCAGTTGGCGCTCAGGCAATTCACCAGTCTAGAATCACAAGGCTTGTTTCACTACGAGCCCTGAGATTAATTAATTCGAATTGAGCTAGTTGGCCAATTGAAAACCGACCAAAGCGGTCAGTTTCGCATTCGTTTCACTGGCGCCCCAATCGAAGATAGGGTTTCGTTTCACTAACGCCCTTCTTCTTTAACGTGGTCTAGAACACAGTTGATGGTTGTTTAGAAAAATATGTATCTGAAGTGAAAAATTGGTCATTTTATTATATTTTTTAATCTCACTTTGCTATTTTGCTTGAATTTGTATATTTTATATTTTGGAATTGTCATATTTTTACCTGTTAATAGGTGTATTAGTCACTTATAACTTTTTATCTGAGTGATGTTTGAGATTATCTAGAATTATGCGATCAGCTGTTTTCCGCTTTTAGGTTTCAGCATTGGATCCTATATTATAGGTATTGCTGTTTCATCTGTTGCTTTCTATTTGTTGCTATAGTTCATTGTTTTCAACAATCTAGTGTCACGATGATTTTTGTCTAACAATTTCTGAAACTTAATTTTGATACATTCTTTTTCTTTTTTAGCAAATGTCGAACATCAAAATTTGGAAATTGTTCATTAAGAACTTTACATTGGAAATGATGACTGAGCAAAGGGATGGCAGTTATAGTGATGAGGAATAAGATCCTAGCAGGTTGCTAATGTTGCGGTGTACATTGAGGTTGCATTTATGACCGTCAGTTTTGGGAAAGTATACACCCTTGATTGCCACAGTAGATGAATACTGTTATGGAAACTGCAAACTATTGGTGATCTGCGGGGGATCCTCTGTTGCTCTGATCTGCACCGGTCTTTCTTCTGTTCGGATAACGTAAAGTATCATTATTTATATTTTTAAATTTACCTTTTGATTTTTCGTACTACATTACTTTTGAATTTTCATCTTATAAGAGTAGATGAACATGGCTACTTCGGTGACAGGATATCCGGTCTCCACTTCCGATGTCGATGTGCATACCATAGAGCTGAAGGTTATAGAGCTAACCCCAAGTCAAAACCATGGAGCATTAAGCGGACCTAAGGTACAGACTTTTCGTAGAGGTGGCGCCACCAAGTGACAGCTGTCATGGCGGACCTAAGGTACAGATTGCTTCGTGCAGATGTCGCCACCAAGTGAAAGCTGTCATGGCGGACCTAAGGTACAGACTGTTTCGTAGAGGTGGCGCCACCAAGTGACAGCTGTCATGGCGGACCTAAGGTACAGATTGCTTCGTGGAGATGGCGCCACCAAGTGACAGCTATAATGGCGGTCCTAAGGTACAGATTGCTCCGTGCAGATGTCGCCACCAAGTGACAGCTGTCATGGCCGACCTAAGGTACAGATTGCTTCGTGCAGATGTCGCCACCAAGTGACAGCTGTCATGGTGGACCTAAGGTACAGATTGCTTCGTGAAGATGTCGCCACCAAGTGACAGCTGTCATGGCGGACCTAAGGTACAGATTGCTTCGTGCAGATGTCGCCACCAAGTGACAGCTGTAATGGCGGACCTAAGGTACATACTGTTTCGTAGAGGTGGCACCACCAAGTGACAGCTGTCATGGCGGCCCTGAGGTACGGACTGTTTCATAGAGGTGGCACCACCAAGTGACAGCTGTCATGGTGGACCTAAGGTACAGATTGCTTCGTGCAGATGTCATCACCAAGTTACAGCTGTCATGGCGGCCCTAAGGTACAGATTGCTCCGTGCAGATGTCGCCACCAAGTAACAGCTGTCATGGACAGCTGTCAATGCGGACCAAAGGTACAGGCTGCTTCATGGAGATGTCACCACCACGTGGCAGCTGTCATGACGGACCAAAGGTACAGACTGCTTCATGGAGGTGTCACCACCAAGTAACAGCTGTCATGGACAGCTGTCAATGCGGACCAAAGGTACAGGCTGCTTCATGGAGATGTCACCACCACGTGGCAGCTGTCATGACGGACCAAAGGTACAGACTGCTTCATGGAGGTGTCACCACCACGTGACAGCTGTCATGGCGAGCTAAAGGTACAGGTTGCTTCGTGTAGGTGTCGCCACCACGTGACAGCTGTCATGGCGGGCTAAAGGTACAGGCTGCTTCGTGTAGGTGTCACCACCACATGACAGCTGTCATGGCAGGCTAAAGGTACAGGCTGCTTCGTGTAGGTGTCACCACCACGTGACAGCTGTCATAGGATTGGTCGTTTGTAAAGAGTATACAGGGTGCTTATAAAAAGTGTGTCACATGTATAGGGTCACGTGACTATCACGGGACAGCTGTCATGGCGGACCAAAGGTACAGCCTGCTTCGGGGAGGTGTCGCCACCACGTGACAGCTGTCATGACGGGCCAAAGGTACAGACTGCTTCGTGGAGGTGTCGCCACCACGTGACAGCTGTCATAGGATTGGTCGTTGAAGGTACAGACTGCTTCGCGTAGGTGGCGCCACCAGTTCGGCTCGTCCGACTCGTGCGAATCCAAGATAACAGGCTGCTATCACAGGGCAGACCTGTGACGTCACAGCATAAAGGTGCAGACTGCTTAGTGGAGGTGTCGCCCCCAGTTCGACTCGTCCGACTCGTGCGACCCGTACGGTTTTGAAATCACATGATCTGTCACGCGGTGAGATATGGTGTCTGTCACTTCGACGGAGTGTCTGTCACAAGGTGTCATGGTGGCTATCACGTACCATAGAGCTGGAGGTTATAGAGCTAACCCAACTCAAAACCATAGAGCATCATTGTGTAGAAGAGAGTTGTCATGGCTGCTGTCACGTGGGTCTTCAACGAGGTGTCATAGCGTCTGTCACTATTCGTGGCACCTCTACTAAACATACAAGGCAGAATAAACACCAGTGTCCAGTATTGCGATTTCAGAAGCCTTTTTAGGTCAAGTTTAAAAAGTCACATCAACTCTAAACACACAAGAGACAGTATACACAAATGTGAGTATTGCGATTATGAAAGCCCTTATAGCCCAGCTTCAAAAAGACACATCAACTCTAAACACACAACAGACAATATACACAAGTGTGAGTATTGTGATTATGAAAGTCCTTATAGCTCGAATTTGAAAAGTCACATCAACTCTAAACACACAAGAAACAATATGCACAAGTGTCAGTATTGTGATTATGAAAGCACCTGGGAGTCACTCTTGAAAAGTCACATCAACTCTAAACACACAAGAGAGAATATACACAAGTGTCAGTATTGCGATTATGAAAGCCCTTCGGAGTCAAATTTAAAAAAACACATCAATTCCAGACACACAAGAGACAATATACACAAATGTCAGTATTGTGATTATGAAAGCCCTTATAGCTCAGCTTCAAACGGTTACATCAACACTAAACACACAAGAGAGAACATTCACAAGTGTCAGTATTGCAATTATGAAAGCCCTTCGGAGTCAAATTTAACAAGACACATCAATTCCAAACACACAAAAGACAATATACACAAATGATAGTATTGTGATTATGAAAGCACTTGTAGCTCAGTTTTAAACAGTCTCATCAACTCTAAACACACAAGAAACAATATATACAAGTGTGAGTATTGTGATATGAAAGCACCTGGGAGTTACTTCTGAAAAGTCACATCCACTCTTAGCACACAAGAGAGAACATTCACAAGTGTCAGTATTGCGATTATGAAAGCCCTTCGGAGTCAAATTCAAAAGACACGTCAATTCAAAACACACAAGAAAGAATATGCATAAGTGTCAAGTAGATTAACTTCGCTACCACGGCACCAGGATATCCGGTCTCCACTCCCGGTCTAGCTGTCGATAAACATCCGGTGTGAGGTTGTCCTTATCAGTTTGGAAAGGACACTAAGGGGTTAGTGTGTGAGATAAGGATAGGTTGTTTGCAAAAAGTGTACAGGATGCTTGTAAAGAGTGTGTCTTATGTTAAATATACAGGGTGTACATCACGCGACTATCACGTGACATGCGTCGCCACCGCGTGACAGCTGTCATGATTGTTGAAGGTATAGACTGCTTCGTGGAGGTGTTGCCACCAACAAGTGACAGCTGTCATGGCGGACGATTGTTGAAGTCAAAGATTCTCGTGACAGACTGCTATCACATGACAGCCGTGTGACGTCACAACATGAAGGTAAAGGCTGCTTCGTGGAGGTGTCGCCACCAGTTCGACTCGTCCGACTCGTGCGACTCGTGCGACTCGTTCGACCCGTCCGACTCAAACGACTTTGAATTGTTTATGGTGTGTGGGGGAGGTGTATGAGAAATGAAATATCAAATATTAATGATGACGCAATCGGTATCGTTTCGGGCACGTACTAGTCAAATAGTCTGCCGGCCAAATGTAATCATCGGGTAATCGTTGAAAATGTTGAATATATGCTTCAGCAAAATCAATAGGCTGAATTATTTAGTTTCATGCAGGACTACGCTTTCAAGGGGGTACAACCAACTAGCGGTAGCCATATGCGTAGAAGCTGTAGGAGCGTAGCAGGTAAATGCTCGAACAGCGCTGACTATACCAGGATCTCGAACAATTTCGATGTCCCTGCCACTCTCAATGTACGAGAAAGAGTCGAAAAGGAAGGCTCCATAATTAGGCGTCAATATAACATTACCTCCGCCACTAACTTCGATTTTTCCTTTGATCGACAATAGAGTATCCTTCATGGAAAAAAACGCGTCCACTTGATTGATTCCAAACTCCACGATGTCGCTGTTATTGAAGGCTTCAACGAAAGGTGTAATCGATCTATACTCGGCTTTCCGAATCGACTCGTCGAATTTCGGTTGCCGGTATGAATCGAAAATTGAAGAGATAACATTGCTATCTCCATCATCATCTACACCACTGAATTTTCGCCTATTAGGCATAGTTCTTATTTAAGACGAAACCCTAAAGATTGTAGAACTAATCGGTTGGCTTTAGTGAGTAGCTCTCGCACTTTAGGCGTTTTGTTGAAGACTGATGAATATGGAGGGTGCGAGGTTCTTTTATTGTCGCCACCAGCAACAAAAACTAGGCCCATATTCTGTTCAGACTTTTTGTTAATGTAGATGTAGAACACTTTCTTCGCCACGAGAATTTATTGGGTTCGAATGCTGATCTAGGGCGAGTACGGTGTTGTTGGTAATTTCACCGATATCTGACACTGGTAAATATAGAGGATTTCTCGGGCGTTCCACAATTCTATAGCCGGGATCGTCGGTGATAGGAAAGTCGTAGATCGTATACGCAGGTCTATCTCGGTAGAAGGCTCCTACGGTAATGGTAGTGCTTGTATTCTTGACTGTGAATTCATTTATTCTTATAGTTTTTTTTCTAAGCAGTTGGCGCTCAGGCAATTCACCAGTCTAGAATCACAAGGCTTGTTTCACTACGAGCCCTGAGATTAATTAATTCGAATTGAGCTAGTTGGCCAATTGAAAACCGACCAAAGCGGTCAGTTTCGCATTCGTTTCACTGGCGCCCCAATCGAAGATAGGGTTTCGTTTCACTAACGCCCTTCTTCTTTAACGTGGTCTAGAACACAGTTGATGGTTGTTTAGAAAAATATGTATCTGAAGTGAAAAATTGGTCATTTTATTATATTTTTTAATCTCACTTTGCTATTTTGCTTGAATTTGTATATTTTATATTTTGGAATTGTCATATTTTTACCTGTTAATAGGTGTATTAGTCACTTATAACTTTTTATCTGAGTGATGTTTGAGATTATCTAGAATTATGCGATCAGCTGTTTTCCGCTTTTAGGTTTCAGCATTGGATCCTATATTATAGGTATTGCTGTTTCATCTGTTGCTTTCTATTTGTTGCTATAGTTCATTGTTTTCAACAATGTAGTGTCACGATGATTTTTGTCTAACAATTTCTGAAACTTAATTTTGATACATTCTTTTTCTTTTATAGCAAATGTCGAACATCAAAATTTGGAAATTGTTCATTAAGAACTTTACATTGGAAATGATGACTGAGCAAAGGGATGGCAGTTATAGTGATGAGGAATAAGATCCTAGCAGGTTGCTAATGTTGCGGTGTACATTGAGGTTGCATTTATGACCGTCAGTTTTGGGAAAGTATACACCCTTGATTGCCACAGTAGATGAATACTGTTATGGAAACTGCAAACTATTGGTGATCTGCGGGGGATCCTCTGTTGCTCTGATCTGCACCGGTCTTTCTTCTGTTCGGATAACGTAAAGTATCATTATTTATATTTTTAAATTTACCTTTTGATTTTTCGTACTACATTACTTTTGAATTTTCATCTTATAAGAGTAGATGAACATGGCTACTTCGGTGACAGGATATCCGGTCTCCACTTCCGATGTCGATGTGCATACCATAGAGCTGAAGGTTATAGAGCTAACCCCAAGTCAAAACCATGGAGCATTAAGCGGACCTAAGGTACAGACTTTTCGTAGAGGTGGCGCCACCAAGTGACAGCTGTCATGGCGGACCTAAGGTACAGATTGCTTCGTGCAGATGTCGCCACCAAGTGAAAGCTGTCATGGCGGACCTAAGGTACAGACTGTTTCGTAGAGGTGGCGCCACCAAGTGACAGCTGTCATGGCGGACCTAAGGTACAGATTGCTTCGTGGAGATGGCGCCACCAAGTGACAGCTATAATGGCGGTCCTAAGGTACAGATTGCTCCGTGCAGATGTCGCCACCAAGTGACAGCTGTCATGGCCGACCTAAGGTACAGATTGCTTCGTGCAGATGTCGTCACCAAGTGACAGCTGTCATGGTGGACCTAAGGTACAGATTGCTTCGTGAAGATGTCGCCACCAAGTGACAGCTGTCATGGCGGACCTAAGGTACAGATTGCTTCGTGCAGATGTCGCCACCAAGTGACAGCTGTAATGGCGGACCTAAGGTACATACTGTTTCGTAGAGGTGGCACCACCAAGTGACAGCTGTCATGGCGGCCCTGAGGTACGGACTGTTTCATAGAGGTGGCACCACCAAGTGACAGCTGTCATGGTGGACCTAAGGTACAGATTGCTTCATGGAGATGTCACCACCACGTGGCAGCTGTCATGACGGACCAAAGGTACAGACTGCTTCATGGAGGTGTCACCACCAAGTAACAGCTGTCATGGACAGCTGTCAATGCGGACCAAAGGTACAGGCTGCTTCATGGAGATGTCACCACCACGTGGCAGCTGTCATGACGGACCAAAGGTACAGACTGCTTCATGGAGGTGTCACCACCACGTGACAGCTGTCATGGCGAGCTAAAGGTACAGGTTGCTTCGTGTAGGTGTCGCCACCACGTGACAGCTGTCATGGCGGGCTAAAGGTACAGGCTGCTTCGTGTAGGTGTCACCACCACATGACAGCTGTCATGGCAGGCTAAAGGTACAGGCTGCTTCGTGTAGGTGTCACCACCACGTGACAGCTGTCATAGGATTGGTCGTTTGTAAAGAGTATACAGGGTGCTTATAAAAAGTGTGTCACATGTATAGGGTCACGTGACTATCACGGGACAGCTGTCATGGCGGACCAAAGGTACAGCCTGCTTCGGGGAGGTGTCGCCACCACGTGACAGCTGTCATGACGGGCCAAAGGTACAGACTGCTTCGTGGAGGTGTCGCCACCACGTGACAGCTGTCATAGGATTGGTCGTTGAAGGTACAGACTGCTTCGCGTAGGTGGCGCCACCAGTTCGGCTCGTCCGACTCGTGCGAATCCAAGATAACAGGCTGCTATCACAGGGCAGACCTGTGACGTCACAGCATAAAGGTGCAGACTGCTTAGTGGAGGTGTCGCCCCCAGTTCGACTCGTCCGACTCGTGCGACCCGTACGGTTTTGAAATCACATGATCTGTCACGCGGTGAGATATGGTGTCTGTCACTTCGACGGAGTGTCTGTCACAAGGTGTCATGGTGGCTATCACGTACCATAGAGCTGGAGGTTATAGAGCTAACCCAACTCAAAACCATAGAGCATCATTGTGTAGAAGAGAGTTGTCATGGCTGCTGTCACGTGGGTCTTCAACGAGGTGTCATAGCGTCTGTCACGTGAGGTCTTCATCGGGGTGTCATGTCGTGTCTTGGAGGGTGTGACGTGGTGGATTCATGAATCATCTGTCACTTGAACTGTCAGGGCGGATCTATGAACGTCAACCATAGCTTCATAGGTATCAAATGAAAAGTCTGTATATGCAGAATGTTAATTTCATTGAATTGAAGATCCTGCGACCATAGTTTACGAACGATGATGACGTCACTGCTTCAAGCCAATGACAGTTACTGATTCAATCCGGCGACCATAGTTTACGAACGATGATGACGTCATCATCGTTCACGAACTATGATGAATAATTATAATGATTGTAATACATTCATGCACATGTTTTATCGCGTGATTCAACACATACTTCAACATTCAGACACGTGTTCAGACACATGCTTCAATAATCAGACACGTGTTTCAACATTCAGACACGTGTTTCAGACACGTGCTTCAACATTCAGACACTTGTTTCAACATTCAGACACATGTTGAGAGATAAGCACTCCTAGGAGAAATTATCTGTATGTTAGGGTAGGCTCGAAATGAATATGTTTGACTATTATTGTCTGTAGACTCATTTATTTGAGATTCTTCAGAGATTACCTCTAAGTTTGAAATTGATAACACACATGAAGAAGCTTCAACGATTTGGTGGGCTATTTTCATAGCCGCTGTTCTGAATGTGACAACTTTATCAGCTGTATGCTTCAGCACTCGAGATAAGAGAGAATGAAGTTACCGCAAACCGTCTGATAACCACTACTACATACTATTATAATAATTGAATGAATAATTGAAAAGATAGCATAATAACCTGACATATACATTTTGAACCGAATGTATTGGTTGCTGAATCACTTTTTTGAGGAATATATATTCAACCGGTAATGAAACAAAAGTATATTTATATTTATTTATTACATTTTTGCCATAAATAATAATAACATTTATTTGGAAAAATACATTTTTATAGTACATCATTTAGAACTAAAATAATAACATTATGATTCATCACCTGGTTCTTCACACCAAATTCCGAACTGATCCTGTAATCGGAGAATACTCCATTATACGGTCGTTAATGATGATGCGATAAGCCCGGGTGTTTTTGGGGAAATTCAGGAAACTTTCCATCTCTAGTTTGACGTCGACTGTTGATGACTTTATAGCATCATTTTGTTTTGAACAATCAATCACAAAAATTGCTGTATTCTTGAATGCTATATAATCTAACATGGGCACGCTTATTATTTTATTTGAAAACGATTTCTGGAAATTATAGTACATCTGGTATGCTTCCACGTATTGCTGGTCGGTGAAATTCAATTTCATTGCTTCATATGGATAACACTCTGAATTCAAGTATAATTTTACATTTAGCAAGTTTATATTATCGAAATATGCACTGTGCTTAACAGGATTATTTTTTCGATCAGTGTGGAAAGCTAAAATTACATATCTGGGCCATTCTAAATTCATTGATGTTTTAACAGCCCAAATGTCACGAGTGCTCTCCTTCATCAACGGATTTTCATGCAGATCCCAACTACGGAATGGAATCAAAATAGGCTTCTCAGCACTCAAATTCTCCAACATTTGAAATTTGACTTGATCATTTGGAAACACATGTCGCACTTTTAATGCTATCGTCTTCACATTTATTTTAGCCGTTTTCGTGCCGGTGCTATTAGTATAGCAATCGTTATCGGTTCGAGACCTTATCAAGCGCAGCTTATGTTTTCACTCAAAACTTTGTTATAGTCAATGAATAGGCCTAGTAGAAAATTCAACGGTATCCATAAATTGATTTTATTATTGTAGACTGAACTCAAGGCATCCTTAAATGACCATCCAGAAATAGCTAAAGGTATAAATTCATGTTTGGCATATGTTAGATAAGCTCTGATGGTGCTGACAATACCAGGATCACGTACTTTGTCTATCTCTTTTCCATTCAATTCATAACTGATATATTCGAAGAGAAACGCTCCGAAATTATTCGTTAGTTTACATTCACCATCACCACTTGCTTCTGGCTGGAATTCTGCCTCGATGAATAAAGCAGACGAGGCCAAATCTACCAACACATCTTGTTGATTGATTAATATCTCAATTTCATCGCTGTTGCCAAAAGATGTTGTGTGGGGATAGTAGGTATGAGTTTCTTCTCGGATGATGTCTTCAATGAAGTTTGGCTCGTTGAATATTTGAAGTTTTTCTGACATTGTAACCAAGGAACTTAAAAAATGTATATTTTCCAATGACAGTGATGCAGGAGCAACCTTCTCCCGTGAACTCGTTGTAGATGATGACTGATGACTACTATGGAGATGTCTTTTATTGCTGAAATCCAAACCCATGTTCTGAAGAGGCGTCTACTACAACAACAACCTTCTCAGATGAATTCTTTTCATATAATGAATACTCACAGTATTGGATTATTATTTATTGTTGTGAGCCATAATCTCTTGTGGTCTTTTTCAATTCCAACCGTATAATAATTTCTTCCCCACGAAAATTTACCCGTTTCCAATTCTGATCCAAAATATTCAGTGTGATGTTATCAAAGGACGTCTTGTTGATGATCGGTAGATAAATAAGATTCTTCGGCTCTATAGCGATGGAAAAACCAGGTGGTACAAGGGGTGAAAACTCATATATCGTATGAGCTAACTTATTGTTATAATATGCTCCTGCGGTTAAGTTACACTCCACTCTAATAGTTTGAACTTTGATCATGTTTATAACGCGATCAGATACGTGTAGTTAACGAGATGCCAATTTCTTTCTGCTGAATCCCAACAGTTCGCTTATACTATCTTTAGGAATAAAATTCACTTCAAAATCACTCTTCAGCTCTGTGTGTAGAGTGTTGTTGTTAGATTTTATTGATAATTTCCGGTCACGTTCTTCTTGCTTCACTCCCATCCCACAAACTGCACTTTGTATGAAATCCTTGATGTCTGTCAACTCGTAGGACCCCGTAGGTATAGTTACTACTTCTTCCTCACCCTTCACATTTTTATAATAAAATTCAGTAAAACCTTCTTCAATGTTCGGAATGCTATTGTACGTATGCAAACCAACAAGTGCGATAGGATAATATGAATGAGGATCTAGTTCTATAGGTGGGTGAAAATCTAGAGAGAAGCGGGAGCTCTTACCCGTGATAGTGAACGTCTGAGACATGATTGACGAAAACTTTACCAACAATCTATTTATATACTAATAAATGCAGGGTTACTCGACCACAACTGAAGAGTCAGAGACGAATTCTAAACATAACTGACCACAATTATAAGTGTTATATTGTTGAAAATTGTCGTGATTGAATAATATCTTACACTTTTTGAAATAATCCACTAGTTCGCGAGAGGGGCGTAAATTGCCAAAATTATCATAATATAAAACTGTATCACCGACTTTATTAAACCCAATCCAGTGGGTGCCTTCATTGTCCGAGCTATCTAAATTAACTATTCCACGCTCGTTTTTCCATGGTCCGTTGGATGGTAGTTCATCACACATAAATACTCCTCTAAAATGGGGAAATTTCAGAGCTTTTGCTAGTTTTCGTAGATCGAGATCGGTCAGAGGTCTTCTGGGTAGGTTTACTGGCACTATTGGATATTTATTCAAATATAGACCAAGACCTTTGCGATACTTTTTCAAATATAGACCAGATCCTTGTTTCCCCAAAGCTATAGCTCCCATTGTTTTATTATGTCTTTCCGTTTCCTCCAAGGTTTTCCGAGCTGTTTTGCTGTCGTTGACGGCCTTAGCGATGCCAGCACCACCTCCCGCCAATGCTCCAGCAGCCGATAAGCCGGCAAACAGAAGTATTAAAAATGCTAAAAATCCTCCAGTCTTTGGAATAGGAATTACTCTTGGTAATCGAACATTTTTCCGACCACCTGCTTTTTTGAATTGTTTTCGTGCAACTTTCAACGCTGTTTGAGATGTTCTCTTCAGATTGGTTGGGTCGAACTTATTCTTCATAACTTTTCTCACCCCATCGACAATTGCACTTCCAAACCCAAATTTTTTTTTCATACCCATCCCCAATTTCCTCTTTGCCTTCATAATTTTATTCACACCGAAAGCGGAAATCCTCTCTCCAAATTTTGTGTCTTTAGATTTGACACGTTGCCAAGCAGCGTTCTCTAATATTTTATCCGCCTCGTGACGTCCTTCTAAATTAGCGTTTCGCAGATATGAAATATCGTGTTGGCGGCAAGCTTTATCGAGTGGTTTGATACCTGAATCTCCTCTTCTCAACCGTTCTTCTAATTTTGTACCGGGACCACAGAATTGATAACCAGGAATATGAAGTTCAAACGGGAGCTTGTTTATAAGCGTATTGAGAACACCTTCTCCTACGTACGCTTCCATACAGACTGATGAGAATTCAAGATTGCACCGTTATTTAACGAGGGGAGGGAGAAAGACCAAAGATCTCAAAATAATATTTTTCATTAATTTCAAAAATTTTCTCAATACAAAAGACTTAAGTATAATCTTAACAATATATGTTTCAAATATTATAATCTTCACTCTTGATTCACCCTCATATTCACGGAATTTTGTTCTATTATAATATCCATACCCTCAAGTCAATAATATTCCAGCTATTTGTTTGTTCCTAATAATCTCCAAATGGTTAATGATGGATTCATTGAACGAGATCCAAATTATCGATCCAACTGTTGTGATTATTATCTAGACCCAACCATTTCACATAATGTTGACCCCTCCTCTTTCGTAATATTTTTTCGACTAAATACACATCGGGTTGTTTTGTTTTCTGTAATTCTTCCTCGTAGAAACAGCCGCTGATTGGTGCGTTGGTCATATCTCCTAGTAGATATGTGACCGGGTTGGTAATTTTTACTTTGATGATTTTGAATAATTCCGTACTCCAATTGGGCGTAAATCCCTTCTCAAAAATATGTTTAGCCTTACTTATTCATACCACATCTCCAACGTTGTATTTGTGAGGTAGAGCTAACTTGATGTGTGAGTAGGATCGCTTCAATATCTCGCTCTCAATCTGTTTCGTCACTTTTATTGGAGCCATATTTATAGTACTATTTTAACGCTTATTATATTTTTCTGATTTCTTCAAGTATATCAAGCCATTTGTATTTCCCGCTAAGACTGAAATGTTTGTAGAGCGTTTCCTTTAACGTTCGAATGACACGTTCAGCAATGGCTGCTTTTTTCACACTATACGTATTATAATGATTGATATTATGTTTCTTCATTAGATCGTTAAAGTGTTTATTGAAGAATTATTTTCCCTGATCGCTTTGCAGATTCCTAGGCTTACGATGTCCTTCTAACAATATCGAACCGACAGCTTTCCGAACCTCTTCGGCAGATTTCATTTTCAACGGACGAGTCCACAGAAATTTCGAGAAACAATTGATCATAACCAAAATGTATTTGAATCCTCTATTTTCACAAGCGTAATTACCCATTTCAGCCAGATCCATTTGCCACAAATCATCCAAACCTTTTATAATTGTTCTGCGCCGTTTGAAATTCTTCCTACTCGGCTTATGAAGCTCATGCACAACTTGTTCAGTAGATGAACATGTCGCGTTCTCCACCAGGATATCCGGTCTCCACTTCCGGTCTAGCTGTCGATGTGCATCCGGTGCATGAGCTCGTCCTTATCAGTTTTGAAAGGATGTAGGTGATAAGGATTTTATTTTATTTGTAAAGAGTATACAGGGTGTGTTCAAAAAGTGTGTCACATGTACAGAGTCATGTGACTAACACATGGCAGCATGGCGGCCCTAAGGTCCAACTGTCATGGCGACCATAAGGTCCAGCTGTCATGGCGACCATAAGTACCAGCTGTCATGGCGACCATAAGGACCAGCTGTCATGGCGACCATAAGGACCAGCTGTCATGGCGACCATAAGGACCAACTGTCATGGCGACCATAAGGTCCAGCTGTCATGGCGACCATAAGGACCAGCTGTCATGGCGACCATAAGGACCAGCTGTCATGGCAATCATGAGGTACAGGTTGCTTCGTGTAGGTGTCACCACCAAGTGACAGCTGTCCTGGTGACCATAAGGTCCAGCTGTCATGGCGACCATAAGGTCCAGCTGTCATGGCGAGCATGAGGTACAGCTGTCATGGCGAGCATGAGGTACAGCTGTCATGGCTACCATAAGGTCCAGCTGTCATGGCGACCATAAGGTACAGCTGTCATGGCGAACCCAAGGTACAGACTGCTTCGTGGAGGGGGCTCCGCCACCTCTAGGAAGCAATCTGTACCTTTGGTCCAAAGGTACAGGCTGCTTCATGGAGATGTCACCACCACGTGACAGCTGTCATCGAAGGTACAGAATGCTTCGTGGAGATGTCGCCACCACGTGACAGCTGTCATGGCGACCCTTGGGTACAGGCTGCTTCATGGAGATGTCGCCACCATATGACAGCTGTCATGGTGAACCAAAGGTACAGGTTGCTTCGTGTAGGTGTCACCAACACGTGACAGCTGTCATGGTGAGCTAAAGGTACAGGCTGCTTCGTGTAGGTGTCACGTGACAGATGTCATGGCGGACCGAAGGTACAGGCTGCTTCGTGTAGGTGTCACCACCACGTGACAAAGACTGCTTTGTCATTGTTTCAATCCGGCGACCATAGTTTACGAACGATGATGACGTCACTGCTTCGAACCGATGACAGTAACTGATTCAATCCGGCGACCATAGTTCACGAACGATGATGACGTCACTGCTTCAAGCCAATGACAGTAACTGATTCAACCCGGCGACCATAGTTTACGAACGATGATGACGTCATCATCGTTCACGAACTATGATGGTCAGATGAGGAATGAAATGCGAGTAATAATAATGATACTCTATGTGTAAATGTGAATAGTTGGAGGTTATGATAAAGATATCCAGTAAGTTTGTAAATGTGTCATTATGCATATATCTTTTGAAGAATACACACGTATACTTAGAAAATTTGTGGAGAAAGTTCATGAACTAAGAAGAGACTTGAATTTTTACGAACATAAAATAAAAGTTATAAGACTGTTGAATACATTTACAAGTGCAAAAAGTGAAGATAATGATGGGAGTGGGGATGTTAAAAACAAATTTCGTTATTCTAACCACAATTCTGAATGGTATTCTATACGCGAACGTTCCCCAACACGTTGAGCGCATTTATATTTTTCTGAAGGATGTTGCAACCGATGGTGGTGGGGGGTGTAACCGTACCGAATGGATTCCGATGAATTTTAGAAAAATCAACGATAATCAATTAGAGGTATTCGCATTCAACATTCCTCAAGATAATCGTACCACCATACATTATAAACTTAAACTTTTATTCTTTGATCGGAGTGAGGGAGATATGGCTGAATGGCAATTGCTCCAACAATCATCATGTTTACCACATGTCATACAAAAGACAATATCAACACCATCCACACGTACATCATCCTCACTAGACGAAGAAATTTCTAAAATTTTCGCAATTTTGTATGCAATTTTATCTTCTTTATCAGTACTAATGTTGAAAATGTTTGTTAAATATGTAAAGAAGGCTATTTACCATGTAAATAAATGATTGTATGAAGATATAAGTGTTTTAATAAAACAAAAGGAATGATAATTATAATAATATATTG
Organism: Endomychus coccineus; assembly: GCA_958510875.1. Classification (NCBI taxonomy): domain Eukaryota; kingdom Metazoa; phylum Arthropoda; class Insecta; order Coleoptera; family Endomychidae; genus Endomychus; species Endomychus coccineus. Next base: position 56,371,747 of record OY294070.1, on the reverse strand, counting down.
ACATTATCATTTGCTAGTTCATAAGCTTTATTTTTGTGATTGATAACACATTCTATTAATGACTCGATGTTGATATCACTAATCAATTGTTCACCCCCATCTTCTTCTGCGGCATGAATAATATTTCCTCTTGCATACCATTTCAAATCGCGGCGGAAATTCTGTTCCACTTCGTTACCAATATCGATAGCATGAGATATGTTAGACCATTTACGTATTAATCGCATTCCCCGATTTTGTAATTTTCTGTCGGCATCACGCCAACCATCCTCCTGTCGACGCATTAGGTACCATTCTGGTCTCATATCATTCGATGTTCGATATAATCCTAAATAATATATATTATATAAATTTTATTATAAAAAACAAAGTAATTACCTAAATTTCGTCTCTTTCCAAAATTTATAGGAGGTGGAACAATATTTGGTGCAATGTTATTCCGTAAGGTGATAACATTCATTTGAATTTGTTGAGATAAGCGTTGAGATCGTTCTTTCGCAAGACATTCACGTTCCTCAGCTCTTTGACGTTCTTGTTGTTTATAGAATTTCTCGTACTCACAATATTTCATCATAATAAATTTCATTAACGAAAACAGTTCACGTAACTCGATGACTTTAGGAGTTCGCATTTGCATCAATAATGATTCGATATCAATAGCATCTAGAACATAATATTTCTTTCGTGCATCAGTCTTATCACAAATTTCTAAATGGTGTATATGCGGGTTTTTCCTCAACAATCTTGTTATAACACCCTTTTTAGCATGATATTTTTTGCCGCGATAACCTAACCAATCCAATAGATCTTCATTCATCAGAACGCGTTGGTTTAGTTGAATATTCCAAAATAAATAGTTTCTTTTATCGTTTCTTATATCGATCCCAAATTTTAGACACACTTCATTAACTGTTAACTTAATAAAATTGTTGGTGGACCATGTAGCCACATTTGAATCACGAACGCACGCTGCTAAGTTCATTTTTATAACTGAACATTTTCTGAAATGATTCTCTCTTACATACGTGAGAACGTGAACGTGAATAGTGAGGGTGGGGGTAACTCTTCGTTTCGATATCATTGCAAACGTTGATAACTGACTGATAACGTCACTAGTTGTTTCAATTTGTTTCATTTCCAGCAACCGACTACCATAGTTTACAAACTATGATCGTCGGATGTTTACATCACCACCTACCGTTTGAGAAATAAAATATCAAATATAATAATAATAATAACATTTATTGGGAAAGATACATTTTGATAGTACATCATTTAGAACATAAATTATAACATTATGATTCATCACCTGGTTCTTCACACCAAATTCCGAACTGATCCTGTAATCGGAGAATACTCCATTATACGATCGTTAATGATGATGCAATAAGCCCTGGTGTTTTTGGGGAAATTCAGGAAACTTTCCATCTCTAGTTTGACGTCAACTGTTGATGACTTTATAGCATCGTTTTGTTTTGAACAGTCAATCACAAAAATTGCTCTATTCTTGAATGCTATATAATCCAACATGGGTTCGCTTATTATTTTATTTGAAAATGATTTCTGGAAATCATAGTACATCTGGTATGCTTCCACGTATTGCTGGTCGGTGAAATTCAATTTCATTGCTTCATATGGATAACACTCTGAATTCAAGTATAATTTAACATTTAGCAAGTTTATATTATCGAAATATGCACTGTGCTTAACAGGATTATTTTTTCGATCAGTTTGGAAAGCTAGAATCACATATCTGGGTCGTTCCAAATTCATTGAAGTTTTAACAGCCCAAATGTCGCGAGTGCTCTCCTTCATCAACGGATTTTCATGCAGATCATAACTACGGAATGGAATCAAAATGGGCTTCTCAGCACTCAAATTCCCCAAAATTTGAAATTTAACTTGATCACTTGGAAACACATGTCGCACTTTTAATGCTATCGTCTTCACATTTATTTTAGCCGTTTTCGTGCCTGTGCTATTAGTATAGCAATCGTTATCGGTTCGAGACCTTATCAAGCGCAGCTTATGTTTTCCACTCAAAACTTTGTTATAGTCAATGAATAGGCCTAGTAGAAAATTCAACGGTATCCATAAATTGATTTTATTATTGTAGACTGAACTCAATACATCCTTAAATGACCATCCAGAAATAGCTAGAGGTATAGATTCATGTTTGGCATATGTTAGATAAGCTCTGATGGTGCTGACAATACCAGGATCACGTACTTTGTCTATCTCTTTTCCATTCAATTCATAACTGATATTTCCGAAGAGAAACGCTCCGAAATTATTCGTTAGTTTACATTCACCATCACCACTTGCTTCTGGCTGGAATTCTGCCTCGATGAATAAAGCAGACGAGGCCAAATCTACCAACACATCTTGTTGATTGATTAATATCTCAATTTCATCGCTGTTGCCAAAAGATGTTGTGTGGGGATAGTAGGTATGAGTTTCTTCTCGGATGATGTCTTCATTGAAGTTTGGCTCGTTGAATATTTGAAGTTTTTCCGACATTGTAACCAAGGGACTTCAAAAAATTGATATTTTCCAATGATAGTGATTCAGAAGCAACCTTCTCCCTTGAGCTCGTTGTAGATAATGACTGATGACCACTATGGAGATGTCTTTTATTGCTGAAATCCAAACCCATGTTCTCAAGTGATGGCTACTGCAACCTTCTCAGTTGAATTCCTTTCATATAATGAGTGGTGGTGAGTATTGGATTATTATTTATTGTTGTGAGGTATAATCCCTAACGATCTTTTTCAATTCCAATCGTATAATAATTTCTTCTCCACGAAAATTTACCGGTTTCCAATTCTGATCTAAAATATTCAGCGTGATGTTATCGAAGGACGTCTTGCTGATGACCGGTAGATAAATAAGATTCTTCGGCTCCATATCAATGGAAAACCCAGGTGGTACAAGAGGTGAGAACTCATATATCGTATGAGCTATCTTATTGTTATAATATGCTCCTGCGGTTAAGTTACACTCAACACGTATTGTTTGAACTTTGATTATGTTTATAGGTTGATCAGATACGTGTAGTTCGCGAGATGTCAATTTCTTTTTGCTGAATCCCAACAGTTCGCCATACTATCTTTAGGAATAAAATTCACTTCAAAATCACTCTTCAGCTCTGTGTGTAGAGTGTTGTTGTTAGATTTTATTGATAATTTCCGGTCACGTTCTTTTTGCTTCACTCCTATCCCACAAACTGCACTTTGTATGAAATCCTCGATGTCTGTCAACTCGTAGGACCCCGTAAGTATAGTTACTACTTCTTCCTCACCCTTCACATTTTTATAATAAAATTTATTAAAACCTTCTTCAATGTTCGGAATGCTATTGTACGTATGCAAGCCAACAAGTGCGATAGAATAATATGAATGAGGATCTAGTTCTATAGGTGGGTGGAAATCTACAGATAAGCGGGAGCTCTTACCCGTGATAGTGAACGTCTGAGACATGATTGATGCAAACTTTACCAACAATCTATTTATATACTAATAAATGCAGGGTTAGTCGAGCACAACTGAAGAGTCAGAGAGGAAATCTAAACATAACTGACCACAATTATAAGTGTTATATTGTTGAAAATTATCGTGATTGAATAATATCTTACACTTTTTGAAATAATCCACTAGTTCGCGAGGGGGGCGTAAATTGCCAAAACTATCATAATATAAAACTGTATCACCGACTTTATTAAACCCAACCCAGTGAGTGCCTCCATTGTCCGAGCTATCTAAATTAACTATTCCACGCTCGTTTTTCCATGGTCCGTTGGATGGTAGTTCATCACGCATAAATACTCCTCTAAAATGGGGAATTTTCAGAGCTTTTGCTAGTTTTCGTAGATCGAGATCGGTCAGAGGTCTTCTGGGTAGGTTTACTGACAGTTTTTTGGATGTTTATTTAAATATAGACCAAGACCTTTGCGATACTTTTTCAAATATAGACCAGATCCTTGTTTCCCCAAAGCTATAGCTTCCATTGTTTTATTATGTCTTTCCGTTTCCTCCAAGGTTTTCCGAGCTGCTTTGCTGTCGTTGACGGCCTTAGCGATGCCTGCACCACCCCCCGCCAATGCTCCAGCAGCTGATAAGCCGGCAAACAGAGGTATTAAAAATGGTAGAAATCCTCCAGTCTTTGGAATAGGAATTACTCTTGGTAACCGAACATTTTTCCGACCACCCGCTTTTTTGAATTGTTTTCGTGCAACTTTCAACGCTGTTTGGGATGTTTTCTTCAGATTGGATGAGTCAAACTTATTCTTCATAACTTTTCTCACCCCATCGACAATTGCACTTCCGAACCCAACCTTCTTTCTCATACCCATTCCCAATTTCCTCTTTGCCTTCATAATTTTATTTACACCGAAAGCGGCAATCCTTTCTCCAAATTTTGTGTCTTTAGATTTGACACGTTGCCAAGCAGCGTTCTCTAATATTTTATCCGCCTCGTGACGTCCTTCCAAACTAGCGTTTCGCAGATATGAAATATCGTGTTGGCGGCAAGCTTTATCGAGTGGATTGATACCTGAATCTCCTCTTCTCAACCGTTCTTCTAATTTTGTACCGGGACCACAGAATTGATAACCAGGAATATGAAGTTCAAACGGGAGCTTGTTTATAAGCGTATTGAGAACACCTTCTCCTACGTACGCTTCCATACAGACTGATGAAAATTCAAGATTGCACCGTTATTTAACGAGGGGAGGGAGAAAGATCAAAGATCTCAAAATAATATTTTTTATTAATTTCAAAAATTTTCTCAATACAAAAGAATCAAGTATAATCTTAACAATATATGTTTCAAATATTATAATCTTCACTCTTGATTCACCCTCATATTCACGGAATTTTTGTTCTTTTATAATAACCATACCCTCGAGTCAATAATATTCCAGCTATTTGTTTGTTCCTAATAATCTCCAAATGATCAATGATGGATTCATTGAACGAGATCCGAATTATTGATCCAACTGTTGTGATTATTATCTAGACCCAACCATTTCACATACCTACTGTTGACCCCTCCTCTTTCGTAATATTTTTTCGACTAAATACACATCGGGTTGTTTTGTTTTCTGTAATTCTTCCTCATAGAAACAGCCGCTGATTGGTGCGTTGGTCATATCTTCTAGTAGATATGTGACCGGGTTGGTAATTTTTACTTTGATGATTTTAAATAATTCCGTACTCCAATTGGGCGTAAATCCCTTCTCAAAGATATGTTTAGCCTTACTTATTCGTACCACATCTCCTACGTTGTATTTGTGAGGCAGAGCTAACTTGATGTGTGAGTAGGATCGCTTCAATATCTCGCTCTCAATCTGTTTCGTCACTTTTATTGGAGCCATATTTATAGTACTATGTTTACGTTTATTATATTTTTCTGCGGTTTCTTCAAGTATATCAAGCCATTTGTATTTCCCGCTGAGACTGAAATGTTTGAAGAGCGATTCCTTTAACGTTCGAATGACACGTTCAGCAATGGCTGCTTTTTTCACACTATACGTATTATAATGATTGATATTATGTTTCTTCATTAGATCGTTAAAGTGTTTATTGAAGAATTCTTTTCCCTGATCGCTTTGCAGATTCCTAGGCTTACGTTGTCCTTCTAGCAATATAGAACTGACCGCTTTCCGAACTTCTTCGGCTGATTTCGTTTTCAGCGGGCGTGTCCATAGAAATTTCGAGAAACAATCGATCATAATCAAAATGTATTTGAATCCTCTATTTTCACGAGCGTAATTACCCATTTCTGCTAGATCCATTTGCCACAAATGATCCAAACCTTTTATGATCGTTCTGCGTCGTTTGAAATTCTTCCTACTCGGCTTATGAAGCTCATGCACAACTTGTTCTCTACTCATCTTATCAATGTGGAAATCTAGTGTAGAATTAATTTTTTGGGTATATTCACAGGATTTCGAGATATACGTTTCACAGAGCCTTGCTTTGTTGTTGTGGATGATGAGGGTCTCTTCTTAGAAGGTTCCACAGATGTCATCCGTCGTTCTAACGCCTCCACTTTACTAGTAATGTCATTTAGACGCATGTTCACACTGTTAAATGTGTTATTGATCTCTTTCAATTCATTTCTGTTTTCGCTCACACTATCACTGATTGTTTTATACTCTGATTTTATATAGATCCCCATTCCATTATATTTATTCTGAATGTCCATCAGATGTTTATCAATGTTGAGAATAACCTTGTCATTCGTTAAGTTATGTTCATCCAGATCCTTGTTGATATCTTTGATCAAATTATCAACCCTAACATTGAAGGTATCTTTAAGACTGGTTTCCGTTTTCAGATTCAGTTTGTGTGTTAATTTATCAACATATACTTTATTTGCAACATCTCCATCATCATTCGGTGATTTTACGTTGCACAATCTACGATTTTCCATATCATAACTTCCATCGCTCGTTAGGGATAATCCTTGTCCGTGAACTTGTTTGAAATTATTATTAAATACATTTGTATCATATATCCACATGGAAGAGGAGGCTCTGCCAAACTTATCCATTGAAACCATCTTTATAACTGAGATGAATTTGTCTTACACCTGGTTTTTGTTCAATTACCCCTGCCTCTATCAATTCTTCTATTATAGAGATTATCTCATTGTGATGATTATGGTTACCTGCATGCGAGGATGCAACAAGAAGTCTCAGTCTATCCACAATTTCGTTAACGTCATCCCAATAAACATATTCGATAGGTTTCTCGTTATATTCAAGCATATCATTTTTGATATATGCACTTCCAGTGTATGTTTTGGCTCTGGGTCTTTTCATGGAATTAATCAAAGGTTTCAGTACATTTTTGTATTTTACAATGTTTCTTATTCGATCAGCTGGATCGTTATTACGCCCATGGGCACTAGTCATTTCCATCATTTGACTGTAATTTTTCCCATCTTCCACAGTGTAAGTATCAGGTAGAACATCTCTGTAAAATATCAAATTATACAGTCCTGTGGTACCCTTGAACGGAGTACCCTTGATAATTATATTACTCTCACTATCAATTTCTATAGGTTGATTACCCATGAACCATTTGTCTAAAGTTGAATTATATTGCATCGTATTTCTTGACATCATCATCCAATAGGAATCCTTCCAAGTAATAACGTGCTAATGTGGGGTATTGTTGCAGAAACTCCTCTGTAGCCTCTGCATTATCTTTCTTATGTTTTCTGAATTCTTCACGAATCTGATCGATAGTAGGTTCGAGGGTAAACACATCCTCCTCAGTATTTTGGGGGTTATATACGAACTCTTCCCCTTCAGTTACAATATTTGGGATTGGTATGTTCTCCATTTGTGTTGCTGTAGAAACAATACTTTTAGGTTTAACCAACGAATTTTGTTTGATTATTTCAGCATTTTTCGCAATTTCCTCCAGAGGTTTAGATACATTCCTGAACATATTATCTAGAATCTCATCATTTTCAGCTTTACCCAATTTCACAGCCATATATTTTTTCCTCACAACGTTTGCTAACTCCCAAATTTTTTTCTTCAATTGTTGTTTTTCTTTAAGCGTTTTACTCACACCCACGTCCATGCTGAGCGGGTTGTCTATTTCAAATGAAAGTATATATACATGTTAGATGTATATATAACTATCAAAACCTTTGCGATAACGTCCTTTGTTCATATCACAGTCTTTGTTTATCATAAGGAATCCATTATTATCTTTCCAACATACGCTACATATCTCTTTGAATTTTTCGAGTGACATGTCGGTACTTATATGATCGGTGAATATATGTTTCAAATTGAGCTCATCCTGTTTGAAAATAATCAAGCAATTGGCATTGTCGCGCAATCCATGTTTTGGACATTTAGCAAAAGACTGGCAAAGATAGAAACTATCAATTGAGTTGTGTCTCCCTCTTGAAAAATAAGCACGAATTTTCCCTGTTTCTCAAACATCACGTCATCGAATATTATGATTGAATTAGGCCTCGCTTCTGTGGGGTCTATGACCTCATCACTTTCGGTACAAGGAAAATATCCAAGCCCCTCAATTTTCTTCAATGTCTCCTTTAGTAACTGGTATTTTGGTTGGTGTAAAGACTTTGAATATATGTACACGTTTTCAAATTTCAGACCGTTTGCATCTAACAATAGAGATAACATCACATTTGTTTTCCCACAATTACTTGGACCACAGATTATTGTTCGTAGAGTATTAGGCAGCAAAGAGCTGTGACGTTGTGGTTGTTCAACATTCTCATTGCTTGACCCTAAGTTCATAATACTCAACGAGTCTTTTTGCTTAACAATCTTCATCATGCCTGAAGGCGAATCGAAATCATACTGGAACATATGTTAATAAGCATTTGTTTATATACTAGATGATGATGTTATATTGTGTATGTCTGATCGCGCGGTTAGGTGCTTCTACGGTTCTGTCAAAATCAGGTATCAAATACATGTTAAATAGGTATGAATGCTGGAACACGTGTCTGAATGTTGAAACACGTGTCTGAATGTTGAAACACGTGTCTGAAACACGTGTCTGAATGCTGAAACACGTGTCTGAATGTTGAAACACGTGTCTGAAACACGTGTCTGAATGCTGAAACACGTGTCTGAATGTTGAAACACGTGTCTGAATGTTGAAACACGTGTCTGAATGTTGAAACACGTGTCTGAATGTTGAAACACGTGTCTGAATGTTGAAACACTTGTCTGAATGTTAAAGCATGTGTTGAATCATGCGAAAAAACATGTGTATGAATGTAATACAATCATTATGATTATTCACATTTTATTCCTCATTAGCCCATCATAGTTCGTGAACGATGATGACGTCATCATCGTTCGTGAACTATGGTCGCCGGATTGAATCAGTTACTGTCATCGGTTCGAAGCAGTGACGTCATCATCGTTCGTAAACTATGGTCGCCGGATTGAAACAATGACAAAGCAGTCTTTGTCACGTGGTGGTGACACCTACACGAAGCAGCCTGTACCTTCGGTCCGCCATGACATCTGTCACGTGACACCTACACGAAGCAGCCTGTACCTTTAGCTCACCATGACAGCTGTCACGTGTTGGTGACACCTACACGAAGCAACCTGTACCTTTGGTCCACCATGACAGCTGTCATATGGTGGCGACATCTCCATGAAGCAGCCTGTACCCAAGGGTCGCCATGACAGCTGTCACGTGGTGGCGACATCTCCACGAAGCATTCTGTACCTTTAGCTCACCATGACAGCTGTCACGTGTTGGTGACACCTACACGAAGCAACCTGTACCTTTGGTTCACCATGACAGCTGTCATATGGTGGCGACATCTCCATGAAGCAGCCTGTACCCAAGGGTCGCCATGATAGCTGTCACGTGGTGGCGACATCTCCACGAAGCATTCTGTACCTTCGATGACAGCTGTCACGTGGTGGTGACATCTCCATGAAGCAGCCTGTACCTTTGGACCAAAGGTACAGATTGCTTCCTAGAGGTGGCGGAGCCCCCTCCACGAAGCAGTCTGTGCCTTGGGTTCGCCATGACAGCTGTACCTTATGGTCGCCATGACAGCTGGACCTTATGGTAGCCATGACAGCTGTACCTCATGCTCGCCATGACAGCTGTACCTCATGCTCGCCATGACAGCTGGACCTTATGGTCGCCATGACAGCTGGACCTTATGGACACCATGACAGCTGTCACTTGGTGGTGACACCTACACGAAGCAACCTGTACCTCATGATTGCCATGACAGCTGGTCCTTATGGTCGCCATGACAGCTGGTCCTTATGGTCGCCATGACAGCTGGACCTTATGGTCGCCATGACAGTTGGTCCTTATGGTCGCCATGACAGCTGGTCCTTATGGTCGCCATGACAGCTGGTCCTTATGGTCGCCATGACAGCTGGACCTTATGGTCGCCATGACAGTTGGACCTTAGGGCCGCCATGCTGCCATGTGTTAGTCACATGACTCTGTACATGTGACACACTTTTTGAACACACCCTGTATACTCTTTACAAATAAAATAAAATCCTTATCACCTACATCCTTTCAAAACTCCTACGAGCTCATGCACCGGATGCACATCGACAGCTCGACCGGAAGTGGAGACCGGATATCCTGGTGGAGAACGCGACATGTTCATCTACTTTGTTCTCTACTCATCTTATCAATGCGGAAATCTAGTTTAGAATTAATTTTTTGGGTATATTCACAGGATTTGGAGTTATACGTTTCACAGAGCCCTGCTTTGTTGTTGTGGATGATGAGGGTCTCTTCTTAGAAAGTTCCACAGATGTCATCCGTCGTTCTAACGCCTCCACATTACTAGTATGTCATTTAGACGCATGTTCACACTGTTAAATGTGTTATTGATCTCTTTCAATTCATTTCTGTTTTCCCTAACACTATCACTGATTGTTTTATACTCTGATTTTATATAGATTCCCATTCCATTATACTTATTCTGAATGTCAATCAGATGTTTATCAATGTTGAGAATAACCTTCTCATTCGTTAATTTATGTTCATCCAGATCCTTGTTGATATCTTTGACCAAATTATCAACCCTAACATTGGAGGTATCTTTAAGACTGGTTTCCGTTTTCAGATTCAGTTTGTGTGTTAATTTATCAACATATACTTTATTTGCAACATCTCCATCATCATTCGGTGATTTTACGTTGCACAATCTACGATTTTCCATATCATAACTTCCATCACTCGTTAGGAATAATCCTTGTCCGTGAACTTGTTTGAAATTATTATTAAATACATTTGTATCATATATCCACATGGAAGAGGAGGCTCTGCCAAACTTATCCATTGAAACCATCTTTATAACTGTGATGAATTTGTCTTACACTCGGTTTTTGTTCAATTACACCAGCCTCTCTCAGTTCTTCTATTATAGAGATTATCTCGTTGTGATGGTTATTGTTACCGGCATGCGAGGATGCAACAAGAAGTCTCAGTCTATCCACAATTTCGTTAACGTCATCCCAATAAACATATTCGATAGGTTTCTCGTCATATTCAAGCATATCATTTTTGATATATGCACTTCCAGTGTATGCTCTGGCTCTGGGTCTTTTCATGGAATTAATCAAAGGTTTCAGTACATTTTTGTATTTTCCAATGTTTCTTATTCGATCAGCTGGATCGTTATTACGTCTATGGGCACTAGTCATTTCCATCATTTGACTGTAATTTTTCCCATCTTCCACAGTGTAAGTATCCGGTAGAACATCTCTGTAAAATATCAAATTATACAGTCCTGTGGTACCTTTGAACGGAGTACCCTTGATAATTATATTACTCTCACTATCAATTTCTATAGGTTTATTACCCATGAACCATTTGTCTAAAGTTGAATTATATTGCAAGCCCATTCTATCATCGTATTTCTTGACATCATCATCCAATAGGAATCCTTCCAAGTAATAACGTGCTTATGTGGGGTATTGTTGCAGAAACTCCTCTGTAGCCGCTGCATTATCTTTCTTATGTTTTCTGAATTCTTCACGAATCTGATCGATAGTAGGTTCGGGAGTAAACACATCCTCCTCAGTATCTTGGGAGTTATATACGAATTCTTCTCCTTCAGTTACAATATTTGGGATTGGTATGTTCTCCATTTGTGTTGCTGTAGAAACAATACTTTTAGGTATAACCAACGAATTTTGTTTGATTATTTCAGCATTTCTCGCATTTTCCTCTAGGGGTTCAGATACATTCCTGAATATATTATCTAGAATCTCATCATTTTCAGCTTCACCCAATTTCACAGCCATATATTTTTTTCTCACAACGCTTGCTAACTCCCAAATTTTTTTCTTCAATTGTTGTTTTACTTTTAGCATGTTACTCACACCCACGTCCATGCTGAGCAGTTTGTCTATTTCAAATGAAAGTATCCATACATGTTAGGTGTATATATAACTATCAAAACCTTTGCGATAACATCCTTTGTTCCTATCACAGTCTTTGTTTATCATAAGAAATCCATATTTATCTTTCCAACATGCGCTACATATCTCTTTGAATTTCTCGAGTGATATGTCGGTACTTACATGATCGGTAAATATATGTTTCAAATTGAGTTCATCCTGTTTGAAAATAATGAAGCAATTGGCATTGTCGCGCAATCCGTGTTTTGGAGATTTAGCAAAAGACTGACAAAGATAGAAACTATCAATTGAGTTGTGTCTCCCTCTTGAAAAATAAGCACGAATTTTCTCCTGTTTCTCAAACATCACGTCATCGAATATTGTTATCGAATTAGGCCTCGCTTCTGTGGGGTCTATGACCTCATCACTTTCGGTACAAGGAAAATATCCAAGCCCCTTAATTTTCTTCAATGTCTCCTTTAGTAACTGGTATTTTGGTTGGTGTAAAGACTTTGAATATATGTACACGTTTTCAAATTTCAAACCGTTTGCATCTAACAATAGAGATAACATCACATTTGTTTTCCCACAATTACTCGGACCACAGATTATTGTTCGTAAAGTATTTGGCAGCAAAGAGCTGTGACGTTGTGATTGTTCAATATTTTCAATGCTTGGTCCTAAATTCATAATATTCAACGAGTCTTTTTGCTTAACAATCTTCATGTTGCCTAGAGGAGCATCGAAATCATCCTGAAACATATATTGATAAGCATTTGTTTATATACTAGTTGATGATGTTATATTGTGTATGTCCGATCACGCGGTTAAGTACTTCTACGCTTCTGTCAAAATCAGGTATCAAATACGTGTTAAATAGGTATAAATGTTGGAGCACGTGCTTAACACGTGTCTGAGTATTGAAGCACGTGTATGAACACGTGTCTGAGTAGAGCACGTGTCTGAATGTTGAAGCACATGCTTAACACGTGTCTGAACACGTGACTGAACACGTGTCTTAATGTTGAAGCACATGTCGGAGTGTTGAATCACGAGATAAAAGATTTGCATGGATGAAGATCTCACGTGACAGACGCCATGACACCTCGTTGAAGACCCACGTGACAGCAGCCATGACAACTCTTTCCGACACCATGATGCTCTATGGTTTTGAGTTGGGTTAGCTCTATAACCTCCAGCTCTATGGTACGTGATAGCTACCATGACACCTTGTGACAGACACTCCGTTGAAGTGACAGACACCATATCTCACGGCGTGACAGATCATGTGATTTCAAAACCGTACGAGCCGCACGAGTCGGACGAGTCGAACTGGGGGCGACACCTACACGAAGCAGTCTGTACCTTCAACGACCAATCCTATGACAGCTGTCACGTGGTGGCGACAGTAGGTATGGCCCCACTTGGGGCGGCCAGACAGAGAGCCTTATCAGATGTAGGCAACCAGTGATACACTCGTGCATGCGCGGTATGCCCAGACAGGTATCGGTAAGTACTGACCCTGTATTACCGGCCTGGGTAGACCGTTAGGGTGTGGTCTCGCCTCTAACCTCTAGGTGTTACCGGGTAGACGGCTAGGGCTTGATCGTTCAAGGTGGACAGCAAGCAATATGTGAGGTTAGGGATAACTTCAATGTAAAGCAGCATCAAGATATTTTTTTCTACACACGGGAATCGAACCCGAGAAATGAAATCCAAAGCCGGCTCCTTAACCACTCAGCTATGGAGGAATTGAGAACAAGCGATTTTAATGTTGTAGATATAACCGCAGGGTATCCGGTCTAAGTGCGAGTATATTCAGTCTATATGATGCAGGTAATTGTTTTACATAACGTTAGTCATGCAGGTATGTCACGAAGCGAGGTATGGAATGTGAGACTTCATAGCGCTAGCCCATAGGGGTTTTGAAATAGTGTTGTTTGTACATGTCGTCAGTCACGTGATTTTTGAAAGAGACCGGGCATTCATCGGAGGTATCATGGGAGGGCTGCTGTTCCTTGAATGCATAGATGGAATGTTATATATAGTATAGAAATGATATCTTCTGCATCTCTCTCAAACGCGATGTTTATAAGGAAATTACTTTCAAAAACGTTTATTCAAGCTGTCTGTACCTTACTTGATTGCTATATTACAAAATGCGATTTCAATCATCTTAAACATATATGGAAATTATTTTTAGTATACAAAATGGAGTTGGGAGACTTCAATGGGGTATGGAATGTGAGGTTATACAGATTGTTTATGTATGACGTTAGTCATGTGAATTTGAATGAAGCTGGCGCGATCTCCAACGAGACAGGTGTGTATGTGAGGTTATACAGAGTGTGCAGGTATAATGATGTCTATCACGCAGGTCTTCAGCGAGGTATCTACCTTGCAGGAGCCTTCAATGAAATGTGAGATTGTTTGTACATGCCGTTAGTCGCAGGGTTTTGTCTGAGTTATAATGATGTCGTACGCGGCGCATTGTCTGCCCCCACAAGTCTTCAATAAGGGCCATAACATCTAACATGTGATAGTTTACAAAAATGCTGCTTCTCATAATAGCGATATTATGAAGCGTTTGCAGAAATAACTATTAAATCATCTTATTCAACTTGGAATTATCGTAATGATGCGCGCGATCCTTCAATGTTAAAGTAGTTTCATAAGTTATCCGAAAGTGATATGAATATATAAAATGTTTTTCCAAAATTAGTTCCAAAGTAAACATAATTCGCTATAATATTCATTCATGTATGTTACATAAATTATCCTATATAATTCAAATAAGGTTGAACAATATTCACTATCATTTTTTGCGGTAGAGCTACAGCTCGCTCGAGAGAGATAAGAAAGATACGCCGATCACCTTCAAACGCGATGAGAATACTTTATTTTAAATCACACATATAGTATGTATATATTCGAATCATATTGATTGTAAATCGCATAATATGATCCGAAATCTAGCTGCTGCTGGGTGTAGCCCTATACAGAATCTAGACGAAGCGGTGTTACGCATCACGATGATTATTCGAACTGTCTGTACAGCTCGATTGCTATATAACAAAATACATTTTTTAATCATCTTAAACATATAGATGTGCTAATATAATTTTTTCAGTATACAAAAATATACTAATAAAACATTTTTCATCGACACACATTTCTTCATAGGATAGTTGGCTTTTTATAAAATTCAATCAATTTCAATGGGAAACATATATGCGGGGGAGTTTTATAGAGATCGAACTCATTTCCCCAACCTCCCAAGAGGTAGAACTATGATGAGGAATAGATGTGGATAATAACCATATGAATATCTTCATAAGCGCTAATCTATACGACATTCAAACACGTGCTTCATAAAAGTCTGAATATTGAGTAGAGCTATAGTATCTTCTTCATAAGCGATCATTATCAACATTCAGACACTTGTTTAGCACGTGATTCAACAAGCTGACATCATCGTTCACGAACTATGATGGGCTGATGAGGAATAAAATACCAATAATAATTATATAAATATCTCCATTAGCAATCTGTACTATTTTCCTTCACGAGCACGACTTTTACAAACTCCATACGTTCGCGTAAAAGATTATAATGATAAACACATTTTTGTTCACGGGTTTACATAATCATATGAATATCTTCATAAACGCTAATCTATATGACATTCAAGCACGTGATTCAACAGCCTGGCATCATCGTTCACGAACTATGATGGTTCGATGAGGACTCAAACATTGAACAGATGAATCTTTGAGGTTAAATATCTGCTGTAGAAATTACCCCACTTTTATTACCTTTTATTTGAGAATATCGATATTTCCCATGTAACGGATTATTGCCTAAAGCTATTTTGTATGCAACATTGTTATCATTTGGGAGCCTACGAGGGCCTGTGTGTTGGTCGGGGCTAAATGAATATGTTTGACTATTATTACCTGTAGAGACTCATTTGAGATTCTTCAAGTTTGAGATTGATAACCCACATGAAGAAAGAAGCTTCAACGATTTGATATCAATGAATATTCGTTATTCTGAATGTGACAACTTTATCGGCTTCAACACTCGAGATAAGAGAGAATATTTACCGCAAACTGTCTTATAACCACTAGGTACTACATATTATAATAATTGAAAAGATAACATAATAATCTGAATCACTTTTTGAGGAACATTATATGCAAACAGGTAATAAAACAAAAGTATATTTATATTTATTAATTAGATAGTAACACAAATTTTTTTGTATCTAACTCTGAAGCGATATTTATAATTTAGATTACAATCCTGATGGGTTGATCCAAGGGACTGTACTTTACCAACGGCTCGTTCATTATTGTGATGTCTTGCGGGAAAGTGAGATAAATAAAATACCAAAAATAATAATAATAACATTTATTTAGAAAAATACATTTAGAATTAAAATAATAACATTATGATTCATGGTTCTTCACACTAAACTCCGAACTGATCCTGTAATTGGAGAATACTCCATTATACGATCGTTAATGATGATGCAATAAGCCCTGGTGTTTTTGGGGAAATTCAGGAAACTTTCCATCTCTAGTTTGACGTCAACTGTTGATGACTTTATAGCATCGTTTTGTTTTGAACAGTCAATCACAAAAATTGCTCTATTCTTGAATGCTATATAATCCAACATGGGTTCGCTTATTATTTTATTTGAAAATGATTTCTGGAAATCATAGTACATCTGGTATGCTTCCACGTATTGCTGGTCGGTGAAATTCAATTTCATTGCTTCATATGGATAACACTCTGAATTCAAGTATAATTTTACATTTAGCAAGTTTATATTATCGAAATATGCACTGTGCTTAACAGGATTATTTTTTCGATCAGTTTGGAAAGCTAAAATCACATATCTGGGACGTTCCAAATTCATTGAAGTTTTAACAGCCCAAATGTCACGAGTGCTCTCCTTCATCAACGGATTTTCATGCAGATCCCAGCTGCGAAATGGAATCAAAATAGGCTTCTCAGCACTCAAATTCTCCAACATTTGAAATTTAACCTGATCACTTGGAAACACATGTCGCACTTTTAATGCTATCGTCTTCACATTTATTTTAGCCGTCTTCGTACCTGTGCTATTGGTATAGCAATCGTTATCGGTTCGAGACCTTATCAAGCGCAGCTTATGTTTTCCACTCAAGACTTTGTTATAGTCAATGAATAGGCCTAGTAGAAAATTCAACGGTATCCATAAATTGATTTTATTATTGTAGACTGAACTCAATACATCCTTAAATGACCATCCAGAAATAGCTAGAGGTATAGATTCATGTTTGGCATATGTTAGATAAGCTCTGATGGTGCTGACAATACCAGGATCACGTACTTTGTCTATCTCTTTTCCATTCAATTCATAACTGATATATTCGAAGAGAAACGCTCCGAAATTATTCGTTAGTTTACATTCACCATCACCACTTGCTTCTGGCTGGAATTCTGCCTCGATGAATAAAGCAGACGAGGCCAAATCTACCAACACATCTTGTTGATTGATTAATATCTCAATTTCATCGCTGTTGCCAAAAGATGTTGTGTGGGGATAGTAGGTATGAGTTTCTTCTCGGATGATGTCTTCATTGAAGTTTGGCTCGTTGAATATTTGAAGTTTTTCCGACATTGTAACCAAGGGACTTCAAAAAATTGATATTTTCCAATGATAGTGATGCAGAAGCAACCTTCTCCTTCTTCAATGACAGTGATGCAGAAGCAACCTTCTCCCTCGAGCTCGTTGTAGATAATGACTGATGACCACTATGGAGATGTCTTTTATTGCTAAAATCCAAACCCATGTTCTCAAGTGATGGCTACTGCAACCTTCTCAGTTGAATTCCTTTCATATAATGAGTGGTGGTGAGTATTGGATTATTATTTATTGTTGTGAGCCATAATCCCTAGCGATCTTTTTCAATTCCAATCGTATAATAATTTCTTCTCCACGAAAATTTACCAGTTTCCAATTCTGATCTAGAATATTCAGTGTGATGTTATCGAAGGACGTCTTGCTGATGACCGGTAGATAAATAAGATTCTTCGGCTCTATATCAATGGAAAACCCAGGTGGTACAAGAGGTGAGAACTCATATATCGTATGAGCTATCTTATTGTTATAATATGCTCCCGCGGTTAAGTTACACTCTACGCGTATAGTTTGAACTTTGATTATGTTTATAGGTCGATCAGATACGTGTAGTTCACGAGATGTCAATTTCTTTTTGCTGAATCCCAACAGTTCGCTTATACTATCTTTAGGAATAAAATTCACTTTAAAATCACTCTTCAGCTCTGTGTGTAGAGTGTTGTTGTTAGATTTTATTGATAATTTCCGGTCACGCTCTTCTTGCTTCACTCCTATCCCACAAACTGTACTTTGTATGAAATCTTCGATGTCTGTCAACTCGTAGGACCCCGTAGGTATAGTAACTACTTTTTCCTCACCCTTCACATCTTCATAATAAAATTTATTAAAACCTTCTTCAATGTTCGGAATGCTATTGTACGTATGCAAGCCAACAAGTGCGATAGAATAATATGAATGAGGATCTAGTTCTATAGGTGGGTGGAAATCTACAGATAAACGAGAGCTCTTACCCGTGATAGTGAACGTCTGAGACATGATTGATGAAAACTTCATCAACAATCTATTTATATACTAATAAATGTTAGTCGACCAATTCCAAATATAACTGGCTACAATTATAAGTGTTATATTGCATGAAATATCGTGTAGACGGCAAGCTTTATCGAATGAATTGATACCCTGAATCTCCTCAACCGTTCTTCTAATTTTGCCCCTGGTATTGATTTGAAGTTCAAACGGGAGCTTGTTTATAAGCGTATTGAGAACAACCTCTCCCACGCACGCTTCCATACAGACTGATGAGAATTCAAGATTGCACCGTTATTTAACGAGGGGTGGGGGGAAGACCAAAGATCACAAAATAATTTTTTTTTTATTAATTATCTCAATACAAAAGACTTAAGTATAATCTTAACAATATATGTTTCAAATATCTCAATCTTGACTCTTGATTCATCGTCCTAGTCGTATTGCATATTCCTACCCCTTCCACCTATATTGAAGTCCTTTTATGTATGTTCGACGCTGGTAAAAGTTCTTTCTTCTGTGCTCATGAAGCTCATGAACAACTTGTTTTCACTCATCTTATCAATGTGGAAATCTAGTGTAGAATTAATTTTTTGGGTATATTCACAGGATTTGGAGATATACGTTTCACAGAGGCCTGCTTTGATGTTATGGATGATGAAGGTCTCTTCTCAGAAGGTTCCACAGATGTCATCCGTCGTTCTAACGCCTCCACTTTACTAGTAATGTCATTTAGACGCATGTTCATACTGTTAAATGTGTTATTGATCTCTTCCAATTCATTTCTGTTTTCCCTTACACTATCACTGATTGTTTTATACTCTGATTTTATATAGATTCCCATTTCATTATATTTATTCTGAATGTCCATCAGATGTTTATCAATGTTGAGAATAACCTCATCATTCGTTAAGTTATGTTCATCCAGATCCTTGTTGATATCTTTGATCAAATTATCAAACCTAACATTGAAGGTATCTTTAAGACTGGTTTCCGTTTTCAGATTCAGTTTGTGTGTTAATTTATCAACATATACTTTATTTGCAACATCTCCATCATCATTCGGTGATTTTACGTTGCACAATCTACGATTTTCCATATCATAACTTCCATCGCTCGTTAGGAATAATCCTTGTCCGTGAACTTGTTTGAAATTATTATTAAATACATTTGTATCATATATCCACATGGAAGAGGAGGCTCTGCCAAACTTATCCATTGAAACCATCTTTATAACTGAGATGAATTTGTCTTACACCTGGTTTTTGTTCAATTACCCCTACCTCTATCAATTCTTCTATTATAGAGATTATCTCATTATGGTTACCGGCATGCGAGGATGCAACAAGAAGTCTCAGTCTATCCACCATTTCGTTAACGTCATCCCAAAAAATATATTCGATAGGCTTCTCGTTATATTCAAGCATATCATTTTTGATATATGCACTTCCAGTGTATGTTTTGGCTCTGGGTTTTTTCATGGAATTAATCAAAGGTTTCAGTACATGTTTGTATTTTACAATGTTTCTTATTCGATCAGCTGGATCGTTATTACGTCTATGGGCACTAGTCATTTCCATCATTTGACTGTAATTTTTCCCATCTTCCACAGTGTAAGTATCAGGTAGAACATCTTTGTAAAATATCAAATTATACAGTCCTGTGGTACCTTTGAACGGAGTACCCTTGATAATTATATTACTCTCACTATCAATTTCTATAGGTTGATTACCCATGAACCATTTGTCTAAAGTTGAATTATATTGCAATCCCATTCTATCATCGTATTTCTTGACATCATCATCCAATAGGAATCCTTCCAAGTAATAACGTGCTAATGTGGGGTATTGTTGGAGAAACTCCTCTGTAGCCTCTGCATTATCTTTCTTATGTTTTCTGAATTCTTCACGAATCTGATCGATAGTAGGTTCGAGGGTAAACACATCCTCCTCAGTATTTTGGGGGTTATATACGAACTCTTCCCCTTCAGTTACAATATTTGGGATTGGTATGTTCTCCATTTGTGTTGCTGTAGAAACAATACTTTTAGGTTTAACCAACGAATTTTGTTTGATTATTTCAGCATTTCTCGCAATTTCCTCCAGAGGTTTAGATACATTCCTGAACATATTATCTAGAATCTCATCATTTTCAGCTTTACCCAATTTCACAGCCATATATTTTTTCCTCACAACGTTTGCTAACTCCCAAATTTTTTTCTTCAATTGTTGTTTTTCTTTAAGCGTGTTACTCACACCCACGTCCATGCTGAGCGGGTTGTCTATTTCAAATGAAAGTATATATACATGTTAGATGTATATATAACTATCAAAACCTTAGCGATAACGTCCTTTGTTCATATCACAGTCTTTGTTTATCATAAGGAACCCATATTCATCTTTCCAACATACGCTACATATCTCTTTGAATTTTTCGAGTGACATGTCGGTACTTACATGATCGGTGAATATATGTTTCAAATTGAGCTCATCCTGTTTGAAAATAATCAAGCAATTGGCATTGTCGCGCAACCCATGTTTTGGACATTTAGCAAAAGACTGACAAAGATAGAAACTATCAATTGAGTTGTGTCTCCCTCTTGAAAAATAAGCACGAATTTTCTGCTGTTTCTCAAACATCACGTCATCGAATATTATGATTGAATTAGGTCTCGCTTCTGTGGGGTCTATGACCTCATCACTTTCGGTACAAGGAAAATATCCAAGCCCCTCAATTTTCTTCAATGTCTCCTTTAGTAACTGGTATTTTGGCTGGTGTAAAGACTTTGAATATATGTACACGTTTTCAAATTTCAGACCGTTTGCATCTAACAATAGAGATAACATCACATTTGTTTTCCCACAATTACTTGGACCACAGATTATTGTTCGTAGAGTATTAGGCAGCAAAGAGCTGTGACGTTGTGGTTGTTCAACATTCTCATTGCTTGACCCTAAGTTCATAATACTCAACGAGTCTTTTTGCTTAACAATCTTCA
The DNA here is from genome assembly GCA_958510875.1 of Endomychus coccineus. Lineage (NCBI taxonomy): Eukaryota > Metazoa > Arthropoda > Insecta > Coleoptera > Endomychidae > Endomychus > Endomychus coccineus. Next base: position 56,350,186 of record OY294070.1, on the reverse strand, counting down.
TCATGCCTGAAGGCGAATCGAAATCATACTGGAACATATGTTAATAAGCATTTGTTTATATACTAGATGATGATGTTATATTGTGTATGTCGGATCACGCGGTTAGGTGCTTCTACGCTTCTGTCAAAATCAGGTATCAAATACATGTTAAATAGGTACGAATGCTGGAACACGTGTCTGAATGCTGAAACACGTGTCTGAATGTCTGAAACACGTGTCTGAATGCTGAAACACGTGTCTGAAACACGTGTCTGAATGCTGAAACACGTGTCTGAATGTTGAAACACGTGTCTGAAACACGTGTCTGAATGCTGAAACACGTGTCTGAATGTTGAAACACGTGTCTGAAACACGTGTCTGAATGCTGAAACACGTGTCTGAATGTTGAAACACGTGTCTGAAACACGTGTCTGAATGCTGAAACACGTGTCTGAATGTTGAAACACGTGTCTGAATGCTGAAACACGTGTCTGAATGTTGAAACACGTGTCTGAATGTTGAAACACGTGTCTGAATGCTGAAACACGTGTCTGAAACACGTGTCTGAATGTTGGAACACGTGTCTGAATGCTGAAACACGTGTCTGAAACATGTGTCTGAATGCTGAAACACGTGTCTGAATGCTGAAACACGTGTCTGAATGTTGAAACACATGTCTGAAACACGTGTCTGAATGTTGAAACACGTGTCTGAATGCTGAAACACATGTCTGAAACACGTGTCTGAATGTTAAAGCATGTGTTGAATCATGCGATAAAACATGTGTCTGAATGCTGAAACACGTGTCTGAATGCTGAAACACGTGTCTGAATGTTGAAACACATGTCTGAAACACGTGTCTGAATGTTGAAACACGTGTCTGAATGCTGAAACACATGTCCGAAACACGTGTCTGAATGTTAAAGCATGTGTTGAATCATGCGATAAAACATGTGCATGAATGTATTACAAACATTATGATTATTCACATTTTATTCCTCATTAGCCCATCATAGTTCGTGAACGATGATGACGTCATCGTCGTTCGTAAACTATGGTCGCCGGATTGAATCAGTTACTATCATTGGCTTAAAGCAGTGACGTCATCATCGTTCGTGAACGATGGTCGCCGGATTGAATCAGTTACTGTCATTGGCTTGAAGCAGTGACGTCATCATCGTTCGTAAACTATGGTCGCCGGATTGAATCAGTTACTGTCATTGGCTTGAAGCAGTGACGTCATCATCGTTCGTAAACTATGGTCGCCGGGTTGAATCAGTTACTGTCATTGGCTTGAAGCAGTGACGTCATCATCGTTCGTGAACGATGGTCGCCGGATCTTCAATTCAATAAAACACCACTTACTCGTCAAAATCCTTATGTATTTCGATACACATAAAGCTATAGTCTGATGTTCTCACCCACCCCAATTTGTATGCATCATATTGATTTTCCCTACATCAGCGGTAAATATTCTCTCTCTTATCTCGAGTGTTGAAGCCGATAAAGTTGTCACATTCAGAATAGCGAATATTCATTGATATCAATTCGTTGAAGCTTCTTTCTTCATGTGGGTTATCAATCTCAAACTTGAAGAATCTCAAATAAATCTACAGGTAATAATAGTCAAACATATTCATTTAGCCCCAGCCAAATTTCTCGAAGGTTCGCAAATGATAACAATGTTGCATACAAAATAGCTTTGGGCAATAATTCGTTACATGGGAAATATCGATAATGTCAAATAAAAGGTAATAAAGGTGGGGTAATTTCTACAGCAGATATTTAACCTCAAAGATTCATCTGTTCAATGTTTGAGTCCTCATCGAACCATCATAGTTCGTGAACGATGATGCCAGGCTGTTGAATCACGTGCTTGAATGTCATATAGATTAGCGTTTATGAAGATATTCATATGATTATGTAAACCCGTGAACAAAAATGTGTTTATCATTATAATCTTTTACGCGAACGTATGGAGTTTGTAAAAGTCGTGCTCGTGAAGGAAAATAGTACAGATTGCTAATGGAGATATTTATATAATTATTATTGGAATTTTATTCCTCATCAGCACATCATAGTTCGTGAACGATGGTGACAGGCTGTTGAATCACGTGCTTAACAAGTGTCTGAATGTTGATAATGATCGCTTATGAAGAAGATACTATAGCTCTACTCAATATTCAGACTTTTATGAAGCACGTGTTTGAATGTCGTATAGATTAGCGCTTATGAAGATATTCATATGGTTATTATCCACATCTATTCCTCATCATAGTTCTACCTCTTGGGAGGTTGGGGAAATGAGTTCGATCTCTATAGAACTCCCCCGCATATATGTTTCCCATTGAAATTGATTGAATTTTATAAAAAGCCAACTATCCTATGAAGAAATGTGTGTCGATGAAAAATGTTTTATTAGTATATTTTTGTATACTGAAAAAATTATATTAGCACATCTAAATGTTTAAGATGATTAAAAAATGTATTTTGTTATATAGCAATCGAGCTGTACAGACAGTTCGAATAATCATCGTGATGCGTAACACCGCTTCGTCTAGATTCTGTATAGGGCTACACCCAGCAGCAGCTAGATTTCGGATCATATTATGCGATTTACAATCAATATGATTCGAATATATACATACTATATGTGTGATTTAAAATAAAGTATTCTCATCGCGTTTGAAGGTGATCGGCGTATCTTTCTTATCTCTCTCGAGCGAGCTGTAGCTCTACCGCAAAAAATGATAGTGAATATTGTTCAACCTTATTTGAATTATATAGGATAATTTATGTAACATACATGAATGAATATTATAGCGAATTATGTTTACTTCGGAACTAATTTTGGAAAAAACATTTTATATATTCATTTTACTTTCGGATAACTTATGAAACTACTTTAACATTGAAGGATCGCGCGCATCATTACGATAATTTCAAGTTGAATACATTGCTGTTGGACATGATTTGGCACAACCTTATCGCCCAAGTAAGCTAATGATGCATACTTTTAATATTATAACGAATATTGTACCCGCTAGTACTAATCGAGCAAAAAGTCCTTAGATGATTCAATAGTTATTTCTGCAAACGCTTCATAATATCGCTATTATGAGAAGCAGCATTTTTGTAAACTATCACATGTTAGATGTTATGGCCCTTATTGAAGACTTGTGGGGGCAGACAATGCGCCGCGTACGATATCATTATAACTCAGACAAAACCCTGCGACTAACGGCATGTACAAACAACCTCACATTTCATTGAAGGCTCCTGCAAGGTAGATACCTCGCTGAAGACCTGCGTGATAGACATCATTATACCTGCACACTCTGTATTACCTCACATACACACCTGTCTCGTTGGAGATCGCGCCAGCTTCATTCAAATTCACATGACTAACGTCATACATAAACAATCTGTATAACCTCACATTCCATACCCCATTGAAGTCTCCCAACTCCATTTTGTATACTAAAAATAATTTCCATATATGTTTAAGATGATTGAAATCGCATTTTGTAATATAGCAATCAAGTAAGGTACAGACAGCTTGAATAAACGTTTTTGAAAGTAATTTCCTTATAAACATCGCGTTTGAGAGAGATGCAGAAGATATCATTTCTATACTATATATAACATTCCATCTATGCATTCAAGGAACAGCAGCCCTCCCATGATACCTCCGATGAATGCCCGGTCTCTTTCAAAAATCACGTGACTGACGACATGTACAAACAACACTATTTCAAAACCCCTATGGGCTAGCGCTATGAAGTCTCACATTCCATACCTCGCTTCGTGACATACCTGCATGACTAACGTCATGTAAAACAATTACCTGCATCATATAGACTGAATATACTCGCACTTATCACTCAGACCGGATACCCTGCGGTTATATCTACAACATTAAAATCGCTTGTTCTCAATTCCTCCATAGCTGAGTGGTTAAGGAGCCGGCTTTGGATTTCATTTCTCGGGTTCGATTCCCGTGTGTAGAAAAAAATATTTTGATGCTGCTTTACATTGAAGTTATCCCTAACCTCACATATTGCTTGCTGTCCACCTTGAACGATCAAGCCCTAGCCGTCTACCCGGTAACACCTAGAGGTTAGAGGCGAGACCACACCCTAACCGTCTACCCAGGCCGGTAATACAGGGTCAGTACTTACCGATACCTGTCTGGGCATACCGCGCATGCACGAGTGTATCACTGGTTGCCTACATCTGATAAGGCTCTCTGTCTGGCCACCTCCACGAAGCAGTCTGTACCTTTGGCCCGTCATGACAGCTGTCACGTGGTGGCGACACCTCCCCAAAGCAGGCTGTACCTTTGGTCCGCCATGACAGCTGTCCCGTGATAGTCACGTGACCCTATACATGTGACATACTTTTTATAAGCACCCTGTAAACTCTTTACATACAACCAATCCTATGACAGCTGTCACGTGGTGGTGACACCTACACGAAGCACCCTGTACCTTTAGCCTGCCATGACAGCTGTCATGTGATGGTGACACCTACACGAAGCAGCCTGTACCTCTAGCCCGCCATGACAGCTGTCACGTGGTGGCGACACCTCCACGAAGCAGTCTGTACCTTTGGTCCGCCATGACAGCTGTCCCGTGATAGTCACGTGACCCTATACATGTGACACACTTTTTGTAAGCACCCTGAATACTCTATACAAACAACCAATCCTATGACAGCTGTCACGTGGTGGTGACACCTACACGAAGCAGCCTGTACCTTTAGCCTGCCATGACAGCTGTCATGTGGTGGTGACACCTACACGAAGCAGCCTGTACCTTTAGCCCGCCATGACAGCTGTCACGTGGTGGCGACACCTACACGAAGCAACCTGTACCTTTAGCCCGCCATGACAATTGTCACGTGGTGGTGACACCTCCATGAAGCAGCCTGTACCTTTGGTCCGCCATGACAGCTGCCACGTGGTGGTGACATCTCCATGAAGCAGCCTGTACCTTTGGTCCGCCATGACAGCTGTCACTTGGTGGCGACATCTGCATGGAGCAATCTGTACCTTAGGGCCGCCATGACAGCTGTCATAGCTGTCCATGACAGCTGTCACTTGGTGGCGACATCTGCACGGAGCAATCTGTACCTTAGGTCCGCCATGACAGCTGTCACTTGGTGGCGACATCTGCACGAAGCAATCTGTACCTTAGGTCCACCATGACAGCTGTCACTTGGTGGTGCCACCTCTATGAAACAGTCTGTACCTTAGGTCCGCCATGACAGCTGTCACTTGGTGGCGACATCTGCACGAAGCAATCTGTACCTTAGGTCCACCATGACAGCTGTCACTTGGTGGCGACATCTGCACGAAGCAATATGTACCTTAGGTCCGCCATGACAGCTGTCACTTGGTGGCGACATCTGCACGGAGCAATCTGTACCTTAGGACCGCCATGACAGCTGTCACTTGGTGGCGCCATCTCCACGAAGCAATCTGTACCTTAGGTCCGCCATGACAGCTGTCACTTGGTGGCGCCACCTCTACGAAACAGTCTGTACCTTGGGTCCGCCATGACAGCTGTCACTTGGTGGCGACATCTGCACAAAGCAATCTGTACCTTAGGTCCGCCATGACAGCTGTCACTTGGTGGCGCCACCTCTACGAAACAGTCTGTACCTTAGGTCCGCTTAATGCTCTATGGTTTTGACTTGGGGTTAGCTCTATGAGCTTCAGCTCTATGGTATGCACATCGACAGCTAGACCGGAAGTGGAGACCGGATATCCTGTCACCGAAGTAGCCATGTTCATCTACTTATAAGTATCAACATTTTTCCATTTCAGTTACTGTTATTCTAGATTCATTATATTTTGTTTTTTCCGTAACACTCATTTCAGGGTTGATCACCCTCAAAATGTAGTTTAATTTGGAAGTTTGACGTGTTCACTCTTCAAAACCTTATAGTTTACCTTTTGTATCGTAAAGCTATAGTTTTTGTTACCCATTTATAGATTTTGAATTTGGAAGTGTTTACTTCTGAATTGGGTTTGAATTTTCAATAATTGCATAAGTTAATTTGGGATCTGCTGGTCCATGTTATGACATGTTTGGAAATTGACCCTGGTATGCTTTTTTTGGTAGGTCTATCCTCTTAGTGTTGCAATACTCAAGAGTAGACTGATTTATAGGGAGTTATTGTCTGGAAAACGTATATTTTCAGAAATAAGCTCCATTTTTGAGTCAATCCTAGAGTAGGCAATTTTTGATTTGGGATCATAGGGTCCATTTGTTGCTGAAATTGGGGGGTGACTATGAGTTTTTTGTGAAAGTAGGGAATATAAATTGGATTTAAAGTCCCCTTCCCTAGAGTCTTCATGAATTAAACTCATTGTAATAACGAGTTGAATTTTTCCAATGTAACAACATTAATTTGGAGTCTCATTGGTTGTAAACAGTGAAAAAACTCGGTTATTTTTTATAGGTTATAGTTAATAGCATATCTTGGGGGTACAGCTACCATAGTTGATTCAATTTTTAGTTTTTCTTGATTATTACCTTACCTTTTTAATAGACCAAATGATTGTGATGATTCTTATTGATATATTTTTATAGTTTAGCACATATGAGCATTTTTCTTTGTTATCTTTTGTGTCAGTTCCTACATTTGAAATGATAGAATTTGTAAGATTTCTGGTTGAACCAGTTTTCTTTGAATTTTTTTGCTCTTTTGGAAAATTGTGAAGCTTCATTTCAAATTTTTAGTTATCTCTTGTTTTGTGTTGTATTATATACATTCACTATTGTAGTCCGGAGTGTAAGGGACTTTAATTTGGACTTACACTAATGATTGGGATTATAAGTGAAAACATCCATTCACTATTAGTTCGGAGTTAGGGAACTTGAAATTGGACCTACACTTATGCTTGGAATAACTTCGTGAAAACATCCATTCACTATTGTGAACTAGGTTCACTTATATGCCAGCCTCTTAATTATTTGCTTTTTCTATCTGTAGAAGGCTAATGTTTTTGAATCCCGTATGTTGGGATTAGATTTGATATTATATCTTGGTAATTTTCGTGAAATTACAGATATATGCATTAGTTACCTTCTTACTGAGATTTTTTTTTGAGCTGGTACATTATTATGATTTTTTGATTTTGTTAATTTTTGTTCCTTTGGATTAAATCTTTTTAGTATATCTAGAATTTGTTGATTAATCCGTTTGGGATAGTTTACTGTTATATTTTTGTTAATTTTTTTTTCCTGCAAAGGATATTAGGAATCAGTATTAAGGCTGTTAGCCATTACATTACAGTATATTTTTTAGTTGTTGATTCCTTTTAGTATTTCGTAGGAATGTTCACTAACGATTGTGAATATTTCATTTTTATAAAATGTGTGAAACATTTTAATTTTCATTTTCAGTTTCTTGTTTTTTTCTTTTGAGTATCGTAATATTGGAACTGGTCAACCAATATTTATGTGAGGACCACAAACCTTTTTTTAGTATCGTGATTCTGGAATTGGTCAACCAGTCTCTACGTCAAGACCGTATTTTTGGTATTCTCTTAAAAATTTTTTGAAGCTTCACTTCAATAAAACATCGGTCAATAGAACATCGATTATTGAAACTAGCGTTCATTATGTATGATGTCGCTAATATCGCGAAGTGGGGCAGGTATGATAACGGAAGTCGAAGAAAACTCATTGTGGTGTTAACCTTTAACAGGGTAAGTCGAGATTTATAATTCATTGTCTTTACATACATTTTCTTAATTTTTGCTTCCGAAATATGATGCACATCAGGCTACATATAATTTGATTTGGATTTGTAATTAAACTTCTGTATGTACAGTACCTGAATGTGATTATATTTCGGAGGAAGTTTTGCTCGACTTACCCAAGGTCACCCAATCAAATTTGCATTTAGCATGATTCCATGAATATCTTTTTCATCATTACAGGGATTGTGGTAGTCGTTGTATGAAATTACTCTAACGAGACGTGGGCAGTTTATACACTCACTATTTAATTTCCACCTTTGTAGTTGACCCCGCAAATTGTGCACAAGGTATTTGCGCGATTTTGTAAATCGCCATTTTGTTATCCTAGTACAAGATACATAGGGTGGTCATATTAGACAAACGTGCAGTAAAGATTGATAAGGGTTAATACAAAACAAATAACCTAATTACTGTTTATTGGGTAGACATATATTTCACATTATCAATCCACGTTTGTAATTCATTTCAAGCAAATCAGATCTTTATGCTACTGGCAAATTTCAACATTTCAAATAATTTTCTTTCAGATACTATTTAACTATTATTCTTTCAAGTCACATTGTTTAGTATTATTAATTCAGTCACATGTTAACTATTCGCTAAATTAAATATCAATTGTAATTGTTTAATACTTTCAGATTAAATTAAATTTTCGCCTAAATTGATATCTCGTCAAGATATCAATTTTGTAATAGTGTTTTTACAATTTGGGAAAGATAACATTATCGGTGGTGGAATCACATGGTTATTCCAACCGACGGTGTTGCTTGTCCTTTTGATCTCAAGTCAGGTACTGTTCGTTCTTTGAAATTACAGGGTTTGAACGTCTGAGGTTCCTCACCCCTTCACTCCAAGACGGCTTAGTGACTTTCCTGACAGGACCGGCTTCCAGTTCCTACGAGTTCCAAGGAGGGTAACATTTTCTTGTTTGAATGACCATAATTTCACTCTCTGATTTTGTTGTTTATCCGAAGTTGTATTTCACTAATTTTTATAGAATCATTCGAGGTCTATTATAGTTCCTTTTATTGGATTATACGTTCTTTTCAATTAAATAATTGATTTAATTTTATAATTGTTTTCTTAAAATTCAATTTATGTTACAAATTGATTTAATTTTATAATTGTTTTCTTAAAATTCAATTTATGTTACAAATTGATTTAATTTTATAATTGTTTTTCTACAAATTCAATATTATTTAGGTTTCCAATTGGTATCCTATAAAAATTGTAATTTATTTTCTTTATAACTCAAATTCCGATGGAATAAATCAAATTGTTAAGTTGAACTTGTATTGTTTTTCTGAATTTCCATCGACTGTTAAACCATCTCGTAGTGCTTGTATTCTTGACTGTGAATTCATTTATTTTTATAGTTTTTTTTCTAAGCAGTTGGCGCTCAGGCAATTCACCAGTCTAGAATCACAAGGCACATTTCACTACGAGCCCTGAGATTAATTAATTTAAATTGAGCTAGTTGGGCCAATTAAAAACAACAAAAGCGGTCAGTTTCGCATTCGTTTCAAGGAACCCAGTTCAAGGGGGGGTGTGTCAGCTCATGGCCCGGCTTCTGGTTTTTTCGATTCTACTACTAAAATGATGGTTTCCTGTCAAATTTCAGCGGAAATGGTAGGAACAACAAAAAACGGCGCCCATTTTTCATTTTTCTGTCATTTTCTGGTATTAATTTCCGAAACATCGTCTTGAGAGCCGTTCGCGCCAGTTTGAGTTCAAACAAATTTTTGAAAACCCATAGGGAATCGGAAATTTCCCATAGAATTCGAATTTTCTATTAGTTTGGGCCCAGCGGCTATATTTTTTTGTGTAAAATAAAAAAACTATTTTTCGTCTTATTTTTTTTGGGAGCCATATCAAAAAATTGCTACGAACAGAAACGATTGCTATTGCGTACATAAGAAGAATAGTACGCTGTTTTCAAGGAACAAAACCCTAATGACAAAATAGGGTTCACAAAACTCTGTCAATTGAGACCAAAATACTGTGTGCTACCCGGTGCCAGTGGAACGCACTCTGTGTGTGTCTACGCTACACATCAAAATTTCAAGTTACTACTATCAGCCGTAGGCATATCAAGAATTGTTTGTGATCTCAGAAATCAGGAGTGTATGTTCAGAATCTGCTCAAATTGTCCTGAGAGAAGAAGTGGTAAAAATAATAGATGAACTGTTTTTCAAATAACATGATATTGAAAATCAAAGTGAGGTTGATGTTGACGATGACGATGGAAGCGAAGATGAAAGTGTTGCCGAAGACGAAGAACGATATACATATAATGAATGGACGTCAACTGATAGGGTTGAATTATTAACAAAAAAATGTTCGAAAAGTGAACTGCACGTTTGATAATGAGAGTAATAAGTTGGAATTTTGTTGTGTAGCGTACACACACCGCTGGGCCAAACTAATAAAAAATTCGAATTCTACGGGAAATTTTCGATTTCCTATGGGTTTTAAAAAAAATTTCTTGACTCAAACTGGCGCGAACGGCTTTCAAGACGATGATTCTAAAATTAATACCAAAAAATGACAAAAAACGAAAGATAGACGCCGTTTTTTTTTGTCCTCACCATTTGAGCTGAAATTTGGCAGGAAGCAATCATTTTAGTAGTAGAATCGAAAAAACCAGAAGCCGGGCCATGAGCTGACACCCCTCCCCCCTGACCTGGGCTCCTTGAAAATGGAATTGCCCATACTATTCTGAACACGTTTTCAACAATACCAACAAAGTATACGCCGACATATTTTTCAAAACCCCACGTATTAAACGGAATTCTTTCATTCGACTATTCAAACATTGCGATGATATAATAATAACATTGGCACTATTCGAATATCAAGAAGACATTAACAATTCTCAAAATTCGACAATACTATATGACGAAATATTGCACACACAGAATACAATTCCAGAATTATTACTGGTGAAAATACGACAATTTTGTACTAAATCTCAACATTCCAATTGTATCTGCGATAAATGGGTACAGCAGGAATCGATTCCATTATCAAAGCCGCTATCAAACAAGAAGAGACGAATTACATATGAAATGAGTCGCGCTTCTACCGATATAGGCATTATCCAGGAATAACAGTCTCAGTTATTCGGAATCATTTTTATACCAATGAAGGCTTAACGAATATAACTGTCATGTGATTTGGTAATAAGAGATATACATTCTACAATTCTTGATGAAACGTTATCTTTTGAATTTGTCCCATCATGAAACAATACATCATGTTGATAAGGCGATATCACAACGAATTTATTTCAACGAGATATGGACCATGAGGATAAATACCAAATTACGATTCAGCTGTATTCTTTTATTACTTAATTACAAAGAAATTTGACATTATTGGAAGAGGAAGCGTGTGAAATTTCTAGCCAAAAAGAAAATGTTATTAATTACGTTGAAAATGTGTGTACAAAATTGTATAGAATGGTGCCAAGTATTTTAAATAATTCAGAAGAAACAGACATGGAATGGAAAATTCAGAATCACTTAATATCGTATGGAAAACTGAATTAGTACAAATGCATAACAAATGTTTTGTGAACAAAACGTGCGAAACAAGTGTGATACATATATGACTGTTTGATGCACCGTGATCATTACCGTGAAACAATCACCAAGGAGGCAAAATTATGTGTATCGTAAACACGGATGAAGCTTCGAATAAAAACTCAAAGTTCCTACTGAATTTCGGACATCTGTACATTTTAAAACGTATACAATCAAACAACTCAGAGCTACAAATTTAGTTGGAACTTTTTGTAATTATGTCATATCATATACTATTCTGAACACCTTTTCAACAATACCAGCAAAGTATACGCCGACATATTTTTCAAAACCCCACGTATCAAACGGAATTCTTTGATTCGACTATTCAAACATTGCGATGATAGAATAGTAACATTTGCATTATTCGAATATCAAGAAGACATTAACAATTCTCCAAATTTGACAATACTATATGAAGAAATATTGCACACACCGAATACAATTCCAGAATTATTACTGGTGAGAATACACAAATTTTGTACGAAATTTCAACATCCGAATTGTATCTGCGATAAATGGGTACACCAGGAATCGATTCCATTATCAAAGCCGCTATCAAACAAGAAGAGACGAATTACATATGAAATGAGTCATGTTTTTACCGATATAGGCATTTTTGTTGAACCGAATCCAGGAATAACAGTCTCAGTTATTCGGAATCATTTTTATACCAATAGAGGCTCAACGAATATAATTCGTCATGTGACAAATTTGGTAATAAGAGATATACAGGGTGTCCTCGAACTGCGTGGCCAAAATAAAACCGAAGATTCTTTGATTCGAAAAAAAGTTGATGAGCCTTTTTACTTTTGCCTCAAGTGTCTTGTTTAGCCGGTAGAGGGCTTCAAAGTTGCAAAAACAATTTTGTTTTTTCGATATAACTTGAGAACGTGATGGAGGACTTTTACAATATTTAGCAAGTGAGTTACTGTCAATAATGGCCATTTCTGAGAGTGGAGCACAGAGCCTTAGAGACCATAGAAATGGCTCAAACTTGAGGATGTAACGGGAAAAGTGTCCAGAACTTTTTTGTGGTCAATGTAATTCACTCGATATTTTTTATGTAGATAGCTTATCTAATTTGAAAACTTTTCTTACTCGTTGATAAAATCAACTGATTAGCTTGAAAAAATTAATTTTCGAGTCTCTGCAATTTTGGCTTACTAATTTTACTTGATTAAAATACCTTAGTTGCCTTTGCTTTTCTAATGTCATTTTGGCATTTGAAGAATTTATTCTCAAAACTGTCAGTTTTTACTTTGCTTTCCGTAAAAATTTTATAAAATTATGGCTCAAAATTTCACTAACACTGAAATGGTTGATATGTTATTGATTTATGGACTTTGTCGTTGCAATGGCCGGAGAAGGGAAAGATATCCGCATCGCAGAATTCCAAATCGGCAAACCTTCGCGAAACTGGCAAATTTGAAGCAAATCGCAGAGAAACTGGACGCAGACGGACAAGAAGGATGTTAGAGCTCGAAGAAGAGATACTGGAAGCGGTTGAAACTGAACCTGGGATAAGCACACTACGTTTGGGACTTCGTATTGGAGCCTCAAAATCATTAGTTCATAATGTACTGAAAGAAGAACTGTTGTATCCCTATCATATCAAAACAGTTCAAGACTTATTGCCCATGGATCCAGGTCATCGGCTAGATTTCTGTCGGCTTATTGTCCAAAGACAAAACGCAAACCCCAATTTTTGTAGAAGAATTCTGTTCACGGACGGAGCTACTTTCACGAGAACCTCCATAATGAACATTTCTATGCTGATGAAAATCCTCATGAAACGGAAGTTACATATTTTCAGAATCAAACTAAAATCAATGTTTGGGTTGGAATTGTGGATAACTTTATTATTGGCCCTACCGTTATACCCGATCGATTGATCGGGGAGAACTACTTGAACTTTTTTGACAAAGGCTACTTGAACTGTTGGAAGACTTGCTCTTACACATTCGGCCCGCTCCCCTGATTTGACGCCCTGCGACTTCTTTCTATGGGGCGCTTTGAAGTCGAAAGTTTATGCAGCTCCAGTAAACACCCGAGAGGAATTGTTGCAACGAATTAATCATGAAGCGGATTTATTGAAGAATGATCCTGAAGTACTAGCCAGAGTTCAATCCAATTTCTCGAAACAAATTAATTTTTGTATTCAGGAAAATGGGCAACATTTCGAACAATTGATGCCTTAGCGATTTCCCAAAAAGTTTTGTTGTTTCTTTTAATTTAGCATTTATTTTTCCTAAATAATCACATCGTTTCCCCATTTCTATTGTTTTTATTATTCGTGTTTTACCGAGAGTAAGTTTTGAGAATAAATTCTCCAAATGCCAAAATGACATTAGAAAAGCAAAGGCAACTAAGGTATTTTAATCAAGTAAAATTAGTAAGCCAAAATTGCAGAGACTCGAAAATTATTTTTTCAAGCTAATCCGTTGATTTTATCAAAATTTTCTAAGAGTAAGAAAAGTTTTCAAATTAGATAAGCTATCTACATAAAAAATATAGAGTGAATTACATTGACCACAAAAAAGTTCTGGACACTTTTCCCGTTACATCCTCAAGTTTGAGCCATTTCTATGGTCTCTAAGGCTCTATGCTCCGCTCTCAAAACGGCTATCATTGACAGTAACTCACCTGCCAAATATTGTAAAAGTCCTACATCACGTTCTCAAGTTATACCGAAAAAACTAAATTATTTTTGCAACTTTGAAGCCCTCTACTGGCTAAACAAGACACTTGAGGCAAAAGTAAAAAGGCTCATCAAATTTTTTTCGAATCAAAGAATCTTCGGTTTCATTTTAGCCACGCAGTTCGAGGACACCCTGTATATTCTAAAATTCTTGATGAAACGTTATCTTGTGAATCTGTTCCCATCATGAAACAATACATCATGTTGATTATGCGATATCGCAACGAATTTATTTCAACAACGAGATGGACGATGAGGATAAATACCAAATTACGATTCAGCTGTATTCTTTTAGTACTCAATTACAAAGAAATTTGACATTATTGGAAAAGGAAGCGTGTGAAATTTCTAGCCAAAAAGAAAATGTTATTAATTACGTTGAAAATGTTTGTACAAAATTGTATAGAATGGTACCAAGTATTTTATAGAACACTTTAAGCGTTTGTACGAGTTGGTTGCGGTTTGTTTTGACTGAGTAAGTAAAACCGTCATATCAAACATTTTAAACTTGCTGCTATGCTAAAGGGTATGTAACCGAAACTATTCAGATTAGAGAATTGTTGTTTATACTGATAATAGAAGAACCTAATAGCACTCCATAAATTATAATGCCGGTAATCTAGCATGCAAAAATCCCGTTATTTCACATAATGGCAAAATTACCACTATTTTTTTTTCTTCAGAATATGGTTAGTACACATAAAAGACTGTTGGGTGCTCGGCGTTATAAGGACTACAGCGACGAACATTTGCAAATGGCAATAAGTGCCATCAGAAATGGTCACATGGAATACACGGAAGTTGCAGACCACTTCAACATTCCTAGGCGGACCTTAATTCAAAATAAAAAGAGATTCGCCTAAAACAGTCTCATCTTCAAAAAAATTGTTTGCTTTTGAGATTTCGATTTTGTGAAATTGTCTAGGTTTTCCTACACAACTGCACTGTATAGCTAATGTCATGTTTGCATCTATATTAGACTTATGGAAAAATTGAATGTTCTATACCAATGAGAAAGTACGAAGTAATATTTTCAGAAATTATTTATTATAGTTTATGAATCGTTCTAGGTCACAAAAAGTGTCCTTATTCTGTATTAAGAAATGTATTATTATTGTTTATGAGAATTCTATATTTGTTAACTATTTACTATGACGCTACAATAATATTCATAGAACTTGACGTTGTCTTAATAAAAACCTGGTTTTTGTTTTTATTCCATTTTTTAAAACATCTATTTACGGCAATGTAACCCCTCTGCAACGTTAACGTTGCCCTAGACTGCCAATTTCATATAAAAAGTTCATCGGTGAAATTGCCCCAACTGTGGGATAACTTCATCAAGTGTAAATACTTTCAATAATTTTTTTGCTTTGAAATGTTTAGAGTAGCTAAAGGAAACATAAAACTTCCACTTTGTTTTTAACGTATTTCATGGAATCAAATTTGTTTTTAAGAAAATCGTGAAAATTGTGCGAAGTAACCCCAGATGATGGTATCATAAATAAGAATGAGACTTCGAATAAAAACTCAAAAGTTCTTATTTTAAAATGTATACGATCGAACAACTCACATCTACAAATTTAGAATCTTTTATAATTATGTCATGTTATATATTATAACTATTTTGAACACGTTTTCAACAGTACCAACAAAGTATACGCCGACATATTTTTCAAGATTCGACTTTTCAAACATTGCGATGATATGTTCGAATATTTGGATATTTTGAAATGTATACGATCGAACAACTCACATCTACAAATTTAGTTGGAATATTTTGTATTAATTTCACGTTATGTTGTATTATTTATTACAAATAATGCTTATTATTATTATTGTTTCATATGACAAATTCGATAATAAAATGACATCTATTGTACCCATCATAAAGCTATATTTTTAATAATGAGGTTAATTGCAATGTGTTCAACAGACGGACATGAAATTACCATTCCGATTTATTTTTGTGACAGTGGAGAAGATATTGTCACGAAATACCTAAATTTGGTTGATGCTTAAGTCCTGAAATATCACGTTGGGTTTTAAAAATAGCAAATAAATTTTTCAATTTCAGTTATCACTATTATTTTATTTATACTTCGAAAATATGATAATAATGGGTTTCATAACATAATATAAAATTTTTAGTTTTACGATGTTATCGACGATAATATTCGAATTATATACTTTAACTAATATACACATCAACCGTGAAGAATCTCAATCGGCTAATGTGTGAAATTTCATGCTTTATCAATTTCATACATTAGCCGTAACATACAGAGTGGTACAACGAAAAGTATGCACCTAGCTTTTCTCTTTTGTTTAGAATTGAAAGCAAAAATGCTCGGACACGTGGAGTTTGCTTTTGAGGGGGACACATTTTAGACATATTTTTCAACCTGTGCCTTTAACGCCCTAGCGAGGGGGCGTCACAACCCTAAAATTTTAAATGGAAAGTGGGGTCGAGTGATATATCATTTGAACGGGCACAAAATTATCTTTCTAATGATACCCTATTTATTGAAATTTATTCGAACAGTTAATGCGAAAACGGCTTTAAGAACATTTACCCGATAATTTAGATATTAATGAAACATACAAATAAGTTTTGGTTATTAGGAATCAGAATAACTACAATCATTTCTAAATTACTTCATTTTACCGAAAGCAACATTTCAATGTAATTTTTTGTTCATCACAAAAAAAAAACATTTATCGTTTGCGTTTTTTTGTCGAAAAAAACTGCAAATAAGTGTAGGAAAAGAATTTAGGCAAACTGTTATTTTAGTCCCATCATTGATTCAGTCTGGTCGCTTTTGAAGTTATTTTAATTTCACTGTACAAAATGGTTTATTTCATTCCAGAACGAGTTGAAATTGTTAAACTTTATTTTCAAAATAATAGTTGTGCTAGACTAACTGCTCGCTTGTTTAAGAACAGTCATCCCGATAAAAATGTTAATGATTCGTATGTTGCCAAGTTAGTTAGAAAGTTTGTCGATACCGGATCTGTTTGTAATGTGAAACACCAGCCGCAGAACCCCATCAGAAATGAAGCTGTGGAAGTCGCTGTTTTGGGGCATGTTCAATTGGATCATACTCAAAGTACCCGTCAACTAGCTGAAGCCTCAGGAGTCTCCCGTTCATCCATAATACGGATTTTAAAAGCGTACAAATTTCATCCGTACAAAATTAAATTAGTACAGGAACTAAATGAGGATGATCCTGATCGAAGGCTGCAATTTTGTGAACAAATGAGCCAGCGTTTAATTGAAGATCCGCACTTATTGTTTAACATTTGTTTTACCGATGAGTGTACATTTTATTTGAATGGAGCTGTGAATAGGCATAATTGCCGTTACTGGGATGACAGTAACCCACATCTATTCCGTGAGGTTCATACCCAATACCCTCAAAAAATAAACGTCTGGTGTGGCATATTAGGAAGTCATATCATAGGACCACTTTTCATTCCTGGAAATTTAACTGGTGAAGTCTACCTAAACATGCTTGACGATGCAATTGATCCTTTCATAACACAGATAATAGAAGACGACCAAAATCATGATGCCGATCGGCTTCATTTCCAGCAAGATGGAGCACCTCCGCACTATGCTGCTCCTGTAAGAGAATTTTTAGATAACCGGTTCTCCGGACAGTGGATTGGAAGGAGAGGCCCAATTGAATGGCCTGCCAGGTCACCTGATTTATCGCCTTTGGACTTTTTTCTATGGGGACACTTGAAAAATAAATGTTTTGCTACGAAGCCCGAGTCCATAGAAGATCTTCGCCAACGGATTACAGCACAATGCAGAAGCATAACACCTGATATGCTACAAAATGTTAGAAATAGATTTGAACAAAATCTGTATTATTGTATGGAAGCAAGTGGGTCACATTTTCAACACTTGTTGAAGTAACGTTTTAATAAATCAATTTAACAGCTTGTTTACTTTTTTACAAAGCACTGTTACAAGTAACAAACATTGAAACGTAAGTACTACTAATTGTAAATGTTTTGATTCTTAATAACCAAAACTTATTTGTATTTTTCATTAATACCAAAATTATCGAGTTAATATTCTTAAAGCCGTTTTCGCATTAACTGTTTTGAGTAAATTTCAACAAATAAAGTATCATTAGAAAGATAATTTTGTGCCCGTTCAAATGATATATCACTCGACCCCACTTTCCATTTAAAATTTTAGGGTTGTGACGCCCCCTCGCTAGGGCGTTAAAGGCACAGGTTGAAAAATATGTCTAAAATGTGTCCCCCTCAAAAGCAAACTCCACGTGTCCGAGCATTTTTGCTTTCAATTCTAAACAAAGGAGAAAAGCTAGGTGCATACTTTTCGTTGGACCACTCTGTATATATAATTCTACTGTACGTGTGTATGTAATTGAACTCCTCCTAAACGGCTGAACCGATTTGAATGAATTTTTTTGTATGCGTTTGGGTGGTGCCTTGGATGGTTTAGATTCACAAATCAGCCCGGCAGATGGCGCTGCAGTTGGTATCTAGGTTATTTATCTATATAGCTGAACCGATTTGAATGAATTTTTTTGTATGCGTTTGGGTGGCGCCCTGGATGGTTTAGATTCACAAATCAGCCCGGCAGATGGCGCTGCAGTCGGTATCTAGGTTATTTATCTATATAGCGAGACCGATTTGAATGTATTTTTTTGTATGCGTTTGGGTGGCGCCCTGGATGGTTTAGATTCACAAATCAGCCCGGCAGATGGCGCTGCAGTTGGTATCTAGGTTATTTATCTATATAGCTGAACCGATTTGAATGAATTTTTTTGTATGCGTTTGTGTGGCGCCCTGGATGGTTTAGATTCACAAATCAGCCCGGCAGATGACGCTGCAGTCGGTATCTAGGTTATTTATCTATATAGCGAGACCGATTTGAATGTATTTTTTTGTATGCGTTTGGGTGGTGCCTTGGATGATTTAGATTCACAAATCAGCCAGGCAGATGGCGCTGCAGTTGGTATCTAGGTTATTTATCTATACAGCTGAACCGATTTGAATGAATTTTTTTGTATGCGTTTGGGTGGCGCCCTGGATGGTTTAGATTCACAAATCAGCCCGGCAGATGGCGCTGCAGTCGGTATCTAGGTTATTTATCTATATAGCGAGACCGATTTGAATGTATTTTTTTGTATGCGTTTAGGTGGCGCCCTGGATGGTTTAGATTCACAAATCAGCCCGGCAGATGGCGCTGCAGTCGGTATCTAGGTTATTTGTCTATATAGCTGGACCGATTTGAATGAATTTTTTTGTATACGTTTGGGTGGCGCCCTGGATGGTTTAGATTCACAAATCAGCCCGGCAGATGACGCTGCAGTCGGTATCTAGGTTATTTATCTATATAGCGGGACCGATTTGAATGAATTTTTTTGTATGCGTTCAGGTGGCGCCCTGGATGATTTAGATTTACAAATCAGCCCGGCAGATGGCGCAGCGGTTGTTATCTAGGTTATTTATCTATATAGCTGGACCGATTTGAATGAATTTTTTTGTATACGTTTGGGTGGCGCCCTGGATGGTTTAGATTCACAAATCAGCCCGGCAGATGACGCTGCAGTCGGTATCTAGGTTATTTATCTATATAGCGGGACCGATTTGAATGAATTTTTTTGTATGCGTTCAGGTGGCGCCCTGGATGATTTAGATTTACAAATCAGCCCGGCAGATGGCGCAGCGGTTGGTATCTAGGTTATTTATCTATATAGCTGGACCGATTTGAATGAATTTTTTTTATACGTTTGGGTGGTGCCCTGGATGGTTTAGATTCACAAATCAGCCTGTCAGATGGCGCTGCAGTCGGTATCTAGGTTATTTATCTATATAGCGGGACCGATTTGAATGCATTTTTTTGTATGCGTTTAGGTGGCCCCCTGGATGGTTTAGATTCACAAATGAGCCCGGCAGATGTCGCTGCCGTCGGTATCTAGGTTATTTATCTATACTGCAACTAAACGGCTGGATCGACTTCAATGAATTTTTGTGTATGCATGCATTCATTCATTCATTCATTCATTCATTTCATTCATTTTGTGTATGTATTCATTCAATGCATTTAATTTTTTTGTACGCTGTGTTTTGATATTATATGTATCGCATTTACATAAATATTGAGCGTATTATATTCAGATAATATAAGTTACGTGCATAGGATTTCGTTTATTTTTCGACATTTTAATTTGAGTGTATTATATTAAGCGTGTTTCGTTATTTTGACATTTTAACTTTTTTGTACGGTGTCTTTTGATATTTCAGGTGTCGCAGTGAATATTAAGTGTATTATATTCAAATATGAGTTACGTACATAAAACAATGCAACGTATTCATGGACGAGGAGGAAATATTGGTCGACGGACTCGGAATTCACAATTATTCCAGAACCGTCGTGCAGGACAACGTCTGTCGGGTCCGCTAGTTTATTATATATTTTAATATTTGGAATTCCCCGTTTTATTAAATAATTTCTGCTCCATCTTCAAATGAGCTAAGTTTTAACCAGGTATCAATTGTAATTAAAGCCTACAATTTTGATACTGTTTTCTGCCCAATGGACTCTGGTTATACTTAACTGTAGCTACCCTAGGGACAAGGCTATCTATAGATAGCATAGTGACAAGCCTTGTGGAGAGGACCCTAGCAGAAGTCCTCAAAAGGAGTAAACCTTTGAAAAATCTGGCGCCCGAGGATTCGAAGCTTACCGCAGTAAGCAATTCACCGAAAGCGACAAGGTACACTTTATAAAATGGCGCTCCCGAGCAGGGACTTTTGAAAATTGACCGAGGGGGAATTTTTTTTGATTCCGAAAAGTGAAATGTTGAATAATTGATTGCAATAGAACCGGTGGCCCGTTTTGAATGAAATTTCAGATATAGTGTGACAGAAAAACAAGCTTCTAGATCCCGACGTTTCGAACACGTTTTCGAATCATCCCCGGGGGTTTGTTTTTGAATTTTGGGAATTTGGGAAAATTTCGACGGAAACTTGTTCCCCGAGTTCACCAAGGTTGTTTGGTGAAATTTGTTTTTCGATCCGCCACCCCGTTTCAGGGGAAACATCAAGTTCTTAACCGTAAATCTGACTGGAAAATTGATTGTTCCATGAGGTGCAGAATTGTTATCTACACCTCAGTGTTTTGCCCAAATTCCGATTTTTGCCAATAATTTGCCCTTCAATTTTCCCATTCAACCGTAACCCGGATTGGGCAAGTCATAGCTCCTTTCCGATTAAATCGATACCGAGGAAGCCGTTGGTAACATTTTTGAGCGGATTGGCCCAACCGTTTTGAAGTTACCTCCCCAAATCGAAGTTACGTTGCCCAAATTGGGGCAAGTGATTTCGTTGCTTCTGCCTTATTGGAAGGAAGGTGTGTACTGGTTTTGGTTACCGCACCCTCTTCCGTTATCTACCCCTGATCAAAATAATTTATTTTTGGGGTTGAAAATTCTGAGTTTGAATTTGATTGTATAAAATGGAGTTCCTGGGTATACTGGTGCTATACCTAAGGCGCCGCAGCCTACGCCTACCAGTATGGAAGAAATGGTAGCTCAATTTGACGAAATGGCTCAATGCTGCTCTAATAGCGAGGATAGCCAGACTGAAGCTACCGAAGTTGATCCGAAAGTCAAATGGATTTACTTATTGAAGAAAGCACAACTTCAGGAAGTGCTGGTCAATCATGATATTGACCATAATGGATCCGCCGAAGACTTACGCCGTAGGTGCATAAAGGGTGTCCGTAAAGGAATAATACGCCCTCCGCGTGGAATGATAGGAAATATTGCCAGTACCATGGCAGCACTAACCAAGGCATTGACAACCGAAGCAGTACTAAACACAATACCGACGGTTAGTCCTTCTAGTGTTCAGTCAAGACCAGCAATAAGGAGCACACCGAGGATACAGCCGTCGTATTGGTCAACTACGTCCACTACGAATACAGTGACATACACGAACACTGTGGTAACGACGACACCACCGATTCAAACGCCGATCTATTCTTCCCCGCCGAATCCTATGAAATATCCGAGTTATAGGACCACGTCGAGAGATGTGACACCGGCGTGGATGCAAGGACCAAACGTTCCGCAAATACCAACCGTTCCGCAAATACCGACAACCATTCCGCAAATACCGACCGTTCCGCAAGCACCAACCATTCCGCAATTACCGATTGTTCCGCAAGCCCCTAAAGTTCCGCATGTACCAAATGTTCAGCAAGCACCTGCCCACTATGTTCCGGTTACTATTATTCCGCAAGGGTACAATATTCCGTTCAGTCATGTTCAGCAGGTGCCTGGATACAGTTATTCAGCTCCGGGTAGTGCTCCCCATTTGAATCGATACAGAATTCAATTCTATGGAACGTCAGGTCCCGCTACGTTCCTGGAACGCCTTGATGGAATAGCCATGCAGCTTAATACACCGAAAGATTCCTTATTGTTAACATTACCGGAAGTTTTGGATGGAACCGCCCTATTATGGTATCGGAATAATCATAGCCGCTGGGCTACATTCGCCGATTTCCAAAGAGACTTCTCCTTATGTTTCATGGATGCTAATTACCACATTGATCTGGAGGTACAGATCAGCCGCAGGCATCAACGCATGAATGAGACCGCAGCTGCATATGTTGTGGATATGCAAACACTGATCAGGAGACATGGTGGAATGACCGCAGAACGGGAATTGTTCTGGTTGCACCGAAATTTATTGCCGGAGTATAGGCAATTTATCCGGCAAGGGACTTTTAACGACGTGCCGTCGTTAATGTTGCAGGCAAAGGAGTTTGAGAATCTGCAGGCTGAGCAGAAACTCATGCAGAAAAGGATATATCCAGTGTCAGTGAGGGCACATATTCCAAGTCCAACAGTAAGGATTGTGGAGCCGCCGGCGCCGGGTAGGCAGCCTGCATCTGAACCGTCATCGCCAGTCAAGTCCGGGATACCGAATGTCCCTAAGCAGACTTGTTGGAATTGTGGTTTCCGCGGCCACTTCAGAACGCAGTGCCCTACCAGGCTGAAATCGAATACCGCAACACAGCCCATCTCTTGTTGGAGATGTGGGGAAACGGGGCATGGAAAAAGTAATTGTCGGAATCTGCCGAAATCATTTTGCTCAAGATGCCGCCGCCCTGGGATAATGTCGCCTGATTGTCCGTATCCGGGACAGGGAAACGTCCGCGGGACTGCGAGGTAGCGAGGCCGAAGCAGATCCCGGTTGAACAGGCCTCGACGATGGAGGTGAAAACCGCTCACCTCACCACCGTTGTGAACCGCACCGCGAATAAGGACTCAGCCGTAAATAATACAAAGTGTAAACTAACCGTCACTGAAAATAGGGGTAAATTGTAATACCGATAATAAACCGAAATTACCGAATAACTGTGAGAGTAAAGTTAAAGTAGGGACCACTATAGAGACGAAAAACAATAAAATGAAACATGAGTGTTCTAGCCCTGTGTGATGATACAATTATTTCAAAGATACCGCTGCTCAAACTTTTGCTGAAAACCGACCGTTCATAAAAGTCCGGGTATTAGGTAAAACTTTTTCAGCTCTCGTGGACACCGGAACCACTCGTTCTTTCATCAATGACGCAGTTGTTATGTTATGTCAGGATTCCGGGTTACAACCAGTCCCCATTAAGGCTGTAGGCACTAGGATGGCCAATGGTAGTTTGGTTCCTAGTACTACCGCGTGCCGAATCTCATTGCATTTTGGATGATGGTGAGATTGAAGCAGAGTTCGTGCATTTACCGTCGTTATTATCGGAAATGATAATAGGAATGGACATTTTGAGCTCCGGTTTGTTTACAATACATCTACCATCCGCTGGGGTGTATTATAAGGACAATTTGATTGGGATAAATTGTGAGAGAGTTTCCAATGAAACTATTCCGGAACGAAGGCAGTCAAACGTCTGCGCTTCTGTGATGAAGCGGCGACACATCTAGCAACATTGTCGGAAACTGAACAGGATAGACTGAACCGATTTCTGGAAACAGAAATGAGATGTTTTGAAGGAACTCAAGGAACCACGCCGCTGGTTCAACACGAAATTAAATTAACAAAGACCGATCCGATAAAGCAGCGTTACCGACCGCAGAATCCGAGGATGCAAGCAATCATCAACGAGGAAGTTGATCGAATGCTAGCAGAGGAAGTCATCGAGCCATCAAGTAGCCCGTGGAGTTCACTCGTTGTGATGGTGAAGAAGAAAGATGGAAAACCGAGATTTTGCATTGATTTCCGGATGATAAATAAAGTCTCCGTGAAAGATGCATATCCATTGCCTTACATAAGTGGACAAACTAGGGTGGGCTAGATATATTACTAGCATTGATCTGAAGCAAGGGTATTGGCAAATACCGCTGACACCGGAAAGTAAACCCATCACAGTATTTACTGTACCAGGCCGTGGCTTATTCCAGTTTAAAGTAAATGGCCTTTGGTTTACATTCCGCACCGGCAACGTTTCAGAGGCTGATGGATACCATTATCGGACCAGATATGGATCCACACGCCTTTCCTTACTTGGACGACATTATTGTTCTGGGAGAGACGTTCGAGGAACATCTCACGAATTTGAGAGAGGTTTTCCGCCGATTAAGGAAAGCTAATCTGAAGATAAACCCGGAGAAATACCAGTTTTGTCGCACGTCATTAAGGTATTTAGGCCATGTAGTCACCGCCGAGGGTATTCATACAGACCCTGAGAAAATCGAAGCTATCCAGCAGATTCCAAACCCGTCTACAGTGAGGGCACTCCGTTGTTTCTTAGGAATAGCTTCCTAGTTCCGTCGTTTCATACCGTCATTTTCGAAAATTATCAGTCCGTTGACCGCCTTATTAAAAAAAACATCGACGTTGGAGTTGGGGAGAGGAGCAGCAAGTCGCGTTCAACAAATTGAAAGGTATGTTGACCAGTGCTACGGTGTGTTGGCTTGTCCAGATTTCAACCGGCCGTTTATTTTACAAACCGATGCTTCGAATGTGGGAATTGCTGCGGAATTGACCCAGAATATTGAGGGAGCCGACCGTATCATTGCCTACGCTAGCCGAACATTAACAGCCGCCGAGAAGAATTACTCCGTTACCGAAAAAGAGTGTTTGGCTATTGTGTGGGGCATTGATAAAATGAGACCATATTTGGAAGGATACAGATTCCCTGTACTGAGCGACCACCAGTCATTGAAATGGCTGCATTCGATTAAGAGTCCGAGTGGGAGATTGGCTCGTTGGAGCATTTTCCTACAACAGTACGATTTTGAAATAAAATATCATAAAGGAGTGTTAAATCGTGTGGCTGATGCCCTGTCACGCGATCCGTTACCGAACAAGGAGGAAACAAATGACAATCAAGAGTTATTCGTACTGAATGACCCCGTGAATTGTAACTGGTACAATTCAAAGGAAGCCGAAGTTGAAAAGAGTCCAGAAGCGTATCCGGATTATTGTGTTAAAGATAATCGGTTGTACCGCCACTTCCGGGACTGACTTGTCCGAATCGGAAATGAGAGATCCGTGGAAGCTATGTGTTCCGAAACCGCTCCGGTTAAACGTTCTGAAAGAGAACCATGACAGTGCGACTGCAGGACATTTAGGTATTGCCGAGACGATTGCGCGAATATCCCATAAGTATTATTGGCCGGGGATGTTCCGCGATATAGCGAAGTACGTGCGTGAATGTACGTAGTGCCAAGCATTCAAAGTGTCTCAACAGCAGAAGCCTGGATTTATGCAGCCGACCGTAAATCAGTTTCCTTGGAAATGTGTGAGCACCGATTTGGTAGGACCGTTACCAAGATCCGCCAAGGGGAACAATTTTATTCTTGTCATGCAGGACCGTTTTACGAAGTGGGTACAGTGTAAACCGTTGAGAAAAGCTACCGCGCAAGCTGTAACTCGAGCCTTCTACAAAGAAATCATAACTCGTTTTGGTTGTCCGGAAACCGTTATCAGCGACAATGGGACGCAGTATGAGAGTGAAATTTTCAAGACTCCTGAAGGAGTTTGGAATGAAGCACCGCCTCACTCCTACATATACTCCACAATGCAATCCCGTGAAGAGAACAAACCGGACCTTGAAAACCATGATTGCACAATTTTGCAATGGAGACCACCGTAAATGGGATGAATTTCTACCTGATTTCACATTTGCCTTAAATTTCGCCCCACCTGAATCCACCGGATTTTCACCTGCCTTTTTAAATTTTGGCCGAGAACTTGAGGTACCGAATTCGATAGTTCGTTCCTTTACCGCTCCGGTGGAAACCGAGGAAAATATTCCGACCGATCCGAATCGTGAACAGATTTCAGAACACCGAACTAGATTAGACAAATTACGCGAAACTTTCCAACTGGTCCGTGTCCAGCTATCCCGTGCTTTTACCCATCAAAGCCGTTATTACAATCTCCATCGTCGAGATTGGCGTTGGCACGTGGGTGATAAAGTAATGAAGGTAGAGCATCATCTGTCTTCTAGTGTTCGACATTTTGCCGCTAAATTGGCTCCGAAATATACCGGTCCGTTTACCGTAATCAAAGTAATTTCTCCGGTCATTTATGACCTGAAAGGCGAAGATGGCAAGCAAGTGAAACGAGTCCATATCAAAGATCTGAAGCCGTATAATGTTCCTGGCATTCCGGAAAGTTGAAATGAATCGAGGTACCGAAAAATATAGATGCCGCTGGACAAGGTGTCAGTAGTAGTATAATTACTCATTATGATCCAATGTTCACAGGGTAATAATATGTCATATGAACCGTCCGACTCCATTGAGATAGTGCTAGAAGCACTGCAAAATATGGTGGATCCGTCGAAACCGGAAGAGGTACAGTCCGAACAAGTCCAAGCTATGAAAACCCCAGCTACTCTGACAACCCCGACGCACCTGGAACCGATCTACCTACCCGTCCAGTTATGGGAATTATGTGAGCGATGTGGATATCCAGGACACCGGAGAGAAAGGCGCAGCCGGACAGCGCGTCCAGCCTTTGTAGTACCACCGAGACCACAGTGCATACGCTGCCGAACGTGCCCATGTCGGCGATATCACTGGTAAGAAGTTGTCCGTTTTCCGATCCGAAGAAGCAGTTATGTTTTCCATTCCGAAGAGGAAGAAGTTTTGAGTTTTTCCGTTTTAAAGAAGAAGTTTTGTTTTCCGTTTTCAAGAAGTTTTAGTTTGCCGTTCCGAAGAAATCTTCAAGTTTTCCGTTCTGAGGAAGAAGTCAAGTTTTCCGTTTTGAAGAAGAAGTTTTCAGTTCTCCGTTCCGCAGAAGAATTTTATGTTCCAAGTAAGATATTGCTATTCCGCGAAGTTCCCGACGAAAAAAATTTTAACGTCAGGTTAGGGTATCTTACCTTTGTATTAGATTTTTTTTTCGTATGAATTCTCAAATGAGAATTGAAAAATGAAAGAATCATATTCTTTCATTTTTAACCGAACTTAGGGGGGATGTAACGAAGCTTAAATTTTGAAATATCATTTATTTTAGATCGGACAGTAAATACGGATATTACAAGTAAACTCAGTTTGAACAGTTCATTATTTCAATAGATATGCGTGAACTCCGAATATGTTAATTAGATCATAAGGAGCTTTCTTAAAATTCAATTTCCAGATGCCATCTGAACGGAGCGGAACATAAGTAGAAACTAAAGGAGGTTTAATTATTAGGGGAGGATGGTGCATGTCAATGTCAACTATACTATAGGGACTCCGCTCAACTATTATATTTCCAATATCAGAAAGAACTAAATCGAGTATTACATTATTTTGATTACTAACATAATTATGTTGACACAAATTAAGGAAATTTAAGTTGTCGTAAATAGCGGATACTTTATTGGATTTTGTAGAAAGAACACTTACAACATTATTCTCATCAAGATGCCAGGTTATTCCTGGTAGATTGTAGTCCCCCACGAAATACACTGACGGGTTAGGATATTTATTAATGATGTATTCTAAAGATGATGTGTGCCGGAGATAAGTGTCAATTGGTGAAGACGGAGGGATGTATACGCCACCGAAAATATATTAATTAGAGCCGTGAGTTATAGATACAAATATTTCTTCGCAAAAGCTTGTTGGTACTTTAAGCACTTCTGATATTAGAGATGACCGCACTGCAATCAAAACACCTCCCAAAAATAATTTATCACTTGTGCTTGTGTTTCTATCGCATCGATATGGGACATAATTTGAATTAAAAATTCGTTGCTTTTGATACTATCACATAATCCTGTTTCCGTTAATATTAGAACATCGAAATCAAGCGTTATAGTTTCTTGAAAAAAGTTTATAGTTTTCGTCCGTAATCCGCGAACATTTTGATAAAATATGTTTAGGTAGTTTGAGTTTTCTTGCGTTGAATTTTTTTGGTTTAGTGACAATTTTTGGAATGCCGTTAATATATTTAATAGTTTTACTAGTATCACCATTTTCATTCATGAGACGTAATTCTGAATGATTTTTTTTTAGATGATTCTGCTGCATTGGTGTTTGATCCGTGTAAATTTGTATGTTGAAGTTCAATTTCTTTTTATTCTTGACAATACATAAGACGTCATTGTAATTATTTAGCATAACTTTTAATGGCCTATTTTTATTTACAACGAATTTTCCTAGACGGAAAAAGTGGATATTATCTAAATTAATATCATCGATCGATTTGAGAATATTTTTGATAGCTACTTCATCATCTCTTTGTCTTTGTTCCCTATTAGTTGCCATAGGTTCAAGCACATAATAATATTTTTTTCTCGCCTATGACGTTCTTGAAGTTCAGCGATAACTGAATTCTGATTGTTTTCATAGTTATTTGATTTAGTATGCATTTGATCCACCTCATTGCGGAGACTTTTATAGTCTTCTTTTAACGACTGCAGTTCTTTAGTTAGGGCTGTTTGATTACTGGTAACAGTAGCAGTGGCGGCTCGTGAACTTTTTGAGAGAGGAGGCTGGACATAAAACGTTTTTGTAAAAATATACTCTATTCAGCCAATTAATTTAACCTTCAATGACAAAATTGATTGTTACCCAGCAAGAACCAACGTGGAGGTATAGAGTTTCACTTGCCCACAAATTTTTTTTT
This sequence comes from Endomychus coccineus, assembly GCA_958510875.1. Classification (NCBI taxonomy): domain Eukaryota; kingdom Metazoa; phylum Arthropoda; class Insecta; order Coleoptera; family Endomychidae; genus Endomychus; species Endomychus coccineus. Next base: position 56,321,014 of record OY294070.1, on the reverse strand, counting down.
CGTTCGTTTTTTGTTTTTTATTTTTTTTTGGATTTTTAATTTTTTTTCTTTTTTTTTGGAATTTTTCATATTTTGTTTTTTGTTATTAATTTTATCAACTTTTCTATATATTAACGAAATTCTACGGTCTTTAATTTACGAAAAATGATCAATAATATTATCATAAAATGTATCATTATGTTTTAAGTGTTTTACTGAATCTTTTTCAATAGATATTAAACTAACATTGTATAAACGATTTTGGCCCATTGTATTTCGCATGTATGTTTTAATTCGTTTGAGAGTAGAATATGATCTCCCCACCGATGCCGACGTGACAGGAATGGTGACTGTCAAACAAAGTAGTTTATAAAACTGAGGTAAGACTTGTTGCAAATCATTATCTATCATATATTTTATCATATCGGCGTGACTGTCGTACTGGCCTAAAATATCTTTATCCCAGTATACAACCCATACTTCATTGTGCAGCGCTATTTTATAAAAAAAATTATATTTTAGAACTAAGTTATCTGAAAGTGTATTGAGAAACTCTTTTGAAAAAGATTCGAAAAATCTTCTATTCGTCAAATCGAAAAACTTCAATTCATGTAAATCGGAAAATCGAATCTCAATATTTGACCTTTAATAGTATCTAAAATTTCATAAAAAAGTTGTTTATAATGTAGTTTCTTGTCTACCAAATTATATGTTTTCCTCCTTTTCACGGAAGAAGCCTCATCAGTTGAATAATTTCCAAATAAAATATTAAAATGAAATTCTGTATAACGGAAACTTGAATTTTATCAATGAGATGTGTTAAACGATCTCTTGAATGAATTATATTAGTGAATTTATGTTGTAAAATTCGAAAAATAAGATCAGTTTGTTCAAATATTAATTTAAAAGTATCAAGAAATAACAAAAATTCTTCATTTTCTAAATAAGATTTTAAACCAACAGCAGCATTCAATGAAACCTGATCTGTTGAAATGTCATCACTGTTTAATATAAAATCAAATATTTCGATTAATTTGTCTTTATTTTTATGGATGGTAAACTAAACATTGCATGTGATGTAAAATTCCATCGAATTCGAGCATTACAGGGAATTCTGTTTCCTACTATGTTATTTAAAACTTACGTTTGTTTGAAGACCGTTTAAATGTCCCGCCATTACAGATGCCGTCGTAAGTCTGATTTATTCGCAAAGTCGAATCGTTGAAATGTTTCCATTGAAAAATTGAATAAATTGACCGCTGTTCTTCCCGAACTAACATCGTAGAACCCTAAAAATCTTTCCACTAGTTGTCCATTTTTACAATTAATAATTTACCGAACAGACGAATTCTAATCTAACCTTATTTCGCGTGGTGTCACTCAACCATTATACCCGCATAAAACAAAACAAATGCCTGCAAATACTGACGCGTTAGTCATAAAATCGCGAAACTTACTGTCGTATTTACAAAACAAATCTAACAATTCCCTAAAATTACCTTTATTAACTGAATTTTCAGTTTCATCATGCCCTCTAAAAGCCAAATCTTGAAATGATAAATACAATAAGAAATCAATGATTTTTTTTAAAACTTCGCGGTTTTCTTTAACTGTTTTATTATGATTTTCGATTTCGCGTGTTCGTGTAGAATCAATCGCATTAACAATATTCTGTTTACCGGTTAATTTAAACTTAATACACGATGTAATATGTTCCTGCGATTTTTCATGTCTTTCTAGGCCACGAGCTAAATTTTTCAAATCATTATAACCCAAGTGCCCCCAACATGAAGTTGTATCTGATGTGAATAGCAAGCAATACCAGCAATATAATTTATTGTGTACATCAGATCCCGTTAACCATACATATTTTTTATAATTATCAGTATTAAACGATCGATTTTGATACTTCCCTGCCATCACTAATCCTTTCAAATCCGGTAAAGGCCGTTTGTTTTTGAAGAACACTTTTCTATCATATGTTAATCCACTAAATGGATTTTCTAAGAACTCTGCAACTAAGTCACTCATAATTTTAACGTTCACCGATTCCGATTAGATAAATTATAACTTAAAAATTAACTACTTAACCTTACTACGCCTCGTGGAATAAAAACAACAACTAACCGCATTCTTCTAGCAGCGGGAGGCGGGAGCGCAAGTAATCGTATTTCATTCGACCGACGAATGGATACGAAAAGCTAGCCTCCCTACCCTGTTGACGTTTTCGCCGTTTCACGCTATTTGGCGATTGACTGGTCGGAAAAACGGCATCTGTGTTGAACAACACAACTCAGCGTTTGAGATATATAGAGAATCTAGCCTCTGACCACTGTTGCCGGATTGAAAATAACTACTGAGAACGGGGAATTAATTGTAAAATTTGAAGAATTATCAGAGAAACAGGAAATAAAATGGAGAATGATCATTAAGATAAATTGGTGAGGAGGCTGAGCCTCCTTAGCCTCCTTCGAGGAGCCGCCACTGAACAGTAGTTAATGTCTGATTAAGATTATCCATACGCAGACTGTATGATTCAATGGATTTTTGGAAGTTACTAATGACATTTGTATATATCTTCGCGATATATATCTCTGATTACCTCACGCAACTGGTTTATTGTTGCGAGGGTCAGTAATGTTTCTTGTTTATCATAATAGTTTTTGTAAACAGGTGATGGAAGATTAGTAGAATCAGTTTTTGTTCTACACATAATACAACGCCAAGAGTTCTTCATATCGACTGTATTTTTTCGCCATGAGCCTTCCCATACACCAGCACATAAATAGTGTAATTCATTCTTACAACCATTATACTTGATAAAATCTTGATCGGCAGGAAGATTTTCTTTACACTTCACACACTTATTCATTTTAACGAATTAATTATTTATTATTAGGTAAAATGCTTTGACTTTAACTAGTTTTTACTACAGCGCTACAAAACACCATGTTATCTCTTCCACTACCTACTCTTGAATGTATAGATATCTATACATATCATAGTGACAAGCCTTTCGAGAGGACCCTAGCAGAAGTCCTCAAAAGGAGTATACCTTTGAAAAATCTGGCGTTCGAGGATTCGAAGCTTACCGCAGTAAGCAATTCACCGAAAGCGACAAGGTACACGTCATAACAATTAGAAATTGTTCTAGTTTACATGTTACTGGCTTGTGACTCAATAGAGGATATGTGTATGTCAGTGTGGAGTGCATAACTGAAAGTTGTTCTTCCACTTCTTCATTTATTGATATGATCCTTTCACATTTGCAAATCTTTTATCTTATGTTTATTGTTGATGTGAGTTTTTAAATGTACGAGTTGACTGCCTACATAATCACAATGTTCACATTTATATATCTTCTCTCTTGTATGTTTAGAATTGATGTGACATCTCAAATTTGAGAGTTTGCAGCTTTGATAATCGCAATGTTCACATTTGTACTTCTTTTCCCTCGTGTGTCGAGAGTTGATGTGACATTTTAAATGCGAGAGGTGAGTAGTTCCATAATCGCAATAGTCACATTGGTATATCTTCCCTCCTTTGTGTTCAGAGTGAATGTGATTTTTCAGAAGGGGGATTCTGACACACTCATAATTACAATGTTCACATTTGTATATCATCTCCCTCGAGTGTTCAGAGTTAATGTGACTTTTCAAATGTGAAAGTTTAGTGCTTTCATAATCACAATAGTTACATCTGCAAATATTCTCTCTGGTGTGGTTAGTGTTGATGTGACTTTTTAAATGGGAGAGTTTAGTACCTTCATAATCACAATATTTACATTTGTACAAGATTTCCCTTGTATGTTTGGAATTGATATGGCATTTTAAATGAGAAAGTTTAGTACCTTCATAATCGCAATATTCACATTTGTATAGTTTCTCTCTAGTGTGTTTCGAGTTAATGTGACTTTTCAAATTAGATGGTTTAGTACCTTCATAATCGCAATATTGACACTTGTATATTTCTGCTCTAGTGTGCCTAGCATTAACATGATGTTTTATAGTAGAAAGGTTAGAACATTCATAATCACAATATTCACATTTGTACATTTTATCCCTTCTGTGTTTAGAGTTGATGTGATATTTCAGCTGTGAAGGTTTACTGCCATTATAATGGCAATAATCACATTGGTATATTTTCTTTTTAGTTTGATCACAGTCAACATGTTTCAAAATTGAAGTATTCATCAGAATCTTGGAAATATCTTTTTTGTTTCTCATTTTATATTCAGGTAGCTCACATTCACTGATATGTATAGTAATAACATGATTTTTCATGTCTATTTCTTCTACAGTCTCATACTCACAGTACTGACATTTGAATGTGTCAGTCATAGAATGTTTCATGTCAATAAATGTATTCAAGGAATTGTCATCTGAGCGAAGGAAATTTTTATTATCCCAGTTGTCCCCACTCACGTATGTATCATCTCTAATCAATTCCTGTGGTTGAACTTCAGACTCTTCATATGGAGCATAGTTTTCAATCCTAAAATGAATTTTGAGTAAGCATTCGTGGAAGTGTAGATAGAAAAGAAAGTACTGTTCCTTCTCATTGAATATAATTGTGAGTTACTGATATTGCTTGAAAAATAGAATTCGGGATATCAATGCATGTAACACAAAAACATTTTAGAACATATCTCAAATAATGATTATATCAACTCCACATTGCCAAACTACAGGTACAGTGTACTTTTAAGGAAATAGAATGCTAGTTATATTAGATTAGTTAGATAAAATATTGTACAACAAATTTTGAATATTCAGCATCCTGTTAAGACATTTATAACTTGATCAGTTGTTACTAATTATTTTTTTTTGTTATTAGTTTACCAACTTGAAACATTTAAATAAGTTTGAATTTGTAGTTTAAATAAGTTTGAATTTGTAGTTTGTAGTTGTCGAAAAAAAATTGGGCAAATAAAGAGAAAAATCAAAGCAATCATGATAATCATACTTTATTTCCATCTGATGATCATCTGTGAATTCTTCTTTTATTATGTTCTCAAGGACAATTTCTTCATATTTGATTTCGATGTTGCTTTCGAAATCGAACTCTGTACCTTGATTTCTTACTAATGTCTGGTTGGAGTCTAACACCTCCGGGAAATTGTATCCTGGTTCATAACTGTTGGTCTGCTGAGCCATTATATCATGAGATTATAATATTCCACTAATACGAATAAGCTGTTTTCCCTAAACGTCAAGCGTGTCTCAATTATGGCAACTAGTTCATATATTTATATACTTCTCACAGTAGATGATTAAAGTATGAATATGATTAATGAATTAGATTTAGTCTTTTACAAACGTAACCTCCTACCCACGACTACGTGCTCTTCTGTTCCTATCCTAGACCACTGTTGCCAACTCTCGAATATTTAAAACCGCTAAATGACACTTTTCAATCCGCCAGAAATCCACTGAACAATTGAACATCTGGACATGAGATATTTCTGGGGAGGTACCTACTTGATTATTTTCTGATTGAGTGTATAAAAAGGTAGAATAGAATTAGAATGAAGAAACCTCAATTTTTGGAGTTTAGTCTTTACTACATTCAATTGGGTAAATAAGAAACCAGTCCCAGGCAGCAGTTCTGATCTCTCATAAACTCATCAGGGGAACCAGTAGGACCCTATTCGACCATATCGGCTAGAAGAATAGGAACCCGATTTGAAAATGATAGAAGACCAAGTGTTCCAAGCGCCATCTACCAGAAGATAGACGACCACTGGAAGAATCATTCACAATACAATTTCATTCAAAGATCTAACGAGTTGCAAAGAAATGACTAGGATAGTGTTGGACAAATAGCCGCCAGGTGGCGGTACCGAAACAATGCGTTGGATGAATAACAAACACATTTTCGTGGTAGCTGTCACTAGACAGAATTAAACTCTATGTCGAACAGTGACAGCACATGTATTAGTTCCAAGCAGCTGATTAGCTCTCTCATGAGCTCATCGGTGAATCGAGTAGGACGATGATGTCACTATTCGACCATCTCCACCAGAGATATAGAAACCCCATTTGGGAATGTTAGAGCGCCAGGTATTCCAAACTCCATCTAACAAAAGATACATTTCTAGAGTTCTTTTGTGACTGATGATGCTGCTAGTTGCAATGATTGGCACACATACCGAATCAATATTAAATTGAGATTGTACTCTTATTAATACCAACCATGACTAATGCATTGTCTGTGCCGAAATCCATTTCCATCTGCATTAGCTTCCTCTAGTTCAACTAATTCTAATTCTGCTAATATTTTGAATATACCGAAACTTACATCTACTTCAAATATGCCATGTATAGTAATAACAACCAAAGAACAACACACCTGTATGAAAACAAAACAGAAATAGAAAAAATCGTTCTGAATAAATACCTAGGAATTGGAGTAAATCTAATGAACAATTATAAAAATGGATCATTTTAAATTAAATGTAGTTAGTAAAATACGTTCAAATGAGAAATTGAAAAATAAATAAATTTAAAAAAACCGTAAGGAAACAATATGTTGCAAGTGAAACTAAATTGAAAAAATCATGTGTTTCTATTGCAAATATCAACCCCAAAGTACAAGTTGGAGAGGTAAATGAATTAATTATAAATCAAAATGTTTTATGGATGAAAATGACAAAGTAAAAGTCAAAATTCTCAAAAAGTCTAAAAAAACTTTGTAGTTATGGAATGTAATGGCACAGCATATACAAAGCCAAAAAATTCAGGATAAAACGTAACAGATGTCATGTTTACGAAAATTTGATAGTCTCAAGATGTTTTAAATGTGCTGGTTTTAATCACAAAATTACAGACAGATAAAATTCAGGTAATATCTGATAAATGTACTGAAAACCGTTCCTCCCAAAACTGTACAAATCAAAATGTGAAGTGCATAAAATGTATTAATTATAACAAGAAAAATAAAACTGATTTAAATCTAAATCGTGACTATAATTGTACAGTCTACCAAAATCACATAGCCTATGTCGGTCAAACTAGAAGAAACATTTTAACACAGTATGAAAAACATTTTGCTCATATAAAGAAAAATAATGGTGAACACGAGTTCTTTTAATTGGGCTTTTTTTTTTAATGCGATTGAGTTCAATTTCAAGTGAAACTTGGTTGATTAGTCTTGGACCTATGTAGGGCACGAAATAGTTTTGTTTGGGTTAGCATTAGCCACGAGTGTTGTGGTTATGATTTATATAGAACGTTATATTGTTTTGCATCCAGATGAGGCTGTACATATATAATTTTCCTATTTCGAACACACCAGTTTCTTTGTATAATACCTCGGTGGAGTATGTACACCTGTATATACCCCCAATTTTTGAAATCTACAGCTTTTCGCGATTCCAACGATACGCATATATACATGTCGCATGTTTACTTCAACCATTTCCAAAATACAATGAAGTATTCAGAATTACATTTTCCATTCATGTAAAACATGTATGAGAAGCTTTAAGGTAGAACCGCGCACCACGAAGTGTTGTTTAGTCGAAGTCAAACTGGATTTTACACAAATATGTGCACTTCTACCAATAAGGTTGTTTGTGGAGAGTACATCTGCGCCTTCAGTATTGTCACTATTATTTTCAATTATTATCATCATGTAGAAAAATAACATGTTTCTATAGATCATTTTGAGGTGACGTCACGACAGGTCCGCCATATTGCCGGTAGGGCACACAAAACGTTCCTGTCATTGTAAACAATAGAAAAGATCGATTTTTAAAGTGTGAATTATTTAAAATGCCGGCGTTTTGTTCTGTTGTGGGGTGTTCTAAAAGGGCAGAAAGGGATCAAATTCGTTTTTTTAGAGTTCCCAAAGCCTTACAAAACCGAGGAGAAATGCTGGACGCCTTATCAAAAGAACGTCGAGATTGTTGGGTTAGGGCTTTAAGACGGGGCAATTTGACCGATACATTCCTTAAACATGCACGAATTTGTGCAGATCATTTTGTATCAGGTATGTAAATAATATTAATACATAAGAAATACAAATATTATGGTCCAAAATGTTTGAATTTATAGTTAAATATGGTGTTAAAGTAAACGTTTTTTGTTCAACTTTTTAGGAGAACCAGCTAAAGTGGAAGATAGAGATAGCCCCGATTGGGTCCCTTCTGTAAATATGGGATACACTAGCATCAAAACACAGGATGAGCAAAGTGTAAAAAGGCATGTTAGATTGGTTAAACGTCAAACGAAACGTCTTAAAGTGGACAGTATTACTGTTATTTAAAAAAGTTGTAATCCCAATCAATTCTTCATTTTCTTTAGGATGAAGCTGGGCATACTGCATTGAATATAGAACCCACAGCAGGTCCATCTACAGAAACTCCTGAACTGTGCAATGAACACGAAAGTCACAGACCTGCTAGCAGTCAAACGGATTTAACTATGGACCACTTAAACAAGCTCTTTGAAGATCTCGATTTTTCTAATCAAAAAATGTATGCTTTGGAAGAAAAATTGAATGCATCAGATTTAACAGAGGAGTCATTTAAGAACGATTCAAGAACATTGTACTTCACTGGGTTCCCAAAAGCTGAGCTGATGTTTCAAGTATTTCACAGTGTGGCTCCCTACTTATCAACTAAAAGTGTTCTATCTCCGTTTCATCAATTTATTTTGACATTAATGAAATTGAGGCTCAACTTGCCATTCAAGTATTTGTCTTACCGATTTGCTATAGCTCCATCAACTGCATCAGAATCATTTTACAAGTGTATTGATGTACTCTATGCTAGGTACCAAAAACTTATATTTTGGCCAGATAGAGAGATATTAAAAAAAAGTATGCCTGATTGCTTCAAAGAAAATTTTGGTGATCGTGTAGCAGTAATAATTGACTGCTTTGAAATATATACAGAAACACCATCTGGTATGTTAAATGCAGCTCGTTGTTGGTCTAATTACAAACATCATGAGACTGTTAAGTTTTTAATTGGGATCACTCCTCAAGGAACAATATCATATATCTCAGAAGCCTGGGGCGGCCGAACTAGTGATAAGTTTTTGACAGAAAACTGTGGATTCTTAAATTTAATTGTGCCTGGAGATGTAATATTAGCTGATAGAGGATTTTTGATAAGAGACTCTGTTGAAACTCTAAGAGGACACCTAGAAATTCCAGCCTTCACAAAAGGAAAAAATCAACTTGACCCTGCTGATATAGAAAGCACCCGTAAGATTGCAAATGTAAGAATTCATGTGGAACGAATAATAGGCCTGCTTAAGAGGAAATTCAAAATTTGTCAAGGTCCCATTCCTATAAGCATGTTATCAGCATCTAGAGATGATTTAAGTGCTTTAGATAAGATTATAGTTGTATGTGGTGCCTTTCTCAATTTATGCCCTTCTGTTATCCCCATGAATTAAAAAAGTCCCTAATTTTATTTTAAACAGGTTTAGTGCTATTCACCTTGTTTGCTAAACATGAAATATTTTTAATTATAGACTTTGTATTTTTGTAATGACAATTTATTATGTGTGATTTTTATAAAATGTATAATGGGCATTTATCCATTTAATTACTGATCATTATTGTTATGCCAAAATGCTTGGAAGTTAAAACTTTTAAATAAAAAGATGTATTGCAAAAAACGAATCAGTTTTTAATTTTTCACCTATCCAAGATGATATTATGACATTGACAAAGTCAAAGTACCCTTCTCTCCAAATATTTCCACAAAGTGGGAAATATGAGGCAAACTTCTGACAGAAAACAACTACTTCCCTGGCTATTAGCACGACGGACATTGAACAACATCTGACAAATGTTTGTGTAACTTTCTTCCAAGACGACCCAAAATGCAAGTGCTTTTGGCAGTTAAGCATTCGATTATCCTTCAATTGACTTGGCCCCATCCAATCAAACAAGAAGTTAACATAAAAGTACTCAAGAGACTTATAATAAATATTATTGTGGATCTGGAACCATACTCTATTAAAGAATATTTGGAAAAGTAGATACTCTGAGGAAGATAGCCTGCAATGGAAATAAAATAAATGTTTACTTTGTCTACTTTTCTATTTGTCTATTTGTCTATTTTTGTCTATTTTAAATACAACTTTATACATTTTATTTATAAACATACTTATAAAATTCTTATATTGATTCAATCAACTGTACCTGACACTATTTTCTTTAATTTCAGTTACTGTGATAAGATATGTTTTTAGATGTAATGTCACTGTGATTGTCATTCCTGAAAATAAATCCGTGTTCTATTCTATTCTATTCTATTGAAGGACACTTTTACTTAACTTAAAATCTAACTCGTACACCAAAAAATCCTGAAAAAAACTCCTATTTACTGGCAAGTATCACAAAACCAGGCGTTTTGTGGTTCCTCCATTATTCCAATGCAATTGAAATGGAACCAACCTATTTCACAGTCATCATTATCGCAACTTAACATATGTCGACCATCATCAGGTGTTTTGCAGATGCACCATGTCTCAACCTTTTCCACACCACATTTGGTGGTAAAAAATCTTGCAAGCAATTCAGGCTTAATGACAAATTTATGAAAATCTAATGATTTCCTCAAACATTCATTAAAAAACTCCTCATTAAAACCCACTCTGTCAATAAATAAACATTCTTTTGACCAAATAACAAAATCACAATATTTAGTCTTTGTGATGAACATTTGTAATTGCATTTGATAGAAATATAAATGGTTTTTATCTAGAGAAAATTCATCATCATTATGATACACTAAACATGTATTTTTCTTCTTTGCAAAATCTGAAATACTCAACTCTTTCAGCAAGTAGGGGCACTTCACCTCAACACATCCCAAACCACAACATTCACATTGTACAATTCCGTCCGGAGAAGCACCTAACTCTGGATGTTCATGTGAAATGAAGAACCCAGCAGGTTTTAGTGACATTCCTTCGTGATACTTCTTAACTTCACTTAAATAGTCTTCCAAAGCGGTTTTTTCATATTTTATGCCATATGAAGTTTGTTTTGACTTAAATATCACCTTCTGAGGATAACATACACCTTTTATGAGAGATAAAGGAGGCTTCTCCAATTTAGCCCTGCATGCAGTTTTAAACTTGGATGCAGTTATTCTACCAGCCCTATATTTAAACCAAATATTGTTTTGAGCTTGCTCTCGGGTTGCAGATTCTATTTCTTTGATGTGCTCTTCGCTTATAGTAAAATCAATGGGTTGTGCTACAAGTTCTTTGTATGTATACTCTCTGAAATCGTCACTAAAAAGAGTCTCCAAACCATTGGGTAAACTTTTTGGGGGCTGGTACATTTCAGATACAAATGGCTCATATACTCTGGCAATTGCTGGTGTAATATCGAATTTTTCAAAACCTCGGATAAATGTCACCAACTCCTCACCTTCTAAGGCTGGTACTCCACCTTGGGGTAACACCACTGGTTTTGGTTTTTTAGTCCAGTCCATGTCTCGGATCCTTACCATGTCAACGGTTTTGGTAGACGGTACTGGCCACCGAGCTAGGGTTTCTGTGCAAGACACCTCTTCGTTGCTTGGACGGGCTTGTAAATAGAATAAAATTGCTGCCACATGGCTGCAAACTTCGCTCAAGCCTGCCATACAGGTACAATGCCCACAGGATACAGCTCCGTCCGGTAAGATGATGACCCATACATGCAGGGGCTTTTCCCGTGTTCTTTGGGAATGTTTCACCTAAACCAACAAAAGAGGAAATTAATAAAGGTCATCTTGGGTGTCACAGAACATTTTTTGCTAATTATAATAGCTTGTGAGTTTAACTTCATTGGAATAAAAAAGCTTACCTTGCCAACTACAACAAAATTTTCATTTATTCTCTTGGCCAATACGTCAACAACAAATCCAGCCTCATAATACTTGTAAGCCTGTAGGGACTTGTAGGCCTTCAACTGTTGTCCAGTATAGAAACTATGAGTTAAAATTAAGTAATTCACCATGTCCATAATGCTCACAGTTGGTAAAAAACTTAAATTGCTGGCCAGTTCACTTGCACCAAGAGAATAGGGATCAACATTGTCTATAATTCCAAGTTTAGACTCGTAACGCGATTTCACGTCTCCTTTGAGAGATAAGTAGTATTCACTCCAAGCCATATTGTAGAAAAAGTTTATAAAAAACGCAATACACACACTAAAAACTCGAAGTAAACACCTCAAAACTGCAGATAACAATGAAAACCTTATGGCAGACGCGCCCTTGTATGCCCTACCGACAAAATGGCCGCTCTGTCAAAGTCACGTGACTCAAAATGATCTATTCAAAATTGCGATGTAGATTTTGAGGCTATGGTTGTTTAGGTTCCTTCCGTGGTTGTGGTCAAATAAGCACAGAAATAAATCCGTGTAGAAAAAAATGCAGTGATTAATTGGTTGGTAGTTAAAATCTATCACTTCGGTTCTCCTGTATCGGCATAGAAATAGGAATCTATGGGTAGCGGTATCTAATGTAAAACATAAAACGTTAAAACTTTATTCTTCTTTCATAAATATGTATTCTGTTGTTCGCTATGCCATAGATAACTCTCGGTAGTAGAGTTATCTATGCGCTACGCTAAGGAACTGGGTTCATTTTATAAAACTTAGTTCTCGTCAAATAACTAGGCCCGTACGTCATCAATGGGCGTATCAGATTATGAAAAGTTCTTGATTCACACGCGTTATATTGGTAGGTTGGTACCATAGACCTATTATCCTAAGGATAAAGATACAGAATTTTCCGTAAGCCACACGCTGCAGAATCAACTTTATCGGTTGTATTCGTACCTAGTCGGTTAGCATTTTCAAGTTTCTTATAGTGTTCGTCATTCCGAGCTTATCATGTTTATATATAAATATTTGCAGCTGTTATAACCTATAACATTCGTTAGTTTACATTGTTTACTCAGATTATCTTTTTAGAGTGAATATTAGTTTCAATACTTTCAATGTATTGTCGTGTATTAGAACGGATTACTTTTTTAACGGACGTGCAGCGGAAATTGTGGTAGGTTCCATGTGAATGAAGGAATCAGACAGCATCGGCATTTAAATACATAATAAACAAGACAGGCCTGCAACTTGACAAAAATAACGTGATTCAAATACGATAGGACGGGGATGTTTTGTCTCCTTCTAGATCATTACATTGCCATTGACGTATGTGGTTTTCTTAGAAATTATACGTTACAATGTTTCCTTATCTAAATCATGAGTATTAGAAGAAGATAGACAATTTATAATGTGCCGATATTATTTCATACAGGTGCCAAGTTATTTGACGAGAACATATGTATATCATAAATTACAAAAACTAGAAGTAGTTGTTAACTGATATTTGGTTAAATGCAAACTTGAGGATATGTACTCCAAAACTGTTTTCGTTATCATTGATAATAAATAGGTAAGTATCCAGATTTGAACATGGAAATGAAACGTGAGAATAATATGATGGATGAACATCTACATACATGGAAAGTTAAGGAGGAGTCTGTAGAAGATCAGCAAGTTTTAATAAAGTAAGCTTATTTTCAATCACAATGAGTACGAAGTTTCTTGGTGTCATTAGCCATTAAGTTCTTGACTTGAAGTGAATCATAACTTGATGTAGCAAATATCACAAGCTACCAAAAGAAATATATCTGTGAACTACCAAAAATAATATGGAAGCTTCCTTTGAATGAATTAAAATAAATTGTAGGTAGACACATTTCATGTAGAAACAATTTTAAATTGTCTTTACATACATTCTAGACTCTTCAACTTCTCTAGAAAACTTATCCAGAATAAAAAAACTCGATGTATTCATACAGTTCTTCATTACTTTCACTTTGTCATTAACTGTCTTCCTCGCTATTATAAATAAGAAACAATCGCCTATATCCATCCTTAAAGTACTGATGTCCTTTCAGCTATTAAGTAGCCATCCTCAGAGTAAACTAAATTAGAAAACAAAAAGTGCCTGTTTGAAACTATTTGTAATTAGTAGGATATACAAAGGATTACCCTCATCTAAAGATAAATCTGGATTCATTAAATTGCATTTTTGCTTATTCTTATCCTTATGTAGTTGAAATTCTTTATACATAGTTACAATATTCCCACATAGCATTTTAAACTTGACTCACAATGTTTTGTAAATCTCAGATTTGTTAAACTTCGGATACTTTATCAAAGGTGTTGCCTAACAGTTTTTATCTTGTTCTTACTGCTGTAACCCGGTTGTATTGCAAATTTAGAAAACAATTTATGTAGCTTATTAATTACTGAAAGATGATTAGTGAAACTTTTGAATTGTATTGAACTATTTCATTTATGCCCTTCTGTAGCTAATAAATTCCATAATTTGTTTTATAAATTTGCTATACAACCTGTTCATAGATGTAAGAACAAACTAAAAAGCCGTTTCGGCAACGCCTTTGATAAAGTTTCAGACTTTCACAAATCCAGAATTTATAAAATCGATTGTGCGTTTAAAATGCAATGTGGGCCAAAATAGAAGGAACGTTCTAACTCAGTATAAAGAAGATTTTGCCCATATAAATAAAAATAATGATTTAAAATCAGCATTAGCCGAACATATTTTAAATACAGGTCACATCATATTTCAAGAAAGCTTATCACTCTTGAAACACAGTAACGACAAATATCTAGATAATTTAGAAGGCATGGAAATGTATAAGCAAAAAAACAAATTAATCAATTCAGATTCATCCAGCTAAGGGCAATCCTTTATATACCATACTAATTACAAATAGTATTTAAAAAGGCACATTTTGTTTTCTAATTTAGTTTACTCTGATGATGGCTACTTGTAGCTGAAAGGTGAGTTGAAAGGTCCTCAGTATTTTTAGTGGGTGATTGTGTCTTATTTATAGTGTTTCTGACAGTGGGAACTGTGATCTTCGTCTGGGGCTTTATCGTTTTTTAACATCTTTATTTTTTTCCATATTTCTAGTTCTGTGCATGGTTTGTAATAGAATGAATTTAGACATGAATTTATTTTTTGGGATTGTATTTAACATGGAAATGATATTTCTGATAGTTTTGCAGGAAACTTTTCTTCAATTTATACCAATAAAAATTAAATATTCCGAAACTAAATTCAAATAATAATGTTTTAACAAGTAATCTCCACATATCAAACTTGGTCAAATTTATTCAGCCATAAGCAAGTTGAACTCAAACAAGGGCCTGGGTCCTAATGGAATACCACCTGTTTTTTTTTAAATTGCTATTTTATCAAGACCTTTGTATTTTTTGTATAATAAATCTTTGGAGGTAGGCATTTTTCCTGATTATTGGAAATTTACTTTTATAACCCCAATCTATAAGAGCGGTGACAAAACTGACATCAAAAATTACAGACCAATTTCTATTTTATCATGTATACCAAAGCTATTTGAGAACATAGTAACGGAACATTTTTCTCTAATCTATAAACATATAATAATTGATGAACAGCATGGATTTACAAAGGGAAAATCTGCTGAGACTAATTTATTACTATTTACACAATTTGTCTTGGAGGCTATACATGAAAAGGGTCAAGTAGATTGTATATACACCGATTTTTGTAAAGCTTTTGACAGCATAAATCATGAGCAATTGATCTCAATTGAACTTACTCAGTAGGCATCCAAAGTGCATTATTGGAGTGGTTGAAAAGCTACCTTTCCAACAGGAAACAAATAGTAAAGCTAAAAACTTTTTTCTGAAGAAATTAATGTTCCATAGGGGGTGTGTCAGGGGTCGCATTTAGAGCCATTACTGTTTCTCCTTTTTATCAACGATATAAAGTATGTTTTCAAGAGATGTCGTTTTTTTGCTTTTTGCCGATAATTTGAAACTTTTCTATGTCATTGAATCTGTTTTAGATGCTCTAACAGTTCAAAAAAGTTAACAGAACTTTTTATATGGTGCAACGAGAATGGAATGGAGCTTAATGTTGATAAATGCTTTGTAATGAGGTTTTATGGAACCAATAGGTTTGTGGATTTCGATTATCATATCAATAACAAAATATCAGCTAGTAAAACAGAAATAAGGGATCTAGGTGTTATTATGGATAGAAAGCCTACTTTTAATGCAAATTGTGTTTATATAGTTAATAAAGCACTTAAGTCCTTGGGTTTTATAAACAAAGTTTCTGGCGATTTTCATAACATTGTTTCTATAAGATATCTTTACACAGCATTGATGCGTCGAACCTTGAGTATTGCTCTTTTATATGGTCTCCTTCTTATAATGTTCATCGCATGGGGATTGAAAGGGTTCAACATAAGTTCTTAAGATTTGCCGCCTATAAAATGAATATTAGATTTCGTGACTATAATTTCAATTACGACTTGGTTGAATCTATTCTAAGTATTGAAAAATTAACATTCGTAGAAATCACATTGATCTAAAATTTGTATTCAAACTCATTAATGGGTTAGTTAACTGTCCTGATTCACTATCACAAATTAATTTCCGCATTCTCCAAAGAAAGACCCGGAGCTCGGCTAATATTAATATATTTCACATACCATATAGCAGAACAAACTACCTGATGCATTCTCCATTTTGTCGTATTTTAACTCCCGCAAATCTCAATTTTTGGAATATTTCTTTGGTTGCTTTTCAAAGGGCTTTAACTGGCTGAACATAGATAAATTATTTAATTTCGAATGTATGTATATGTCTGTGTATATTTGTAATGTAAACTCTTCATTTCATATTCTTTTTATTCTTTTTACGAAACATTATATTTTACTCAATTTGTTATACTGTAAAAGGGTTCGTCCCGTTAATAAATAAATAAACATAAGGGGTTATTGAGCTGGCTATGTCACTGGCAATATTATTAAAGAAAGTCTTGAAATTGTTAGCTATTTCTGAATCTGTCTCATACTATTCATCGTCTATTAAAATTTTATTTGTTTTCTGCATTTTCTTTTTTCTTCCTGTAAGTTGTTGCTTGCATTTTTAAAGTACTGAATTTTAGTTTTTTTAATTTCGCAGTGCACATAGTTTCTATACAGATTGTAATTTGTTTTAATCTCCAGATTATCTGGTGTATTTATTATATCTTTATATATTTCATTCTTTTCATTAATGAGTTTTAGAAGTTCGTTCGAAATCTATGCGTAACGAATCCTACTATTAGTGTTAAATATGTTTGTTTCTTTATTTAAGTCTATTGGAAACTTTAGAAAATTTTTAATTTTGTCCATGCATTTATTAACATTTTCATGATTCAATTATTGTTCCCAATCAATTTTAGAAGTGCGTTCCTTAAATTTAAGAAAGTAATTTTTTTGTAGACAGTATTTTCAACTTTTTCTGAGATATCTCTTAGATTAATTATAATAGGAAAATGGTCAGAATTGCTTCTGTATAATCTGAATTGAGTTTAATTTTGAGATAAAAGTGATCTAAACATGAAGAACTATTCATTAGGTTTCCTGGTGGAAGAATTTGTGAGTGACATAAACCCGTGAATTAACATAATATTCATATAATCATCTGTACTGTTTAATGTTGACAGTTATGTTCATATTCATATCGCCGACTATTATCTCATTGTTTAAATCACAATGGTTTGAGATGTATGCATTTAAGTTATTATGGAAACCTTTTATTTCATGTTCGGGACTGTCGGATCTGTATATACCTGTAACAGCAAATTTATCTTTCGAATAATTTAATTCGACACCCAAAAACTTTTCAATACTTATTATTTCACACTCATGGAGGATGACATGTTTTATGTAGATTACAACTCCGTCATTTCCGTTTACTTTGCTTTCATTGTAATATACAGCGTGATCTGTTAAGGGCGGCTCTCGGCCATATCTCGGCAAGTAGTGGGAATAGAAATGTGGGAAACAAAATTCATTATTAAAGTGGCCATGAGAAAATCCTGGAAATTTTTCTAAGCTCCGCATTTTGGCGCAAGGGGGCGCAATTGAAAATTAAATGTTAAAATTCTAAATTTCTCCGATTAAAGTATATCTTTGTTAACATTGGAAAGGTTAGACAATTTTACATCATTTCGGTTCGAAGCTCATTCTCGACCTTGATAACAGTGGGGGATGCTATTGAAAGTGTAATTATTCAAATCGATGTAGTTTCTAAACGACTCATTCGAATTTAGTACAATTAAGCTTGTATGAAAGAGAAGGTACGTACTTTCAATCGTCGTGTCTATTAGCACACGTTGATCCCTAATAAAATTGTTACGAGTTTCATTTTATCCCCAAAACTTGAGTCATGCGGTATAACTATGACACGATAATAAGAAACAAGATTACATTCGCAAAATAACCTGAAAATCTCACATCGATATCTTTTTTCATTTCAAAGTTATAGTAAAAATTGTATATTCGTGACACATGAACCTATTACCTATCATTTAATTTTATTAGAAGGATTATGGGCAAATTGATTTCGCTATTGCATTTTCCTTACGATATAGGCAAATATCTACTTCCCACACGTTCTGCCTGTCAGTGTGTACCATTCGATCTCCATAGAAACTCGCTTGTTATCTAATACCAATATCAACCCCTTGTTACTATCCCATTCGTTCTGGAAATATCCATTGAAAAATATCCAATCCATATCATCGTCCCAACTCACGATAATCGGTCTCGATAGTATCGGATGGCGAAGATACATACTGTCGATTGCCGTAATCGGCGACACCGTCTTGGTGGCATCTCTCCAGTGGCCCGCTCGTACGTGATCACGTACGCGAATCAGTCGATCGTTCGGCAAGCCGAATAAAAATGCGAAATATTTCTCAATTTGAAATGTTTCCCTGGTCGCCAAACTGTACGGTGTGCCATTCAGATATGTCGTCAGCGTCCAATGTCTCAACGCCGCAGCGATATAGATGATGTCCGTACCGAATTTCTCGTATTCGGTATCGAAGAAAAATGCGTTTTCTATCATATACCTACAGCTCTCCTTGGCCGTGAGTATTTGGATTGTTCGTTCGGGATCTCCGTACATCGCAGTTATCGATGCACATTGTGGACCAATTAATTCACCCGAATTCGGGTCCACTCGATACGTGGGTATAGGCTTCCGCAGGTCTTGGATATTGTCGTCCGGTTCGCTCGACGACTCTCATATCGATCTCCAAAAACTGCGAAGCATTGTCATCGGACGAATTATCATCACTTTGTTTCGTTTCATATTCCGACGAAGCTAACCTGGAACATTCTTCGTCGCCTTTGACCGTACTATTACTTACGATAGGAGAGGTACCGGCACGCTCGCATACCGGCAAAGTTCGTTCATCATTTTCGAATCGTTTTTTTTTCGAACACTCGATGTGGACATCTTTTGGAAGTACTACTCCTGTGATCTGAACCACCACACGTTATACACGGCTTGTTGATTCGTTCCTTTCTGAACACTCGATGTACACATTTTTTCGAGGTACTACGACTGTGATCTGAACCGCCACAAGTTGCACACGACGTGTCAGATTGTTTCTTTTTGTATACGCATTTTTTCGAAGAACTACGTCTGTGGTCTGACCCGCCACACATTGCACACGGCATGTTAACTTGTTTCACTCGAAACACTCGATATATACATTTTTTCGAGGAACTACGTATGTGATCTGAACTGCCACACAGTACACACGGCATGTTGACTTGATACGCAGACTTTGTAGTAATGCCGAGTGTGATGTTGAACGGTGTATAGCTATTAATCGACTGGATGTTTGGTACATGCAAGATTCCTTTTTATATAGGCAACGATATTCATAATCGCATTTCGTATATGTACAAATAATTCTATCTACAAAACAAAAGTTTCTTATCTTGTTATTTCTATTTTTCGAACCAGCTCTACATCGGTTCACGATTACGAGTTCTATAATGTGTGTGTTTCTAGGAAAGCATCCGACGACACATCTCAACGTTATCGATCACCCTACCCCGAAATGAGGCGTACCTCGACGAAGAATATATAAGAGATTCGTGGGTAATTATTTGTCAGTTATTCGACCGAATCGATCATTATAAGCGTGTTTAGTATGTCCAGCGAAAACGTATCGTCTAGTAAAAAATCGAAACGTCGGAAGATCGAATGGAGACCGATGGATTTGACAGACAGTCGTGACGGGAGGCAAGATTCTACAGGACGAAATTGGTCAGACCATTGGGAAGAAAGACGGGATTCTGTAACAGAACATACACGAGAGGATTTGACAGACAATCGTGACGAGAGGCAAGACTATACAGGAGGAACTTGGTCAGATCATTGGGAAGAAAAACGGGAGTGTGTAAGAGGAGGAAGAGGAGATCGTGAAGGGGAACTGAATTGTAGAGAGGATTGTTCCGACTTATTACATGCGATCTGGCAACAAAAAGAGAACGAAGACAATTTTCATGAATTCGAATTGGAGGAATTTGAATTCCAAGAGTGGTGTGAAAAGTGGCTAGAGGAAGAAATCAAATAAAAAAAAAATGGTTGAATGAATTGTTTCTATTTTCACCTTTTTCACTTCCGTGTCGAAGAATCTCATTACTTAATTTTGCTCGAAATGTTCATAAGGGTGAAATGGAGATTCGTTCGACTAAAAATTTCAGGTCGAGAAAGTTTGGTAAGAAAATATTTTACAATTTCACTCTTCGAACGATACGCTCGTGCAAAATATGTTGGTTTAGATATTCCATCGATGAGAAAGAAACCTGATCGATAAAGTTTGTTCTCAAATACATTTTGTACAGACTGAATTTCTTATCGTACAGTCGCGAAATTTACGCTACGCGGAAATATTCGCGCTTGGGCTGGGATTCGTATATTTCACGTCGTAAAGCAACGGATAAGTTGGTGAATCAGTTATTGCCAGCCAAAGATGATAATTTCGTGTTGGTTTGTTTTGGAGATGGAACACTGGAGAAAAATTTCATTTAAAGCAGAAATAAAAGACCCGCTGTCGAAATGCTCAAACAAGCGTTTCATCGTCGACGCGATAAATGTCACGTTATATGTGTTGATGAATATTTGACCATTCAATCTTGCTTGAAATGTTTCGGTAAAATGCCGTTACCACCAAAACACACCACCATAAATACAAACGATACGGAGCGACAACGATGTCACGATCATAGATTTCAAATTTGCCGAAAATGTAAAATCGTTTGGAATCGTGACGTTAATGTTGTGCATAACATGGTTTTGGTTGGTCTGGAGTTAATCGATTATCATTGCGAAACGCCAGATGAATTTGTTCGTCTGACGAAATTTCAAAATTATGCTCCGTACGTATCTCATGACGGTCACGTTGGCCATTGATGGGTTAAACTTCCGAACGATAGTTACGTTCAACGATGTGAACGACCATTTGACGAAAAATTCACAGCAATGTTACATTATATATTTTTCAAAAATAAAAGAACTCAGTACATTTTTCATTATACATCGTAATTTTTTGCTTTTACTCTCACATGACAGTCGCTGGTCCTGATATCCGTGGCCGGTGGCACTTCCACAACCCAAAACATCATGAAAATCGTCGAACGAGAATTTATACTTTTGTGCAAAACAATAGTCGGTAGTAATATGATTGTGGCTAAATATTAGAGCATCGGATGGATGGTGGAATAATTGATATTGAACGATATATTTGAACTTCGTGCATTTCAGTGTATACCACTCGACTTTTTTCGAACATTGCTGGTTATCCATTGTGAGAACTATCGCCGCTCTATCGTCATCCCACGTTTGATGTAAATATCCGTCGAAGAAATCCTTGCATGCATTCTCGTACCAATTCACGATGATCGGTAATGGCTCGGGGTCGGTGAGAATATTTTGGACCATCAGATTTGGTGAAACATTCTTCTCTTCAATTTTCCAGGTACCCGAACGTAAATTTTTGATCAAACTAGTGAATTGATCATTTGTCATGGCCCACGACTCTCCCAGCTCAGTTGTTGAATTATATGGTGCGCCATTCAAATGAGTGGTTTGGTCTCCGTGTGTGCCAGCAAACTCCAAATATATTTTTTCCGAACGATATTTATAATATTCGCAATCGATGAAAAAAATTCCGGCAATCAATGTATTGCATAGCCTCATTGCATCGATGTATAATTTTTCTTCTGCGTCGTTGTTGTGTTCCTCGATGGCGGTTGTCGGTTCTTCTACTTCTTCCCCCAAACGATTGTTTTGCACGTACGCTCCAAACAAACTGTTTATGATTGCTATCTCTTTTTCGATGGTATTTGCTGTTAGCTCATTCACGATCGGAGATTCGGAGTCGGGCGATAGCTGTCTATTATCATCGATGTTGCGGTCGCTGTCACGGGATTCCAAATTATTATCACTTGGTTTTTCTCCTACTTCGAACCATTCGTCGTCATCATAGTCGTCGTCGTTAACGCTACGTGCATCAGATTTGATGTCAACATCTTGTTGTGAACTTGGGGAACCTTCCTCCATCGATGAATATTTGACGTCGTTTAATATTTTTGGAAATCGGTTGATATCGTTCGAAAGTTCACCGTTATTCGATAGGTTCAATTTTCCCAATATCCATAGGATGAACTTGTTTGCACGTTTCATGATGCTGGACTGACTGAATGTTCGCACGAAACGCGTTATTTTATACATTTCGATTTGCTAATGCGCATTATATTTTTCGACGGGTATGATGTTGAAATGTGAATACAAAACTATACAGGTTTATTATGTCGTCTCGTCGCATATTGTGTTATGGAACTAGTCGTACATTAAGCAATAATGATATCATTCGAATACAACGATAATGATTTTGTCGTTCTTGCGTTTAACAATTTTTGAGAATTCCTATATAAGCGTTGCGATGTCAATAGAAGAAACAGTCTCGTCGCAACTTTCACGTCTTCAACATCGATAGTTTTCAATAGTAATAATAATAATAATATCGCCATAATAAATCGGTCAAACTTTGTGAGAAAATATTTTCAACGTTGTTGTTATATCGAATATATTATTCCCAATAATGGCCGAAAATGGTTGTTACCAAAATGTGGGAGCGAAGATGGCCGAAGCTAATCGTTATCAAAATTTCGGAGTGCCACCGATGCCGTCCGAATGTGCAAATTCCGATAGTATACTAAAGACGGGGAATCGAACGATTGCCGAGGTTGGTCTATATCGGAATGTCGGAGTGCTACCCGTATCGGTTGCTGCTCGTTTCGCTACGCCGAAAACCAATCGAATCGACACAAAGTCGGCAGACGATGCCGTTACTATTACTAGTTATATGTTCATGAATAGCAGGTCGGCATTGGGAGAGATTCCTGGTAAGGACGACGGAGATCATATATACGAAGCTATGGATAATATATCACAAATGGAAGTATGTTCGAATACATCATCACGAGAAAAAAAACATCTATTATCCAGTATTAGTAGTGATTCGGAACATCATTCGGTGCCCACTAAAAATGACGATAATTTTGCCGAATCGTCGCAGGTACAATGCCGTTGTAATCGAAACAACCCCCCTTCGTCGTCGTCGTTTTCTTTATCTTCGTTGTGGGGATCGAAACAATCATCACCGTCCGATAATTTCGAACTAACGAACAATATTCCCAATACGACAGTGCCGAGATACGAAAGGGGTCCTTTCATAGTTGGAAAACCTGTAGTGGTTAACAGATCGTTATCGTGTCGTGGTCGGTCCAGTATATTACTGATGATCGTGATAATCGGAATAATTTCGGCACTGTGTTCGTGGGTTTCTGTGTACTTCATATTGAAGTTCTCGGACTCTTCGGAGTCGTGCAAAAATGTATCTCGCCCACACGATTATAAGGGGTCCTATATCAATTTGCTCGTGTCATCGGCATTTGTACTCAATTTGACCGAGAAAATTAGCGGCTATGTGGAAGTGTTACACGATGGCCTCATAAGATTGAACGAAACGCGATTTCTATTCTATTACACCATCAGGACGAATATGGATTACTACAATGGCGCTTCGTCCGAATATCTCGAACAGTATGTTCTGTCTGAATTCGATGAACACGATATGTCAAACGAAAAAATCGAAATCGAATATTCCACGAGAATGTGTAAGTTTGTGAGCAGCCTGGAAAAAAATGTGCTTGACCATCGCGATTATGAGACTATTCAGTATTATTTTGATCAGCATGTGAAATTTTCCGATCTCGTCGACATCGTTCAGTGCTACGTTAGGGCTGTCGAAAATTTGGTTCACCGAAAATATATACGCAGACGCAGTTTGAACGAACGACTTGGTTTTGAAAAAATTGCTTTATATAATGTCCTAATTCTCACTGTGAATTTTTTTGACAATATATGCAATTTATAATACTACAATTTTTATAATATATTTATGAATACAACGTTTGTTTTTTATTTTCGTAAATAATGTAACACATTCCATCCTAATACTATATCAATTGCTCGACTATTTTTGGCAGAGGAAATCAACAGATAGGGAATGTAGTATGATTTCTACGGATACCCGAGTTACAACATGCAAATAACATACGATTATACACTTTAGCCAGTTACATACCCTAGCCGCGACTGGTGAGTTTCGCACTGTCTATTCTATAGAATAGACAGATTACACACATTAGCCGCGTCATATACAAATACGATAATAAATTCAATATATACAAAATATACTCCATAGAACTATATTTCGAAGGAATATGTTTATACTTTCGCGATATTCAAACAGGTGCTCTTCAAAATTTCCGGACATTTCTATTCGTTTACGTCGTCGGACATGTATAATCCACATTCCACGGTTTTGTAGTTTTTGTTTCGTTTTCATGCTATTCTTATTATTTTAATAATAATAGAAATAAAATTCATAATTGTGCCCGACACAATTCGCTATAATAAACTCTACTGAAATGATATAGTATTCGTTACTATGATAATAATGATTTTTTCTATAATAATATAGAACCTTTCAATATAATAATGTGAAAATTTTATATAATCCGATATATTATACTCCATCACAATTTATATATTTATACTATCCTAAATTTCACTACAAAAAAATGTTACATCGATCAAAATAAATATAAATAATAAAAAAATTTTAACGCTACAATTCTCCAATTATTTGCTTAGTTTCACAGTTGTAGCGCACATAACACACTATTAATTCTGACTAGTACATCTATTCAAGATTCTCTACAAACTGTGATATTTTTTACTAATTCATTCTAAAAAAAATAATACAATTTTCGGCAAAAATGAACTACAATCCATATGAATATGTTCACCAAACCAGAATAGCAATTCAGAGTGTCACTTTTTTATAGCTAATATAGAATCTCTTAAGTCGAATTCAAACTTCATCAAATCACTTGTAAATTCCTACGTATTTTTCGTTCTATTATTTTTCTCTATAATGTTTTAAATGTATCTTGAGAATCGCTAATATGATATTTATTCCTTATAGAATATCGTTAATTTCACGAATCTTTCAACTCGCATATGTTTAACACTGTAACAGGTATTTGACCAATTGAGGCCTTCAGCGACTCATTTTTCTCGTTGTAGAGAGATGTTGTATTCGATTATAGAAGAGACGATAATACAATTAATTATTAATTTCCGTAGTTTAGTTCATATAAATTATTTTTCAAACGTCTTCTGATGATAGTCGTAAGGCCGAGACGTACGTAAAGACGAAAATAAAATCAACATAAATATATTTAAGACCTATTTCCTGAGATTTTACATATAATTCAGTGTATAGTAGATGAATTCAATAATTTTAAGTACTTATTCCTTAGTAATATACTTTCACATATTCAAACAATTTTTCTGTAAAATGTTATAGATCATGAAGCTTAGAAATGGGAAAACAATAAGAAAATTGACGGATGTGGAAATAAAAAAATATAAGAAAACATCAAAATTAATTAATCAAATAAAGCATTGAAAACAATTAAATTATAAAAATGTCATTAAAATGTAATAAAATAAAACAACTATACAGCGAGTTTTTTTTCCATATATGAAATTTTTTTCCGGTGTTCCATCATCAAAACACGGAATCATCATCTTTAGCGGACAATAGCTGATTCACCAACTTATCCTCTAATTTACTCGAAAATAAGGTATGATTTGTCCAATCCGGGTCACGGTTGACTGAGAAAATCCAACAGTAAAATAGGGGCAAAATTCGAAATTTGGGAAAAACATCGAGGTGTAGTGTAACGGTCATCCGAGCGTATGTGTTTTTATAATAATAAATTTGAACTTAAATTAAATTAGATTTAATATTTCCAAATAAGTGAATAGGCTTGAAAGTCTATCTCACTGCTAGTAACACTTGAACTTGTAACTGTCGGCTGGATATTATTTCAGGTAGCGTTAATACCTCATCGAGGTGTTATATGAATTAAGATTTGTTTGTTGGAACCTGCTCGGGTATCAGATCTTAGTTGATCCGTGTACCCTTAAGGTTCTTTTAAACTGCCACCACTAGGCGTATATTTCAGCCCACCTAGAAGCTGTTTTTGTCTACTTTGATCCCTTGATCTCTTTCAAGGGACCGCCTCGTACAATTACTTATACTTACATCTTTATATCTATTCAAGCGTAAATTCTGAAGGTCGTATTCGCTGAGAGGTGATTAGAAATTACCAGTTGAACTCGTAAATCAAATTAAATAATACATATATATTGAATAAAAGTTAACAAAATTTAGTACATCAAAATCCAACAAAACGATCATAAGATTAAACCAAAATTTAGCAATGGGAATGATACATGAATTTAATCATATCACCTAAGTGATCTCCGATAAGCGGAATTTGTATAGAACACTCAAAATAGCCTAAATGGTCGAAAAAACATAAATTACCAAAATAAACATTGGCGGGCGGAGCATGGTCTGAAGGTTCAATAACCACATTATATATTATATCGTCGATTCAGAGGTTGAAGTCAATATAACCGTTGTTCCTTGGCAATCAAAATGCACTTACCCCGTTGGTCTTATTTCACAAATTCCCTCTTGGACCCCTTGTAGTAATAAGCCACAAAAAATTTACACACTCGATTTCTATATCGAATTAAATTTGGCATGATAGAAAATTGTCACAAAATGATTTTCAAATAAGGGAACAAACACTTTACGCGTGACGCGGAACACGCGAACAAGTCCAGCGCTCCTTTAGCCCCCAGGGATGCATAACCCTTGTTGCAATGAACACAAATTGATGGATTAATTCAATCCCTATAAATTTCTGAAATTTAGTTTGTCTAAATCTTGACAACATGATATTAATTGATTTGATTTGATGCAACAATGCAACATCCCTGTGAACATAAAGCAATCTGACTTACCGAACAAGTAGGTAGTTAAGAACTATCAGTAGGTGGTTGAGAACTGTCTTTATTCCTCAAAGTAATTAGTTTTTATGAACTCATTGAAGCGGGGGCCACCCCACGCTCAATGCTTAGAAAATATGTTCCATTTCGAATTCCGGGATCAAAACACGCCCATGAAATATAACAACAGCCAATAGGAATCAAACTAGGCGAAAGAATTGCTCTGTTCAACTCCACGTAAACTTTTCCTGACTCAGGGAAAAAAGTGCCATTGACCTCGTGCCGTGCTTACGTTTGTAAAGCATGGTTCATGGCTGACCGGCCAATGATACAGGAAAGAGGACTCAGATTACCGTCGCTAGGTCTGTCTGGTATTATTACAGTAGTTCACAATTCTGGACCTCACGCAATAAACAATTGCACAATCGAATTCACGATAACAAACTTCAAATTTCACATATAACGGGAAGGCAGATATAAAAAATTTTCTTTCCAAACAATGTCGTAAATCACGGGCAACAAGTTTCCATCAGAACTTTGAAAATTTTTCAAATTTTAGAACAAAACTCTTGGGATTATTCGAAATCGTGTTCGTAACGTCGAAGGTGTGAAGATTATTTTCCTGTCTAACTATGCCTCAAATTCTATTCAAATCGGACTAAAGGTTCAATCGCAATCAATAATTCAATTTTCCTTTCCTATAATCCCGGTTACACAAAATCAAAACAAGATATCAGTCAATTTCGAAAAAGTTCCTGCTCGTGGTGTCATTTTTTAACCCACTTTTCGGTATTTTGTCTCGAGCTACAGATTTTATTTGCGAGTTTTACTCCTGGAATAGTTTTCTGTGGCGACGGTCTCTTCTGATTGCGTTATACAGCCTGTGCCAGGGCAATTTCAGTGAAGAAATAAATTACAGGGGTCAAAATTCTCGGAATGGTTCGAAGTGTGATTTCTTTGGTTAAAATATTAACATGTCGTAAGGTCGAGACGTACGTAAAGACGAAAATGAAATCAACATAAGTGTGATTGGGACCTTTTTCCTGATAATTTGCATATAATTCAGTTCGTAGTAAATGAATTCATTAATTTTAATATGATTCGGTACGTAGTAAATGAGTTCATCAATTTTAGCCAGTTATTTCTTGGTAATATACTTTCACATATTCAAACCAATTTTCTCCAGAATGTTGTAGATGGTGATACTACAAATCAGTTGTATGGTAAGGAATACGGCTGTTTTAAAAGCAATCGTGCTGAAGAGGCAAAAAAAAAAGTAGATCAGAAATTTACAATGGAATCAATAAGACCATGCGAATAATCGCGGAAGAACTGAATTGGAACAGAGGAAAATCACACTTTCGTAACCAATCTGATCCCTCACTCATAGGAACAGAGTAAAATTAATAATTATTTGAAGAAGCTCACTTATGAGCTATAATATCAAATTTGGAAGTTGTCGGAAATTATGGGAACGAATTTTGAACGTTCTAGACACTATGAGATATTTCCACTAGCGATTCGTTGTACGGAGAGGGAATCGAATGTATATAAAGCCCGATAACATGTGGAATAAGGACATTCCATTCAAGTCAGCGTGTTATCTGATACGCGTGCATACAACTTATCTAAATGTCGTATGTTAGTGGTAAAAATTCGATTGTGTGTTACATGGATGACCAATGTTATTACCATTTTTAGTTAAGATACGTATAGGTGACTTTAATAATAATAAACCAATAATCTGTTGCTGTTTTAAGAATAAATAATTAATGTGTGTGGCAAAGTTGCTTACTACAACTCGGCTTGATTCTTTTTTGGGTGGTAGTTATGTTTGTTGATCCTCTTCACCATCCTCATTTGGTTACTCAAGTTGTTTCATCTCATCCGCAATCCGAATCTCGATAAGCCGGATAGAAAGATAGAGAATCTCCATAAGAACATTTCATGTAATATTTAATAACTGCAGGAATATGCTGTTGAGACTTCTGTGTCTAATTGAAAACTCCCATCTGCAACGACTATAGTTGTCATAATTTCAAAGGCAAATGTCCCCAACGCACTGTATCGATGAAATCAACAAGCGAATTGTTTAGGTTGATTTTCATCATATCACATCGACCTCAAAATGTGAAAAAATGAAGTGTTGACGTCATTTTCCCAAGGGTTTGTATGTTCTTTCTTGTGTGTTTAGCAAATATCATATACATAACCAATGCCACGTTCGAACAAGAAATATTAGCAATTTTCGTTTTAGGTGGAATGACACACATCCCGGTGCATTTATACAATGTAAAAATAATGAAATAAATAAATAAATTATTTATTCTAACGCTTCTGAAAATCGAACCAGTCTACATGAGCAGGAGCCAGGTATCCCATCCTCTATACCATAACGCCTTTCTATAAACTTGTCGGCTGAGGGTTTGAACTTGGGGTAAGAGCTGGCAGGTCGTTTACTTTACCACTTCGGATTGAATAAATAAATAATGTGTGTGGCAAAGTTACTCTTCACAAATTGATTGATTTGATTCTGATTTTTATATAAATGATTTACATTCTGTGGGTTATTCTACATTTGCACCACGATCGCACAAGGAACATTAGCCATTTTCGTTTGAGGTGGAATGACACACATCCCGGTGCTTTTATACAATGTAATAAAAATAATTAAATATAATATAGTTTAAGAAATGAAGTGTTGATGTCATCTTCCCAAGGGCTTTCAAAATCGCAATATTGACACTTTTGTATGTTCTTTCTTGTGTGTTTAGCAAATGTCACATACACAACTCATAATGTGTGTGACAAAATTACTCTTCACAAATTGATTGATTTGGTTCTGATATTTATATAAGTGATTTACATTCTGTGGGTTATTCTGCATTCACACCACAATCGAACAAGAAACATGTCAATGTTTTTAAGAAAATGTATAAAAACAGATTTTTCACTTCTGAAAATCGAACCGGTCTACATGAGCGGGAGCCAGGTATCCCACCCCTAGACCTTAACGCCTTTTTTATAAACTTGTTAATGTACGATATGATTTTCAAGTTTTCTTCTATAATTGTTTGTTAATGTACGATGTGATTTTTAATATTTGAGATAAAAATGTACTCTCTATAATGTTTATCTTGTAGATCCTATTTCAAAAAATTTTGCATATTGACTTTTCTACCACCTAAGTATTTGAATTATGTACACTTCTGTAATTCATTAGTTGTTTGTAAATAAAACTCTATTCTATTTTATCTATTCTATTCCATCTCTTAACCTTGCTAGTCATCATTAGTATCCTAGCATACCCATCCTTGTCTGGCACGTTGGATGAGTATTGCACAGGTAAGACCGATTTCATATATTCAGGTAGAAATACAGGTAAAATAATATACTGGGGTTGATACTTTCATAAGAAAAAAATACAGTTTCCATAAGAGTTAGAACTGTTAGGAACTTATATAAAAATTCTGGGGGAATACACATTAACAAATTGTAAAACAATTACAATTTCGTTTGATCGTGTTTCTGTTGGTATCGGCGACGTGTGCATTTTGATTGAAATTGGTGCGATTTGGACGTTTTGTGTAATACAATTAGTTTTAAGTAATCAAGTTTTAGACATAATAAGTCTTCTGATGATGGTCGTGAGACCGAAACGTACGTAAAGACGAAAATTTAAAACAGAGTGTTAATGTGACCTATTTCCCGAGAATTTTTATATAAATTCATATTGGGTCAAGAATCGTTATTATTACTGTTAGGAACACTATCTTTTCTACAATGTAAATGCATAATTTTTAATTAGGATGTATAAATCCTGTGTTGTTCAATTTGAAAGTAATAAAACAATATAAAAAAAATTTTTGAAGTCTTCACTCGTCAAAGTAATTTTAATTTAAATTGTGGAATATATTATTATAAAAGACACAGACAATGCAAAAATATGCTTTCAAAATCCCTTATATTAATACATCAATATAAATAGATTAAACATCGTCAAACAAAGTTAGTTCATTTAATTTGTGTATTATGCTTTAACCTTTCCCTGTAAACTTTTCAATTTCATTTCTAGCCTACATGATAAGTAATAAATTAACAATTTGTTTTATTAATTGAATTCCGTGCAAATCTTCGAAAGCAAATTCTCCAATTAGTACGGTGTATTTAGCTTAGCGGTTTTTTGCATTCTCTTAAGGAAGGTATTTGATGCACAAATTTTTTAAGTGCATTTTAGTGCACTTTTTAATGAACTTCCTGAATATTGCTTCTAAGTGCTTCAAAATTTGTAGTTAGAGGGTTTCAATGTCCCTGATTGTGAATCTGACATAAAAATGATTACAAAAAATATCTATCTTGCATTAATATGCATTTGAAAATGCATTTTATTATTTTTCTTCATTTCTTTAATATTGTCTGAAATCACTTTAAAGCAGCTACTCGGGGGTTTTCGAGGTCGCTGATTACGAATCCGATGTCAAAATTGATAGATTGCATAATTAAATGCAATGTAACCTCGTCGTTATACCGGACCTCGAGTTACACCGGGATTCGGGTATGTAAAGATAAAGCATTTCATAAGCAAACATAAAGATTTTTATATTTTTACAACAATTTGTACATAATACATGTTACTCATTTTTATCTGGATTAAAAACATCATTTGAATCTGACAGCTCAGCAATTTCATCATCTGAATCATTAGGTAAATCCACTTTTTCTACAACCACATAATTTTCCGCAATTAGTCACGCACCCACAAGATATAATATTTATTAGTTCTTCTGGTGCTGCTGGTTGTATCATCGGAATCGACTCAAAATATTGATTGAACCATTTCTATCCCCACTTGGAGGGTTCTAAGTCAATGATGACATTATCAACATCTACCTCGTTTATACTGTCCTCCTCAATAACGTTTGGATTTGTTTGATAATATTTGAAACCATACATCCAATT
This sequence comes from Endomychus coccineus, assembly GCA_958510875.1. Lineage (NCBI taxonomy): Eukaryota > Metazoa > Arthropoda > Insecta > Coleoptera > Endomychidae > Endomychus > Endomychus coccineus. The sequence continues at coordinate 56,288,737 of OY294070.1, read as the reverse complement.
TTGTACTTGTAGATTTGTTACATTTCAAATGTTGTGTAAAGGCGTCTAATGTTGGTACAAGAGTACAAAGACGTACTGCTTTCTTTTTTGGCACACTGGAAAACGAACTACATCTCAAGATGTGTGAGAGCTGTAATGTTGGTACCTGGTATTCTGCAGGTATGTTGGGCTTGCGGAAGCTTAATATTGCACCATATAAAACAATCAATTTTATCCAGCTACTGATTCTATGTTTGATGATATTGATGCTACTATTCCGAAAAAATTAAGGTATTTTATGGATTTAATCATAGTGGATGATAGCGACAAAAAACCAACAAGTCAAAAAGTTATCAAAGAATCTGGTCGTCAATTTCACACGCTATCATGTCAGCTGCTTCAGTTAGCCTTATCGGTATATCTGCATCGGAACTTTGGTTCGAAAAAACTTAATGAAATTTGCCATGCTTTGGGATTTTCCGCATCTTACCTTGAAGCTATACGTTTCGAGCAATCAGCTAGGTGCAAGGTGAAATTTCATTGAAAGAGAAGACCTTTGTTCAATTCGTCCATGATAACGCTGATTTTAATATCAATACGTTAGATGGTAATGGAACTTTTCACAGTTTAAGCTTCATCCAAATAATCATGCCTAAGAATGGCGTAGAGAAAAGAGTGCCCTTCTTGCGCCAATCGATAGCTTCAAAATCACAAATTGAAGACCATGGAAAAATACAGATTGAGCGATATGAAAAAATACGTATGTCTGGAATGGAGAAAATTGTTTCCTTTGGTCCGAACTCCAATCTAAATTTGAAACCGTGATTTGCATCTAAAATATATTATTATTGGATGCTTAAAAAATATGCACAACCAGCGATCACTGCCGGATGTAACGGATTTTTCGAATATCTGACCGATGAAGAAACAAATTATGAATCATCATCCATCAACTTTATGCCATTTATTCACGTTATACCGAGCGAATACGGTACTTTATTTATTGCAATAAAGTATTCTGTAAATGAAACTCGCAAAGTTGAAATGAAAACTTGCATAATCACTTTCGACTAACCACTATATTTTAAAACTCGAGACATCGTCGGTGCTGTATCAATCGACGAGAACATCGAAATTATTGTGCAACTTGGTGGATTTCGTACATTGTTATCTTTTTTGGGAAGTATTGGGTTCATAATGGATGGATCTGGTCTCAAAGAAGTTTTATGTACAGTTTACGGAGAAAAAACAACTGAACAAATTTTACGCGGCCGTCAATATGCACGAGCAGTTCGGGCATATACATTTGTGCAAGTGGCAATTGCCAAAATTCTTTTATCTGCACTCGAACGTGAGGACGACGATTTTAAGAGATCTTCACCTGTAATTTATTTACAAAAAATGCAATGGGATCAACTGCACAAATGTTGAATTATCCGATACAAAACAAGAAGATAATGATTCAGATGATGAAATTGCTGAGCTGTCAGATTCGAATGATGTTTTTAATCCAGATACAAATGAGTAACATGTATCATGTACAAATTGCTGTAAAAATATAAAAATCTTTGTTTGGTTATGAAATGCTGTATCTTTACATATCCGAATCCCGGTGTAGCTTGAGGTCCGGTATAACGACGAGGTTACATTGCATTTAATCATGCAATCTATCAATTTTCTTATAACTTTGACATCGGTTTCGTAATCAGCGACCTCGAAAACCCCCGAGTAGCTGTTTTAAACAGATTTCAGACAATATTAAAGAAATGAAGAAAAAAGTGCATAATAAAATGCATATTAATGCAAGATAGATATTTTTTGTAATCATTTTGATGTCAGGGACCTTGAAACCCTCTAACTACAAATTTTGAAGCACTTAGAAGCAATATTCAGGAAGTTCATTAAAAAGTGCACTAAAATGCACTTAAAAAATTTGTGCATCAAATCCCTCGGTCAAGCATAAGTAACAAAGTTTACAAATACATTCCTTAAGAGAATTAAAAAAACCGCTAAGCTCTATCAATCTACGTAACGTTTTTCCTAAGTTTTTCCTAAATACACCGTACTAAATAATCGGACGACTAGGTTTGAATAAATACAATTTTTCTGAAAAATTTACTAAATTGCTTCGTTATTTCCGTGTATCGTCTTTGTGTTGGATGAAGCTCCTCGTTATTTTTTTTTTTAGCAGCCAGCCCAAGTGGTATACAACATATAAAATTTTGTCATTTCTTCTTCTTACTTTGTCTCTCAATGATTTCTTTTTTTTTGCTCAGTCCATTATCTGCATTTAACCCAGTTACAGCCAACGTGACCGTCATGAGATACGAATTTCACCATTTGTAATGTAGGGAGTCATCTGGGGCAGACAGTCTTATCAGATGTCGGTCAATGCATTATCGGCCAAAGGTCTCTGAATTACAGGTTGTGAGGTTCGCTAGAGTCTGAGTGGTTCGAAGCGTCGCTAGAGAGGTCACTGGTCGAAAGGTTCGAGTCGCAGGTATTCGCGGTAAGCAGCTTGTAAACGAGGTCGTTGAGAGGGCGTTGTCGCGCGAGCTGTGTGTGAGGTACGAAACACTGATTCACAGGTGTCATTGATAGCGGTCTGGCGTGGAGCGATTTGCAGATGCAGTCTGTTTACAGGTACCTTTGAGAGGTTTCAGCCTATTTGTTTACGCTTATGAATAACAATTCTCAGCGTTTATGGAAATATATTCTGCTGGTTAACCCAAAAGATGTTTGAGTTCGTTGTACGGAGGGGGAATCGAATGTATATAAAGCCCGATAACATGTGGAATAAGGACATTCCATTCAAGTCAGCGTGTTATCTGATACGTGTGCATACAACTTATCTAAATGTCGTATGTTAGTGGTAAAAATTCGATTGTGTCATCACGAGAGCGCGAACGATCAAACAACCTCACAGTTCGTTATAGGTCGCGCTCGATCGACGAACAATCATCATACTTTAACGAGAAATCCCCGTCATTAGATTCGATGTCTTGCGATGAAAATGGTACGGACGACGAGCCAGAATCGGAAGGAAGAAAAGATAAAAGAAAGAGTTCTTCGATCACGACCGGTGACAGAACGACCATCGTGTCATATTTGATAGATAAACAATCATCTTACGTTAACGAAAAATCTCCATCGTTGCATTCAATTTCTTCCGACGATAACGAAACGGACGAAGAATCAGAATCGGAAACGGAAAATGGAGGAGAAAACAGCACTTCGGTCCCGAACAACGGAATATCGACCGACGTGATAGCCGAGCAATCGTCTTGCGTTAACGATAAATCTCCATCGTTAATTTCAATCTCTTGCTATGAAAACGAAGCGGACGACGACCCAGACCCAGAATTAGAAACAGAAAAGGGGAAAGGAAGCAACACGTCGAACGCAAACGACGAAATAACTAACAACGGGTCACATTCGATAGAAAAACAATCGTCGTGGTGAACGAAAAATCTCCTTCACTGAATTCGATTTCTGGTGATAGAAAGAGAACCGACGACGAACCAGAATCGGGCACGGAAAAATTAGAAGAAATCGATACTTTGGTCGCGAAGAACGGAACAACGATCTACGCAGTAATAATCGATATGATACATGATGATATCGAACGTTCCGTTGCTGATATAATCCCCGAAATCGCCGCAAATCTCGCTGTTGAACAGGGGAACGTAACCATACCGCCGAGTTCCACATCGAATCCCAAACCACACCCGCTACGTACCAGCCATCCATCGAGTATCGATTCACGAGGAAGATCGGAACATCGTGGTGAAATATCGAGAAAGCGAAAATCAGAAATGACTTGCGATGAACAACATATTATGAAAGTTTCACCATTGTCATTATCGCAACCACAATTACCTCAATCATCTTCGTCGAAATCGCCGAAAATTCGCTCGGAACATCGATCGACGAGATCAAATCGACGGTGTATAAACCAAATGTCATCCGAAGCGATCGAAATAAAATTACCGTTCACGATAAACTATGGCCAACCCATTACCGCATCGCTAATAACCGAAATGTTTTGTCGTGAACTATCAACCATCCGTGGTGTGTCGAAGAAAAATATAATTATCGAACTCACTAATTTGAAGATGAAATCGATTCATGCCGATATGAACGCAAATAATCGTCCCGTTGAGTTTCATTGGATATTGAAAAGGTATGTGCATTTAACGAAAAAACATTTGGAGATGATTTTCGGAAAGTATAACGTGGAAGTGGAAAAGTTGAAGATGTTTGTTCATATAAACTTGTTGATGTGGGCGATGGAGGATGCGATCCGAGCGTACCCGTTTATCGATCACGCGCGTCAATCTGAATCGATTGATAACTATACCAAAGAGGTGGTGGAAAAATTTACGCAACTACTATTACCGATTATACACGATCGGAGGAGAGAAAAGCTCGAAATAATCGGCGCATTGAAGACAACATGGAGGAAAACAAAGAGAGATTTATGTTAGACATTTTGACAGCGAAGACGAGCTTCATCCGATACACCGGTTTTTCCAGTACATACTCCGAGGTTGTAGCAACCAAAATATACTTGCAACACAAAGTGCCGATATGATTAGTATAATACCGAACGAAATTCCCGAAATCGATAATATATTGCGAACATTAACACATTTCCAAATAATGCGAACCCCGAAACGGAGATGTTATTAGTGCTGATGAAAAGAATTTTTCGTACGAATAATAAAATGTATTTTACATGTAATTCGAATAAAAATGTCAGAAAATATTGCGATTCATTTCACGTGACTCATGTACCCCCAACGTGACAGTCGTGAGATACGAATTTCATCCTTATGTGGAACATAATTTTGAAATTCCGCCAGACGAACAAATTCATCTGGCGTTTTGCAACGATAATCGATTAACTCCAGAACAATCAAAATTATGTTACGCGCGGCATCGACGTCACGATTCCAAGTGATTTTATATTTTCGACAAATTTGAAATCTATGATCGTGACGTCGTCGTCGCTTCGTATCGTTTCTATTTATGGTAGTGTGTTTTGGTGGTAACGGCATTTTATCGAAACATTTCGAGCAAGATTGAGTGGTGAGATATTCATCAACACATTTAACGTGACATTTATCGCGTCGGCGATAAAACGCCTGCTTTTTTATTTCTGCCATAACTGAAATTTTTTCCCAATGTTTCATCATCAAAATAAACTAACACTGAATCATCATTGGCGGGCAATAACTGATTTACCAACAAATGGTGACTCGACAATTTCAAAGGTTTGATTATCGTATCGCCGGCATTCGATGTGGGAAACTCCATGTTACCTAGCACAAACGCTTAACCAATGAGCTTCAATCGAGCATACGAGAATATACGTAATGATGGTCGTCAACGTATCAATCGTTTCTATTTCCGAACGTATTTTGCGTGCGCGAAATAGAATCGAACATATTCTCTGGCTAACAAAATTTCTCGGCCGGATTTTGTCACGGAACAACTTCAACGATGCATAGTTTTGTTACATGACTTGTCGATAGAAAAAATAGTTGCCACTCGGGCGAGAAAATTAGAAGTAAGGTAGCGGATATCGTGAGGCTCGATATTCCGCCAATCAAATATGTCGAGTTGTCGGATTCAAGCCAGCAGCAAGCATCAAAACGTCAACCGAATATGTAGGGTTGTCGGATTCGAGCTCGGCGAGAATCATATCTCTCGAGGTATCGTATTCGGTAGCAGAGGGATAGAAACATATTGGTAAAATATAATAATTCTTTTTATTACAAATAATACACTTCTTTTAATTACACTGACATTGTACGAAAACATCAGATATTGTGAGCTGTCTCGAATAGACCATCGACCGCGTGTTTTTCATCCTATCGCTATTTACGCCAATGTTACTCAGGCACTTCTTACTCCAACTGTCCACTGTCTTGTGTACCGATAACCGATTTCCATCGTATTTGATCGTAATATTTTCACATTTGACCGATGTTACCTCCACAAATTCGCTCCCCATAAAAATGGGCTGAACTCCATTCTTGCATCGAAGGATCGTCACCGAATTCTTCTTGCCACTTATACATTTTACGATACGATTATGAACGACGTCGATAACACAAACACGCGCCCATAAGAATTTGCTCAGCAGTCGAGTGATCCACAATTGCGTGTTATCATCGATTACTTTGATACGCTCGTGATCGACCAATTTCAATATATCCACACACGTGAGAATCTTATCGTCTTTCACTATCATTTCTATGCGTGGTTCGATCGTGAGTTTTCCACCCAATTGAACATCCGAAAATAAGGGTTCAACGATCGTTTCAAAATCCGATTGTCGAAATAATATCTTCGCACTATAAAATAGGAAAGCGTCATTTCCGTTTGTATCGAACGTTCCTTTCCGATTTAATAAATATCGCAGAATATATAATTCTCGTGATTCGCCACTATTTTCTCCGTAATCCCTGTATCCATATAATTTTCTCATCAAACAATTATCAATTTCCGACAATTTATCGATGAATTTCATGCCGACATCACCAACGAATCGAATAGTTTTCATGTCGATGTCGTCAATCGTATCGTTATTGCGAACTTCCATACTATGTCGATACGTGTATTCTCTCACATCTAGAAGCTCGAATTTAGAAAACGATATCCTGTCTACCCGTTGTTTATGAATGTTTCCGATTTCTCTGAGTTTACTTTCGTCTTCGACGATTATTATATACGGTAACATCAAACAACGGTGTAAAGTTTGAACATAAAGATGATGTTTATGACAACAAATTCTGGCCAATGGGTATAGCCTTTAAAAGGTTTCGATTTGAATATAACAAAAAAGAGAATATTCTTTTTTAGCCGAAGCCGGGAGAAAAAATCGTCCATACCTGGAAGAAAGGACTTAAGAACCAATAATCAAAAAAAAACAAATAAGCATAATATCCCAGAATGTTCAGTCGATAGGCAATAGCTTAGATATTCTACAAGATAGGATATCTGAAACTGCACCGAAATGTTATTGTCTTTGTGAAACGGAACATTGGAAAACCCTAGACCAGTTGAGCACATACAATTTAGAAGGATTTCAGTTAGCATCTGCCTATTGTAGAGCAGAAAATAAACATGGTGGAAGTGCTATATACATAAAATCAGGAGTGCAGACAAATGAACGTCAGGATTTAAGTCAACTGGCAGAATTGGGTAATTTCGAATGTTGTGCAGCAGAATTTATAGTAGCGGACCAGAAAAAAATTGTGGCAGCAATCTACAGATCATGTGCTCGAGACTCTGACATTAATATTTTTATCAACAAAATGGAAGTTCTTTTAGACAAATTAATAGTGGAAAATTGTAATTTTTTTCTAGCTGGAGACTGTAATATATGTATTAAACAAAAAAATGTTCCTGATGCCTGTAGGTTTTTATCACTTCTTGAATCATATAATGTATGTCCATGTACTGTAGAATTTACGAGAATTTGTCAAAAAAAAAAATCTTGCATTGATAACATCTACACAAATTGTGTTAAGTATAAGTCAGAAGTCCTCGAGTGTCACATATCTGACCACAGGGCAGTGGAACTAATTTTTGAGGCTGAAAACTATAAGAGCAATAATGTTGTGCAGAAAAGAATCTTCTCAAAAGAAAATATTAATAACTATTCAAAAATTAGCTACCCAGGACTGGAGGTGCGTTAATTCAATAAAGACCTCAAAAGTTAATGTTCAATGGGCAAGTTTCTTGAATATTTATATCCTTTTGTTCAATGAAACTTTTCCAATAAAAAACGTCAAACTAAAGAATGAAAAAATTGGAAACTACAATAGATCAGCTCAAATTATAAAGTGTAAGGAAGAATTAGATATTTTACTTGTGTTTAAAAATTATAATAATGTACATAAAGATCAATATAATAAAAAGAAAAAGGAATATGATACTTTGTTAAAACAAGCTAGGAAGTCATATTATGAAAATTATATTAATAACTCTGAAAATAAAACTAAAAGTTTATATGAAATTACAGATAAAATTCAAGGCAAGAATAAAACATGTAAACAATTTAAGATTTCTGGAGATCCAAAACATTTAGCTAATTTATTTAATCAGTTTCTAAAAAATGCTGCTCCTGATTTACTGCAAAATCAGCAAAAACCTAAGTTTTCACATAAAATAATGAACAATAGTAAATCAATATTTGTACGACCAGTATCAACAACAGAAATATGTAACATTGCACATAAATTAAAGAATAAACTAAGTGGTGGTATAGATGATATTCCCACAAAAATTGTCAAAGTTTCCGTAGAAGTCATAGTGGAGCCATTATTGTTTATAATAAACAGCATGCTTCAATTTGGGATTTTTCCAAATCAGCTTAAAGTTGCTTTAGTTAAACACATATTTAAAAAAGAAGATGCTAATCTTTTTATTAATTATAGACCAATTAGTTTACTCCCTAGTTTTTCTAAGATTTTTGAAAGTGTGATAGATAGAATTCTATCTTTCTTAATAACATGTAATAGTTTTAATAGGTCGCAACATGGCTACCTTAAAGGAAGATCTATTAATACTGCAATATATAATTTTATTCAAGTAATTCAGAATAATCTTGAACTCAGAAATTTAAATTTTGGATTTTTTCTAGATCTGTCAAAAGCATATGATTGTCTAAGCCATGAAAAGTTATTGCTGAAATTGCAAGCCTACGGCATTAGAGATGTAGCGTTAAAATCAATAGAATCTTATTTAGCAAATCGCAAACAAAAAGTTGTAATACATAAAGATGACAAAAATCATTTTTCTGAGTTACTCGATGTTGATATTGGTATACCACAAGGAAGTATAATGGGGCCATTCCTATTCATTATATATAATAATGACCTTCCCGATACTGTAAGAGAAACGGACAGCACTCTTGTAAACTTTGCAGATGACAGCAACTATACTGTATATTCTAATTTATTCCCTGAACTGTTAGTAAAAAGTGAAAATCTTTTACAAAATGTGAATGAATGGTTTGCAAAAATGAATTGGTCTTAAATACGGAAAAAACAAATGTATTTTTTTTTTAAACTAAGAATGCGGGACTGGAAGGTCCGGAAATGGTGAATATTGGGGGACAAAGGTACCAGATATCACATTCAACAAAATTCTTAGGTGTACACATAGATGGAACGTTGAGCTGGACAGAACAAGTAAAATTTCTTTCAGGAAAACTAAATGGCATATGTTATTCTTTCAGGATCTTGAAAAACTATTTTAATAATCAAGCGCTAAAAGTATTATATCATTCCACTTAGGAAATAAACTTCGGTTTGGATTTTATTTTTTGGAAATTGTATCTAGTTCAAAAAATTGTTCACAATTCAGAAAAGAATAATCAGAGTAATTTTCAAACTTCTTTATAAGCAGACTAGCAGAGGAGTATTTAAGAGTAACAATATTCTTACAGCTGCAGCACTACATATTTTTGAATGTTTAGTGTTTATTTAAAAATCGGGTGAATTTTAAAGAGTTTGAGGCTCAGAATGTATATCCTACTAGAACTTTAAATTATAACTTTCCCACACACAGACTTGCAAGCTTTGAGAAGTCATGCTTGTATAGCTGTGTTAGATACTTTATACTTTAATACACTACCAAAAAACATCAAACCGAAATTTCAATAGTAATACTTTTGTAAGTTTAAGTAGCACCTTTTGTAGTACCTTTTGTCCTCGTTAGCAATTTTTAAAACCAGTATTTTGTCTTATTTGGTAATGGTGGAACCTCACAATATCAGTGAATATATAAATTTTAGACAAAAATAACCGTCTGGCAATGCCTCCATTTTAACTGTTTATGTGATTTATTAAATTGGTGTGTGTTAGCTATTATATTCTGATATCACATTATGTATTTTATGTATGACGTACCGTCAACTTATGTAGTTCATATATTTTTTTATGTAATAATTCATCTATAGCTCATATTTTGAAGTGAATAAATTAGTCGTTCACGAGCCTGTGTATCGATCGAATGGATGGAGCTCAGTTGATTGTTACAACGAACTTGTATGACAATTCGACAGGTTTCGCTCATCTGAATATTTCATGGGATAACATTCATCAAAACGGCTTTTCTACCAAACGACTTCAACGATTTATAACTCTCAAAGTATCGGTTGTTCCTTTTCCAACGCAATTTTCGTTCACAAAATGGAATTGTATGATATTGTCTGGTGAGCGAAATTCGTCCACGGGATTTCTTAACGAACGACTTCAACGATTCAAAATTTTATTGACTGACTCGTGACTCGTCGATTGGAAAGGATCTTCGTCAACGTATCGGTCGTTTCTCATTTTGAACGTAACTCTCGTTCGAGAAATGAAACTGTAAAATATTTTCTGATGAACAGAATTTGTCGTCCAAGCTTTTCACCGGCCAAATCTCCAAACTGATATGTTCCTTGTCATGTGCACTAGCTTCATCGACAGTTTGGTCGCAAGTAAAATTTATTGGAACGAAATCCACTGGCGGATTTTCGAGCTGCAAAAACTTTGAACGTAACTCTCGTTCGAGAAATGAAATTGTAGAATATTTTATGACGAACAAATCTTGTCAGTCTGGAATCTTTCGTCGAACGAATCTCCGAACTGATATGTTCCTCGTCATGTGCACTAGCTTCATCGAGAAACAGTTTGGTCGCGAGTAAAATTTTGCTGCGTGACTTCGCTTGGAACGAATCATAGTCAACGTATCGGTCTTTTCTCATTTTGAACGTAACTCTCGTTCGAGAAATGAAACTGTAAAATATTTTCTGATGAACAGAATTTGTCGTCCAAACTTTTCACCGACCAAATCTCCAAACTGATATGTTCCTCGTCATGTGCACTAGCTTCATCGACAGTTTGGTCGCAAGTAAAATTTATTAGAACGAAATCCACTGGCTGATTTTCGAGCTGCAAAAACTTTGAACGTAACTCTCGTTCGAGAAATGAAATTGTAGAATATTTTATGACGAACAAATCTTGTCAGTCTGGAATCTTTCGTTGAACGAATCTCCGAACTGATATGTTCCTCGTCATGTGCACTAGCTTCATCGAGAAACAGTTTGGTCGCGAGTAAAATGTATTAGAACGAAATCCACTGGCGAATTTTCGAGCTGCAAAAACTTTGAACGTAACTCTCGTTCGAAAAATGAAATTGTAAAATATTTTCTGATGAACAAACTTTGTCGATCAGATTTCTTTCTCACCGATAGAATATCAAAACCAGCATATTTTCTCGTCATGCGCACTAGCGTCATCGAGAAATAGTTTTGTCTCGAGTAAAATTTGTCGGAACGACATCTACCAGCGGATTTTTTCGAGCTGTAAAAACTTTGAACGTAACTCTCGTTCGAGAAATGAAATTGTAAAATATTTTCTGATGAACAAACTTTGTCGATCAAGTTTCTTTCTCACCGATGGAATATCAAAACCAGCATATTTTCTAGTCATGCTTACTAACGTCATCGAGAAACAGTTTTGTCTCGAGTAAAATTTGTTGAAACGAAATTCCGCCGGTTGGATTACTTCGAGCTGCAAAAACTGTCGCAACCAGTGACGACTCATCGTCACGTGACGCAGACGTGACTTATCATGGGCCAACGAAAATTGTAGAACGCAACTTTCAGCTCTAGCAAGAAGCTAGTGCCAAGTCTAGACAGTTAACGAGCCCCCACGTACCCCATAGTACCCCCTGTTGCTTTCTACAATTTTCGTTGCCCCGTGATAAGTCACGTCTGCGTCACGTGACGATGAGTCGTCACTGGTTGCGAAAGTTTTTGCAGCTCGAAGAAATCCAACCGGGGCAAATTCGTTTCAACAAATTTTAACTGTCCTTACCGGTGTGCCTCAAGGTACTGTCATAGGGCCTCTACTATTTATCATCTACATAAATAATATCTTTCAACTTAATATTGAAGGTAAATTAATTGGATTTGCTGATGACATTGCAATTATTTTTGAGGGTGAAAATTGGAATGCTGTTAGAAAAATAGCAGAAACGGAGTTCAGTGTTGTTAAATCCTGGTTAGATCCCAATTATTAACACTGAGTAAAGAAAAAACTGTTTTTATTTCCCTTGCTTCAAATAAATCTGGACTACGGAGGTATTCAGAGCTCGTGATAACTCAAGACGAAAATAACTATTTCACAATAAATTCTGTCCCTAATGTCAAATACCTGGGTATTGTAATAGATGAACACTTGAAATGGGATACTCACATAAACGAACTAATAAAAAACATTCGCAAAACTGTATATATTTTTAAACATTTCAAATACATTCTACAAATTAAACAATTAAAAATTTTGTATTCTTCACTTGTCGAATCTCAACTAAGATATGGGATCATAGCATGGGGTGGTGCTTTTAAAAACCACAGATCTTCAAATATTACAAAAAAGAATTTTAAACTTATTCTCAACAAAGAGCCAACCTTCTCTTCCCAAGCGGTATTTAATGGAGCGAAAGTTATGGATATTAGGCAATTATATTGCATGAGTCTATGTATTAAAGCTTATACTGAAAAAGAAAATAAAAGATTTATAACAAATTTCCAATTAATAAATGTTGACAACTTACCCGTTCCGATGATGTCAAAAACAATAGGACAACGTAGTAGTATGTATCTTGCACCGCGAGCATTCAATTTTCTTCCATATGACATAAAAATTATACTTACAAACAATTCAAAAAAAAATTTAGGAGTTTCCTTATTGAAGTAAATAGATTAGATATTCATTCTCTGATTGATTTCAAAAATGCTGAAACTTATAAAATGAGATAACGCAATTAATATGTATACTATAGGCATATTCTTCCTAATTGATGAGATATTACTGAGTACAGACAATACATTCATTGATATTATTGTATCATAGCGGGTAAATTTTGTTGCCCTGCTGATGCCTATTTCTATAGTTCACATGGCAAACCTATAAAACATTTAGATCATGCTGTGATATAAGTTTATAATCATTTTAATTAGTTGTTTGTTGTTGTTCAACTAATTTTATATTTATTCTTTTTTGTGTTATATTATTGCATCACGTACAAGTATATTACTATATACTTTTGTGATTTAATATGTTTATTCACTATACTTACTGTATTGTATGAAAGTTGTATAACCTTTTAATCAATAAACACTATTATTATTATTATTATTATATAGTTAATTTGGGGTCAGCTGAGTGAATACTCGATTCTCATTGAATTAGAGCCGTTCGACGTCACCAAAAACCTAAAATCTACTGATTTCTGACGAAAATCACGGTAGAAGAGGTAAAATTTTGATCATATCCAATTCGGAGTTCCGATAGCCAAATCGATTGAGGTTAGATCGTACAGTATTAAACCTACCCCATCCACAGATTTTGTAATTTCTTGAAAATATATAGTATATCTATGGTACGTTCCACACTGTACACGTTGGATGAAACTCCCACGCAACTCCGCTAGATGGCACTGATCTTCACTAACTGTAACAAATTGATGCAACATATCAGCAGATGGCGCTCATCAAGTTATCATTGCCAATCTGTATAGAATGTTCGATAAGTGGTACTCGATTAGTTCACTGCTACGAATTTGTATTGCATTCAAATAGATGTCGCTCAATTGGTTATAACAAGGAACTTGAATGATAATTCTCACCCATTTATTATGGTTAGATTGAATTACATTTCAAGAGATAGCGTTCGATTAGTTACTGTGGCAAGTCTGTATATCGTGGGCTCTAGGTATTCTCATTGAACCCAGAATGACTGTCTTCTGCATCCGATCTATCAAGATCAGCGCCCAGTTCTTACAGGTCGAAATGATCTTCAAATTCGAACGTAGCGAAGATCGAATTCCGCCCAAAACACCGATGATCAGAACCACTGATACGACCTTGTGGCCTGGTTATAGCATGCGGAGCCCGAACAGGAGATCTCGATATTTTGTTAATTTTTTCTCCTCTTTCAAGACTATGTTATACATAGATCCCTTTTGCCATCAAAATCGGTTTTCCGGAATAGTGGGACATGTTTTCGGATACCGAAACCTACAATTTCCTACAAAAATCTCTGCAAAACGCGAAAGTTGTCCGAAACAACATAATTGCTAATCCAACAATATTTGATGATGTGGACATTTCAAGTATTCGCCTATCTCTAAGCTGCGATTATTTTCCTAGCGAAAGAATGAACTTGGACTATGCTGAAAACGATAACGTTCTCGCCCACCATAACCATACGGAATTCTTCTCTGGCTAATCAAATTCCACTGCAGAACATCCGGTATTAAGTAACAGCACTTTCACAAAACGTGCTTGTACATAATCTATTGTTCGAAGCAAGAAGAAGTCATGAAATCTGCTACTTTCGATGTACACGCATATAACTGTGGGTGGTTTTACTCCTCCTGCCCACCCGTCGTTAGACTTTAGACACAGGGCCCTCTACTACTTCAACAGCACGCCAACTGAAATGGTTCCTAAATGTCATACTACCAAAATTGAATATGTATTTTATATCAAATAAATATTATTATTATTATTGTTATTTTATTTCTCAACCTGATGAAATGGTTAGTGACGTCATCGAAATGTTTGCTTCAATAAAACTACTCCCCACAACACTTTTATTTATGTGGCAATATTCCATAGTCCAGTCCTGGAATTCATATACAATGACAGAGTCAGCGGCGACGCGCGGACCGACGAGGCGGGGAGGAGCCGTGAATTTTGTATCTATGTGGAGGCATATAGTTAGCTTTTAGTCTTATACTTACTTTCGTATTGGCTCCAGGGAAATAAAATGAATGTGAACATTATAGTATCTAATATCTACCCTCTTGCCCTGAGTGATGCTCAATAAATCAAGGATAAGCGTCACAATATGTAAAATAATGAAGTGTTTCAGTAGTAAACGGATGAGGCACTAAGAATAAAACATTGCATTGTATAAATTTTATTTTCTTTCTGTGCTGGTAAAGAGGTCTGTGGTGGAGTCAGATTTAGGTGGTGGAAATAATACTTCCGATTGTAGACTATTACCGAAAATCAACTGGGGACATTTACACAACATTTCAAAAAGTGCTAATTACACGTTCAACTATAAATTCAAGTTGCTTTTCTATGCTCTACAGGAGAATCACACGTTATTATCAACAACAAACAATATGAAATTTCCATGTCATTCGTTTGACAAGTGCTAACAAAATTCGTTTATATTCCAATGTTCTCTCAAAGTAACACCACCCTCCCACCGAAAGTTTTCTCTACGTCACTATTTCCTATTATATTCTGAAAAAACATGTGGGATATATGAAAATTGTTATTGTAATTGCGTGTTGAACGTTCCTTATCACTAAATATGGCCACAACAGTCTGCTATATTTTTAACGTTTAAATGTTTCATCTTCAACGTCTTCAGCAACATTCGCTTCGTTTGTTTTTTCAAGGAAAACGTATGTATGTTTTCAACTATTAGTTAGGCAGATTTCTACGATTGAAATAAAATCTATAATTCGTTCATCCGATATATCATTTTATTATAATTTATATGTATCGTTTTTCACATGACCCGCATCTACCAAAAACGTGAAAATTGTAATCAAAGTATTTCTCAAAGGCCTTTGATAAACTTGATCACACTATTCTTCTACGCAAGTCCAAATGCATTGGGTTTAGTACATCCTTAGAAGCGTTTTCTTGCTCATACCTCATCAATAGATCGCATTTTGTGCAGGTCAAAGATCAAATTCATTCATCGCCAAATCTGGTATGCATCAAGACTCAAACCTTGGTCCTCTACTATTCCTATTATTTATCAATGATTTGGCTGAAACCATATCCGGTTTGAAACTAATTTTTGGTGATGACTTGAAAATATTTTTAGAATTCAGTGATCATTTTTCATAGTACTACAGTCAAAGGGACAAAGGTGTTCTATACGATCATCAGTTCACTTTTAATCTACATATAAGTGATATGGATTGGAGGTACTACAAACACTATTCAATTCATTGTTTAGACCAAAACTGGAATATGCTTCGCTTCTGGAACCCTCAGCATAAATTTCAAATTAGACTAATTGAGAGCATTCAACGTTAATATTTGAAATATCTCTGGTTTAGAGCTTTCAATATCTTTTCTAAAAGAGGTTTTAACCATCAACTATTATTATCTACTTTTGATTGTCTGACACTTGAACTGAGAAGAAGAATAAAGAGCACAATATCCCTTCATAATTTGTTGAATAATAATATTGACTGCAGTTACTTATTAGGTAAATTAAATTTTGTTGTACCTCGATAATCTTCTCGCAGTCCTTTTACTTTTTACAATGCTAGGTCTAATACAAATGTATTAACTTGATGTCCGATATTTGTTATACAACAAACTTTAATGTTATTTGTTCACAATGTGACTTCTTATTCAATAGTATTCAGTGTCTAATTAGTGTCGACAGGTAAGGTTATTTGTTACCATTCAATCTAAGAATTTAGCCAGTTTATCTATTATATATTGTTTTTGTTAAATATTTCATGTTATTATTCATATTATGTTGCTCTGTATTGTTTGTCCCATAAATGAGTTAACCTGTACTAAATAAATAAGTAAGTTATACAGCAGAACGTCCATTTTCCATTAGGTTTAATGAACATAAACAGATTCCACATTTACTGATCATGTTTTCGATAATAATCATACCTCGCCTGAAATAGACAGCTTACATATTTTACAAACAGCTGATAAAGGCTAGGAACTAAACTTGCTGTAAGCTCTGGGAATCCACAAACACAAAAACTCTTCTTCTTAATGATAAAACATACCTAATTTATTTACCATTATTTGAAGCTATTGAATGTATTTTTTCCACAAATTATTGCCCAGATTAGCCTCTATACTCTGTTATTACTAGAGCTCGGTAAATATGCATGCAAATATGCACAAAAACCAAAAAATATGCATGCAAATATGCACTAAAATATGCTTTCATGCATGTAAATATGCAATTATAAAAAATAATCTTTGTATTGAAGGTATCTTATTTATTATATGCTAAAGTCGAAAAAATATTTATTAAAATTACTATTAAGAGCTTGGTACCTAGTTATTACCTATTATTGCTTATTCTCTATTACTTCTTAACATATAGCTTATATTTTTTTTATATTTGATACAAGACTATTGACCATTATCCTTACAACTTCTGCTACTCTATTTAAAGGGTGTGCTAAACAAGTAACATGTATTGAATTTGGAAAAAATATTTTCAAATTTCTTCAACTTTGATCATAATATGGCGCAGCATCACTTAACAATAACAAGAAAGTTACTAAGAGATTCATTTACAAATCTAGAAATAGTTAGATTGTTAGTTTTTTGCAACTCCTTAACGGAAACTAAATATTCAACAGTAAATTGCATGTTGGAATCAACATATTTTTTTCGTATGGTCGTAGCAGAAGGAACCTGAAATAATGGATTATTAAATTTTGCAATTGGGATATTGCAACCGACCAGCAAACTGCATAGATCCTTATTAAAATGTTGTTGGTCCGAAACTTTTGTTTGATTTGTAGTGATGAGCTGCTGAACCGAATCTTGAGCCTTTTGTTCACGAGATTATGCGTTGCAGTGCCCAAGTGACGATCAACTTGGAAATTTTTTTCACATACAATCTATTGGGAATTGGAAATATAAATTTAACCAATAAACTTGTACTACTTCGCCGGCTTAAGACTAATTTGATTGGTTTTCACCTGTACTAAAATTTTATATACAGGATGTAAAACAAAGGGCAGTTTCCTCAGTCAATTTTGATCTTGCGAACAGCGTTAACCAAACACACTGCATATTAGAATTTCATAAAATTTGTTTCCCGAAGTGTCTCCTATAAACTATTTTTTGCATTTTGATCGTAGAATTTTTCTTGGAAAGATCAGAGGCTTTTTTGCCAAAAATAATTTTTCAGCCTTAAAATAAATAAATTTTAGACACTGACAGTACCTATTCTAAAACTTATATTTTAACTTAAAGTTACATTTGGCTTATATTTTTAGAAAAATGTTTGAAAATTAATACAAAAATTACTTAGACATAATAATACTTAGGTTTGTTGCAAACTGTGCAGAATATAAAGTTGCCATCGATGATTTTATGAGTTTTTTATTTTTATTATTAATCCACATCTTCAGAAGAATTGATTTACTAGCACTTTGTTTCGGCATTATCACACACTTCTGATAATCACTTAAGTAAACAAAACATTACTGAACTAACTAAAGACAAGACAACCAATTCCTAGATTCTTCTCAAACTTCAACTTTTAAAGGAGATGTGATTTCATTAGTTCAATGTCAATAGTTTCCTCCACTTATAAAATCTAAAGACGATTGCAATTAGGGTATTTTGGTAACACAAATTCTGAAAAATTGTTAAGCTTTCGGGAAAAACCATATTTATGTTATGACGGCAATCGGCTTATCGCTCAGTAAGGTCTATTGTCGTATTATGCTAATACCGATATGGGGTATTTCCGAGGGATACCTACTTCGCTTACTTCATTACCTGATTCCACAGATGTTTGTCCATATTGAAAGTTTTTATTTTTTGCAGAAATCCGAAAATACCTGAAAATATGCACTTTTAATAAATACATATGCACTTATAGAATTTACTCAAAACGAGCTCCGAGCTCTAGTCATTACCAATAAAATCATCATGATTAGAATGTTATCACCCACCTTGTAATCCTATCGTAATAACAATCTAAGTTCATTATGACCGACCACTGTAATTATTTACTACCGATAAGTATATATAGTTGAAGTCATGTATTTCTAATTGTATTTCAATAACGGGAACGAGTAACGGAAGTTACAAATAAAAGTGATATCAACATGGTAGTGTTTAATTTTACAATATGGATGAAAGTTCATACACAGAAAGAATGATCCGATAGAATTTTCTATAATAAATATAACATTTTTGGGTAAACAAATACTGGACAAAGCTTTTGCACAGTATTTTTTCAAAGACTCTTGAAAAAGTATGTCATAAATTAACTAATAATAGGTCAAATACATTACTTCAGATCAATATGATAAAATCGCTGAAATGTTATTCGAAATAACATTGAAGATCCTGTAATAATTTAAAACAAGAGCGGTTAATTTCCACCTTAACTCATAATGGCCCAAATTTGTAAATTCTTTGAAGAGCATATGTTGTCATATAAGTGCAAGGCTAATCACTCATCGTATGTTATATTTCACAATATCTTCATTGTTACAATTATTCTAAGGCATACTTTTCAGTTTGATAAGTGATATGCTGCAATATAAAACCTGTCAACAAAATTATAGAGAAACATCCAAAATTCTGTGTAACATTTATTAGGATTATATCAATTAGACGATACAAATAAAACAAATAAATACATGATCATTTCATGTATTCTTTCGTTTACAGTCATCGAAAAAATCGAAGGTATATAATGAGATCATGAACATTTATTGAACATATCAAATTAAGATATTCAACTATGTACTACAAATATTTATTATCAAAATATTGTATAACATTTATTATATTTATATCAATTAGATCAGTATGAATAAAATAGATCAAAACATATGCATTTACATGTATTCGTTCTTTTACAATCATCGAAACAATCGAGCTAGGTTTCAATAATCTGAAACGTATTTTATAATTTAAATTTTATAAGTGTTTCCCGAATTTACTCAACACTTCGAATGTCCAGTTATTGAGTTCATCCCGAAAAACCAGCGCACTTATATGCAAATAACATAAACGGGTATTTCTTAATAACATGCGAATATTTTAAGGAGTGATTTCTGGGTCAATTTTAAGTAAAACAGTTTCTATAAACCTGCCCTAAAACCTCTATGTTTTCGATATACCACCTGTAATAGTTTCGTTTATTTAGGTTTTTTTCAAAAATCTAGAAAATGGTTAGATATACGGTTTTGGGACAGATTAAGGTGACTTAGGAACACGCTTTTTCACTTAATAAGTTGTTTTAAAATTTAATCAGTGTCGTAGTTATGGGTTAGCCTCACAGCAATTTTAATAAAAAAAGTAGTACACCACTGAGCTTTTAGAGGGAGCCTGGGCAATTCTGTATGAAAAAGCTCTCTTGACATTTTTTCGCCAGATGCGCCATTTTTGAATAAATGAAAATTTACAGTTTTTATTACATAAAAACGAATAACATAGAATATGTTTAAAATGTTCTTTCTTCCCACAAATAAAAAAGAGTAAATTGATAATTCTGAACAAGGTTGAATCAGAATTACAATATGATCTAAAATGAAAACACAATCATATTTGATAAACTTTTATTGTGTTATACTAAAAAGTGACTTATGACTGAAATATGTTACATAATGTTTCGTATCTATATCTTGCAAATACCATATCGATACAAGTACCACCTCGAGAAGTCGACAGAGATGTCGGCGCTGGTATAAGAGAAGGAGGAGCCTATTGGTGATCTCGACCAATTAGACCTGTTACGGGTCCACGTAACGGTTCTAGCATAACGCTTTCCATCAATTAGGTCCTCTGTAAAAACATATTCTATGTTAAAATAAAAGTCATTGTATTGACCGAAAAAATTAATGGAAAGAATTTTATTGAAGAATACGTACAATTTTTCAAAAATCTAATTGACGTGAGATAATGTCAACAAAATCTAACAGCATACAACATTAACATAACATTACAACTTAACTATGATTACAGAAGTTGCTGAAAATGGCACCCACATGCTGCAACTATTCTTTCTTTGAATTCCTGTACAGTGTTAATGGGAATTGTGTAGCGTCTTAAAGTGGCCCCCACAAAAGAAATCTATACTATTGAAGTCAGAAGACCCTGGTGGCCATTCTTGCGCCACACAGTGGCCAATCCAACATTTTGGGTAAACAGTTCGTGAATAATTGCGAACCGTTACACCGAAATGTGCTGGTGCACCATCGTGCATGTACCACATTTGGTTTCTTGTTGCTAACGGAATATCCTCAATCAGCAAAGGCAATTGTTCTTGAAGAAAATTGCAGTAACATTGTCAGTCAAGTTGTACCGGTAGAAAGAATGGACCAATATAGTAGTCACCGAGGATTCCTGCCCATACGTCCACTGAAAATTGGTGCTGGAAATGGGTTTCGGTTGTGGCGTGAGGATTTTCATCCGCCCACGAATGATTGTTTTGAAAATTTTTAATTGCATTCTTCGAAAAATTAGATTCATCCGTAAACAGAAATGTGATTAAAATTGCGAATTTTGAGCAGCGTTATGAAGATACCACTGACAAAAGTTCGCACGGTTTGGGAAATATCTGGGATGTAATGCCTGTACTCTTAAAATATGGTACGGATATAACAAAAAAATCACTAAAATTTGCCATTTCCACATTTAAATAATTCACCATTGTTAACCAAATTGTAATAATACAAATAATGTACAGCGAACAGATTTGAACGACACAAACTTTCTTGAAAATGTGGAATGTCAAACTCAAGTGACAGCGGCCAACTAGATTTATTGCAAAATTATATTAATCAATAATTCCATTAATTCTCCGGTCAATACAACGGTTTTTATTTTTTTACTCAAAAATGGCGCATCTGACGTACCACGTTTTTTGTAAAATTGCTGTAAAGCTAACCCATAACAAATGGCACTGATTAAAATTTAAAACAACTTATCAAGTGAAAATCTTGTTCGTAAGTGACATTAATCTGTCCCAAAACTCAGCTCAATATCTCAAATTATTTTCCAGATTTCTGAAGAAAACCTAAAAAAAAATAAAACTTTGCCACCCTGCTTATCGAAAACATAGCTTTTTGGGAAAGATTTATAGGAACGTTTTTACTTAAAATTGACCCTTAAAATATTCGCGTATCATTAAGGAACATCCTGTATATGGAGAACTTGGTGTACAATACTATTAATCCATCACCTCCTGACTAAGCTCTAACATCAGAAGTGTGATATACTTGTAAAATCTGTTTGGACGTTTTACTGAAGTTATTTGCTAAAATTGCTTTTACTTCAATGAAGAGAGGAAGTCACTTTACCAATTTTCCACTGAAATGTTTGTGACGGTGCTAGCCATTGCATCCGAGATATAGAAGGATTGACTTGAGATTTCTAGGATCGAAACGTTTGTCTCGCGTTGCAAGATGTTTAAGAGGAACTTCTAAATATTGGTTTGATTATTGGACACCATAAACCAGGGATTGGGTAACGTTAAACAAATATTATCGGACCATTTTCCTGCTAAATTCAATTTGTTGGAAAGATTATTATCAACAGCTTCAAGCTATTAGCTATTTCCTATTGAGTACCCTCGAATAATAATTTCCTTTAAATTAGCCTAATAATATTTTCATTGATTTAGTAATTGGAAAGTATTACTTATGTTTCGGTTAGACAGTATGCAGATTCAGTCTAAGTGTTATATAAATTGTTATCTGGTTATTCTAAGCTGAAATCAACTCGCTCTCGTAATGAAAATGATCAATTATTTAAAACGTTGCTATTACGAAAATAAACCAGCTCATAATAATCATCGTTCAGGCAAAAATCTTGTCTTTTCCAGTCTTTTGTGTTTCATGCGGTATGCCAGACGACTTAGCACGAGATTGTAATCTGAGTTTTTAAAATAACGAGCCTGTCGTTTAATAGACGTAGAATTTTTTTAACATCCTGGTCACTATATTAAACATTGTTGAACTCAACTGTCGAAAGGAAGTACCGTAAATGATACGTATATATACGTAAGTATTGCGAAATTTTTGTGTAGAGATCTTGTATCTTGAACACTGACTTTTATATTTTATAAGTTATTGATTCGATAATCGCAAATTGTAGTAAATTGTTGAAAAATACTGCTGATAAAACCGAATGAAACATGGATGAAACACACCTAACTATTGAAATAGAAAATGTCATAAATCGTGTTTCAAAATGTGTGGATTAGATTTTGTCATTAATTAAAGTTTACCAACATTTAACATTTTTTATAGACAAAGTTTTGGTTCTCCAGGTTGAACAGTTTCGCTCTCCTCGTGAGCTCGTCAGTGGAACGAGGCAGACGTGAATAAACTGATCAACCATGTTCGGCACTGTAATGACTACCACCTTCGAAAATGTTTGGCGAACCTAGGTGTTCGTATACCATCTGCCAGAAAGCTGATGTGCCACTGAGAATATAATTCACAATACCACGCATTGATAATACAGATCTCGCGATCCAAAGAATCGACGGGGAAACAGTTAGAAATACTACCGCCAGGTGACGGCCCCGTAACAATGCATAGTGAACTACGAACACATATCGTGTTAGAAGCCAATAGACAAAAGTTTTGGTTCTGCAGATTGAACAGTGGCAACAGGTCTTTTAGTCCAAGACAGATGTTTGGCTCTCCTCATGAATTCGTCAGAGAGATGAGGCAGACGTGAAGTTACTGATCAACCATCTCCGGCAGTGATATAACTACCACCTTCGAAAATGTTTGGTGAACCTAGGTCTTCCAATACATATTTGTGGTGCAAATTGAATTCCAACAATTTAGGCATGAGATTTTCATGTCGATATTGAATATCTATGAAACTAACATCTCAATATTATTTTAATCAAATTATTATTACAAAGAATATTAGACAACATTCATAACAAGTATGACTCATAAGTCATCTTTCTACACAGGTAATTATAACATATTATGAAAAATGCTTTTTCATAATAGTTGCAATTTAAGATCACAGTTGTTATTGAAACATCAAATTTCCTATAATTTTTTTTTACTTCTAATCAAAACTTTGTCTTGGAACTTTCGAAATCATATTCGAAAACTTGCGAATTGTGAAACATCCCATCAAGACAGACTGAGTAGGTGTAGAATGTCTCTCCTCTCAATAAATTTTTAATGTACTGTAAACATATGATAGTATGTTAGCTTATGTTAGGTTCCTGTGAACAGATATCTGTAACTGTCATCAGGCGCGTCCCCAGGTGGCGGATAGGGGAAAGTTCGCGGCCCTGTTGCCAGCAGGGTCGAGAAAAGGAGTGAAATAAAATAGCTCCCGCGGACCAACAGGTTTTTGAGGAGATATCATTTCCAACCTCACATATGAGTGGGAGATTATAATAATGACAACGAATTGCATGGACAAGAACAACTTACAAAACAAAAATGACGGACAAACATACGAAGGGAACGATTACGGAGCAAGGGAGGGCTACCCTAGCCACCGTCGAGGGAGAGGTGATGGATTACCTGGAGCAGGCCACTCTTGACTGACAGCAAACCACTGCCAACGATGTCGATTTAAGTAAGGAACTGAGGACTAGGTTTGAGGATACGGACAAAGACATTAAAATACAGGACTCAAGAAAGTCATCCAGTAATGGAGCGATTCCGAGGACCATGCATGAAGGAACATAGCAATCCAAGAAGAGTGCTATGAGGAAAAATAATCTCCTGGGGATAGCGGTTGAGGGTCAATATACTAGCTCTGAACGCCGAATTGACAATCTTTCTAAATCTAAGAGAATCGAGATTAGGTCATCTTCCTTTGAAAAAGAGTGGCTAGTTAATTTATCCAACTCTAGCAGGAAAATGGATAGAGTTCCTCGTAGGAACGGGAATAAACCAATGTCTCCGAAAAATAGGTCTCATAAAATAGAAGACTTGTCTAAAGCGGAGGAAGGAAAGAAAATGTTCGAAGGCCTGATGGATACCTACATTAAAATCATGAGGGATTTCAAAAAAAGGAATGTTCACGTATCTATTAAAAAGTCAGCAGAGGTGATTTCACAAAACTTCCGGAATATTAAAAGAGCATCATCTAGAATGAATAAACTCAGAACTGAGATTGAGGAAGAAAGAGATGGTCTGTTCTCATCTCAAATTTTGAAACTGATTGAGTGTGATACTCAAAATATAAAGATCACAAGAAAGAATCAAAGAGTTGGAAACAGAAATAAAAAAACTCGAAAAGGATCTCTTAGCGCAACAAAGGTTATCGATGGATTCAGCGAATAAAAAAGATTCCTCGTCTCGGACTTCACCATGGAGCAATGAAGTATCGACCCCTAACCAGAAGATTAAAAGGATCATGGAATCGCCAGACATTGGAA
Organism: Endomychus coccineus; assembly: GCA_958510875.1. Taxonomy (NCBI): domain Eukaryota; kingdom Metazoa; phylum Arthropoda; class Insecta; order Coleoptera; family Endomychidae; genus Endomychus; species Endomychus coccineus. Next base: position 56,263,550 of record OY294070.1, on the reverse strand, counting down.
AAAATATAGAGGACTTTCTAGAAGCAACTAGAAAGAAAGAATGGTCAAGTGAAATATTTAAAGTCACATCTGAGGGTGGTACAGATCTCCTGGACTCTCCGGACCACGATATAGTCGTGTTCGTTCCGACTATAGAGAATGACGCTAATAACTTACCTAGAAAGATAAGAAATATTTTTAAATGTTCATCGCACAAAGCCGCTGCGGATAATAGTCATGTAACGGTCAATACATCAAAGATCTTTCTAGCTCATGAACATCACGATCAGGATATTCCAAAAACGGTCATATACATTTCGGGATCACCGATGAGATAAGAGGCAAAGTAACTCCTTCTCCTCACGCAATATTCGAGACGCTATCTCGTGTGAGGGATATTTCGCTGAAAGAGGGTAGAAAAAAGATCGCAATTCCAAAAATGAACCAGTACGGAAGGATGATGGTAGAATACATAGTAGAAGTATTTTATTCAAGAAGCATTACATTGCATAGAACACGTCAAAATCTAATGTATTACATTATGATTTATATATTTTAATTGCATAAGAATAGAATATCTGAGCTTTAAGAGTGTAAGAATAAAAAACCCACACTGTAATAATTATTAAATACAAAATTGCTTTGAACATAGATTTAAAAAAAACACTTAACAAGTTAAAAGAAACATGAACTAATATATCACATATTAAATCCATTATTTAAAATATCAGGTACCCAGTAAAAACAATTTTCAATAAAATAATTTTTTTAAACTGTTTTAAATTGTTTTATGGGCAATTGTCTTACTTTAACAGGAAGTTTATTGAATATTTTTGGTCCATAGTAACTAGAACCTGTTTTGGTTCTGTGCAATCTATGATAATCTAGCCGTAAGTCATCTTTATTTCTGGTGTTATGTGAGTGAACAGATTCTTGTGTGGTAAACTTATCCACATCAAGTTTCGTATGTAATAGACAGACTAAAATATAGGCAGACGGAACTGTTAAAATGTTGAGTTTCCTGAAGCTACTAAGACAGTCATCTTTGTAATTTAAATAATCCAGTATTCGGATAGCTTTACGTTGCATTTTGAATATTTTATTTGCAAGTGGTGCATGACCCCAATTCAATAACTCATAACTTATATGAGAGTGTATCAATGAATGGTACGCTGTGATTAGGATATTTTTTGAAACAATAGAAGAAAGATTTCTTTTGCTAATTTGCTAGATACTATATTTATATGTGGTTCCCATAACAGCTTGGAATCCATGTATACTCCTAAAAACCTTACCGGATTTGGGTTATCTGTAATATCTATAGTTCTAAGGCTAAAAATAAGTTTCTTTGTTTTCCCCTCATTTAGCATTAACTGATTAGCTGTGAACCAATCAGATATTTCCGACTGCATCTCCTCCAGCTCACCAATCAAGGTGCTTAAATTATTATTTTTATTTGCTGCAGTTGCATCATCTGCGAATATTGTAAACTGACAGTTTGGAAAATTATATGTTGAATCATTTAATTAAATTATGAAAAGTATAGGGCCTAAAATTGAACCTTGTGGTATCCCTCTTTTTACTTCCTGTATGTCAGATTTATCACGTTTTAATACAACTTTCTATTTTCTGTTATATAAAAAACTTTTAATAAGATCTATACTATTATCACTAAAGTTATGATATTTAGGCTTGTTAATTAGTAGCTCAAAGGAGACACAATCGAATGCCTTACTAAGGTCACAGAATAGAACACTGGTAAAGTTTCCATTTTCGTACCAGAATATGTGTTCTACATCCACCATATTCAGATTTCTCGCTATGGAAGTTCACATAAGCCATCAAATGAATCTGAAACATACGCGTCAGCGGTGGATAATGCTCATTCGCCAATTCTCAATCCGAAGCTAACACCCTCTAAGCATGTAGAAACTGTGATTGTAAAATCTATGTGGATCAGGTGAACCAAAGAAGGTGATATGTTGATTAGTATAAAAAACGGTATTAAAAAAGCCGAAACCTTTAAGAACGAAATCAATAATATTGACGGTCAGCAATCTTATATATCCAAGAGGAATAGTAAGATAATATACCTAAAAAAATAGAAGCTTTCACCACTAAGGAAGACATAGTGGGAACCTTCAATGCCGTGTTGAAAAACAAAATCACTCTGCAGGAAATAACATCACTGAGACCGTCGAACTGGGTATCGCAAAACGCTACAATAGTCACAAATAGTGAAACCGCGGACGAGTTGATTAGTCAAAAGCAATCAGAATTGGCTGGGGAGAGTGTAAAATCGAAAGAAAAATTGATAAAGGTTGTTTTAGATGTCTAGAAGTAGGTCACAAAGCTGCCAATTGTAAAGGTCCCGATAGATCCAAATTATGCAGATCATGCTCCTCGGCCGACCATACGTTTGCCCACTGCAACAACCCTTCCTTTTGCGCAATATGCGATAAAGGTGGGCATAGGATGAACGACTTCAAGTGTAAAAAGGTATATACATCAGCTGCAATACATGATTCTCAGTCTCTCTCTCTCTCTCTCATAATGAAGATCTTACAAATCAATGTCAATAGATGCAAAGCGGCCCAAGATCTTCTTTGGATTCATACACACGAACTAAAGGCAGATATAATTATAGTATCGGAGCCTAACACATTCTTGACAACAGGTATCGACTGGCATCACGATGACTTGTCAGATGTCGGGATTAGAAGAATCAACAGCACTATTAAAATCTGGAAGATAATTTCCGGTCCCGGGTTTATAATCTTAAAAATGAATAGTCTACATCTGATTGGTGCATATTTCTCACCGAATGCGAAGAGCGATACTTTATGTCAAAATTTGGATCTGTTATCCACAAATTTGAAGCTAATGAAAGATGAAATAATAATAGCAGGTGATTTTAACGCAAAATCTCCTGAATGGGGTTCAAACTCACTAGACGTTAGAGGGAGAATAGTTCAAGATTGGATGGCTCAGAATCACCTAGTTATTAACAACATCGGTTCTTACATTCCAAAGAAAAGGCGCGGCCTCGATCATTGACCTCACTATGTCATCCCCAAGAATTGCTAGTTTTATTAAGAACTGGAAAGTAGAGGATTTCGAAACCCTAAGCGATCATAACCTCATCAGCTTTGAATTTGAGGAAACAATAAGTAAGGATAGAACAAATAAAGTTAGATGGAATACGAAAAAGATTGACAAAGATAGATTTATTAAAGAGCTAGATAAAAATTCAACGGCTAATCTTTCAATAGACGGATTGATATTGAATATTCAAGAGGCTTGTAACAAAAGTATGCCGAAGAATTCCAAAATCACAAAACAGTGTATTGGTGGAATGAAGATATTAAAGCACTCAGGCGAAGGTGTATTTCAAAAAGGAGGATTTTAACTAGGGCCAACAGAAAGACTCAAATTAAATTAATTCTGCAGGAGGAGAAGAATAATACAAAGCAGAGAGGAAACATTTAAAGGAGGAAACAAATAAGGCTAAAAGAACAAAGTGGCGCGAATTATGTGAAAAGATAAACAAAGATCCCTGGGGTGACGGCTTTACAACCGCTGTAAAAAGTCTTCGGGTTCTCGTACAAAATCAAGATTTGGAACCTGAAGAGATAGTCATGCTATATGATAAATTATTCCCCATTCATGAAGAATTTTCTCGGGTCATTTTAATTCCAACTGAAATTGACCGATTCACGAAGTCAGATCTAATGATTGCTTCCAATAAGCTGAGAAAGAAGAGTGCACCGGGTCCGGTTCGGATTCCAGCCGAACTTGTATCGTTGATTACGAACAAATATCCCGATTTAATGTTGAGCTTTATGAACCGGTTATTGACAGAAAGCTCCTTCCCAGCCAGATGGAAGCAAGCCAACCTATACTTACTTGAAAAACCCAAAAAAGAATTAGCCGATCCTCCTTCCTACAGGCCGATATTTATTACCGATTCATTCAGTAAATTGTTAGAACATCTAATGCTAGGTAGAATATAAGCGAAGATAGATGAACTCAACCTTCTTTCGGATTTACAGTACGGATTCAGGAAGGGTAGATCTTCAATCGATGCTATAAAAAAGATTATGCAGACAATGGAACAGATATCTCAAGAAGTATATAGAAACAGAAAAATATGATGTCTTATTAGTCTCGACGTAAGAAGCGCATTTAATTCAATCTCATGAAAGTCGCTCATAAAGAAAATTAATTCTATCGGTTTAGAAGGAGGTATTACCAATAATGAGTTACCTATCGGATCGATCAATTATTCTGAATCTCATTGGTACAGCTGAGGAGAGAGCCGTTAATAGTGGGATTCCACAGGAATCTATCCTTGGGCTCACCCTTTGGAATATTATGTTTAACGAAATACTAGAACTAGACTTCCCGGAAGGTGTAACAATAATAGCGTACGCGGATGACTTGCTGATAGTGGCAATTGGTAGAGATATTATCCAAATTAAATATAAGACAGAGGGTGCTAAAATTATTATAAAATCATGGCTCGAGAACAACCCACTCGGTTTGGCGGATGAGAAAACATTAATAATATCATCTAAAAAAAAAACACTCAACTAATAATAGAAGTAGAAAATTCATCAATAGTTACTTAGAAAGCCATCAAATACCGACAAAAAAGAGGCAAGACAGAATCTGATAAGCCAAATGGCAGAAAAGATGGGATCATTCAAATACTGGTGGACTGACATACAACATAATTCCTAACATACATAGATGGGTAATCCGTAAATTCGGAGAATTAAATTATGAGATGACACAGATTTTATCAGGTCACGGCTGCTTTGGTCAATATAGACATAGATTTAAACTGAAAAGAGACGACCGATGTCAGAATTGCAATGAAATAGATACATCGGAACATACGTTCATACAATGCCCAAGATGATAGCCGAAAGAAACAATTGTAGATCATCAATAGGCATCTTTCCAACTCTTGACTTATTGGTCCATACAATGCTTATTTCTGAATCGAACTGGGAAGTGATATCTAACACAATAAGAGACATAATAAGTCAGAAAGACAAAGAGGAAGAAAAAGTACAAGAAGAATAGATCATAGAATCTTTGTGGCATCCTGAAATCTTGAAGCTATGTCCCAAGATTAGGGAGAAGATAGGAGAGGTTTTAGCAGGTATGCTCGTTTAGGTTGAGTCCTGCACTACTCGGAACGTCAGACTCAAAGTTCCAGGCGTGCATAAAGCATTCTCTCTCCACTTAAAAAAAAAAAGAAAAGTCAGGTTAGGTTAGGTTTGTAATGTATTGTAAACACATGATAGTATGTTAGGGCCCGTGGTATGAACATGAGAGTATATGTTAGGTAGTTAGGTTGCATAAGTGGAGAAACGGTTGGCATAATAATTAGTTTAAAGTTTAAAGATTCAAAATGACAGTTTTCCTAACTGGGATATAATGCTATTGCTGGCTAAATAAATTTAAGTAAACCTGTGGTATTATTGGATATATTACAATAGTATTTTGGCAACGAGGCAAATGGAGAAGAGATGGTCATTGTGGTGACCAGTTATTTCTAAGAAAAAACCTAGACGACCATTATTGTGAGTTTGTGAAGAGCATATTATTCGCCGAGTTGAAAACATGATGGAGAACAACATCGAAGAAGGTGATGATTTTGAGGTTTTCGAGAAGTGGCTGGAGCAATAATTACAGCCCAAGCTTATAGAGGAAGGTATAAGAGTCGCTGTTCTCTTGACCAAACTGGCGAATATGTCTACAGAGTGTTGAGGAATATTTGTAATCCAGAGAAGTTAGAAATTTACAAGTTATGAACAACTTTGGAGCTGCTGGGAAATCATTTTGAACCGAGGTTGTCAATTTATAGGAAAAGAATTTGATTCTTTACGACGGGGATCGGAAAGCATTAATGAATGGTACATTCGAGTGAAGAATGCTGCTACTCAATGCTGTTTTGATGATAAATTACTGTATACGGTGTATAAGGTTCAAGAAAAATTCGTCGTAGAAATGTGCAGTGAATCAATTTTGGATAGAATTTGTGAGGAAAGTTCCACAAGAAATTTGGACGACTTATTATAAATTCCATTAATAGGAATTGGAGGATCAAAATAGAAAATTTGGAGAGGATTCGGTTATTAATAAATAAGGTCAATGTATTTAAGCATGCTAATGATAAACATTCGAGTTTTAGTGGTGAAGGTGAAAAGATAAAGATATGTTATTAAATTGTGATTTTTGTAACAAACCGAATCATAATTTTGGCCTCCGATACAATATCTATCAACGCTGGTGTTCCACAGAGATCAGTCTTGGCACCAACTTTGTTTCTGCTCCATCAACGATCTGCTGGAAGTGACCACCTGTTCCGTCCACAGCTTTGCAAATGATTGTACACTTTATACCCGAGCCCCAAACTTCCTTGAATCCAAAATCCTTGAAGCGATAGAAATTCTAAAACATTCAAATAATCTAAACCGTGACTCAGGATATTACCTTCCCAACATTTGGAAACCCATCTTCGGAAATTCCACTTCCTACATCATCACACAACGGCAGGGTCAGGTGCCAGAACGGAGTTAACCACCGGAATAAAAGCAGTGAACTGTGTACCGTGAAGGTTTTTTCCCACAATAAATCCCGCCATGGAAACCAGAAGAATCAGTTTCAATTCAAGCCTCAAACCTGCCCTGAAGATTCCACCTGTACTGGTTGACGAAACTTCGGCATCAAGTCGTGCTCTTGTGGTGCGGCATCCATCCGGAAGCCAACAAGTTTCAAGATTAGCTATCCACGGAAGTCTGCTATTCAAGTTATCCAAATTAGTGTACCAATTCGAAAGATACCATTAGTAAGTTGAGTCATATTTTTACAACGGTTGGTCTCCCTGATGAAATTAGTCTCAGATAACGAACCGCCGTTTAATAGCGAATTATATGAAGCGTTTTGTACGTCCAATGGAATTAAATGTACCCATACACCACCCATATACCCATGTTCAAATGGGATTGTAGAGAAACAAGTAGATACTGTGAAAAAAGGTTCAATTGTCAAGTCAGGAAATTGAAGATGATCTAAAGGGTGAACCGGAAGGGCACCCCGGAAAATTAGTAGAAACTTTTCTGTCAAACAAATCAAATGCCAATTACCTCACCTACAGCCAGCATTAATGGAAATTAAATAAATGAGGCACTATCACCAGATACCGGTATCGGTAAGGAGCAAATGGGGCAAACACCTATTGAAATACCTAGTACTCCTATTGTGAGTTCATCATCTACCCTTATTTCAACAGAATTGTAAAACGTCCAACCAAACTGAATTTGTAGAGAAAAAAAATTGTTTTAAAATAGTGAGGGATGGTATTATATGGTTATTACTGTTGAGTAATCTATGGGCAAATATCGAGATTTGCCGCGAATGGAGAGATAACCTTAAGGAAATTAGTTAAGCTTCAATTTTGGTACACATGTTGTATGTAATGTAATGTATACACGATAAAGTGTTCAGGAATGTTATGTCTTCCTGCCACCTCACAAACATAACAATATCTACGAGTGCGTGTCCTGAATATGCAGTGAATACCTCGTGCGGGCATATGAACTTGGTAAGAATGTATGAGCAGCCAATGGGAACTAATTATAATTTCAAAAGTAAACAAAAGTTCAGTTTTAAGCAGTGTATTGACGTCAAGGGAATTTCTAGCCGTGTATTTAGTAAATTGTACAGAAGGTTGTAACGCTTCCAACGTTACTTGTATAAAGAACACTGTAATGAATAGATTAACGATTTCTCTTCGGTTTGGAGACTAACTCATCATATGATTTATCAGAGGCTTCTACCCGTTCAAATCGATTATTGAAATTAGTATTCCTCACGGTCGTTAGCCCGAGAATCGCGTATGGGAGGGAGCTAGAACGGAAACGGTAAAACGACATTGTCGTGCCAGTGTTATTAGAGGTAGGTTGAGTTTTAATAATTCTTTGTTTTACAGTCATTTTCTTAAAATTGCCATTGAAATATTATTGATATCAGGGACTATTTAATTTGCTTTGTTTTCGTAATTAGAATTCAGGATGTACAGTCCCTGAATGTCGTATATTTCAGGGTAATTAATACTCAACATACCTCTCAGCACTCACCACGGAATCACTTTGTTATTTAGCATAATTCATAGATATCTCATTCATCTTTGGTATTTTGTTGTAATTTTTATACAAGGATAATTTAACGAGTCGTAGGCAGGCTGGTGTGATAATATTTTTTTCCTCTTTGTGTTTTACCCAACAATTAGCACGTGTTCGTATTGACTGATTTTGAGAATCACCATTTTGTTGACCTGGTACATGAGTACACAGGGTATTGTCTTATTAAACTGAAAGGTGAAGTGAATATTGTTCTGGGTAGCATAAAGTAGGTAACTCAATTACTGCTTATTGAGTTCGTACTTGGCACCGCTGCTGCACTTGCTCAAGTTGTATGAATTACAAATCACGTAGATCAGTTTTTATGCTAAGTGACAAATTCCGACTTATTAGTTATTATTCTTTTCAGTTACTTTCTCAGTTTTTACCAATTTAAATATCAATCGTAATAACTTAATTCTTTTCAGATTGTTAGTAGTATATCAAGCGGGATTCTGGGACAGTTCGATGGCATGTCCATCCGCCTATGTCCACCAACTCAATTTTCTTGTGGGGTTGTTGTCAATGACCAGAGGCTTCTTTGAAGAAGTTGTAGTCAATAACCGGAGGAAGAAGTGTCACACGTCATAAGGTGTGTCTACCCTAATGTGTTTCACCTTGATTATAGATAAAGGTGTGCTTAGCCTCGACCATAATAATTTCAAGTCGATGCGATTTTTATTTCCACAATTAGTTTGAAAATAGTAATTTTTATTGTGATTTTTATTTAGGTACACAATTAGTTTGAAAATAGTGATTTTTATTTTGTCGAGACTTGTTATTTTCTTATCTGTGTTGATGTTAGTAGAGGTCACAAAAGGTGAAAAGAATATGATACTAATATGAATTTTAATTTTCTTGTCAAGACTTGCAGGTTTCTTATCTGTGCTGACGTCAATGAGGGTTCACAAAGGTGAAACAAATATGATATTTTTATGATTATCTCTGTTGAGGTCACAGAGATCAAACAAATATGATATGAGATGTTATAATTAGGATATTTCATGGAAGTTTATAATTAAAACATTCAAATAATAATAATAATTTATTTCACATTAAACTACATTGTCAGAGTTTATCCAACTGTTGAGTATTATCGAATCCTAGCCATTTGACGTATACCTTTTCATTTATTATTTTTAAAATTTTTTCCACTAAATATACATCTGGATATTTAACCTTGTGTAGTTGTTGTTCATATAATCCTCCAAGAATATCTTCATTTCTTGAGTCTTTTAATAAATATGTAACTGGATTTGTGAGTTGAATTTTTCTTATTGAAAATATTTCCGTTGACCTGTGAGGGGTGTATCTTTTATCAAATATCCCTCGAAATTTTGAAATACGCACATGATCTCCTAATGTAAATTTCAAATTTGTTGGAGCTAATTTAATATGACTATAAACTGTGTTTAAAAGTTGTTTTTCATGTTCCTTCTTAGTAACATTAATTGGTTTCATCTTTATGGTACGGTGTTTGGTATTATTATATTTTGTGACAACTTTTTGTAGTAAATCCAACCATTTGTAGTTACCTTGTAAACTACATTCTTACCACATAATATTCTTCAATGTTCTATTAACTCTTTCAACTATACATGCTTTTTTCTCGCTAAATACATTATAATGATTTACTTTATATTTTCTCATCAATTGTTTGAATTCCTTGTTGACAAATTCTTTACCCATATTTGTTTGTAGATTATTTGGTGGCTTTATTTTCAAAACTTGCTCCATGTTATTTGATACCTCAGCACCAGACTTGTTTTTAATGGGAAATGCCCAAACATATTTGGAAAAACAATTAATTACAACTAATATATATTTGTAATTCTTATTTTCTTCAGAGTATGGAATCATTTCAACAAGATCTGCCTGATATAAGTCATTTAACGATTTCAAATTAACTCTACGTCTTTTCATATTAATTCTAGCAGGCTTAAGATAATAAAAACATTCAAATAATAATAATAATAATTTATTTCACATTAAACTACATTGTCAGAGTTTATCCAACTGTTATGAGTATTATCGACTCCTAGCCATTTGACGTATACCTTTTTATTTTTTATTTTTTGAATTTTTTCCACTAAATATACATCTGGATATTTAACCTTGTGTAGTTGTTGTTCATATAATCCTCCAAGAATATCTTCATTTCTTGAGTCTTTTAATAAATATGTAACTGGATTTGCGAGTTGAATTTTTCTTATTGAAAATATTTCCGTTGACCAGTTAGGGGTGTATCTTTTATCAAATATCCCTCGAAATTTTTGAATACGCACATGATCTCCTAATGTAAATTTCAAATTTGTTGGAGCTAATTTAATATGACTATAAACTGTGTTTAAAAGTTGTTTTTCATGTTTCTTCTTAGTAACATTAATTGGTTTCATCTTTATGGTACGGTGTTTGGTATTATTATATTTTGTGACAACTTTTTGTAGTAAATCCAACCATTTGTAGTTACCTTGTAAACTAAATTCTTACCACATAATATTCTTCAATGTTCTATTAACTCTCTCAACTATAGATGCTTTTTTCTCACTAAATACATTATAATGATTTACTTTATATTTTTTCATCAATTGTTTGAATTCCTTGTTGAAAAATTCTTTACCCATATCCGTTTGTAGATTATTTGGTGGCTTTGTTTTCAAAACTTTCTCCATGTTATTTGATACCTCAGCACCAGACTTGTTTTTAATGGGAATTGCCCAAACATATTTGGAAAAACAATTAATTACAAATAATAGATTATTATGATTTCATTTCCTAAACAATATAAATTGATGAAATTAGAACTTACCGAACATTAAAAATCAGAAAAGATTAATAAAAATATAATATATGAAACTAAAAACAGTATTAAAAGTTAAGTAGTAGATAGTATAAGATATTAAACTATGTAGAACAAAATAAGCAATAATGTAAATAGAATAAGAAGTGTAAAACAAGAAAACAGTGAAAGTGGATAAACGTACAGTGTTACGAAAGAAGAAATCATAATTGAAATGATTACAAAACTATCATAAGATAGCACAAACTATTGAAAAATGTTATAGATATAAGATAGGATTAGAAAATTTGAGTTATATAATGTTATAGAAATGTTATTGATATTTTATATTATGTATTAGATTTTAAGAATGATATATGTCAAAATTATCATGAATATTGGAATAACTAAGTTTATATGAACCTAATCATAGGTTATCTTATACCAAAATGTGTGGAAAAATGTAGGCAATATTAGTTTAAAAAGCAGGAATCCTCATCAATTTAATTAAGTTAAAAATCTTCAATGATTCAAAATTTATAGAATACTCTATTCTGATTGGTCGAGACGGTTTATAAACGTCAAGCAGTCAACAATGTAAAACTTCTGTCAGTTCCCAACAATCAACTAAGCATACTTGATAAGTAAAGTAAGCACCTCAATTCATAAGTAGCATCGTATGATAGTCAGTCTTCGATAAAGTTCCAATACATCATTGAAGAGTTTTATATCTTTGAAAAGAATAAAACGAGTTGACAAATTTTCAACAGTTCCTGATTTCTGAAGAAGTAACCACATAGTTTACCTGTGTTTTGTGCATAGCAGATAAATTGTGTTGTTTTAAAGTGAACAAACACATTAATAAGAAGATCAAATGAATTGAACATTGCCCACATTTTAACCATATTATTGGATATAAACTAAAAGTAAGTTTGTTTATTATTTCTCCATTGCAGTGTTATTCTGAAGTGTAAATCTGAAAGAAAGATTGTCGTTTGTATCTTTGTAAACAAATATTATATTGAATAGTTTTGAGGTTATATCATAGACCTATCAGAACATAAAGTAAAATTGTAAATGTGTAACCCGAGATAAAATAGAGTAATAGAATTAAATATAGAAAATTTTTAACATTCAAAGAATATTGTGTTTAATTCCATATATAATTCCATATATAAAATAAAAAGAGAAAGTTCATTATAATTCATAATCAATAAATTAAAAGAAACTAAAAAGGAGTTTTTTAGTTAACAATTGTCGCTCAAACGTGAGGCCATTTGAAAAAAAGAAAATCAAAAGTCATTCTGAAAAAGAAATTCAAATAGAACCGCGTAATAAATCAAAGTAATTTAGAAAACTAGACTAATTAATAAAGGAAATAAAATGGAAGGTGATAGACAAAGTACTCCAGAATTAATAGGGTTTGATGAAATTGGTGATATGATTAGTGCAGAGAAAACACCAGCAGTAGTAGATAGTCAAACGGGAATAATGAAATTGGTTAATGAGATTAGAAAGAGTACAAATGAAACGAATGCAATTAATGCTAAAATTGAAAAAGGAAAAAGGAATGCATGATCTTGAGCAAAGTACAAATGAAATAAGAGATGAACTTAAGAGAGTGAATGATAAATTTGATGAAAGAACTGAGGAAGTAATAAATGTAGTTGAAACAGAGAAAAAGTAAATTAGAAAACATGTTGAAGAAAGTATAGATAATAAATTAGATGAATATAATTGCTTTGTAAATAGGAAGTTTAATAATGTAGAGAAAGAAATAGATATTATTGAAAATCGAATGAATGATATGGGGAAGAATATTGAAGAGAATGTGAATTTGAATGTACAAAGTATGAAAGAAAATCAGGATAAAATAATAAATGAACAGGAAGAAAGAATAAAAAGAATTGAGAATAGATCTGAAGAGAGAATGCAAGTTGTATACAGAAATGTAGGTCATGAAAGTACGATAAAATTTAATGGAAATATAAAATTATTACACCCATGCATTTTTGTGAAAGACTTAAGAAATGAAATACAGTATGTAAGGAATCTAGAAAAAATGAAAAAATTAAAAAGAGAACGATTGGTTGATGAACCATTGTTGTGGTTCAACTGTAAAGAAAGGGAAATAAACAGTTTGGATGATTTTATAAATGAATTTTTAGAGAATTTTTGGGGTGAAAATGAGCAATCGAAATGTCGAGAGAGGTTATATTTTAAGAAATACATAGAAGGAACTAGAAAAAGCATGAGTGCTTATGCACTTAGTCTGTATAATGAAGCGCAATATTTAGAACCAAAAATGAGAGAGGAAGAGATAGTGCTATACATTTCAAGACAGTATCGAAGCCAAATATCTCAGGCAATAGCAATTTCTAATCTTAAAAACATGAATCAACTACTATCATACTTAAACCGAATCGATAATAAAAATAATATGGGAACTAGGCAACAGAATGCATATCATGATAATAGGAATAATTATAGGGGAAATCAAAATTATAACGATAGAAGACAGGAGAATAGTAATAACAATAGATTCCAAAATAATAATAATTATCAAAATAAATTTAGAAATAGGGACAAATAGTAAAATTATTATTATAATAGGGAAAATAGATACAATGGTAATGATGCTAATCAAAATAGATATAGGGACAATAGAAGTCAGAATAATATTGATAGAAATAATAGTAGAAAAGAAAATAGTAATGAAGATAATAGAAATCAGAATAATCAAAGGGAAATAAATTATAGCAGAATTGAAAGAGATCAGGAAAGGGAAGACTCTTCAAGTCAAAACAATCCACAAAATCAGGATTTTTAATAAAGCACGAATACCAAGTTAATGTGTTATACGAACATCATAGGGAATACATTGACTACGAACAGGAAAGGGAAGAAAAAGAAAGTATAGGTTTAATTAAATTAAAAGGGTTTTTAAAAGGGAAAGAAGTAGAAATATTGTGTGATACAGGATCAGAAATATCATTAATAAGGGAAGAACTATTGTCCGAATTAGAATTAACAAATCAATTAAAAATACCAAAAGTAGAGTTAATAAATGTTAGTGGAAAGAAAATAACTGAAGTGTCAAAAATGATTACTGACCATATTATAATAGGGAAGTCAAGTCTAGAGATGCAGTTATTTGTAGTACCGAATATGAAACTGGATATTGTAATGGGAACAGATGAATTAGAAAAACATGGAATTATTTATTATAGATTACGAGGAAAAGGAAATAAAGTTGTTAAATGAAATTATAAAGATAGGGAAGGGGAAAGATGAAAATATTGACAGACCAAATGAAGGTTGCAATATAATAAATGCGGTCGAAATAAAAGACTTAAGCAGAAATTTTAATGAAATAATCTCGCAGATTAAGGTATCCGAGAATTATAGGGAAATCATATCAGAAATAATTTCACAACATAAAGGTTTAATAAGAGATGAAACTCGTATAGCTAGTAAATATATTCATAAATTCCAAGTAAAAGAAATTGAAAATTTTAAATCCTAGAATTATCCAATACCATACAAGTATATAGAAACTGTCAGAGAAAAAATCTGTGAAATGCTAGAACAAGATATAATAGAAAGAAGTAAAACAAAATATATAAACCCTATTGTAATAGCAAAAAAGTCAAATGGTGACATTAGATTATGTTTAGATGCGCGAACACTAAATAGAATTTCAGTACCACAATATGAAGCTCCTAAAAATATAGAGGCAATCTTTGGTAGAATAGTTAAGGCACAAGTTTTTAGTAAAATTGATTTAAGACATAGTTTCTGGTTGATTCCATTACACGAAAGATGTAGAGATTACACTGGTTTTATGATAGATGAAGAAGTGTATCGATTTAAAGTTACGCCTTTTGGTATTCAAAGTGCATGCAGTGCGTTAGTTAGGAGTATGAATCAGATATTAAATAGATTTGAAATTTTTGTAGTACATTATATAGATGACATATTGATATTTTCTAGAACAGTAGAAGATCATAAAGATCACATAAAAATAGTTTTAAATGAATTAGATATAGCAGGATTGAAAATAAATATTGAGAAATATGAGTTCTATAAAACAGAAGTTACATTTTTGGGTTATAAGTTAACGAAGGAAGGTTTAGAAATGGATGAAGATAGATTAGATGTAATAAAAAATTTCAAGAGACCCACAAATCTTAAAACTCTAAGGGGATTCCTAGGTCTGATAAATTATTTCAAAAGGCTCATTCCTGATTTAAGTCAGAAAGAAATTAAGTTAGTAGAATTACTCAAGAAAGGGGTAAAATGGAAATGGGATAATGAAAGACACGAAGCTTTTCAAAATTTAAAAGATATTTTCATTCAAAAATTAAAAGTTTACCATGCACAGTATGATAAGCCTTTCATATTAAGAATAGATGCTTCTAAACAAAGATTCAGTGGTGTTCTATTACAGAAACAAAATAATAAGGAAGTTCCCATAAGTTTTGTGTCTAAAATGACAAAAGTTCATGAAAAAATTACAGTGTCACTGAATTAGAATTAGCAAGCATAGTTTTTTGTGTAAAGAAATTAAGATTTTATTTGTTAGGGAATAAAGTAAGAGTAGAAACTGATCATAGTGCACTAACAAGTATATTTAAAAACAAGTTTGTTAACAGTAGAATGCAAAGATGGATTTTGTTATTGCAGGAAAATTAAATATAATAGCTGATACTTTAACTAGGGAAGAGGGAAATTTAAAAATTGATAAAAGAAAATATAAAGTAGGAGCAAATATTTTATTAGAAGTAAGGGGTTTATTTTCATTAGAGAGCATAAAGAAGAATCAAAATGCTTTATCAGAAAAAGATAAGAAGAAATGTAAATTCAAAAAGGGAATTTATTTAAAAGATATCAGTAATAGGTTAGAAAGAAATGCAAGAAAGTATATTTGTAGGGAAATGAGAAAACGAGGGAAGTTAATTAAATTTGAAGTAGGTGAATTAGTAATAGTAAGATCAATGAGAGTGACTAATAATAAAAAGAATATATATGGAAAATTATGTTTTGCTTTTGAAGGTCCATATGTGGTAATAAATGAAAATGCTAAAAATAGTTATGAATTAATGAATCCTGAAAATTGAAAGATAAGGGGAATATTTAATATTGATCAAATACATAAGTATAATCATTAATGAATCTAGTTAAAGAAAATAAAATCAGAAGATAAATAAATTTTAAATATCAAAGTTTGATTAATACTTTAAAATTGATTTAGGGGAATTTGTTCTGATTTCATTCCCTAAACAATATAAATTGATGAAATTAGAACTTACCGAACATTAAAAATCAGAAAAGATTAATAAAAATATAATATATGGAACTAAAAACAGTATTAAAAGTTAAGTAGTAGATAGTTCAAGATATTAAGCAATGTAGAACAAAATAAACAATAATGTAAATAGAATAAGAAGTGTAAAACAAGGAAACAGTGAAAGTGGATAAACGTACAGTGTTACGAAAGAAGAAATCATAATTGAAATGATTACAAAACTATCATAAGATAGCACAAACTATTAAAAAATGTTATAGATATAAGATAGGATTAGGAAATTTGAGTTATATAATGTTATAGAAATGTTATTGATATTTTATATTATGTATTAGATTTTAAGAATGATATATGTCAAAATTACCATAAATATTGGAATAACTAAAATAATATGAACCTAATCATAGGTTATCTTATACCAAAATGTGTGGAAAAATTTAGGCAATATTAATTTAAAAAGCAGGAATCCTCATCAATTTAAATAAGTTAAAAATCTTCAATAATTCAAAACTTATAGAATACTCTATTCTGATTGGTCGAGACGGTTTATAAACGTCAAGCAGTCAAAAATGTAAAACTTCTGTCAGTTCCCAACAATCAACTAAGCATATTTGATAAGTAAAGTAAGCATCTGATTGGTTTAATTTAAAATCACTTGGCGTCCTTTTCGAAGCCCTATAAAAGGAAACAGGAAGAAGCCAGAGTTCAGTTTTGCCATTACATCTGTAGAGTCAAGGTACTCTTGCAACTCACAAAATTTTCCATAACCTTAGTTCATTGGATAACATCGGAGAACCCAAGTAGTCTCCAATAGCTTCGAAAGTTGAAGTAACCGAAGTCAGTAAATTATTTCTACAAATCAAGTAGTGTTCCGAGTCTTCGAACAAAGTTTTAATGGTTATAATAACCTCAATTCATAAGTAGCATCATATGATAGCCAGTCTTCGATAAAGTTCCAATACATCATTGAAGAGTTTTATATCTTTAAAAAGAATAAAACGAGTTGACAAATTTTCAACAGTTCCTGATTTCTGAAGAAGTAACCACATAGTTTACCTGTGTTTTGTGCATAGCAGAGAAATTGTGTTGTTTTAAAGTGAACAAACACATTATTAAGAAGATCAAATAAATTGAACATTGCCCACATTTTAACCATATTATTGGATATAAACTAAAAGTAAGTTTGTTTATTATTTCTCCATTGTAGTATTATTCTGAAGTGTAAATCTGAAAGAAAGATTGTCGTTTGTATCTTTGTAAACAAATATTATATTGAATAGTTTTGAGGTTATAGCATAGACCTATCAGAACATAAAGTAACATTGTAAATGTGTAACCCGAGATAAAATAGAGTCATAGAATTAAATACAGACAATTTTTAACATTCAAAGAATATTGTGTTTAATTCCATATATAAAATGAAAAGAGAAAGTTCATTATTATTCGAAATAAATAAACAAAAAGCTAGCCGGAATAAAATTAAAATAATAATTCATAAATAATTAATAAACTCATAAGAGTTAAGTTAACAATTGGCGCCCAACGTGGGGCAGAATAAACTCATAATAGTTTGGTTAACAATATATTTGTAATCCTTATTTTATTTAGAGTATGGAATCATTTCAACAAAATCTGCCTGATATAAGTCATTTAACAATTTCAAAAAAAAACTATACTTCTTTTCATATTAATTCTAGTAGGCTTATGTATTTCTTCGAAAACTTGTCTTTTTGCTTCCGTGATAAATTTTGACATGATTGTGTTATTCAATGATTTCTGCTTCTCGTAATTCTTCCACGATGGAATTGATTTCGTTTGTATGACCAGTGTCGCTGAAGTTTTGTGAAGCGATTAATAGTTGTAAACGTTTTATAAGTTCATTTGGGTCATCCCAAGATACATAATCTATAGATTCATTGTTTACTTTCATCAATAAACCACGTCCTGACAATGGTGCAATTATTTTCTCATATTTCTGTGATCTACATCCATCAATTTGTTTATTCGTTTGATAATACCTATGTTTAGCAGCTGTTTTTGTTAGAATTTCATTATACGCCTTTTTATCATTTAATGTATAATATTTTGGTTGTTTTTTGAAAAGTAATTCATATAATCCTCTAGTACCAGTATGTGTTCTACCTTTTACTACTATGTCTGTACCATTTATTTTTAAACTTGAATTCCCAATCGAAAATTTCTCCGTCATAGGATTGTGACAGATTCCGTACTTTTGATCAAAATCTCTCAAGTCACCCGTTATAATTTCCTTTATATATTCTCGCGGTAATGGTTCATATTGTTCCAAATAGTCAATAAATGATTTTTCAGCTATACCATCATTTCTAGTTCTATTAATATTTACTTTATCATTGTAATCATCATCATCATCTTCTTCTAATTCTTTAATTATTGATTGTTTGTAACTGTCTGTTGGTAGTCGTCTAGAATCAAGTTTTGGCGTTGAAGAAAATATTCGCTTTGATGTACCAGGAGTATATAAATTATTTACATCTGAATCAGAATTTTTAATAGGAACATTAAGATAATCATCAGACTGTTCATTTTTTGGTGAAAAATATTCACTTTCTTCACCATCACCGCTAAAATCTGTATAAATATCACCAGTTTTCTTATCTAATTTATTTTCTATATTTTTCAAATGTTTAGTTGTCGGTGAAAATATTTTTTCCTTGAGAATTTCGCCATGTTTCAATACATCCAATTTATTTTTCATCTCTTTACGTTTCTTTATTAGGTTTTGTTTTAAGTGTCGTTGTGTAATATTTATATTGATGATGATGTTCTTCACTCTACGATATAATATTTCAAACTAAGTATGTTTGAATAAAGAAGGTTGATATATATCTAATGAACCAAAAATTAAACAGCTTAAGAACAGCTTTTGAACAGCTTACAACAGCTATTAAACAGCTTCAAACAGGTATTGAACAGGTTCAAACATCTGTTGAATAGTTTCTCATTAGGTTTTTCTTTTATAGAATAGTTTATAGATGTATGAAATTATCAAAACACTTTCTATATCTTCCCTTATCAATAGCATCATCTTTAACAATACATAAAAATTCGTTTGGTTCCTTCCAACAGTATGAACATATATTTTTGAATTCTCCAAAAGTGTTATCAGTTCCCACATGATCATTATACATGTGCTTCAAATTTAGGTCGTCTTGTTTGGAAAGAATAAATAAATTGGCATTATCTCTTATCAAATGTTTAGGTATTTGCGCATAAGTTTGACATAAATAAAAACAATCGATGTGATTATGTCTTCCAAAACTAAAACATCCTCTTATCACCTTCTGGTTGGCACAGGACACATCCTCAAATGAAAATATCGAATTTTTCTTAGCCGCTGAAGGTTCCAATATATTTTCGCTATTACTGAAACCATAATATCCAATACCTTTTATTGGTTTTGATAGTTTCTCTAAATATTTATATTTCGGTTGATATAGAGTATTTGAATATAAATATACGTTTTCAAATTTTAATCCATTCTCATGTTCAATTAGACTGATCATTACATTTGTCTTACCACTATTTGAAGGACCTACAATGATAGCCCTTATCGTTGAAGGTAATAATATATCATGTTTATGATTTTTCTTTGTTTCTATATCATGATTATTAACAGGTAGTGTGATTTTTTGTTTAGTAATTTTCATGATGACAATCAACATGAAACTAATATATAAGCCTCCGTTACTGTGATATTTAAATAGTTTATCCAAACATTTTTGACAGTAGACAACTGAAAACTTAAGTATTACTTTGGAAATGGATACGTTAATAATATGATCAATAGTTTACCATTTGAATTATAGTTACCTGGTTATAATTTTTGTGGTCCTGGAACAAAACTTCAAAAAAGGTTAGATCGTGGGGATAAACCTATTAAGAATTTAGATAGAACATGTATGGAACATAATATTGCATATTCACAAGGAAAAAATTCAAGCCAGCGACACGAAGCAGATACTACATTAGCTAAAAGAGCGATGGAAAATTTTCATTCTGGTAATGCATCTCTCGGTGAAAAGTTAAACTCATTAGGTGTAGCAGGTATAATGAAAACAAAAGTTAAACTTGTAATGGGTTATGATGAACCCCCAAAAAAATGTTCTGAAATATTGAGTAGATGTAGTGGTTTGATTAGGAAGTCTAAAAATGCGTTGGAAAATAATTTGAAAAATATTGAGTTGTGCTTGAAAATATTGAAAAATTCCAAGCCAATTTCAAAGAAAATAAAAGCAAACAATATTATGCCAAAAAAATTGATTCGTAAACCTCTTGTGAATGATATTATACCAAAAACATGGACTCCTAAATCGAAAAAACGAAGGGTGAACTCTGATGATGATGATTATGATGATGACAATGATAATGATGTACCGTTTAAAATTATTGAACAAGATTCCAATACAAAAGTGATACAGAAAATTTCATTACTAAAAAGGAAACGATCCATCAACAACAACCACAACAACAATGATCATGATTTCAATTCAAAACAACCTAAATTGGAAGAAAGTGATGTTATGGATTATGATGACATGATAGCTAATAGGAAACGTAAACTACAAGATAATGACAACGAATTTGGATCAAATAAAAAAGTAAAATTGTTTTAAATATGATTGATTTTTCATTTTCACTTCATACGTAAAATAATTTTTGTCACAACAACATTTACAAAAATGGCTCCTAGAAGAAAAAGCAATAAAAAACAAAGTGAAAGAAAGATTTCGTTAATTACTCTAACGAATCGTATAAAAAATATATGCTCCATCATAAACCAAGAGATTTGAAAAGTGCAATTGCATAAGCGTTGAAAGCTTCCAATAAGTCCAAACAGAAAATAACATTACCTAAATCGAGAATAATTAAGGTTCCGAAAACAGGAGGATTTTTACCTTTAATACCATTATTCGCTGGTTTGAGTGCTCTAGGTGCTTTGAGCGGTAGAGCCGCTACTATTGGAAAAGCTGTGTCAAACACTAAAAGTGCAAAACAACAATTGGAAGAATCCCAATGACACAACAAAACAATGGAATCTATTGCATTGGGTAGAGGTGTGTACATGAGACCTTACAAGACTGGGTTGGGACATTTTTAGCATCACAACAACCGCACCGCTCAAAAAACTATCGATAACATTACCTTTAACGAATATCGATATACTAAACAATGCAAAACAATTGAAAATTTCCAATTTTAGAGGAGTTTGTATGCGAGATAGATTACCAAAAACAATACATATTAATGAAGCTGGAATAATAAATATGGATGGTATTAAAGGACCAGGTACACATTGGTGTTGTTACAAAAAATGTGCGAATAACATTTATTATTCTGATAGTTATGGAAATTTGAAACCTCCATTAGAAGCTATCGAATATTTCAATTCTAGAGGTCGTTGTAATATTTTATACAACCACGATCGTTATTGTAACGGTGAGCCGAGCGTATTGATTTAAAATAATAAATGAATCTGGACTGCCTCCAGATTTAATATTTCCAGATAAGTGGATAGGTTCGGAATCCTATCTCACTGCTTGTAACACTTGAACTTGTAACAGTCGGCTGGGTATTATTTCAAGTAGCGTTAATACCTCATCGACGTGTTATATGAATTAAGATTTGTTTGTTGGAACCTGCTCGGGTATCGAAGATCTTAGTCCATCCGTGTACCCTTGAGGTCCTTTTAAGCTGCCACCACTAGGTGTATATTTCAGTCCACCTAGATGCTGTTTTTGACTACTTTGATCCCTCATACTATTAGTTACAATTATATCTTTATATCTATTCAAGCGTAGATTCTGAAGGTCGTATTCGCTGAGAGGTGATTAGGAATTACCAGTTGAACTCGTTAATCAAATTTAATAATAAATATATATTGAATAAAAGTTAACAAAATTTGGTACATTACAACAAACGACAAACGATTATAAAATCAATCCAAAATTTAGTTATGGGAAGGATACATAAATTTATAGACGTCAACTTCAGGTTCACCCCAAAATGGGAACCTGTGAAACCGTTATCAATGTCGCTAGTTCTACCCCTTCCGCCGGCGAGCGAGTTCCTGCACAGGATCTCTGGAGAGTTTGAATCAAATGAAAGACTAATTAGCACACACGGAACAGTGATCGATTTCGCGCTCGATCACGTCGATGATTGATAGAGAATATTTGAAATTAAAAGATTTTTCTCTCTCTCTCTCTCTCTCTCTCTGGTAACCTGGGGTAAGCCTAACGACCTGATACTCGATCATGTCACCTAAGTGATCTCCGATAAGCGGAATTTGTATAGAATACTTAAAATAGCCTAAATGGCCGAAAAACATACATTAACAAAATAAACATTAATAATAAACAATAACTACATTATATTATACCGTCGATTCAGAGGTTGAAGTCGATATAAAAGTTATTCTTTGGCAATCAAAATGCACTTACCTTGTTGGTCTAATAACGCAATTTCCTCTCGAACCCCTTGTAGAAACACTCGATTTCTACATCGGATTAAATTTGGTATGATAGGAAATTGTCACAAAAATGATTTTAAATAAGGAAATAAACACTTCACGCGAGACGCGGAAGACGCGAACAAGTCCAGCGTCGATTCAGCCCTAGGGATGCATAACCCTTGTTGCATTGTTAATTTTTTATCTATACATTTCTAGAACTTGATTTTTATATTGTGGACAAACACTATTAATTGATTTGATTTAATGCAACAATGGAGCATCCCTGTGGATATAAAGCAAGCTGGACTTACCGACAAGTACCTGGTGGAGAACTACCCGAGTGGGTTGTTTAGAACTGTCCGTTTTTCTCAAAGTAATTAGTTTCTATGAAATCATTGAAGCGGGGGGGGGGGGAAGGCACTCCACGTGCAAAGCTTAGAAAATATGTTTAACTTGGAATACCAAGAGCATGGCCCACCCATAAGTTATACAAGCAGCCAATAGGAATCTAACTAGGCGGAATAATCGTATATGACAGCTTGTCTCAACTCCACGTGGACTTCTCCTGACTCAGGAAAAAGCAAGTACCGTTGACCGAATACTTTGCTACGTTTGTTAAGCATGGAGCCATTGCTACATGAAAGGGGTTTCAGATTTCAGTCGCTATGTCTGTCTGGTATATCGTGTTCAAGATATGATAATTTATAAAACTTTCAATTTGAATTAAATCAAAATTATTCAGAAGCCTCAAAAACAAAAAACCCAAGGGATTATTACATCACCCCCTTCTTCTAAGAAAGAGTGCGGTTCTGAAAGAACTCACTCCTTTCTCCGCCTCTGGTTTATTGTTTTAAGACCCTTCAGATCATATCCGCCTACCTAGATACGCGCAGGCATCTCTACCGGAGCGGGCTTCAGCAGCTCCGCTCATGTAGCATTATAATTTGCATTGTACAGCGATTAACGCTGTTTCCTCCAAACAACTAAAAAAATAATAAACCCTATATTACTACCTATAATATAACCTCGCAATACGTACAATAGATACAATTAACAGACTCAGTCATCACTTGAGCGCTTTGATTAAGTCCGAAACAGTTCCGCTACCTATGCCACTGATCAAACGGAGAGCGAATCACTAACACGCACTTACACTAGGTGTTCGAACTCGGGATGTCGCTGGATACGGGGTTCGTTGCTTCCAACCAAACGGTCAAATGTGTATGACTCGTCGGCAGTAGTCAAGTGTACCTTGCATTCTCGATCATTTTCAATACGAGGGGAGGCATGAGGGTCTCCATCGGTAATCACGGCGGCTTCAACCATATGGGCGGCTGGTAGTCGACTGGACCTGGTCCAGGCGGCCAAATGAACCATAACACATATCAACATTCCATTCAACACACGGGTCCAATCCTCCGTGGTTACTGGCCTGCATTCCATTCATCGCACATAGGAGTGAGGTTACTCTAAAGTTACTTACTATCTAACGTGTTACACTAACACATATTTCGCAAATAAAAAAAAAGTAACACCCATGCAGGTAATACAGGCTGCCACACTAGAAATACATATACAAACTTTACACAAACAAAAAACCTTATGTATAATCCGGCTCCTGCTCTCTGCATGAATGAATTCCCTTGAAAAGTTCTAAAATGTCGCACTCGGACCTAACGACAACACAAAAAAAAACTCTAACAGAGACTACCACTTAAACATGTTTATCCAGATCACCTCCCTTTCTCTTTGTGCTAACTATATTCGTTAGCGTGAGCATAGTTTACCATAAAAAGGACATAGTCGAACATAATCCGCTATGACGTCACTCGACCTAGGGTGATGGTGGCTATGTAACATTTCTGGTAAAGGAGTCTTAAAAATGAAGTACCTCTTAAGATAATCTACCCCGTCAATTATCTAGCATACAGGACGGCCACCAGCGCGAGTGCGCACTCGGCCCTGCTGGCAGATCTCGCGCTCGCCGCTTCTACAGGTATCGCCCCGTTTCCTTACTTATTCCAGGAAGCGATCCCTTCAGCCGTTCATATATCACACATGCATCCCTTTCAGCTGTTCATATATCACACATGCATTCCTTTCAGCTGTTCATATATCACACATGCATTCCTTTCAGCAACGACCATAGATCATTCCTGAAAGAGATGGGGCGGCATCTGGGGCAAGCGGAGAGCGTGAGGGGTGATCGTTCCATCCCTGCATTTTCTGCCGTGTCGATCCTCCGGCTTCCACTCCCTCAATTTTACCGATGTTATACCACGTTACCCACACCTATTCGACTCATTCATACCCTGAGCGGTGTCCTGTCACCCGCCCCGCGCACTTTCTCGAACCAATTTCCTGGCCTCACAGACGACTACGCATCCTGCTGCTCTGCAGGCGGCCTATCTGCCCAAATCGCTCATGGGTCTTTCCAAACCATCAAAATCCTGTACCTGCGCTTGGTACGTCACATTTAGGTATCGACCATAAATTCCTGGTCGACTACCCCTACTGGCGAATTCTACCTGCCAGACTCACAATTGGCCTAACTGGCCTTCCTGTCCATCCTGGACCCAAAAAACTCACTTTCAAACTCCGGACTTATTTCCCGTCCTTCTGCAGTGGCACAACTGGCCCAACAGTCCAACCTGCACTTTCTTCCAAAAACCAAAACTTTTCTGGCCTCCCTGGCCTAACCATTTCTAGTTTACATTCCTCATGCCAGACTCTTAACTAGCCAATCTGGCCTCTTTGTCCTTACTGGACACTGACACTCCTCTTGGGTATGACCTTTACTGACCTCGGGTATTGCGGACCTTTCTCCACAGCATCGGACGCATATCACGATTCAGCCCAATACCTCCTTGAAGATTTATGCTCTACAACCAGTTTTGAGATGCTGGGTAGAGATCTTCCACAACGGCCGGCTGTCGCCCGGATGCGCGTTGGTCGAGGTAAGGGGACATCTCGATATCGATACGCTTAGGCCATTCGGAGCCGATCCTTGCTTCTTCATTACAAGATAAGGTCTACACATTAACCCACGTCATACCCAATGTCCTTAGCACTCCGTGCTCACCCCGGCACTCCAAAACATTCCTCGTGTGCGAGCAAAGCACTCGATGAAATGCGCGAGTACCTCCAACATTCGCACACTCTCCACACACTGGAATGAGGAATCATTGCATTGGACCACTCCGGAACAGAAATATAAATTTCCCTAAGCTACCTTCCCATCTCTATCAGGAACTGAGACAGTCCAATACAGTGACCTCATTCCTACTACAGGGTACAACTACCCTTTCAACCTGGTCAATAGGAATATCCGGTCCCTATTTTAACTAGAGACAGCATACACCCATTGGCCCAGTCACTCCTTTTTGGGGGAATCTTACCCCTCAGCCGTGGATTCGGCTACCATCCAATTCTACTATCATTTGCCCGGGAATGGTACGGGGGTTGGTTCTACGATCTTACATACCACTTTCTCTATTCGGTTAGTTATTATTTGCTAATATTTTTCGTAGACTATCAATCTCTTGAAGACTAGATAAGCTTCAACCTTTACTGATTTGCCGACATAAACAAAACTATACTTATATAGATTGAACATTTAAAATTCACAGACTGATTGCCCACTGTACAGGCTAGCAAAGGCTTACTAATATCTCAATTCAATTGAGGTCCCATGATTTCATTTATCTTATCCCTAGTAGGTGAATACAATGCCCATCCGTCGGTTGTAATACACAACAACAAAAAAACAAAACTCCTTTCGAATACCACGGGCCTTTCCCTCACCTACTGACACTACCCTTTCCAACATTGAATCATGAACGCCTATATTCTGCTTTATTTAAAATTCAAATAAAATAAGAACAAAAAAATAATAGCAGCACACGCCATCTTAATCTCCACAGTCTGATAGTTCATTGACCTCATACAATTTCATGGTGCGCTAGACCGCCAGACCTGGATCTACTTGAATCCTGTATTTCAATTTAAAGGGACCACGTGACTTCATCGATCATCTAAGCAGGGGAGAGCTGCGTTATAACGGCTCTAACCTCTGCTTCGCGCTGCTGCGGCAGATTCCCGTGAACTACCCCCTAGAAGGATAGCGTTACGGAAATTTTTCCTCTCCGAGCAAGCTTGCGAATGGCAAGCGAGGAAGAGATCAAGCCTGGACTATCGTCGGAGTGCTTGCTATTCCTGTCCATCGACCTTCCAAATCCGTGGGGTGTTCCATAGAGTATCCCTTCGATCCCAGGGATTACCCACTCTAAATCCGTACACCGGGATAACAATTCCGTATCCCTCACTAACACAGTGTACTCACAAATCCATGCACATACACGTCCCTCGTGTTTACTGTGCCCATAACTCCATTAATAACTCAGCCTAAAGCTCGCTCTTCCCCACCCCGAACATGGGTTCTGAATTGAAAAGAATGGATACAGTCCGTTTAAATTGAAAACAGTTCCAGTTTGAAAGCAGTAATAAAACATAAACATATAAACATAAAACTTCAAAATCTACTATAAATGACAACCTTTTTTGTTCTATCAGTGTTTCCTAACATTAGTACAGTCGCTAGAGGAACGAAATCCAGCGCATATCGCTTGAAGAATGAAGGTGGAAATTTTGTATGTTTCTATATGTATTTTGATGCGCTGAAAACGGGAAAAATAATCACAAAATTCCTGCAAGTTATCTTCAAAAGTTACGGCCATTTTTTGGCGCGAAAAAAGACGATTTTTATGTTTTTTGCGTTTAAAAAGAAAACGGTGGCCCAAATGGAAAAACATGCCGACAGACAAATTGTACAAAAAGTGGAAACGCATCGTTTGAGCCGAAATATAAGTCATTTTGAGGTTATGATCTTGAGATATGAGCATAATAGTGTTTTTTTGGGGGAAAACAAATGTTCTTTTTCTCATTCGAATATTGACCAAAAAAATATTCTATTCAAATTGAGAGATGGTATTTTTCATATACTTTCTACGATGTTTTGTTTTTTTTATCTTCCATTTTGGCTTCACAATCGGCCATTTTCAAAAATCCCTAAAACTGAGATTGTCAGCCGAAAAATAGACTTATCGACAAAAAAAAAATCCACACGTAGATTTCAACAAATGTGATACAAAACATTCTTCAATAGGGTTTTTGGGGCTTAAAAAAAATGTAGGACAACTTTGAAAATTTCGGACCTCGGAAAATGTGCAAATTTTTTAGGTTAGAAATTTTTTAGGATGATCAAATTTCAGGTTCTATTAAAGTATTTCACGACAAGTATACTACGCTACAAAAACTTTTCTAGGTTAAATAGAAGTTGAGATATTGATATAAATGTGTTTAGGCCTCCCCAGAACCCAATTTTGGGCCTATCGAAAAAATTCGGAAATCGTTGGAAAGTAGACAAATTTTCTGATCTGAATCCAAAAATAAGACCTCGTGGCTGTCTTCATCTCGAATTTAGAGCGCGTTGACATGAAAAAAATCACGTGTAAAATAATGCAGCGGCTTAAATTTCTATACCGCTTATTAGTCGCATTTAAGGATGAAAATCGACGATTTTTATCCAAATTTCCGCGAGGTCTAAATTTGGTCTATTCTTATGTATTTTGATACGCTGAACACGATGGTGTGGATTGAATTTGGATTAACCTTGTGCTCGAAAAACTATGGCCATTTTTTGGACTTGAAAATGGCCATTTTTTGCGTTTTGAGACAAAACTATGAGTTTTATGGAAAAATGTTTCGAACAAAAGTTATTGGAAAAACTAATACGCAACTTTTGGATTTGGTCTCAAGTCGATTCGAAGTTGTGGGCCTAAGATAGGGCCCATTTAAATACTGATGTTATCAATCTAAAGCCAAAATTATTCGAAAGACTTCATCATTTTGCATATAATATCTGAAATTCAAGCATTTTGCTTCGGAGACATAACTTTAGCGCCATTTTGAAAATGTTGAACCAACGAAAAATCCAAACTTTTTGAGGTTAGAAATTTTTTACGGAACCCAAATTTTAGGTTCTATTAGAGGTTTTGATAGCGAGTATTTTAAGTCTAAGCAGATTGATTTGGGTCGAATAGAAATAAAGCTATCCTAATAAATGTGTTTGGGCCTCTAAAGGGCCCAATTTTGGGCCTATAGACAAAAACCTTGAATCAAATTACAGAGAAATACTTCGGCTTTTTTGGAACAGCGTACGGAGATTCGTTCACAATTCCAAGTTATAACGAATTTCATCATAAAAATTCAGCGCGAAATTTCATGTAGCGGCAATAAGCGAGGGTCGGTACAATAGATTCCGCGCGCGAAATTATAGTTTATAAATATTTTAACATGCACCTGAATGCTTATAATCGTTTTGTGTGAATGTGTGAGTGTATGTAGACGTGTGAACGTGTATATGGGACCGTGACATGATGTTTTTATAGGATGTTACGTAACAAATTTCAATATTAAGCAAAATTCTAACATTTATATTTTTTTTTACATTTCATATTTATTGAAAAATTATCTATTTGTCTGATTATTCACAAATAACCTACGTTTTATATTTTTTCCATTATTCATAACATAATATAATATCATAATATAATTTAATCTAATAACTATCATAACATACATAATATTGCTTATTGGAAAAATAAAATGGCAATAAATGCAAGTTTTCTCATTTGGGCCACCGTTTTCTTTTTAAACGCAAAAAACATGAAAATCGTCTTTTTTCGCGCCAAAAAATGGCCGTAACTTTTGAAGCTAACTTGTATGAATTTTTTGATTATTTTTTCCGTTTTCAGCACACCGAAATACTTATAAAAACACTGCAAATTCACACCTTCAATTTTTTTTCTCCAATTTTTCCTCTGGCGACTGGCCTACATGCCCTGTTTGTTAGATATGCTTTACTTCGTTTCTACCTAGAACCAACCTAATTCGTATCAACTGGATACTATACGCGAATGTTTTTAACACAAAAACTCGTAATCCAGCCGTGGCTGTAACTATACTAGCTAAAAAAAATTACATAAACAAACTTCAATAACACAATTATTCTCCTGGTCCTAGAACAGCTGGTTCCGATGTTTTCACCTGAATTGTTAGTTCAGTTCAATATAAAAAAAATAATTACTGTGAAGCGAGAACATCACCAAGCAAAACTAAAGCACCTATCTTTGACTTCTACTCGAAATGGTTATTTATTTCACAATTGCAGAGTATAGATTATACAATTCAGATTTACCACGATATATATGCTGATTGCGTGAATTCCTTTCGTGCGTAAATACTTAAGATAATCCTGTATGCAACTGATTCCGCGTATGTAACCCGACTCGAATCAATTTAATTGAGTTCAACAACGCCAGTTTATTGTCCTATATCAACTTAGTTCCATTACACTGTAATCATTATTTTACGCTTGAATAACACAACTTATTTTAATAACTTCTTTTTCTTCAAAACGGCGTGAATTCTTTTTTGTAGAATTTGATGTGTGGATCCCCAAATTTACAATCTTTTAGCTGGCACCATTTGTAACGGTGAGCCGAGCGTATTGATTTAAAATAATAAATAAACCTGGACTGAAATTACTCCAGATTTAATATTTCCAGATTAGTGAATAGGTTCGGAATCCTATCTCACTGCTTGTAACACTTGAACTTGTAACAGTTGGCTGGGTATTATTTCAGGTAGCGGTAATACCTCATCGACGTGTTATATGAATTTGAAAATTGTTTGTTAGAACCTGTTCGGGTATCAGAGATCTTAGTTGATTCGTGTACCCTTGAGGTTCCTTAAAGCTGCCACCACTAGGTGTATATTTCAGCCCACCTAGAAGCTGTTTTTGACAACGATGCCTTGATCTCTTTCAAGGGACCGCCTCGTACAATTACTTATATTTATATCTTTATATCTATTCAAGCATAAATTCTGAAGGTCGTATTCGGTGGGAGGTGATTAGGAATTACCAGTTAAACTCGTTAATCAAATTAAATAATATATATTGAATAAAAGTTAACAAAATTTGGTACATTACAACAAACGACAAACGATTATAAAATTAATCCAAAATTTAGTTATGGGAATGATACATAAATTAATAGACGTCAACTTCAGGCTCACCCCAAAATGGGAACCTGTGAAACCGTTATCAATGTCGCTAGTTCTACCCCTTTCGCCAAGGAGCGAGTTCCTGCCCAGGATCTCTGGAGAGTTTGAATCGAATGAAAGACAAATTGGCACACACGGAACAGTGATCGATTTCACGCTCGATCACGTCGATGATTGATAGCTAATAACTGAAATCAAAGGATTCCTCCCTATTATATCGTGGATTCCGAGGTTGAAGTCAATATCACAGTTGTTCTTTGGCAATCAAAATGCACTTACCCTGTTGGTCTAATAACACGATTTCCTCTCGAACCCCTTGTAGAAATAACGCACAGAGGATTTAAACACGCGATTTCTACATCGGAATAAATTTGGTATTATAGGAAATTGTCACAAAATGATTTTCAAATAAGTGAACAAACACTTTACGCGTGACGCGGAAGACGGCACTGCTTTATCCCCCAGGGATGCATAACCCTTGTTGCAATGAACACAAATTGATGGATTAATTTAATCTCTATACATTTCTGGAATTTAGTTTGTTTAAATCTTGACAACATAATATTAATTGATTTGATTGATACATGACTTGACTTAATGCAACAATGAAGCATCCCTGTGGACATAAAGCAAGCTGGACTTACCGACAAGTAGGTGGTTAAGAACTATCGAGTAGATGGTGAGAACTGTCCGTTTTTCTCAAAGTAATTAGTTTTTATGAAATCATTGAAGCAGGGGGCCACCCCACGTGCAAAGCTTAGAAAATATGTTTAACATAGAATACCGGGAGCATGGCCCACCCATAAGTTATACAAGCAGCCAATAGGAATCTAACTAGGCGAAATAATCGTACACGACAGCTTGTCTCAACTCCACGTGGACTTCTCCTGACTCAGGAAAAAGCAAGTACCGTTGACCGCATACTTTGCTACGTTTGTTAAGCATGGAGTCATTGCTACAGGAAAGGGGTTTCAGATTTCAGTCGCTATGTCTGTCTGGTACATCGTGTTCAAGATATAATAATTTATGAAACTTTCAATTTGAATTAAATCAAAATTATTCAAAGGCCTCAAAAACAAAAAGTAATAATCCGTCGGATTATTACATCAAATTTTCGAGTTCGAACAGCTAGTGTAAGTGCGGGTTAGTGATTCGCTCTGCGTTTGATCAGTGGCAAACTGTTTCGGACTTAATCAAAGCGCTCAAGTGATGACTGAGTTTGTTAATTGTATCTATTGTACGTATTGCGAGGTTATATTATAGGTAGTAATATAGGGTTTATTATTTTTTTGGTTGTTTGGAGGAAACAGCGTTAATCGCTGTACAATTCAAATTATAATGCTACATGAGCGGAGCAGCTGCTACCTTGCCTAATAGTATTGGTAAATTACAAGGCTTTAAGAAGAGAAAATTGAAGAAAAACATTAGACATATATCGGATTATCCCATCAATATTTTTAAAGTGGATGCGATTGGTGTAGAATGTAATTTAGTTACAAATTCATATAATAATAGTAAACCTGTCCATATGTTATATATGTTCTATCCTAACGTATCACCTGGTTATAAGATTGTACAAAATCCTTCGAACGTTATCTATTTACCAATGAACACACGTGCTATTAATGAGATTGTGCTTAAAATTGTCGATGAAGATGGAAATTTGGTCAATTTTAAAGGTGAAGTGATAACGGTCAGACTGCATCTAAAAGAAATTATGTGAGAGAGAAAGAAATGGTTTTTAGATATAACATCGATTCAAATTTTGCAACTGATATTTGGGAAGATATAAAACCCAAAACGGAATGCAACAAATTCAGTTCTAAAAGAAAACTTAAAGCGTTAACACCTGAGAGTAGAAAAATTTTACGAGACCTAGGTTTTATTTTACACAGTCAACATCGGTGATAAAATCAAAAAAATTTGGTGCAATCTGAAATTGAATATTAGAATTGACAATGAAAAATTTATAATATATTTACTAGGCTGTGCCAAACAAAATCGATATTTTTTTATTTAGCCCTTCTTCGAGTATATCATTCATCGTTCAAATTCATTAATGTACCCCAAATTTGAAACAAATCGGCTAATATTTAGAGGTGCATCAAGCCCAAAACAAGTTTTTTGAAGTTTTTCCTCAATTTTTGAGAGATTTCATAACACTGTTCTACAATAACGGAATGTTTGACACTTGGGAGACATTATTACATTCAAACAAAAAGTATTTAATTCATTTCAGTCGCCACATCCACTTTCCCACAGATATATTGGCGAAAAGAACCATTTTTTAAGTCTTAAAAACAATTTCAACTTTCAACATAAATAACTTCATATTTTCAGGTTCGTTATGCGTCATATGGTCTTTTAACGTAGTCTAGTATCACGTAGCATTAATTGAATTGATAATTTCAGAGAAAATCGCTCAGCAGTTAAGATAATCTACACTTGAGTGGAAAAACGCACCACTTGAAAGTGCACCAAAAATGGCAAAAATTCAGAGTGTCATAACTCGGTTGCGTTTAGTCGAAAATGGATGAATCTTTGAGTTCTGAAAAGGTTAGAACCTCCTCTCTAATGTGATGCTAG
This sequence comes from Endomychus coccineus, assembly GCA_958510875.1. Lineage (NCBI taxonomy): Eukaryota > Metazoa > Arthropoda > Insecta > Coleoptera > Endomychidae > Endomychus > Endomychus coccineus. The sequence goes on along the minus strand of OY294070.1, from coordinate 56,230,083 downwards.
TTAATGTGATACCAAATTCATTCTACCCCTCCCTCCCCGCTGGTGTCAAAAAAGTCCCACTTTTACAATTCGTAGGCCGAGCCGAAAAAATCATGGACTCAATCAGACAACAGGTCAATAAATTTCAATCATTTTTATTTAAGTTTCCTGAAAATTCGAGTTTCTACGATGATTTGGCCACAACTTTGCCAATTTTGTACCTCAATCAATGAATCTATAAAATTAATCGACGAGTCATAAAGTTAATAGAATGTGTTGAGTACAGAGTATTTACAATCAAATATTTTTAACAATCATTTAATAATTTGTAATCATACACATAAATCACATTAACGCTTTTTTCGCAACGCTTGGAATTCGCCGCCTGTGCTCCTCGACAACAGGTACTGCTTTTGCTCTTCGTTAATTCGGAATTATATTTTGTAATTAACGCTATACCTCTTTCCACGGTGTCATTCGTAACCCGCAAAAATGAAAATTTTTCTTTCGCTTCTATATAAGACTCGTTGCTGTTAAAGTGGGACATTTTTTGACACCAGGAACATATTTTTCTTAGCATGGTGGGAGGGGGTGGAATGGATTTGGTATCACATTAAGTAGCATCACATTAAAGGGAAGAATCTAACCTTTTTAGAACTCAAAGATTCATCTATTTTCGACTGAACGTAACCGAGTTATGATACTCTGAATTTTTGCCATTTTTGGTGCATTTTCAAGTGGTGCGTTTTTCTCTGAAATTATCAATTCAATTAATGCTACGTGATACTAGACTACGTTAAGAGAGCATATGACGCATATGCGCATAAAAAAATGGTTCTTTTCGCCAATATGTCTGTGGGAAAGTGGATGCGGCGACTGAAATGCATTAAATACTTTATGTTTGAATGTAATAATGTCTCCCAAGTCTTAAACATCCCGTTATTGTAGAACAGTGTTATGAAACCTCTCAAAAATTGAGGAAAAACTTCAAAAAACACGTTTTGGGCTTGATGCACCTCTAAATATTAACCGATTTGTTTCAAATTTGGGGGACTTGAACGAATGTGAACGATGAATGATATACTCGAAGAAGAGCGAAATAAAAAAATATCGTTTTTTTTTGGCACAGCCTAATATTTACGTTGTTCGTGTAAATATACTGAAAAATGAATAGTAATATTTTGAAAATTAACGAATCAGTCTATTCTGATAATTCAATAATAAATTCAGAGTACCATACTCATCAACCGTATGCAGCTACAACATTAAATAATAACGATGAAATAACAATACCAATTCAAACACAAGACATATACATACAACCTTCTCAGAGTTATTTATATTTTGAAGGAACACTAACAGATGAAGCTGGTAAGCCTTCAGCAACCGTAACTTTCGTTAACAATGGAATACTTTTTCTATTTGAAGAAATACATCTTTGATGAAGGGGTATGTTTCATACACAGACAATGATAATAAACGTTTGAAAAATGCATGTTGGGAGATTGGTGATCAACCCCTCAAAATTGTTGATGACAAGGGTAATTTCAGTGTGTGTATACCATTGAAAAGTATTATGGGATTTGCAGAGGATTTCAATAGAATTATCGTGAATATACGTCAAGAATTGGTGTTGATACGGAGTAAATCTGACTTGAACTCAATACATACAACAGTTGCAACAGATAAACCTAAAGTTAAGTTGCAGAAAATTTTATGGAAAATGCCACATGTATCAGTTGCAGACGCTCAAAAATTACAATTATTGAAATATATTGATAACAACAGAGACCTCGACATTGCTTTTAGATCTTGGGAACTGCAGGAATATCCTCTTTTACAAAAAACAAAAATCATACATTGGCAATTAAGACTACATCTCAACTGGAAAAACCACGTTTTGTTATATTTCGATTTCAAACAAATAGAAAAAATGATGAAACTAGAAATGCCAGCTACTTTGATCACTGTAATTTGAGTAATATCAAATTATACTTAAATTCACAAGTGTATCCATATGATAACCTAAATTTGAACTTTGATACTAATCACTGGACATTGTTATATCAAATGTTTGCGCAGTTCCAACAGTCATATTATCATAAACATCAAAGTGAACCTTGCATATCACCAGAATATTTTGAACAAATAACACCGATAGCAGTGATAGATTGCAGTCGTCAGAACGATTTGTTGAAAGATGGTGCTGTGGACATTAGATTGGAGCTGGAGACAAATACAGATATTCCTGATGAAACATCAGCTTATTGTCTAATAATACACGATCGTTTAGTGAAGTACAATCCTTTAACCAGTGTGGTGAAAACATTATAAAAATGTTTGTGATTGACATCCGAGGATTTCAATATAAAGACAGCAACTTTATAATAAAAGAAATGGCAATTTTGAATATCCTTACATACGAATTAAAACATTTCATAATTCGTCCAATACTCCCAGAAAAGTTTCTATCGAGAGAGTTTTTAAATCAAATCAACTGGTGCAAGGAAAGACTCATTGCTTAGATTGGAATTCCAACAACAGCTACAACAACACCTCACCCGACTACATTTATTTAGAAAACTTCAGTAGTAAGCTACTTGACATTGTGAAAAACAAAGATGCAATAGTGTTTGTTGAAGGATCCGAGAAAAAGACTATATTAAATAGATTTCTATCAAACATTATAGACTTGAACGATTTAAAATGTCCTAGCTTAGAAGAATTGATAAAAAATAATTTTGATAAACCTGAGTTAATTGTAATTGTCACCATTCATCTAGTAATTATTTGAAAAATATCAAGTGTGCAAAAATAGATGTATTTTATTTATATGAGTGGCTTGTAAAATTTAAATTTTAATGTTATATATTTATAGAAAGGAATAATAAAATTATATTATGTAATTTATGTGTTTTATTTATTCTAATAATAATACTATTAAATTGTAATGACAAAAGGAAAAAAAAATGATAAAAAATATTTACTGTTCTTCTTCCTCCTCTTCTTCCTCATTTTCAATTGTAAGAGGAGGTAAAATCATTTTTCTTCCGTTGAATAGTTTTTTTGACGGTGATGATGATGACGAGGACGATGTTGAGGCCTCCGCTTCATCTTCATCATCAATCATATTAATACCATATCTTTGAACAATCTTTTGCATAATCTTAAACTCCGTCTCATTATCCAATTTTGTGCGAATATATCGCAAGGGCAGGTTACCTAATTTTCTTTTCAACGTAGCCGCCCTCGGGCAGTACGTCAAATTCAAATGCACTCTATCGCTCTTCACATCTATGGATTTGACGCCATATCTGAAGAAACAAAAACATATATTAAAACTCAAGAAACCAACAAACAATAGCCTGTGTATACAGTTGTTATGAATTTATAATAATTATATATTGTGAAGTAAATAATCATATCAAACATTTTTCTTTTTCACTTGAAGGAATTATTTACTGATTCAAACGGAATTTATTTTTACTTTTATCAACATTTGGTATTGAATTATAAGTCACAAGTCAAATAGACCTAGAACATAATTAGAATTATCATTTAACCGAACCGAAGGATATATGTTTGAAGAAATAACCGATTTTCGGTCTGATAATGTGAATGTGTGGGACATGTTCATCTACAAGATGATGGAACGTGAATAAAACTAATTATATAAATAATTGCTATTTATTATTCAAAAACTGTAAACACAAATGACCACAGTTATAACTATTATACATTTGATAACGATCGTGGTTGTATAAAATATTACAACGACCTCTAGAATTGAAATATTTGATAGCTTCTAATGGAGGTTTTAAATTTCCATAACTATCAAAATAATAAACGTTATTCGCACATTTTTTGTAACAACACCAATGTGTACCTGTTCCATTAATACCATCCATATTGATTATTCCAGCTTCATTAATATGTATTGTTTTTGGTAATCTATCTCGCATAAAAACTCCTCTAAAATTGGAAATTTTCAATTGTTTTGCATAGTTTAGTATATCGATATTTGTTAAAGGTCGTCTAGGTAATGTTATCGATAGTTTTTTGAGAGGTGCTGTTGTGGTGCTAAAATAAGTCCCAAACCTGTCTTGTAAGGTCTCATGTACACACCTCTACCCAATGCAATAGATTCCATTGTTTTGTTGTGTCGTTGGGATTCTTCCATTTGCACTTTTAGCGTTTGACACGGCTTTTGCAATAGTAGCGGCTCCACCACTCAGAGCACCTAGAGCACTCAAACCAGCGAATAATGGTATTAAAGGTAAAAATCTTCCTTATTTCGGAACCTTAATTATTCTCGATTTAGGTAATGTTATTTTCTGTTTGGGCTTATTGGAAGCTTTCAACGCTAATGCAATTGCACTTTTCAAATCTCTTGGTTTATGATGAAGCATATATTTTTTTTATACGATTCGTTAGAGTAATAAACGAAATCTTTCTTTTACTTCTAGGAGCCATTTTTGTAAATGTTGTTCTGATAAAAATTATTTTACTTATGAAGTGAAAATGAAAAATCAATTATATTTAAAACAATTTTACTTTTTCATTTGATTCAAATTCGTTGCCATTATCTTGTAGTTTACGTTTCCTATTAGCTATCATGTCATCATAATCCATAACATCACTTTCTTCCAATTTAGGTTGTTTTGAATTGAAATTATCATCACTGTTGTTGTGGTTGTTGTTGTTGGATCGTTTCCTTTTTAGTAATGGAATTTTCTGTATCACTTTTGTATTGGAATCTTAATAATTTTAAACGGTACATCATTATCATTGTCATCATCATAATCATCATCATCATCAGAGTTCACCTTTCGTTTTTTCGATTTAGGAGTCCATTTTTTTGGTATTATATCATTCACAAGAGTTTCACGAATCAATTTTTTTGCCATAATATTGTTTGCTTTTATTTTCTTTGAAATTGGCTTGGAATTTTTCAGTATTTTCAAGCACAACTCAAGATTTTTAAAATTATTTTCCAAAGCATTTTTAGACTTTCTAATCAACCCACTACATCTACTCAATATTTTAGAATATTTTTTTTTGGGGTTCATCATAACCCATTCCAAGTTTAACTTTTGTTTTCATTATACCTGCTACACCTAATAAGTTTAACTTTTCACCGAGAGATGCACTACCAGAATGAAAATTTTCCATCGCTCTTCTAGCCAATGTAGTATCTGCTTCGTGACGCTGACTTAAATTTTTTCCTTGTGAATATGCAATATCATGTTCCATACATGCTATATCTAAATTGTTAATAGGTTTATCACCACGATCTAACCTTTTTTGAAGTTTTGTTCCAGAACCACAAAAATTATAACCAGGTAAATGTAATTCAAATGGTAAACTATTGATCATATTATCAACGTATCCATTTCCAACGTAATACTTCATTTTCAGTTGTCTACTGTCAAAAATGTTTGGATAAACTATTTGAATATCACAGTAACGGAGGTTCATATATTAGTTTCATGTTGATTGTCATCATGAAAATTACTAAACAAAAAATCACACTACCTGTTAATAATCATGATATAGAAACAAAGAAAAATCATAAACATGGTATCTTATTACCTTCAACGATAAGGGCTATCATTGTGATCCTTCAAACTGTGGTAAGACAAATGTAATGATCAGTCTGATTGAACATGAGAATGGATTAAAATTTGAAAACGTATATTTATATTCAAAGTCTCTATATCAACCGAAATATAAATATTTAGAGAAACTATTAAAATCAATATAAGATGGTTTTCTACTCGCAATGATTTAGACGACACAGTTTATCAAAACACAACTGAGTTTCTCTGTAAGAAAAGTTTTATTCTATCACTTTACATGTATGATTCGAAATAAACAATATGCATTAAGTAGTAACAACAACAAACTTTACCTGTAAGAAAAGAAACGACATTTAATGTTCTTAATCACAATGTCGATTCCTAAATCACAATTAGCTTATTATTCCATGAACAAATATTAATCTTCAATAAATTGCTTTCTCATTTACGACATTGACAGCCCAGCTTATGGGTTATGAAGTAGATAAGATATGGTGTGTAAGTCGCGTTCTGTCACGATGACATTTGATACGCGGGAATATTTAAAATGAAGAAAATTATAGTTTTCTTTACATCTCCCCCTCCCAGAGAAGATATAACAATATCCATTCACTCTTCCTCCTCATAGTCTTCAAGCGCAGGAGCCGGAGTTAGTTTCGAGGTGTGGAAAAAATTTGACTCTGATTTTCTATGGTTGGTGTTTATCTTGTAAATTGTATTTGATATTTTCTCAATGATTTTGTAAGGTCCGATTCTTAATTCGTCGAGCTTTTTCCTATTCATTTTGTTTCCATTATCCACAAAGACGGTATCACCAACTTTGAAGTCTATGTGTGTCCGATTTTTATCATAAATTGTCTTGTTGTAATTATGTGATTTGATTGTATTTTCCAAGGCTATTTTCCTGTCTTGGATCAAATCATACTCGGTCTTCTTAAGTTTCAGCTCATTTGGCAAAATAGTAACATCTGTGCCGTTAAGAAGATACATTGGAGCATATCCAGTGACAGTGTGCTCCGTCTCATTATAGTTTTTTACACAATTTTGTGCTATTGTTGTCCAGGCTAGTTTAGTTTTATTTTCGTTTATTTTGCATCTGATTTTGTTGACTAATGTTTGATTTAGCCTCTCATTTAGTCCATTTGAGAAGGGCGAGTCCACAGCAGTAAAGATGATTGGAATATTCTTTTCATCCAAAAAATTTTTAAAGTCTCTAGAATTGATACCGGGGTATTGGTCTGAGAGTATCATGCCAATGTCATTAGTTTCTGCACAGTTTTTGACTAGTTTAATGAAATCACTTGCATTTTGTGTACTTGACGTCAAAATGTACGCATACCTTGTGAAGTGATCGGATAGCAGGTGTAAGTATCTCTTCGTTGACCTCGAACCCCCAAATCCTCCAATTGTATCAATGGAACATATCTCAAAAGGTTTTGTGGCCGGACCCAAGTGGGACATCAATCCATATTTATTCTGTCCTCTTGATTTGTTCTTTATACACACTATACAACTTTCACAGGTTCTTTTTATTTTTTTTGTCATGTTTTCTGCTGTGTACCATGAACTGATCATTCTTTGCATTTGTTTTATTCCTATGTGACCTAGGTTTGCATGTACATTTTTAATGAATTGTATACTGAATTGCTCTGATAGTATTATTTTTTCTTTTTCCTTAACTTTCTTGTAATAAATGTTGTTTTTTGTTATCAGCTTGTCTTTTTTACTTTATATCTTTTCATTTTTAACTTGATCTTCTAAGATATCTACTAGTGTTATAATATTGACTATTTTTAGTTGTTCATCCAGGTTTTCATTTGCTTCCAGGACTGGGTTCCTGCTCAGGCAATCCGCTTCGATGTTGTATTTTCCTGGAGAATATTTAATTTGGAAATCATACTGTGATAGGTAGTACGTTAGATCTCCCAGTTCTTCATCCGTTCTTGACTTTATATTCATATTCTCCAAGGGCTTGTGATCTGAAAAGACAGTAAATTTCCTACCTATCAACAGGTGCTGCCAATACTTCACACATTCTTTAATTGCAAGGCATTCTAGATATACAGCTTTCTTCCTTTTTTGAACTTCATTTAATTTTTTTGAGAAGTATGCCACTGGTTTCTCTTCATTGTTTTCTTGTGGCTGTTTTAGAACTGCTCCTACTCCTAGAATACTGGCATCTGTGTATATGTGGATGGGCAAGTTCGGATCAAAAATGGTCAATATTGGATGAGAACATAATGTTTGTTTCATTTCGTCAAATGACTCTTGGCATGCCTTAGTCCAGTTAAAGGTTTGTGCTTTTCTTAAAAGATTATGTAATGGTTCCAATTTCATTGCTATTTTAGGCACATATTTATGATAAAAATTTATTTTTCCCAAAAATTGTCTCACATTTTTCCTCGTTTTTGGAATTGGGAAGTTTTTTATTGATATTAAGTTGTCTTTCAGAGGTCTCACTGAATTATTCTGTATAATGTGACCCAAGTACTTAACTGAGTCGGCTGCAAACATACATTTAGAGAATTTGAGTCTTAAACCTTCACTTTTAATTGCTTGAAATAGCTGTTCCAGATGTCTGACATGTTCCGAGAAAGATTTTGAGAATAACAAGATGTCATCGATGTAACATACTGTGAAATCTCCAAGCTTGTGTTTCCGTATTATATTACACATGATTCTCTGAAATATTGCCGGGGAGGTCTTTAATCCGAATGGCAAGCAAGTCCATTGAAAATGGCCCTCTTGCGTGACGAATGCAGTCTTGTGTCTGTCTCTGACCCGCAGAGGTATTGACCAAAATGCAGAGTTCAGGTCCAGTGTTGAGAAAAACTTGCAATCTCTTGTTTTCACTATTAGGTCCTCAATAAGTGGGAATGGTTGTGATTGAGGCACAACGATTTTATTTAGGTCTCGAAAATCAATGCACAATCTTGACTTTTTATTCTCATCTCTTTTATAAGCCAAGGTAACTGGTGCTGCAAACGGACTATATGATTCTTCTATAATCTTTTTTTCCAGTAATTTTCCAATTTGCAATTCAATTTCTTTTTTGTCTTCAATTGTGCAACGATATGGCCTTTTACTGCAATATTTCTCTACTGAAAGGTCAATGTGTGCTTCATAATCCTTTACCGTTCCTATGTCATATTTGTCCTTTGCAAATACAGATCTATTGTTCGATATTAAATCACCAATCACTGCCTGTTGCTGATAGTGTAGATGATTTATCGAAATTTTGAAGTTTTCTTCGCTGAAGTTCTCATTGAAGTTTATTAAGTTATCAGATTGTATTTCCTTAGAAATGTTAATATCTGACTTATTTGTTTCCTTAGAAACTTAGAAACACTTCTTTGTATAGGAACTTTCTGAGAGATTTGTAAGTTTTCATCTTGAACTAAGAAAAACTCTTTTATACAATCCAATCCGATCAAAAAATCGTAATCGAAATTTTCTTTGTCAATTACAAAAACATTCATTTTTTTCTTCACATTGAAGATGGTTATATCGAGTGTTATTATGCCATTTGCCTTTTTAACGCCATTAATTGTTTTTAAATTGGTATTGCTAGAGTAATTTGATTTTTTGTTGTCTGTCTTTAGTAACTTTGAATTTATCAATGACACGTTGGAACCAGAGTCATAGATTCCAAACACTTGAACAATTTTATTCAATATTAATTTCACTTTAATTAATGGCGGCACTATTAGTTTTTTTGGTCTTCACACTGTAGTTGACATTCCAGTTCCGAATTGTTAATGTGCTTTATTTGTTTATTATTTCTTTCTTTTTCACTATTTATTTTTGTCTTGAACCAACAGGAATCTTCTGGGTGATAGCGCACACCTTTTTGCAGACTTTCACAAATACCACATTTCTCTTTTATTTGCTTAGTATCTTCTTTCTTTTTTATAAATTTCTTCTTTACAACCAAATGTTCTAACTTGCCGAGTTCGTTAAATAAGTCTTTTGTTTGTATAATTTCCTCTTTGTTGATTCTATCCGTTATAAAATCTGGTAAGCCGGCAGCAATTATATCAATTAAGGTGCCTTGATCGATGGTTTTTCTCACTTCCAGTAGAAGTTTTTCTTTTTTAATGGCATATTCTAATAAAGATCCTGTTTGATATTTGAAGAATAAAGCATATTTGCTTGTAGTCCAACCTTTATTAGCATAGGTTTGCAAAAAAATGTGATTTCCACTCTGACCACTCCGATTGTAAACTATGCTTTATCATCATGGAAGAGTACCAATCAGCACAGGATTTTTCAAGAAACAATCTGAATATTTCAATTTTTTCTTCATCTTTCACTACATCAAACCTTGCACACTCTTTTTCAAATGTTCCCATCCAGTTACATGCACTTATATTTTTTCCATCAAATTTTTCAATCACAAATCTTTCTGCTAACTTCTTCATACTTTGTTTTTCTTTATTTTGTTGACTTTCAATTAATTTTTCCAAAATTTTCACTAAAGGTTCTTCTAAACTCTCTTTACTAACAATAGCTGACTGTTCTCGGGTAAATTCCTCGAGGAATTGATCCAGGAAAATCATGTTTCCATCCTCATCACAGTATGTTTCTAAAAGAGCATCGGTCATTTTTATCCACACGCTTCTGCTTTGATGTCTTTTCTTCAATGTACTCTTCACTGTACCGAAAGCCTTAGAGCTGGAGACATGTTTGTGATACTGTGATGCTGCTTGATATTCCTCCGGAATCAGGAAAACCTTGTCATCTTGTGTGGCAAGTGAGGTTATAGCAATATAGTTTGACTTTCCGTCTGGTGTTGATTTTACTTGAAACGTAAATTTCAACTTTTCCATTTTGTGACAAGAAATGTCGTTTTATAAGATGGTTTTCTACTCGCAATGATTTAGACGACACAGTTTATCAAAACACAACTGAGTTTCTCTGTAAGAAAAGTTTTATTCTATTACTTTACATGTATGATTCGAAATAAACAATATGCATTAAGTAGTAACAACAACAAACTTTACCTGTAAGAAAAGAAACGACATTTAATGTTCTTAATCACAATGTCGATTCCTAAATCACAATTAGCTTATTATTCCATGAACAAATATTAATCTTCAATAAATTGCTTTCTCATTTACGACATTGACAGCCCAGCTTATGGGTTATGAAGTAGATAAGATATGGTGTGTAAGTCGCGTTCTGTCACGATGACATTTGATACGCGGGAATATTTAAAATGAAGAAAATTATAGTTTTCTTTACATCAATAAAAGGTATTGGATATTATGGTTTCATTAATAGTGAAAATATATTGGAACCTTCAGCGGCTAAGAAAAATTCGATATTTTTATTTGACGATGTGTCCTGTGCCAACCAGAAGGTGATAAGAGAATATTTTAGTTTGGGAAGACATAATCACATCGATTGTTTTTATTTATGTCGAACTTATGCGAAAATACCTAAACATTTGATAATGCCAATTTATTTATTCTCTTTAAACAGGACGACCTAAATTTGAAGCACATATATAATGATCATGTGGGAACTGATACGACTTTTGGAGAATTCAAAAATATATGTTCATACTGTTAGAAAGAACCATACGAATTTTTATGTATTGTTAAAGATGATGCTATTGATAAGGGAAGATATAGAAAGTGTTTTGATAATTTCATACATCTATAAACTATTCTATAAAAGAAAAACCTAATGAGAAACTATTCAATACATGTTTGAACCTGTTCAATACCTGATTGAAGCTGTTTAATAGCTGTTGTAAGCTGTTCAAAAGCTGTTCTTAAGCTGTTTAATAGCTGTTTGAAACTGTTTAATTTAATTTTTGGTTAATTAGATATATATCAACCTACTTTATTCAAACATACTTAGTTTGAAATATTATATCGTAGAGTGAAGAACATCATCAATATGAATATTACACAACGACATTTAAAACGAAAACTAATAAAGAAACGTAAAGAGATAGAAAATAAATTGCATGTATTGAAACATGGCGAAATTCTCAAGGAAAAAATATTTTCACCGATAACTAAACATTTGAAAAATATAGAAAATAAATTAGATAAGAAAACTGGTGATATTTATACAGATTTTAGCGGTGATGGTGAAGACAGCGAATATTTTTCACCAAAAATCTGATGATTATCTTAATGTTCCTATTAAAGATACTGATTCTGATGTAAATAATTTACATACTCCTGGTACATCAAAGCGAATATTTTCTTCAAAGCCAAAACTTGATTCTAGACGACTACCAACAGACAGTTACAAACAATCAATAATTAAAGAATTAGAAGAAGATAATGATGATGATTACAATGATAAAGTAAATATTAATAGAACTAGAAATGATGATATAGCTGAAAAATCATTTATTGACTATTTGGAACAATATGAACCATTACCGCGAGAATATATGAAGGAAATGATAACGGGTGACTTGAGAGATTTTGATCAAAAGTATGGAATCCGTCACAATCCTATGACGGAGAAATTTTCGATTGGGAATTGAAGTTTGAAAATAAATGGTCCAAACATAGTAGTAAAAGGTAGAACATATACTGGATTATATGAATTACTTTTTAAAAAACAACCGAAATATTATACATTAAATGATAAAAAGGCCTATAATGAAATTCTAACAAAAACAGCTGCTAAACATAGGTATTATCATCGAATAAACAAATTGATGGATGTAGATCACAGAAATATAAGAAAATAATTGCACCAATGTCAGGACGTGGTTTATTGATGGAAGTAAACAATAAATCTATAGATTATGTATTTTGGGATGACCCAAATGAACTTATAAAACGTTTACAATTATTAATCGCTTCACAAAACGCCGGCCACATACAAACGAAATCAATTCCATCGTGGAAGAATTACGAGAAGCAGAAATCATTGAATAAGACAATCATGTCTAAATTTATCACGGAAGCAAAAAGACAAGTTGTCGGAAGAAATACATAAACCTGCTAGAACTAATATGAAAAGACGTAGAGTTATTTTGAAATCGTTAAATGACTTATATCAGGCAGATCTTGTTGAAATGATTCCATACTCTAAAGAAAATAAGGATTACAAATATATATTAGTTGTAATTAATTGTTTTTCCAAATTTGTTTGGGCATTTCCCATTAAAAACAAGTCTGATGCTGAGGTATCAAATAACATGGAGAAAGTTTTGAAAATAAAACCTCCAAATAATCTACAAACGGATATGGGTAAAGAATTTTTCAACAAGGAATTCAAACAATTGATGAAAAAATATAAAGTAAATCATTATAATGTATTTAGTGAGAAAAAAGCATCTATAGTTGAAAGAGTTAATAGAACATTGAAGAATATTATGTGGAAAGAATTTAGTTTACAAGGTAACTACAAATGGTTGGATTTACTACAAGAAGTTGTCACAAAATATAATAATACCAAACATCGTACCATTGTAATGAAGCATTCTTCATTACTTACAAATAAATTTGAATATCTCAGTAGAATCGAATCACATAGGCAAAGTTAAGAGATCAAACTTCGTGCACATCTATGTATAAAAACTGGTGAACAGAATTCGCCAGCCGGTCACCTGTTCACGTTACGTCACACGCCGCGATCTGTATAAAAGCAAGCCCATTTCATAGCGAAAGGGAACTGACTTGCCAGACCAGCACCGAGATTGACCTGCCGTAATCTAAACAACCCGAAGCCGTTGCTATTGTGCAAATCCGAGAAATAGAGAGTGAGTATTAATTGCCGTTTAAAATCCATTCAAGTCATTGAATTAACATTCCAGGATATAAGTCCGATTTCAAATTCGAACTTTGTTTATGAATTCAATAGTCTACAAAACAATCCTGATAGCTTGGACGAATACGATTCAGCTTCTGCGAATTGTTTTTCTAGAGACTAAGTTAGGATTTTGTCCGAGACCGATTTGTAGAATTGTGAATAAACACACAGCCGAAACCGCTGGGAAAAACAATCCTTATAGCTTGGACGAATACGATCCAGCTTCTGCGAATTGTTTTTCTAGAGAATTAACATTCCAGTATATAAGTCCGATTTCAAATTCGAACTTTGTTTATAAATTCAATAGTCTACAAAACAATCCTGATAGCTTGGACGAATACGATCCAGCTTCTGCGAATTGTTTTTCTAGAGACTAAGTTAGGATATTGTCCGAGACCGATTTGTAGAATTGTTAATAAAGTCACAGCCGAAACCGCTGGAAAAATCAAGCCTTATAGCTTGGACGAATACGATCCAGCTTCTGCGAATTGATTTCAGGGGCTACGTGGTGATTCTCTCCGAGACAGACTTGTGAAATTATTAAGTCAGTCATAGCCGATAGCTGACAAATCAACCTAGTCCGTTATACCCCGTTCCGTAAGAAATTACGTCTGAAATACAGGTCAGAGCGAATACACGACCCACGCTCCGTCGAAGTTAACAGTGTACTAAATATTTAGATTGTCGCGATTCATTTCATTTCTAGACCTAGGGACAAAAACTTGTCTACCATCTCACGCAGATGGTGGAGACTCCCGACGATAGGAAAACATCTAATTAGCGCGTTATTTTATACACGGAAAACGAACACATTAAAACGGCCTGTTCCTAGCAACATTTTGTAAATAGATTGTACATAGCTGGTGTAAATGTAAATAGAGATAATTAATAAACTTAGTTAAGCAAGAAATATCTGTTTTATTTGGCAATCCACACGAAAGAGAAACAGCAATTTTAAAACCTATATAAAAGGGAACCTGGACCCTCAAGAAACCCGAGCAGGTCAGTTACTGTCATAAGAGGACAGTAAGTGACAACCTCCCCACTTGTAATTAACCATTCAAGCGGAAGGAGGTTACAAAATGGCGCCCGAGATTTAAAGTAACGGAAACTAGATAGAAATTGCTCTCTTTGATTGCCAAATAAAATGTCATTAGTAGAGGAAGATATTACAGGGGTCGGTAGCAAAGTATCGTGGGTATATAGCAAACGAAAAGACGAATTGGAAGTGGAACTTGCCAAGTTGGGATTAGAAACGAAAGGTACTGTAGACGAATTAAGAAAACGGTTAATCGAATTCTTACGAAGTGAAATACCTGGGGGAAAATCCAAAATGGAGAAGAATAATGACAGAGGTAAACTCATGGATCAGGTCCGTAAATGGGGTGTACACTTCGAAGGGAAAAGGGACAGCCTGGAATTCTTAGAACGATTTTCCGAGCTCAGGATAGCATATGGAATTGAAGAAGAAGATTGTCTGCAGGTATTGCCCGAATTATTGAAAGGCCAAGCCTTATTGTGGTATAGAAACAATAACACACAGTGGCAAACATGGTCGGATTTTATAACAGATTTTGAGTTATATTTCCTTCCAAATAACTATCGACAGGATATCCTAGATTCAATCGTGAAAAGGGTGCAGGGCCCTCAGGAAGACACAAAGGAATTTATAATTGCTTTGCAGACTCTGTGCAGAAGGAGTCAAGTTATAAACAAACAAGAGGAATTGAACAGAATTTATAGAAACCTGCGGCCAGAAATCCGACGGTACGTTAGGCCTAGGGATTTCTCTTCTCTGTCGGACCTAATCCAACTCTGCGAAGAGTATGGAAATTTACAGAAGGAGTTAGGGGATGATCGGAGAAAATGTAGTATAGAACCAAAAGAGACTGTAAACTACATACAAGCGAATAGAGCATTGCCACGGAATATAGATCAGCAAGAAGTATGTTGGAGATGCGGTGAAAAGGGACACCGGCGTTTCGAGTGTAGGGGCACTTTTAAACGATTCTGCTCGCGATGTGGCAAACAGGGTATTCTGACTCGAGAATGCCAATGCAGGAATACGAAACCGGGAAACGAGCGGACGTCCAGCGGACAAGCAGGAGCCGCTGGGACGTCATAGAACACATACCTGTAATAAAGGATGTATCCTCCACAACCGAGGGCACAGTGGACCCGAGGATACATTTTAAGGTTGCAATAGGGAGGCAAGTGTTCTCAGCACTAGTGGACACAGGATCAGTTAGGTCCTATATTAATGAGGAGGTGGCCGATCATTGTTCAAGATGGAATGTTCCACAACAAGAGGTCAGACAAAGGGCGTGTTTAGCGAATGGGGCCACAGTACCAATTAACCGAGGGTTTTATATCAAATGTACTGTGGATAACCAAGACAAGGAAGGACATTTTCTGGTCTTACCGGGAATGATGTCCCAGATTATTTTAGGGATGGATTTATTATATAAATGGCAGATAACCATTGACCTGCGAGAGCCCGATATGCCCAGGAACGCGGTTGAGACCCAAACGGAAATAATAGGTAGTATCTCTAAATTGGAGACTAGTCAGGAAGAGAGACTGAAAGCATTCCTGAAACACGAGCTGGGGAAATTTATAGGCGTGAAAGGATGTACGCCGCTGGTTAAACACCAAATCAAGCTGAAGGATCCCACCCCTATAAAACAGCGGTATAGACCACAGAATCCCGTAATGCAGGAAATTGTGGACAAGGAGGTAAATAAAATGTTGGAAGAGGGAGTAATTGAGCCATCGAACAGTCCATGGAGTTCACCAATAGTGCTCGTCAAAAAGAAAGAGGGTAAGCATCGGTTCTGTATAGACTTCAGGAAAGCTAACGCCCAGTCAGAAAAGGACGCATATCCGTTACCGTATATTACTGCCACGCTTGAAAAGCTGAAAGAAGCAAAGTATGTGTCTACCCTGGATTTAAAACAAAGCTATTGGCAGATTCCGCTTACTCCCGAAAGTAAACCTGTCACTGCCTTCACTGTCCCTGGCCGAGGACTATATCAATTTACAGTGATGCCTTTCGGATTACATTCAGCACCAGCCACATTCCTACGCCTACTCGATAGAGTAATAGGACCGGACATGGAGCCAAATGCGTACCCATATATCGACGATATAATTGTGGTTAGTAAAACCTTTGAGGAACATTTGGCCCATTTAAAGGAAGTGCTGAGAAGATTGAGGATGGCCAATCTGCAAATTAACGCAGAAAAATGCCACTTTTGTAAGCCGGAACTACGGTATCTAGGGCATGTAGTGAGAAAAGAAGGGATAAAAACAGACCCAGAGAAAGTGGAAGCTATCGTGAAAATGAATCCTCCAACGAATGTACGTAGCTTGAGGAGATTTTTGGGAGTCGCATCTTGGTACCGCAGGTTCATTCCTGAATTTTCAAAGATGGTGGGGCCTTTAACGAAACTATTGAAGAAACAAATGAAGTTTCAATGGCTTCCCGAGCAACAGGTAGCTTTCGAGAAAATCAAGGAAAAACTTACGCAGGCTCCGGTTCTAACGTGTCCTGATTTTTCCAAACCATTTACGCTGCAAACAGACGCCTCAGATAGCGGGCTTGGGGTGGCCCTCACTCAAAAATTAGGTTCACAGGAACAAATAATAGCCTTTGCTAGCCGAACGCTAAGTTCCTCAGAAAAGAACTATTCCGTGACGGAAAAAGAGTGTCTAGCCATTATCTTTGGAATTCGAAAGATGAAAATGTACTTAGAAGGTTACAAATTTACCGTTATCTCTGACCACAGGGCTTTAAAGTGGTTACGCGATTTGAAAAACCCATACCAGAGGCTGGCCAGATGGGTCATAGAACTGCAGCAATATGACTTCGAGATTGTGTATCGGAAGGGTGTATTAAACAGAGTAGCAGATACTCTGTCCCGAGCCCCATTGCCGGATCACGAAGAAGAAGAAGAGATTGCCCTTATCGAGCCTGTTATACCGGATCCCTGGTGGGAAAAGAAAGTTAAAGCCGTCAACGAAAAACCCGAACTACTTCCGGATTATCGAGTGGAAAACGGTAATCTATACAGACACTTTCACGAGGCTAATGATTACACGGAAGGAGCCTCCCCCGAACCATGGAAGTTATGTGTTCCAAAGAATGCCCGAACACGGGTTCTGTACGAATGTCATGATGAGAACACGGCAGGACACCTAGGGATTAATAAAACAATCGCAAGGGTGGCTCAGAGATACTACTGGCCTGGTATGTTCAGGGAGATATCCCGCTATGTGAGGAAATGCGAGCACTGCTTGAAATACAAAGCTTCGCAACAGGCACTTCCGGGATTCATGCAGCAAAGCAAAATATCCAAACCATGGGAAATGGTGAGTGTGGATCTAGTAGGACCCCTACCTCGATCGAACAAATCCAACAATTATTTAGTAGTGCTGCAGGATCGGCTGACCAAGTGGACAGAATGTCAAGCAATTCGGACAGCGAACACGGAAACTGTCATGAGGGTGCTGAAAGATAGGGTGCTTATGAGATTCGGATGTCCCAGAGTGTTAATTAGTGACAATGGGGCCAAGTTTGTCGCTAATAAATTTCGGAAATTTTTAGAAGAGTTTGGAATCAAACATAAACTCACCCCTCCCTATACCCCACAGGCCAATCCAGTAGAGAGAGTTAATAGAGTGGTAAAAACGATGATTGCGCAATACTGTGAGGACGATCACC
Source organism: Endomychus coccineus (assembly GCA_958510875.1). Taxonomy (NCBI): domain Eukaryota; kingdom Metazoa; phylum Arthropoda; class Insecta; order Coleoptera; family Endomychidae; genus Endomychus; species Endomychus coccineus. The sequence continues at coordinate 56,212,014 of OY294070.1, read as the reverse complement.
GTACATGGGACGCATATTTGCCGGAATTAATATTTGCCATCAATACGGCCCGACATGACTCAACTGGATTTACTCCCGCATATTTAAACTACGGTCGAGAAGTGGACCACCCGAAGACTTTGTTCCGGGAAGTTCAGGGACCGGGTAGCGACGATGATGATGGAAACCCCGATCCTACTAGACATGAGGAACAGTTAGGAAAATTGAGAGACGCCGTCAACTTCGTCAAATTACAGTTGAATAAAGCCTTCACTATCCAGAGTCGACACTATAATCTGAGACGGCGCGATTGGGCACCTAAAGTAGGGGAGGAGGTCATGTGCAAAGAACACACGCTATCCTCGGCAGCTCAAGGTTTCGCCGCTAAACTGGCCCCGAAGTTCGCAGGCCCGTTTAAAGTGAAGAAAATCATTTCACCGGTAGTGGTCGAGCTGGAAAATGGAACTAGTCGTAAACCCGTTCGAGTCCATGTAAAGGACTTGAAAAAAATTAACTGTTAACTAATGTAATTTTCTTTCCCCAGGAGTAAATATGACTTCAGTTCCGGAAATTAGAACTCCCGGGAAAGACGCCGAGGCTGCCATCCGACTGCGAAAGAGGCTGCACGATCTATTTGGTTCCAGTCCGGAATCAAGTCCAGAACTCCAGCTGTACTATTCGCCGATCCCCAATATGACACCGCCTACTCCCGATCTACCCCAGCAGCAACCGTCCTTACCAAAGAAACTATCAACCCCTTGTGTAAATAACCCCCTGAAATATAGTGACAGAGACACCGTTAGTGGTATAAATAGATTAAGTGTAGATAGTAAGAAACCATATTTTAAGAAACGTTTACGTAAAATGCATGACTATAGGGTGTATGATCCAACCGGCCGGCTTGTGGCGCGCGTGAAAATACCGTGGGACTGTGAGGTCAAGCCGACGTACGAAACGTATCGTACGTTCGAAAATTTTCGGGAGAAAATTTTCTAAGAAAGAAAGGGGGGTGTGTAATGAAGCAAATAAATTTGAATATCTCAGTAGAATCGAATCACATAGGCAAAGTTAAGAGATCAAACTTCGTGCACATCTATGTATAAAAACTGGTGAACAGAATTCGCCAGCCGGTCACCTGTTCACGTTACGTCACACGCCGCGATCTGTATAAAAGCAAGCCCATTTCATAGCGAAAGGGAACTGACTTGCCAGACCAGCACCGAGATTGACCTGCCGTAATCTAAACAACCCGAAGCCGTTGCTATTGTGCAAATCCGAGAAATAGAGAGTGAGTATTAATTGCCGTTTAAAATCCATTCAAGTCATTAAATTAACATTCCAGGATATAAGTCCGATTTCAAATTCGAACTTTGTTTATAAATTCAATAGTCTACAAAACAATCCTGATAGCTTGGACGAATACGATTCAGCTTCTGCGAATTGTTTTTCTAAAGACTAAGTTAGGATTTTGTCCGAGACCGATTTGTAGAATTGTGAATAAACACACAGCCGAAACCGCTGGGAAAAACAATCCTTATAGCTTGGACGAATACGATCCAGCTTCTGCGAATTGTTTTTCTAGAGAATTAACATTCCAGTATATAAGTCCGATTTCAAATTCGAACTTTGTTTATAAATTCAATAGTCTACAAAACAATCCTGATAGCTTGGACGAATACGATTCAGCTTCTGCGAATTGTTTTTCTAAAGACTAAGTTAGGATTTTGTCCGAGACCGATTTGTAGAATTGTGAATAAACACACAGCCGAAACCGCTGGGAAAAACAATCCTTATAGCTTGGACGAATACGATCCAGCTTCTGCGAATTGTTTTTCTAGAGAATTAACATTCCAGTATATAAGTCCGATTTCAAATTCGAACTTTGTTTATAAATTCAATAGTCTACAAAACAATCCTGATAGCTTGGACGAATACGATCCAGCTTCTGCGAATTGTTTTTCTAGAGAATTAACATTCCAGTATATAAGTCCGATTTCAAATTCGAACTTTGTTTATAAATTCAATAGTCTACAAAACAATCCTGATAGCTTGGACGAATACGATCCAGCTTCTGCGAATTGTTTTTCTAGAGACTAAGTTAGGATATTGTCCGAGACCGATTTGTAGAATTGTTAATAAAGTCACAGCCGAAACCGCTGGAAAAATCAAGCCTTATAGCTTGGACGAATACGATCCAGCTTCTGCGAATTGATTTCAGGGGCTACGTGGTGATTCTCTCCGAGACAGACTTGTGAAATTATTAAGTCAGTCATAGCCGATAGCTGACAAATCAACCTAGTCCGTTATACCCCGTTCCGTAAGAAATTACGTCTGAAATACAGGTCAGAGCGAATACACGACCCACGCTCCGTCGAAGTTAACAGTGTACTAAATATTTAGATTGTCGCGATTCATTTCATTTCTAGACCTAGGGACAAAAACTTGTCTACCATCTCACGCAGATGGTGGAGACTCCCGACGATAGGAAAACATCTAATTAGCGCGTTATTTTATACACGGAAAACGAACACATTAAAACGGCCTGTTCCTAGCAACATTTTGTAAATAGATTGTACATAGCTGGTGTAAATGTAAATAGAGATAATTAATAAACTTAGTTAAGCAAGAAATATCTGTTTTATTTGGCAATCCACACGAAAGAGAAACAGCAATTTTAAAACCTATATAAAAAGGGAACCTGGACCCTCAAGAAACCCGAGCAGGTCAGTTACTGTCATAAGAGGACAGTAAGTGACAACCTCCCCACTTGTAATTAACCATTCAAGCGGAAGGAGGTTACACCATAACGATGAAACCAATTAATGTTACTAAGAAAGAACATGAAAAACAACTTTTAAACAAAGTTTATAGTCATATTAAATTAGCTCCAACAAATTTGAAATTTACATTAGGAGATCATGTGCGTGTTTCAAAATTTCGAGGGGTATTTGATAAAAGATACACCCCTAACTGGTCAACGGAAATATTTTCAATAAGAAAAATTCAACTCACAAATCCAGTTACATATTTATTAAGAAACTCAAGAAATGAAGATCTTCTTGGAGGATTCTATGAAGAACTACACAAGGTTAAATATCCAGATGTATATTTAGTGGAAAAAATTTTTAAAATAAAAAATAAAAAGGTATACGTCAAATGGCTAGGATTCGATAATACTCATAACAGTTGGATAAACTCTGACAATGTAGTTTAATGTGAAATAAATTATTATTATTATTATTTGAATGTTTTTACTATGAACTTCCATGCAATATCCTAATTATAACATCTCATATCATATCAACAGAGATAATCATAAAAATATCATATTTGTTTCACCTTTGTGAACCCTCATTGACGTCAGCACAGATAAGAAACCTGCAAGTCTTGACAAGAAAATTAAAATTCATATTATATATATTTGTTTCACCTTTTGTGACCTCTACTTACATCAACACAGATAAGAAAGTAACAAGTCTCGACAAAAAAAAATTACTATTTTCGAACTAATTGTGTACCTAAATAAAAATCACAATAAAAATTACTATTTTCAAACTAATTGTGGAAATAAAAATCGCATCGACTTGAAATTATTATGGGCGAGGCTAAGCACACCTTTACCTATAATCAAGGTGAAACACATTAGGGTAGACACACCTTATGACGTGTGACACTTCTTCCTCCGGTTATTGACTACAACTTCTTCAAAGAAGCCCCTGGTCATTGACAACAATGCCATCGAACTGTCCCAGAATCCCGCTTGATATACTACTATTGTTGTTTGCAATAATATTCTCTTCAAGATTTCATATTGTTTATATAGTGTTTTTACAGTTTGGGAGATAACATAATCAGTTGTGGAATCATATGGTTATTCCTATTGATTGAGTTACCCGTCCCTTGAACTAAGGCCAAGGTACCGTTCGTTTTTTGTAATTACAGGGTCTGAACGACTGAGGTACCTCTTTCCTTTCGCCCGTGACGGTTTAGTAACTTCCCTGGCAGAGCCGACTTCCAGCTCCTTCAAGTTCCAAGGACGGTAACATTTTTTTTTAGTTGAATGACCATATTTTCATTTCTCTGATTCATGTTATCCAACTAAACTTGTTTTTCACTAAATTTCTTTGTAGTAATCGAACTCAATGGTTCACCTCTAATTTTTTAATTGTTAACTTCTGTAATTTAATGTAAGTGAACCCAAAGTTCATAACTAAATTTATATTTCATTAATTTCTTTGTAGTTGAAATTGAAACTAAAGGTTTCTTGTTGTTATAGTTGAATTCTTCCATATAATTCATATTTTAATTTTCATTTACATTATACCAATCATTTTGTTTAATACAAAAATTGTATCTTATTTAAATTGTTATTCAAATTCCTTTTGGAATAAAACCAAATTGTAAAGTTGGACTTTGTCTTATTTTTCTGAATATCCATCAACTATTATCCAACTCGTAGTGCCTGGATTCTTGACTGTGAATACCTAATTTTTTTAGTTCGTTATTCTTAAGCAGTTGGCGCTCAGGGTAATTCATAAGTCTAGAATCACAGGACATGTTTCACTACGAGCCCTGAGAATAAATATTTCAATTTGAGCTAGTTGGGGCAATTTATCACTAATGATCCTCAGGGACAGAGTGATCCATTAACCGACGCTTAGCGTTCCGTTTCAAGGTTCACAGTCTTTGAAACAATGTCTATAATTATTATTAAATTAACATACTCAACGCAATTAAACGAAATGGTAATTATCACAAAAAAGTTTGATAAAACTCACTTGAAAGAGAAACATGGTGTCGAAATAATTAACGTGAGTGTGATATATATCTGGTAAACTAAACGTCATTTTGGATTGGGTAGAAAAACAGTTCAATGATCAAATCCAAAAGCCTTCCTTCAATGGTACAAAACATTATTTTATTTTAGTTTTCAACACCCTCCAATAACTGCAAGAGTTGGGAAATTTGTGAATTTCTAAGGGCGGAGGGGGGAGTGAAATTACTAAAACTTATAATATACTATTTATTCAGATTTCTGTGTTTTTATATACCTATGTACTTACTCGAAAAGCCTGTCAGTTGAATACAAGTTCTACAACAAGGTCGTAACAGGAACAATAAATAATTCTCAAACAATTTTATGACTATTGAACTACAAAAAGTAGCAAATGGAGAATACTATCACACATTTTCATCATAGAATTTATATAAAATTTACAATAAAATGTATCGATTCTAAGAATTATTGGTATACATAGCTACTTACTAAGGTTAATTATATTGAGATAGTAAACGAAAAGGGATTAAACAGTCGGTAATTACATACTAAGGATTGTATTACCTGGTATTTAACAGTGATCGAAGTAGATATTCCTAACTCTAGTTGTTCGTTAAGAAGGTGGTTTGAAGGATTATTGTGTTTACATATTTCTATAGATTCTAATAGATTAAGTTTCCTACCCTTCGTAATTGTATGAAAAATATGTAGGTTTTCTAGAATATTGTAAGTCCGGAGCTTATAAGTTAACTTGTGAGGAATGTAATGCCCTATACCTTGGTGAAACAGGTAGATCGTTTGAAGTTAAATATAAGGAACATTTTAGGTCATTCCAATTAAATAAAAGTAATCCAAATTTTTCAAACCACTTTATAGAAACCCAACACCGTTTGCCTCCGCTAGAAAACCTGAATGTGTCCGGATAAAAGTACGGAGTGGCTGTACCTCGACAATGGTAAGGCCTATAGGTTTAGGAGGCGTAACTACTACGAAGAAACATAAAATTCAAGCAATCTCGGAAAGTTAGACGATGAACTGTAACTTTGAAAACAGCATTTGATAGCTTGGGTAATACCGCATCATTTTGCTTTGCTACATTTTTTCGTATCTGTCATTATAAGGCAAGCGAGGGAACGCATTTTACAATATTTACATTCAAATATCTCCTGCACCATCCAACCTATTTGAATATTATTGATCTCGTTTGAAAGAGCATTTTATGAAATTTTAAAAGAAATTTTATAAACCGTTTACATGAAAACAAATATACTAGAGGGTGTTATGTGCAGTGATTACATATTTTTGTGATTTTTAGAAAAAAGTTAAATGGAACGGTACTATTTTCTTGACAGACCCTCAACCATCATAAACTTAGCTAAATTTTAGTGAAAACCGCACCGCGATTTTACAATCCGTTCTCGATTTATAGGAGGAAATGTTAAAAATTCGAGTACCTCAATCGGATCAAGTTACCTTTGCGAGAAAAACAAATCACATAGCCTGGTAACTGCTAAATTGAAAAGATTACGAATTTGACAACTGTCAAAAGTTAGTTGTGATATTTCTATAGCTTAGATTTACGTTTAGATCCAGTTTTGTGGACAAAATTTTCCATTTACTAACGCGAAAGCGTATAGATACGATGTTACGCATTTATTTTTAATGTTTCAAAAATGCTGAAATTGCGTCGGACCAACGAAACATCAGTAATAACAATAAAACAAAATATGCACAAAACACTTATAATTACTCAAAGTTCAACTACAAATAGCTCACAAATGTTCAAAATGTCTTCCATCATTCTCTAATCTATTTTCGTTCCATTTAACTTTTTTCCGAAAATTACCAAAATATGTAATCGCTGCCCTTTAGTTTATTTGTTTTCAATTAAATGTAAATATTGAAAAATGCGGTTGAATTACGAACTTCAAAATAATTTCCAACCATTTCCCTTGCCCACTTCATTTATAAGGATTTTTTCTCAAACCTCTAGGCCTTACCATTGTCGAGATCACTCTGTACTCTTATCCGGATACCCGGTATATTATTTTATTAGGTTAAGAATTTACTTACATTTTGATTAAGAGGGGAATTCATTTAACACAACGATTGGTATTTCAAGTAGTATGTATTATTATTCAATTGTTTTAAGCTAATAACAACTCAACTTATTGTTAAATGTACTCTTAGTGAAAGATTCCTTTGAACCATTGTAACCCTGTACAGAGTCTCATTTAAATAAACATTACTACTCAATTAGATAAGATAAGATAAGATTTATTAACCATAAGACTTTTACAAGTATTGTTTGAATTGTTTGAATATGAGGGATGATACTTGTAATATATTTTAATTGAATTCGATAAACCTTTTTCAAATATTTTAATAGTCCTCATATTATTTAATAATGTCCACCCATCCTAGTTCTTAATTGATATCATTATAAACCGACCTCGAATGGTAACAACGTTCATACAGTTCGATATTTTATGAATAGTATGTAGTAAATATAGTACAGAGTAGTTTTGGGCTGATGATTTGGAATTTTGTTTAAAATTTTTAGAAATGCCAAGCTTCTATCTTAAATATTTCTTTTTTCTGTATTTCAGCATCAAATAAATCTACCTTTTTATCTCTATTGTCTCTCCCGTGTGCCTAACATTGAAGTGAAGTTCTAAATCTGATAATTGAGTGCTATGATAATCACAATATACACATTTATGTCTATCTTCCCTTTTGTGTTTGGCATTGATATGAATTTTCAAATGTTCATGTCGAATAGCTTCATAATCGCATTGTTTACATTTGTATATTTTATCCCTCGTGTGTTTGGCATTGATGTGCCTCTTCAAATGTCCGATTCGAGTGGCCTCAAAATCGCAATGCTCACATTTGAGTATTTTCTGCCTGGTATGTTTAGCGTTGGTGTGATCATTCAAATTTGATATTCGGGTAGCTTCATAATCACAATACTCGCATTTGTGAATCTCCTCTCTTGTATGCTTATCGTTGATATGCCTCTTCAAAAGTACAAATTGAGTTACTTCATACTTGCATTCTGCACACTTGTATATTTTCTGCCTAGTATGTCTAGCGTTAATATGATGTTTCAAATTTGATAATTGGACAGCTTCATAATCGCAATATCGACATTTCTGCCTTTTTTCCCTCGTGTGTTTAGCGTCAATATGAGCCTTCAAATGTCCGATTCGAGCAGCTTCATAGTCACAGTGTTTACATTTGAATATTTTCTGCTTGGTATGTTTAGCGTTGATGTGATCATTCAAATTTGATAAGCGAGTAGCTTCATAATTGCAATATTGACATTGTCTCTTCACTAAATTTATATCACTAAATTGCGTCTCGGACTCTATAACTTCAGCTGCTACAGAATCATGATTATCTGTCGGTTCATCACATTTGATTTCACAAAATTCTGATTCAAGAATATATTCCCTATCGTCATTATCAGAATAACTTCCACAAAAGCGAGTATAGAGTGAAATACCTTCACCTGACTGAACTTCAAACTCTTTCTTAACAGGATAATTTTCAGTTCTGAAATTATTGAAATCTAAGTATATAGTTTCTCAAGGGCTATTTTCAATTAGATTATTATTTCCAGACTGGGAACAAAAGTTTTTGGCAATGATTTTCAAACTGTAGTATGTGTGCCATCAGCTATGCACACAATCTTTGAAGGTATAGGGTGGAAAGTCAGAAGAAAAAAACAATCAACATTTAATGTCCTTCGTAATCGTGATTTTGAGAAACAAAATGGAATAAAAGAATATCTTTGGCCCATGATCTTTTATTATGGTTTGTATAGCTTAAAATTATCATGCTACTTTTTATAATAAATTTGAAACTATTTCATGAATTTTGACATTTTCTCAATTGCCTTTGGACAATTGCTCCATTGCACCAGTACCTACTTTCCAATCTTTACAGCTGTTAACAATCAGAATTTCATTAGGTTCATGTTAATTTTGAAGAGAAAAATTACTCTAATGTTGAGGTATAGAAAAAATGGGTATATTCATGAATTATAAATGATGCACCGATAACTGGTGTGGCTGCAGCTTAAAAGTTTGGAAAAATTCAAATTAGGTCTAGTCCACATACTATGGTCTTTAAAACATGTTTTTCATTTTGACCAAGCGATTAAATGTGTAGCTTTTGGTCATTCACACAATAAGGATTCTGATTTTTTGGAACAAGTTGATGATCACAAAAGTTACGTTAGGAAGTTCATGTGATTAACAGTGTTCAAAACTTTAGTATTCCCATTCGTAGTTATTCGCTCGTAGCTGAAATATTCATGGACATTTAATGGCCATCTTACTCGTGAATACCGAATCGAAAATGGTTATAATATACCTATGGAACCTAATTATATTGGAATAGAAATAATAAATCCCAATGAGGTTCATATCCATTAAGAGAAAAATACAGCTATACTAGCAGTTGATTTTGGGATTCTGAGTATTTAGTTTAGCTAAATTTCAATGGTACCTAGTCAGACTCTACAGTTTTGGTGTTTGCTATGGGTTTATTATTGATGGAAGAATAAAGAATTCAGAAGTTTATAGCCAATACTTATTCTCTGATCAATTGATCACAAGACATTGACAAAAGCCCAAGATGTGCCTTTGCCAACTTTCTCTAAACACAAAATAAGTTTAAAAACAGAAATTCGATGAAAACATATGAGCTTACTTTAAATTCAACTGTTGGTCCAACAGGTCTTCTTGTTTAATCAATTCTGAACATACAATTTTTGTTTTAGAATTAATCTCTAGATATTCATCATATTCGATCTTGAGTTTGCTCTCCAAATCTGTGTTAGAAGTGGAATCAGATGTATTAAAAAGTTGATAATCTGAGGTAACCCCTCTTTTGAGCTTTTCCTCCGTTACATCCATGTTATGCCACTAATCCACTATTTATATCCACCGAGCCACTTGGTCATATTCACATCACATCTCTAATAGAAAATTCAGTTATTAATTTCAGTATTTCTCTAATACAGAACTCAGATTGAAATTGAATTGAAAGTTGAAGCAGAGAGATGATGACATCTCATGTCTTCTCTGTGGTTGAAGCTTTGAAAGGCCCAGGAGCCTGGAGCTCAGATCATCTTCCTCTGGACCTGGAGGTAGTGGAGGCTGAAGTACAGCCATAGAGATCATATAGTATAGAGGAGTAAAGCCCCGTCCACGGTCGTACATACAGGTCTGGAAACTCTATGGTTGACATGAGTCTCTTATGCGCCGCCAAACTCGTAGTCCCTCGCTCAGCCACTAGCTAGCGCTTGGATCACGAAGTGGTAAAACGATTTCTTCCCGGAATCGCAAGCAGTGTTACTGATTTGAGAGAGAAATAGAACTGGTAGTCTTGTCAAAATGTATTACTCACCTTAAAGATAACTTCCCCTTTTTCGCACACATAAAATACCTCGTTAAAACACATTCTTTCCGGAGTATGTACTTATTATCTAAGGCTTTTTTTGGTAGTAATTTGAAAAGGAAATGTATGGAAATAATCGTTCGCATATAAAATTTTTTTTAATTAAATTAGGATTACAATCAAAATACATGTATACTAGTTTAGTATGTTGTCTTTCATTATGTTTACAATATATACTGTTATGATTTCATTTCATAGACAATAAAAATTTAAAAATAATAACTTACCGAACTATGAAAATCAGAAAAGATCAAAAAAAAAAATATTTTATGGAATTAAAAACAATAATAAAAGCTAAATAATAGTTAGGATATTAATATTAACAATGTAAAACATAATAAACAACGATGTAATAGTATAAGATGTGATAAACAAGAACTTCAGTGAAAGTGAAGAAACGTTCAGTGTAACGAAATCATAAATCATAAGTAAAATGATTACAAAACTATCATGAGATAGTACAAAACATTGAATAATGTTATAGATGTAAGTTAGGATTAGTAAATTTGAGTTATGTAATGTTAAAAGAATGTTATTGATATAATATGATATGTATTAGATTTAAGAATAAGTAACTGTCAAGAAAACCATAAATATGGGAATAATCATATTAATAATAACCCAATCATAGGTTATATTATACCAAAGTGTGGGGAAAAATGTAGGCAATATTAATTTAAAAAGAAGGAATCACTAACAATTAAAATAAGTTGAAAATCTCAAATAATTCAAAAAGTAAAGAATACTAAATTCTGATTGGTCAATAGGAATTTCCAATGTCAATCTGGTAACAATGAAGACTTGTGTCAGTTTCACAACAATTAACTTGGCATGCTTGATTTGAAAAGCAATCATCTCATAGGTTGATTATGACATCTAGTAGCGTCGGTTTTGGAGGCCTATAAAAACGAATCTGAAAGTAAAGAAGTGGAGTTTGCCATTACATCTGTAGAGTGAAAGTACTACTGCAACTCACCAAAATTTTATAACCTATAAAAAACCAGTGAACGAAAGTGTTCCAAACTCCGATAGGTTCAAAGAAACCAAAGTTAATAAGTTTTATTAAAAGTCAACAATAATTCTAAGTATCTGAATCCAGTAAAAAGGCTGTAGTAACCTCCAATTAAGAAGAAATCTCCAACGATTGCAATTCATCAATAATTTCAATAAAGCATCGAAAAGTTTCATGTTTTATCTAAAAGGATAAAACAAAGTATTATCAACAGTTCCTGAGTCTCAAGAAGAAGTAATCCAAATTAGTTACCTGTGATTATTGTGAAAAAGCATAGTATTGTGTAAAAGTGAATCATCAACGAAATTATAAAAGAATTAAATTGAAAATTGCCAACATAGTTAAACACACTTTTGGATATAAACTAAAAGTAAGTTTGTTTATTATATTCCATTGTAGTGTTATTTGTAAATCTGAAAGAAAGATTGTCGTTTGTAATTTTGTAAACAACTATTAATATTGAATAGTTTTGAGGTTAAAGCTAGTTCTATGCTTAGAACATAAAATAAAATTGTAAATTAGAAACCCGAGATAAATAGAGTCATAGAGATTTAAATATAGAAATTTTTCAACATTCAAAGAATATTGTGTTTAATTCCATAAAATAATAATAAAAGAGAAAGTTCAGCATTAATAATAATCAATAAATAAAAATAAACTCAGTAAGAGTTTACTTAATAATTGTCGCTCAAACGTGAGGCCATTTGAAAAAAGAAATAGAACCGCGTATCAAAATAATTTAAAGAACTAGATTAATTAATAAGAAAGTAAAAATGGAAGGAGATAGACAGAGGACTCCAGAATTGATAGGATTTGATCAAGAGGGTGAAATGATTAGTGCAGAAAGACCACCAATAATAGATAGTCAATCACAAATAATGAGATTGCTTGAAAGTTTAAATTTAAAAGCTAATGAAACGAAGGAAACAAATGCTAAAATTGAACAAGGTATGAGTGAAATAAGAGATGAACTTAAGAGAGTGAATGATAAATTTGATAAAAGAACTGAGGAAATTATGAGAATAGTTGAAACTGAGAAAAAGGAAATAAGACAACATGTTGAAGAAAGTATAGATAATAAATTAGAAGAATATAATAGTTTTGTAAATAGAAAGTTTAATAATGTAGAGAAAGAACTAGATATTATGGAAAATAGAATGAATGATATGGGGAAGAATATTGAAGAGAATGTAAATGTGAATGTACAAAGTATGAAAGAAAATCAGGAAAAAATGATAAATGAACAAGATGAAAGAATAAAAAGAATTGAGAATAGATCCGAAGAGAGAATGAATATAGAATACAGAAATGTAGGTCATGAGAATACAATAAAATTTAATGGAAACATAAAATTATTACATCCATGCATTTTTGTCAAAGATTTGAAAAATGAAATACAGTATGAAAGGAATATAGAGAGAATGAAAAAATTAATAAGAGAACGATTGGTTGATGAACCATTGTTGTGGTTCAATTGCAAAGAAAGGGAATTAAATAGTTTAGATGAGTTTATAGATGAGTTTTTAAATAATTTTTGGGGTGAAAATGAGCAGTCGAAATGTCGAGAAAGGTTATATTTTAGGAAGTATATAGAAGGGACTAGAAAAAGCATGAATGCTTATGCACTTAGCCTATATAATGAAGCGCAATATTTAGAACCTAAAATGAGAGAGGAAGAGATAGTTTTATACATTTCAAGACAGTATCGAAGTCAAATATCTGAGGCAATAGCCATTGCAAATATTAAAAACATGAATCAACTACTATCATACTTAAATAGAATTGATAATAAGAATAACATAGGAACTAGGCAACAAAATGGATATAATGATAACAGGAACAATTACAGGGGAAATCAAAATTATAATAATAGATTCCAAAATAATAATTATCAAAACAATTTTAGAAATAGGGATAATAGAAACCAAAATTATTATAATAGGGAAAATAGATATAATGGAAATAATGCTAATCAAAATAGAAATAGATATAGGGATAATAGAAGTCAAAATAATAATAATAATAGAAATAATAGTAGAAATGAAAACAATCAAAGGGAAGTAAACTGTAGTAGGATAGAAAGTAATATGGAAAGGGAAGACTCTTCAAGTCAAAATAATCAACAAAATCAGGATTTTTAAGAAAGCACGAATACCATGTTAATGTATTATATGAACATCAGAGGGAATACATTGACTACGAACAGCAAAGGGAAGGAAATGAAAGTATAGGTTTAATTAAATTAAAAGGTTTTTTAAAAGGCAAAGAAGTAGAAATTATGTGTGATACAGGATCAGAACTATCTTTAATAAGGGAAGAACTATTGTCTGAAATAAAATTAACAAATCAATTGAAAATACCAAAAGTAGAATTAGTAAATATTAGTGGAAAGAAAATTACTGAAGTATCAAAAATGATTACTGAGCATATTATAATAGGGAAGTCAAGTCTAGAGATGCAATTATTTGTAGTGCCGAATATGAAATTGGATATTGTTATGGGAACTGATGAATTAGAAAAGCATGGAATTATTATAGATTACGAGGAAAAGGAAATAAAGTTGTTAGATGAAATTATAAAGATAGGGAAAGGGGAAAATGAAAATATTGACAGACCAAATGAAGGTTGCAATATAATAAATGCGGTCGAAAGAAAAGACTCAAGCAGAAATTTAAATGAAATAATCTCGCAGATGAAAATATCCGAGAAGTATAGGGGAATAATATCAGAAATAATTTCACAACATAAAGGTTTAATAATTGATGAAACTCGTATAGCTAGTAATTATATTCATAAATTCCAAGTCAAAGAAATTGAAAATTTTAAATCCAAGAACTATCCAATCCCATACAAGTACATAGAAGATGTTAGGAAAAAAATCGGTGAAATGCTAGAACAAGACATAATAGAAAGAAGTAAAACAAAATATATAAACCCTATTGTTATAGCAAAAAAGTCAAATGGTGATATTAGGTTATGTTTAGATGCTCGAACATTGAATAGATTGTCAGTACCACAATATGAAGCTCCTAAAAATATAGAGTCAATTTTTGGTAGAATAATAAAGGCACAAATTTTTAGTAAAATTGATTTAAGACATAGTTTCTGGTTGATTCCTTTACATGAAAGTTGTAGAGATTACACTGGTTTTATGATAGATGGAGAAGTGTATCGTTTTAAAGTTACGCCTTTTGGTATTCAAAGTGCATGCAGTGCGTTAGTTAGAAGTATGAATCAAATATTAAATAAATTTGAAATTTTTGTAGTTCATTATATCGATGACATATTAATATTTTCTAGAACAGTAGAAGAACATAAAGATCACATAAAATTAGTTTTGAACGAATTAGATATAGCAGGTTTAAAAATAAATATTGAGAAATGTGAATTCTATAAAACAGAAATTAAATTTTTGGGTTATAAATTAACGAGGGAAGGTTTAGAAATGGATGAAGATAGATTAGATGTAATTAAAAATTTCAAAAGACCTACTAATCTTAAAACTTTGAGGGGATTCTTAGGTCTAATAAATTATTTCAAAAGCCTCATTCCTGATTTAAGTCAGAAGGAGATTCCATTAGTAGAATTACTTAAGAAAGGGGTAAAATGGAAATGGGATAATGAAAGACACGAAGCTTTCCAAAATTTAAAAGATATTTTCATTAAAAAATTAAAAGTCTATCATGCACAATATGATAAACATTTCATATTAAGAACAGATGCTTCTAAACAAAGATTCAGTGGTGTTTTATTACAAAAACAAAATAATGAAGAAGTGCCCATAAGTTTTGTGTCAAGAATGACAAAAGTTCATGAAAAAAATTACAGCGTTACTGAATTAGAATTAGCAAGTATAGTTTTTTGTGTAAAGAAATTAAGATTTTATTTGTTAGGGAATAAAGTAAGGGTAGAAACTGATCATAGTGCATTAACAAGTATATTTAAAAACAAGTTTGTAAACAGTAGGATTCAAAGATGGATTTTGTTATTGCAGGAATATGATTTTGAAATAAAACATATTCCAGGAAAATTAAATATAATAGCTGATACTTTAACAAGAGAAGAGGGGAATTTAAAAATTGATAAAAGGAAATATAAAGTAGGAGCAAATATTTTATTAGAAGTAAGGGGTTTATTTTCATTAGAGAGCATTAAAAACAATCAAAGTACTTTATCAGAGAAGGATAAAAAGAAATGTAAAATCAAAGAGGGAGTTTATTTACAAGATATAGGTAGGAAAGAATTATACAGAATAAATCAAGACCTAACTTTAAAAATTTTAAATCATTTACATAGTGAATTCAATCACATAGGAGCAAGGAAAATGTGGCTCATATTCAGAGAAAATTATATAGGTAAAGGAGATTACCAAATTGCAAAAGAAATCACAAAGAAATGTGACATATGTCAAAGAGCAAAGCCTAAAAATATAATTAATCACAATTTAGCAAAGAGTATTATAGTAAAGGAATGTTTAGAAATAGTAGCAATAGATTTTTTAAGTGAGTTAATAGTAACAGAAAAAGGAAATAGACATATTTTGGTTGTAGTAGATTTATTTTCTAAATATATAAAATTATATGCTTGCAAAACGACAAAAAGTAGAGAAGTAATGCATAAGTTAGAAAACTATTTTGAAGAAATTGGTAGGCCAAGAAAGTTAATTACAGATAACGCAACATATTTCAAAAACATACGTTTCAAGTATTTTTGCAAAAGGAATTTAATTTTTCATCAATTAACAAGCATCAGACATCCTCAATCCAATCCATCAGAGCGATATATACAGGAAGTAATAAAATATCTGAGAATATCTTGTGAGGATAAACATCGTCAATGGGATGAATCAATATCCAGAGTAGAAAAATGTTTAAATCATTGTCCAAATACTACAACAGAGAAAACACCTGTATTAATAATGAAAGGCGAAGAACCAGATAGAAAATGGTTAGATGAAAATTCAGTAGAGCGAAATGAAATTTTGAAAGATATCAGTAATAGGTTAGAAAGAAATGCAAGAAAATATATGAATAGGCAAATGAGAAAAAGAGGAAGGTTAATTAAATTTGAAATAGGTGAATTAGTAATAGTAAGAGCAATGAGAGTAACTAATAATAAAAAGAATATATGTGGAAAATTATGTTTTGCTTTTGAAGGTCCATATGTAGTTATGAATGAAAATGCTGAAAATAGTTATGAATTAATGAATCCTGAAAACGGAAAGATAAGGGGAATATTTAATATTGATCAAATATACAAGTATAATTATTAATAAATTTAGTTCATGAAAATAAAATCAAAAGATAAATAAATTTTAAATATTAATGTGATTAATATGTTAAAATTGATTTAGGGGAATTTGTTATGATTTCATTTCATAGACAATAAAAATTTAAAAATAATAACTTACCGAACTATGAAAATCAGAAAAGATCAAAAAAAAAAATATTTTATGGAATTAAAAACAATAATAAAAGCTAAATAATAGTTAGGATATTAATATTAACAATGTAAAACATAATAAACAACGATGTAATAGTATAAGATGTGATAAACAAGAACTTCAGTGAAAGTGAAGAAACGTTCAGTGTAACGAAATCATAAATCATAAGTAAAATGATTACAAAACTATCATGAGATAGTACAAAACATTGAATAATGTTATAGATGTAAGTTAGGATTAGTAAATTTGAGTTATGTAATGTTAAAAGAATGTTATTGATATAATATGATATGTATTAGATTTAAGAATAAGTAACTGTCAAGAAAACCATAAATATGGGAATAATCATATTAATAATAACCCAATCATAGGTTATATTATACCAAAGTGTGGGGAAAAATGTAGGCAATATTAATTTAAAAAGAAGGAATCACTAACAATTAAAATAAGTTGAAAATCTCAAATAATTCAAAAAGTAAAGAATACTAAATTCTGATTGGTCAATAGGAATTTCCAATGTCAATCTGGTAACAATGAAGACTTGTGTCAGTTTCACAACAATTAACTTGGCATGCTTGATTTGAAAAGCAATCATCTCATAGGTTGATTATGACATCTAGTAGCGTCGGTTTTGGAGGCCTATAAAAACGAATCTGAAAGTAAAGAAGTGGAGTTTGCCATTACATCTGTAGAGTGAAAGTACTACTGCAACTCACCAAAATTTTATAACCTATAAAAAACCAGTGAACGAAAGTGTTCCAAACTCCGATAGGTTCAAAGAAACCAAAGTTAATAAGTTTTATTAAAAGTCAACAATAATTCTAAGTATCTGAATCCAGTAAAAAGGCTGTAGTAACCTCCAATTAAGAAGAAATCTCCAACGATTGCAATTCATCAATAATTTCAATAAAGCATCGAAAAGTTTCATGTTTTATCTAAAAGGATAAAACAAAGTATTATCAACAGTTCCTGAGTCTCAAGAAGAAGTAATCCAAATTAGTTACCTGTGATTATTGTGAAAAAGCATAGTATTGTGTAAAAGTGAATCATCAACGAAATTATAAAAGAATTAAATTGAAAATTGCCAACATAGTTAAACACACTTTTGGATATAAACTAAAAGTAAGTTTGTTTATTATATTCCATTGTAGTGTTATTTGTAAATCTGAAAGAAAGATTGTCGTTTGTAATTTTGTAAACAACTATTAATATTGAATAGTTTTGAGGTTAAAGCTAGTTCTATGCTTAGAACATAAAATAAAATTGTAAATTAGAAACCCGAGATAAATAGAGTCATAGAGATTTAAATATAGAAATTTTTCAACATTCAAAGAATATTGTGTTTAATTCCATAAAATAATAATAAAAGAGAAAGTTCATTATTATTCATAATCAATAAATAAAAAGCTAGCCGGAAGAATTAATAATAATTCATAATTAAATAATAAAATCATAAAAGAGTTTAGTTAATAATTGTCACCACAACGTGGGGCAATATAAACCAAAAGACCTATTCAAAAGAGTTTTCTTAATAATACATTATACACTGAAACCTCCGGTACTGTACACTTGACGGGTCCGGAAACCTCGGCTATGTTGACACTGCCAATTTTTCCCGTAACGCAATATTCACTATTCTGATTTGAGAGAGGAATATAACTGTTACTCTTGTCAAACTCACCTTAAAAATAACTTCATAAAAGACTCATAGTCAAAGTTTACAGGTCTGCCGGAGCCTCCCTTCCATCGTTTCTCGCGCTAGGTGACGTCACCTAGCTCCTCCAATCAAAGCTTTCCTGTCATCGGTGGAAGGTTGCATCCCCGTTTCACGTAAGATAATATTTCTTCTATGCTTTTGACGTTATTCTTCGACTATAGAACTATATGTTGTAGAGTTTTTTTATTTAACTTTTAATTTTTCATAATATTATTCTCTTATGATAAATGATAAGTACATTTTCTCATTTTTCACGATCGATAAAATAAATACAATATTTTATTCTATTTATTATAAAACAAAATATGAATTAGTTAACATATGTTTAATTAACCACTTATTTCAATAATGTTTGTCGCACAGTCGAATCTGTTATTTGTCGATGTTTTGTTGCAATTTCTTCAAGACATCGAATTTTATTTTTCAACTCGGACACTTCTTGACACAGGCTTTTTAATTTGATCTCGATATTGTTCATTTTCACGAACTAAATCAGTAAACTGCTCTAGACGTGGTTTTTTTGTTGGCAGTGTTGATGCTATTTCATGCAA
Source organism: Endomychus coccineus (assembly GCA_958510875.1). Classification (NCBI taxonomy): domain Eukaryota; kingdom Metazoa; phylum Arthropoda; class Insecta; order Coleoptera; family Endomychidae; genus Endomychus; species Endomychus coccineus. Next base: position 56,193,066 of record OY294070.1, on the reverse strand, counting down.
ATCATCGGGAAAAAGTTCTTTTCTTGCCAATCGCTTGACTGGTAGATTCACTACATCATTAAAAACAACTCTTCTTGGTGATAAAATTGGTGGAGTTACTAATGGAACTTCTGATGTTGATGGAGTGGTTGTTAAATTTCCATTGCTGTTTGGCAATAATAAACATGGCACTACGAAATCTTGCAGTGGTCTAACCTTTCGTCCAACTTCAGATAGTTGAGCACACAACGTATAATCTGTTTTTTTGTTAAGATGTTGTGAACATATTCTCATTGATGGTTTATATTCGTTTTGCGAAAGTCCACAAGCTACCAACCATTGATACTTCTTATTCGCATCCACAGGGAACGAAAAGAGTTTAACTTCACTTACCTTGCTAAAACGATACGAACAATTTTTCACTGAACACTGTTTACTTGACATTTTGACATAATGAATTTTAAATTCAAATTCAAGAGCTCTACTTTCCCCTCGAAATAAACGACCAATCAGCTTGCATTCGAATTTTAAAAAGAAGTGGCGAACGGATAACTCATCGCGTAAGATTGAACATGGTACGCAACGAATACATAAGCTATATAGAGGCTTTACTCCTCTATACTATATGATCTCTATGAGTACAGCCGACTTGTCCTGTGGCTGGAGGATCTTAAGCATAGAACAACTATAAAGATCATATGTTAAACAAACGTTTTAATAAAGAAGTTACGTCGCTACGTCTAATTTTTACTCTATGCGAATTGCGAATGAGTATCATAGAACAACCATAAAATAAATTAAGACGGTTAGCGAATAATCTGCTTTTGAATCGGGTTAAATGGCTAGTTTTAAAATACAGTAATATTTACTTTTAGTAATTATTGATTGAATAATATACCTAAACAACCTAAAAAATATGTTAGATGGAAAAAGAAATGGTTTTAAGCCTTAGGAAATATGACCATTATACTTCAAACACGAAAAGAAGCATGTAAATTATGAATTATGGCTAATATTATATACATTTAATTATTTCTGGGATATTGACCTATCCAAAAATATCGCATATATTTAGTTGACGATCTGGAACATGATTCTACAACGTGAGCGCGTAGTTTCTAACTTTATACTTGCTTGAAAACCCATAATAATTTATATTAACATCAAAAATATTCCTATGTATAATACAGTATGCAGTATACATATATAATAGTCGAATTCAATTTTAAATAGCTGAAAAAGCAGCCTGGTTAGGCCAAGATATCGAGGCAACTGAGCCATGAGGTTCTTGGTTTCATACAAGCTATTGTTATTTGAATTAGAGTAAGTGGGGTTGGCAAACATGTAGACCCCGTAAAAAATGATATAAAGTCATTTGAACCACACCATATTTGAGTTATCGATGACGTTAGAGAGAGAACTCTTACATAACGATTGGGTGTGAAATTATTCAAATTCTGGAATCACACAACTTTTATTGGGCAGCAGGTAGTTGACAAAATGTTCGTTGTGTCACTCACATCATTAGTGGATCACAACATATCTTTTAATCTTGCAAAGCTGCTTTTAAGGGGCTTTGACGGTTTTCTTCTTCTTTTTTTGATTCTTTTCATGTTTCCATAAATTGTTGAGAATGACGTTAAAAACATGACATCATATCCAGCATTAGTTTGGTTTGCCACTTTTGCTATTTAAAGCCGGAAATGTTCTTCAGATTTTCCATAAACACAGTATACACCCACATGTATCGAGTTTACATTCTGTTCAACTATTTGTCATTATTATATTTCAGCATTAGGGTTTGGGCAATTTACCTCCCAACATCAGATGGGATTGCTTCTTTCTTGGCCCCATCCTAAATTCCAGTAGTCTCAAATTCATTTGCAATTGTTCTGGGCTCATCTTAGACCTGTCTGGTTAGAAAAAAACACATTACTGGTTAGGGATTTTCTATCGCGCTTATTCGTTCTTTTTGCCATTTACACAATTCGCTGTCTCACTTAGACTTGAGGCTTTTTAAAACTGCCACACCCAGAAGCTGCAATAGATGTGTGGTATGGACGGGGTGGCTCAAATATTAATTTAACATGGCAATTCATAAAAAAGTATAAACAAAATAACTCCAGTACCTAATGAACGAAAATATAACAGTAATGAAAATCAATGTGCGATACCCCTCAGGTGGACAACTTACGTCATTTTTGAAATATTTTGGAGGTTACTGGACCACTCTCTCAAGCTTATAACCTGAAAAAGAACACATTTATTCTTCTAATTCATGCTAAATTTACTGTTACGTTGATAATATCTTCAGTAAACCTGTAGATATTTCGTATAATCAAGATGACATAACATAGCTGTTATGGAAATCTTGTATTGAGAAATTGAAAAAAATTTGCCACACCAAAGCCACAAAAATTGGGTCAGGTAGCTCAGTGGTAGAAGCTTCAATCTTCTCGTCACTGGGGCTGCCGGTAGTGGGTTCGAATCCAGCGACTGCGGAATTTTTCTAATGATGATACAATGCCTAAGTGTCTCCTATAATTTAGAAACTTGCAAGAATCATTGAACTCATCCGCGGGACAGATGAAGTGAAGTGTTGCAAAGGTGAAGTGCGATCAATGGGTTGACACCCGTCTTTTAGTAAAGCTATGTGCTTCACCCAAGGCTTCATCGTATCTTTATTTATTTATTTATTTATTTATTTTTGTTTGTTTCCTACTCAACAAAACAGGTGAGTAGTAGGTTAAGTATTAATTCTTCCATTACTACTCCCGTATTAATTCTTTTAAGTTTAACGACATTATTTTATATTAATTTGAGTATCAAATGGCACTTGAGAAATATCTCGAAAGTACCTAACTATTAGTTTAGATGCTGTTATCATTACCGCGCAGAATAATACTTCACTAAGTATAAAACCCATAAATAAAGTGCTTTGATATAAATACAATTGAAAGGATAATTTTCACAAGTCCACAGACATCCTCATTCGTGGTCTTCCATTACAAACGGAGTTTGGCCCTCTTGCCAAACAACAAAGTTTCAGTTCCAGTCCCAGGAAATATATCATAAAAGGTAAGGAAAATCGTGATTTTACGTTCAACAAAAACGCAAAATGAATCAGCGCCTCAATTGACAACATAGTGGTGTTAACAATTAATTTATGATATTTATGTGTATAATTCATTTACGTTAAGCATGATGTTGTCACATCATGGATCAAGGTCAGCCATTCTTGTCAGGTTGAACCGGCTTTTAATGTTTTTGAATACAGCTAACGATTCGATTGAATAAACTGTTTACAAACAGGATAAAAGACTACCACAGTTTCTCTGTGTGTGACTTCTTGATAATAAATCATTTTGCAGTAAAATGAATGCAAACATTCTTTACATGTCTCGAATATGTGACGTTTTGAATGGTCCGATAGGAACTGCTTGATAATTTATTTGATTAACGAATCATAGGCAGTCAGAACATAATACTTAAGCAATATCAGTATTTAATAAGCCAAATTTACAAGAATAAAAACTATGATCAACATAATATGAACATGTTGCGAAATTTGAATATTCACAGAAGTTGTTCAAATATATTTCCATTTTTTTCAATGCACATTCTCGCTAGACGACTTAAATCGAGTGTGGCTCTCAAAACTTGGATGCGATTTCGTCCTTCATTTGCTGCCAACTCTATTCGTCGAAGTAATTCTTCCTGCGTGTTTACCTCGGTTTCATAAACCAACGCTTTCATATGATCCCACAAATAATAATCAAGAGGATTGATATCCTGTGATAGTGGTGGCCAAGGAATGGGACCATTACGGCCTATCCACCTTTTTTCACTTAAGCATGCTGTTCAAAATGTGTTGGAGCCCTGTCGTATTGTTAATACATGTTTTGCCGTACATTGAGAAGAACATCTTCCAAATATGCCAAGATTATTCTGCATGAAATTATGATACTCACATGATCATTGAGGCGGTTAGGTAACACGACTGGACTGATGAGCCGACCCTTCAACATTCCTGTCCATGCATTTACAGAAAAACGATGCTGAAAGTTAGACCGTCGTACCACTCTGGCCCATACATGGGTGTTGTGCATATTGAACACTCCATTCCTGATTCATGGCTGCAAAGAATGTTTGATACAGTATTACTATTTTTCAAAATCCATTGGCAGAACTGTATCCTTGGCTGATAATCTGGTGGCAATAAATCCTGCACTCATTGGCAGTGGCGGCTGATACTAAAGGGTGCAAGGACACGTGCCCAGCCAACCACTAAGATAAACACAGGAAGAAATTCGCTTGTAATTGAGTGCATTATTTCATTTCGCACGTCAGGCGCATGCAATTCTGACGTTCCGGAGAACCTTCTGAAGTGTACCTATTTCAAGTATGATTTGGTTATCTTCGCCATACGCGCTTATACCGTCGGTTTTGGGCACAAAGCATCGTGTCTCCAGTAAACGTCTTGCCTTCATACTGTACAGTGTGTGAATTCTGAAGTGCGTCCATTATCAATGATGTAAGTTAATTGTGTGCAAAATCTTTTAAAAGACGTGCATAGATTTTAGTGTTCTATGCAAAGTGAACATACATGAACAGTTACGACAGTGCATATTTGCGACATGAAATCAAGTACAACGAAGTTGTGGGAAAAAATCGGCATATTTTGGGCCGGTTAATTATGTGTATAAAATTTTTGCGGAGCCTTTGAATTGACGAGCGTCTCACGCCAGTAATGATCTTGGCAGCGATCATAGAATTATTAGATTTAACTTACAAACTATGGCAGCGATGCTGTCACATTTAGTATTGCTTGTTTGCATGGCGCTATAAATAAAAACCCATCACAGCTAGATGTACGGCCTACCGTGATGGATTATTGAAACATAAATGAGGACAAAAGAAAAGTACACATAATTAAGTATCGATAGTTATATTTATTGCCAACAGATAAATACATATAATAACAATATAGTCTAGGAAATAACCATCGACATATACATATGAACTGCGCATGGCATTGATAAGAGCGGGTAGTGCCGGCGTGAGAGAGGGGAAAACGAAGAGGACTAATACTGTCTTTATCTACTTTATCTATCGCGTTTTTATTGGCCGCTGCGTTGCCATGAAAATGCAACATGACTGTAGCTAGTATGTTTACGTCCCGAGCCGATAGATAAAGCCAGTATCAGGCCTCTTCGTTTTCTCCTCTCTCACGCCGGCACTACCCGCGTTTATCATTGCCACGCGCAGTCCATATGTATATGTTGATGGAAATAACGCGTTCCACATTCCAAACCCGGCGCAGTTGGATGGATTGAGATGCGGTTTTTTGCTTTCGATTCAGAAAGTGATTTTAGAAAATTTGTCCGGTATTTTTTTTGCGGAAAAAATATATTGCATTTCTACAGCCAAAAAAATGCATTTTTCTGTTCGAAAGGTGATATAAAGGTTGCTATAGTGATAATTACGACGTGAAAAAACTCTTCTGCAATACCTGGTGGTACCCCGAGACCGGGTAACCATGTAATCTTCTAGGAATTTGTTAATTTTTTTTCATAAAATGTAACAAATTCTGGCTCTCGGAGTTTTCAAAGTCGTCGATCACGACTATGACACTCACAATGTTCTGCAAATTACCTGGAGGTATTTCCAGGTCTCTGGACGAAAACAGCCCGCGATAAAAGCTATATGCAATAGCTTACAAATTTTCTTTGCAAATTTGCAGTCATTTTCAAGCTTGTTTCCCGATCGCCAAAACGAACGGTAATTCTTGATGAAATAGTCAAACGTAGATTACCACGCGCTGTTCCCACACACTGGATTTTCAAAAGTCGAACTGTGAACACATTATTTGAACACCAGGATTGTGTCAAAGAATGTTTAGACAAAAATATTGACGAAGATGGGATGGATTCAGTTACTATTAGTGAACGAAGTGGTTTATTGAAACATTTGAATTGCCTGGAATTACTCTATTGGTTGAAAATATTTCGTTTCATCATGACACATGTTGAAATATCATTAAATCAGACTCAAATGCGCGGGATTGACAGTGCTCAACTGCAAAAGGCAATTGAAAAATTCCAACAGCAAATTATTCAAATTAGAAATTCTACTGAAAATGACAATCAGAACCTGCTAGGAAAAGACAAAAAATGACAGCTGGAGATAACAGAGCTGTTATTGCAAAGGAAGTATGTGACACTATTTTAAGCCAAATTGGATAGTTCTTATACTGATTTGCGGATTATTATCGAAGACATTTAGAATATTTTCCATGTTATGTCGTCTTAAAGTTCTCCGTTGTGCACGAACACGTCTAAAATAGTTATGATCACTCAAAAATAACCAATGCGCAAATTTATTTTTTCTGTACCCACTATGATTTAACATTGTGTGTAATTTGTGGAATGTAACAATATTTTTAAATCGATGGTACATCTGATCGATACGGAACAAGTACCTTTTTTCTATACGAAGGTCTAGAGATATTCATAATTCAAGACTAAATCATCGAAAAATGTGCATACGACAAAGTTAGAGTAACATTTAACGTACCCCAACCTATTTTATACACTACTGAATGAAATTATTTTGTATTCACTGTATTGGGCATAGACTTTAGTTCTTGTACCAAATTGCATCATTTTATCACATGGCGTTTCGGAAATATTCAGAAAAGATCATCTTCAGGAGCCCACTTTATTGAGGCAGAAGCTCCCTTGTGAGCCATTATTCGACTCATGTTGAGTCGAACTTTTTTCCATTTTCGGTCATCATCCGCTGGTGAAGTTTGGCGGGCTCAATTTGGGAGATCCTGAAAAATACATACTTGGTACATTTATATATAAAATTCTGGAGAAATAGGTCACACTAACACATATGCCTATTATTTTCGTCCTTACGCACGTTTCGGTCTCACGACCATCATCAGAAGACGTATCACTGTAAAAAACGTGATTTCTTAAAACTAATTGTATCACCACATAAAACGTGACTCCAAGTCTGTGAATCATAGAACAGATATTCAATCATTAAGTCAGATTTATACAAATTCAATTAATTAAAACCCTTGCAAACTCCTACATGCGTCTCTATAATGTTAAAAATATATTTTAGTTAGAATGCTTGAATAGCATTTCTAATAAGGTCTAACAATCTTCTTCTAATACCTCATAAATCTTCAACATCTGGTTCGAAAGTGGATACTCGAACGTTATATTTTTAGTTCAGTCCTTCCGTCATATTACGTACTGTGATTCGATATTAATGTAGAGTTTATAAGAATATTGCTTAGCAGCGGATTCTTAATTTATACTTAAAACATTAATGTGTTATAACTACGATTGTTCGTGTTCCTGTTCGTTTCGGCGACGTGGGCATTTAATAAGCATATGTGTCAGTGTGCTATTTCCCGAGAATTTCAGATATAATTCATACCTGGGTCAAGAATCATTATTAACCTGGTACATTTTAAAAGTATAGCAAAAATATGCTTACATGAACCAGATAGACCTTACAGGTACGTGTAAAACTAGAACTTTTTAACTTTGTTCTGAGATTTCTAACTTCCCCTTTATTTGGTTCATAGAAAAATGAAAATAACACTCATAATAGCACTCGTTTGAAGGCACAGTTCCAATATATCAATGGAAGTCTGCTTCTGACATGTAGCTCCCATTAAAATAATGTGCATATGAAAAAGCCCATCCCTCAACTGTACACCTGCGAGGTCTAATTTTGGCCTACTAGTATGTATTTTGAAGCGCTGAACATGATGGCGTAGTTTAAATTTGGATAAACCCCGTGCTCGTAAAACTATGAAATCGAATCGAACTTAAAATACTCGTTATGAAAACCTCTAATGGAAACTACAATTTGGATTGCGTGAAAAATCTCTGACCTATCTCGTAACAGTTTGGATTTTTCGGTGGTCCAAAATTTTCAAAATAGCGCCAGAGCTATGTCTTTGGACCAAAATGCTTAAATTTTGAACATTAGGTGCAGTATAATCAACTCTTTCGAATGAGTTTACTTTTAGATCGATAACATGAGTATGTCATCTGGAATTCGCGAAATACTGAGTTTTCAAAATGACCGATTAAGGCGCCAAGAAATTAGGTAGGTCAAAATACCAAAAATAAAAAAAAGAGAAATAAAAAACTACCATTTCACCAAAACAGGATATGAAAAAAAACAAAAACTCTGACATATACTCATTTTTTCAATGTGCTAAAAAACACACTAAATAGGCTCTATCTTGTTCCCACGACCTTGAATTAACTTCGGACTTTTGTTTTGAACATTTTTTCATACAACCCATACTTTTGTCTCAAAACGCAAAAAATCTAAAAATGACCATTTCTGGGTCTAAAAAATGGTCATAGTTTTTCGAGCACAAAGTTAACCCAAATTTAAGCTATACCATCGTGTTCAGCGTCTCAAAATACATGAGATTAGACCAAAATTAGACCTCGCATAAATTCGGATAAAAATCGTCGATTTTCCTCCTTAATGCCTGGACTAAACGGACAATTTGATAAACTGTTTGAATTCTTCCAAATCCTCAGTGAAATTAGTGTAATTCATAAAGTTTTATAGATTCCTGGAAATACTACCAACGCTTCCTTTTTTATTTTCAAATCATATTACTACATTTCACGGATAATTTGCTCTTGTTTTTGAAGTTAATCTACTCTTACTTATATTTCGATCCTTATAGCCAAACACACTCAGCTAATTTTGTCATCGCCTTATCGGGACCAATGATCTGATTATGGTTTGAAATTAGACTTTGTCAGAATATTATTTGCCAGTTTATTAAAAGTCCGGAAATAAGTCCCAAACGCTTTAGATTATTTTCGGTACACTAATCATTACCTCTTCTTAGGTACGATCCCTACAAATAGGACCGGTGGTAATTCCTAGAGTCCGAATCTAGATCAACATGGCTCCTAAATAGTATTATTCAACCAAATCTGTAGTTTATTCAACTCGATAGCGACAAGATTTTCATTGAAGATTATGCAACTCTCAAATTCAGGTTTCCATATCCAAACTTTTACACCTTACCTTCCAGATCACTCGGTTACCAGGGGAACATTCATCCGTTTATGAATGTATTCCATTGTATTTCCAAAAACGGTTTTGTTCATCAATTTGAACAAATTCTTCTCAAACTCATTCTTTGCAGGTTCCCGTAGGTTGTATTCAAATGACATCGTTTCCTAAAAGCCTAGAAATATGTTCGAAACGCTTCAGATTATTTTGATGCACTAATGTATTTTAATATATTCAATCTTTCTTCATCGTGCCATTTTCTCTTCTTAAGTACAATCCCCTACAACCATCGTTGTGGATAATGAATAAACTGTGAACATGCCCTCCATGAAATGTGAGATACAAGAATGGATGACCTTGAGCCATGACGTCATTTATTTGTTTGGCCGAACAAGCCACAATACTTATTTGTATTTTATAGGCAAAATTAAACATTTTGAGGTTAGAATTGCTTGTAATTGTTTGAAACTTTTGTAAAAAATACTGAGTGTTTGGTACAATCTATAATAATAATAATAATAATAATAATAATAATAATAATAATAATAATAATAATATTTATTGATGCCAAATAACATAGTTTTTGCACAGGTCAGAGTATTTAAGAAATATAGATAGCACTAAAATTAACTTTAATTAACAAATACATATTCAAAATTTAACAGTAGGTATATAAAAATTCACACTATAAAAAGTTACATTGAGATAATTTTGAGATCTAGAAATTCTTGAATTGAATAGAAGGCGTTAATCATTAGAAAACTTTTGATGGTGATTTTAAATCTTTTCTGATTCATATTTCTGATATAAAAAGGACATTTATTAAAAAATTTGAAACATAGTACATTATGACCAGTTTTTGACTTGCTCAGCCGATGAAATTGGGTATGAACATCCATTTTACCATGAGTATCGTGGTCGTGGACGTCAGAATTTAATACAACATCACCAGCAAGAAAAGCATGGTGCGCATATAAGAGACATTCTAGAATGAACAGACTTGGAAAGGTTGAAATTTTTAAATCTTTGTATGTACTTTTGACACATTCACGATAGCGTTTACCTCTGATTCTGATACCTTGTCTTTGAAGACTGAAAATTCTATCAGCTTCGGAGCAGTTACCCCATAAGATTAGACCATATCTAACATGCGATTCCAAACTTGCGAAGTAGGTAGAACGTAATACGTGAGTGGATAGTGAATTTGACAGGTTTCTTAAGACAAAAAGGTTTCTTTCAAGTTTCCCAGCTAGCTGATCGACATGCATCTTCCAGGACAGAGAAACATCCACAAAAAACCCAGAAACTTGGTGTGAGCATTTTTATCTTGATTAAAAGTATGGTTTTTTAAGGTTAATAAAAGTTTTACAGTTTTACCTTGATTAATGGCCAGTTTATTAGCATTATTTTCCATAATTATCAAGTATCAAGTATGAATAATACTGAAACAAAATGCCCTAGTGTGCATGGAACAGTATCAACAAAGCAACAAATTATAATTTAAAGTAGGCTTGAATAAAATATTAAAAGTTAGATTTTCCGTAATTGAAATATTGAATATCGAACTTTGATATTTTATTTAAATTTAGAATGGATTATATGTGATAGCGATATTAATAAAAATAGAAATGACCTGTTTACATTGGAGCATTACGTAATTTATTCAGTACCTATTCATAATTAACTCATGATCCGGAATGTGTTATGAGACTTACTATACGACAATTGTAAACAAGTGTATTATTATGATGAGCCATTTTACTCATACTGAATGGGTAAACATCAAGTAAAGTTGGTAAGTTAGTGTTACGAGTGCCTTTCATTTATATCCCAGAAGGAATCCATAAGCCAACAGGGCCTTTCCCACTTTACTACAACATTCCACCTTTACCGGATCAAACAAATTTCTACTAAGGAGTAGACATTTGTTTGATCCGGTAAAGGTACATCTTTACTCAGGCTGTGAAATTGAAGATGAGCTTTGCATTCACAGAATTTTAATATTTGCTTTTCCTGCCAAGCCAAAAATACAATGTGCCCTGCTCTCAACATTGCTTCACCTTCTTTGAGGAGTTCACTTATGTCTCCAATATGAGTCAAAATATCACAAAGAGAAACTACCACGTCTGCCATTTTAGCACATGTTGCTAAACAATACAGAACAAGTATGAAAGAACGTTAATAACTCACCGAACAGTCCAAAAACAAACGAAACTAACTGAACAAACTGAGCTAACACCCTCCCTAAACCACTGTGTTATTCATCGCTATATGTGCTGTATTGAATGAATACAGCGACACCTGGTGGTGACTGATTTTCGGCAATAGAAGATATTGTTGAAGACCATAGCATACAACATAAACATAGTACATTTGGATGGATGTGTGACATATGACGTAATTAAATTATATAAATATAATTATTGTTTTGTTGTTTATAGTTGTTCTATGTTTGTTGTTAACTTTCAATATTTATTGTTACTGACATTCACCGTTGTCTATTTACGCAACTAATGATATGTTACCAACAATAATAAAATTCGATCCAGAAGTGGTAAGCAAAATGAAAATAGAAAGCGAAAATGTAATCGATGATAACCCAGATATAAAACAAGTCAATGAAGAGCCATTCGATTTTAAACGATCCCGAGTAAAGTAAGTGTATTACTAGTCCAAGGATCTTGTTCGTTTCTGCTCTATTTTTCCATCTTGGCACAATTTTTTTGTCATTAAGTTTTGTTGAATAGGTATAACTTTTTTAATTTATGATACCTATGGAGTCTTAAGGAATGAATTTATATTTAACTAGAAAAATATTTGAATACAGTGGCTTGTAATCGATTCTTAAATGTCATGAACTGTAAAGTTTGCACCCAGAAACAACACTATTCTCAGACCATTACCCTTGAAACTGTCATCGATATTGATAAATATAAGCATCACATTAATAATTATGGTATACCATAATTGTAATTCTAAATAAATTTTTTACTACTAAATTGTCAGTAGAACAATATAATATGTTCAGTAAACTGTTGTTTTTACAACCTCAGTTTACATTTTCAAATAAAACTTAAGGATGATTAAAACATATATCTGTAGAAATACTATTTAAATGGAATTGATTAATATTCAAATCAATAGTATTAGTATGAGATTAGCTAGTATGGTATATTTACTCATAATCACAGAATAAATAGGACTAGAATTTTCGTAGGGTTATTGGTCTAGATGAGATATATATTCCAGTTAATACAAATGTTTTTATTTCTGTACCCTAGAGGTGAAGAGTCACATCTCCAGTTTTGTAAGTTTTACAGCATTGGCTTAATGTTTTAAAATGACAAATGATGTAATTATTTTTAGGAATAGAATAACAGTGTCTGTTCAAACTAATGGACATTTTCTTAATTAACTGTGGTGATTAGTAACGTAATGTGATACCTGAACAAGATTTAGGCACTTACGATTGTTTGCCACTGAAGGAAAAATCAGGTAAGACAAAAACACATGATGTAACTCCAAATGAACTTTTAATAACTTCAGGAAAATACATGAGTAAACAAATTCTCATGAAAATGCATCATTCACCAGTGGAACTTTCTTCTTCCCTTGAGGATATTATGCATATGTTCCTACTAAACTCATACAACCAAACAAATAGTATTCACCCAAGAAAATTTAAATGTTGCTAAAATTTTTTTCATGTCTATGAGTAATATTTACATCAATGTCAATGTTGAAATCACTGTTAGTGAGTTTGAAAAGTATACCTGCTTTTTCATTATGCACTTCAAGCCACTGTTGATGAAATTAGAAGTAGTCTCTGTAGAAACTAATAAATCAAATCACAGCTAAAAAGTGTACTTGTCCAGTGTATTTACAATTTCTTCAATTAAAAAACTCAAGTGAACATTGTTCTGCTCAGTTCCTGAATTTTCTTTAAGATTGTTAGGTATTTCTGAGATTTAGTACATTAAAGTAGAAGTAAAAAGTTCTATCTCTAAGACTAGTGACAAAAACATCAAGTTTCAAAGCCCAATACTAAAAATTTTATTTCATTATAATAGAAACAATATTCCAGCATTTAATTGTTACATAATGTGTTAATTCCAACATAACCCAAATTTACCTGCTTGGAGGGATGTGCATTTTATAAGAACAATTGTATTTACGTGACATGAAACTTTTAACTGTTTAGCAGAACAAGAGAAGTATTAACTCCATTTTCAACAAAACTGGAGATGCGGCCCTTTACTCTTATTATGTCTTATAAATTATAACAAATCAAATAAAGTAATAATAGAACAATAAACTAAGATAAACTAGCTAATAGTACTGTGAATAACAAATTCAATATCTGTTTTATAATAATGATTTTTACAATAAATAAATTCAACTTATATTAACATAGTTTGGTAGAGTTCAAACATTGTGCATGGTAGAAACTAAGTACGTAATCACTTATGTGAAAAATGTGAAGCCACACAATGTATTTAATTAGGAAGAAAGTAAAATAAAAGACGTGAAATAGTGAAATAAAACATGAACTGAAAAGTTAACTTGCTGACAATTGTTTCAACACGTTGACTGCCATACATACTTTTATAAAACAGCCGTGTGAGAATCAACAGGCGTCACGATCTACTATAAGTTGAATGGGATTAATAGAATGTAGCTACAAGAACTGCAAATTATACTTGGCCTATGAAATTGAGACTCACCGATGGCGGCTCATGACCTCAAAAAACTGTGTTGGTAAAATAAAAAATTACACAAGATGTCAGTTTTATTGATGAAAAAACAAAAACTTATAGTCTAGTTTTGAAATAAAACAAATCACATTCTCTACATTTGACTAGTCCAGGGGGTCTTGCTTTGGGCATGTGCTCGTCCATATTCGATTTGCAGTCTTTCAACAAACAACACATCTACTTCTGTTGTTACGACCGATATCTTCCAAAGAATGTTGAGGAGCGGTGCCGACATTCTCTTGTCGCATTATGTCCAATCCTAAAAGTTGTGTCGCAACTTTCTCTTTGAGTTACGTTATTGTCATTTTTTCATTGGCCACTTCCTGGTGCAAAATAAATGCATTTACTAATGCACTACCAGCAAGAAACTCAATGGCTAGTTTGCAGTACCTTGACCCCTCTACGTAAAGATGTGGATAAATCTATGCAAACCTTATGTTTATTGTAATCAAAAATCGCAGCTGGTTTTTCTGTTTCTTCACCACCTCTACTACTTGTCCGTCCCTTATTGTGCAAGTTATCGGCAGGGGCAAGAACTACTGCTTGGGATGAAGACTGTCCCTTTATCTCATCTTGTTCACAATAGACCATAATGTTGTAAGTGTATCCCTTATCTATGCATAGTTTAGTTTATACAATTTGATTCCAAATTTGTGCTTTTTTATGTATTGTCGAAAAGATAGGAGTCCTCTGAAAGGAACAAAAGTCCGTGAATACACACGGCTTCTTCTTGGTGTGACAGAAAGTTGAAAATTTTGGATTGTTTTATTTGTTAGGCTAGATATCTTCTGCAATCTGTCGGTGCACACAATTTCATTATTGTTGAAAAAAATATAATAAATAGGCAATTTTGACCAATATGACTCAATACTGAACATACAATATTGAACAACACCCATCTAAAGTAGTAAGCCTTTCTTGCCTTAGGTGCACTTTAATTTGTCTTACATTGAGCTGCATATCTATTTGTTTCGGTAACTATCATAGTGAGTATATCTTCGCCCAAAAATAATTTTCAGATTTCTATTGGTGATTTATTATAACATTCTTCATAAAGTTGAGTACTTATGCCAGGAGAAGGTTCCGTAAAATAAAAACTGCTTCAGATTTAATCATGTTACCATATTCCAAGTAATGTTATGAATACCGTCATTATTCATTATGTTTTCCTCGTCATTACTGCTGACATCGACGTCTCCAATAATTTGTTCAATAAGTAATTGTACTCTGTATTTGAATTAGGAGCATTTAGATTGTTTGAGCAGCTTAGTTTTGGCGCAGTTGTATCGTCAATGATTTTATTAACAACTTTACGACGTTTTGGTAAAGATGGTTGATCGGATTCGGCGTCGCTACTCGGTATATATTCGTCCGAAGATTCATCAAGCAAATTGTCATCTTCGTCAGATAAATTTTCAAATAACATTTGTTTTACCGGTTCAATTTTTCAGTTTATTTACCTGCCACAAGTGTAGTAGTCGCTGCTGTTCTTTTTCATTATACATCTGCAGAGACATTACCAACATGTAAGCTAAATACTAACGTGTTCCATTGCCTGAGAAAACCATTGCCTCAGAAAACAAGTATGGACAGCCTAACGCGTAACACCACATTACATACAAGCGGCTATTAGAACAAAAGTATGCATTAGGGCCGCGGGACCCCACAGTGGGTCTCATCAAAAATAGTATAATAAACATTGATGTTATCAAATGAATGCGACATTTATCAACTGAGTTATCATTGTGTGTGGAAACAATTTTCAATAAATCAACTTTGCAGTTGGTGTAAATTTGAATGAATCTTTTAATTCATTATACTACTCATTTTTAACATAAATTTACTCCAAGTAAACGCCGAATCCATAGAGATAAATCAAAAGTGGGAAAAATAGGTTTTTAAGTTTCTTTTCCACCTTCAAAACTGATGGCATACGTATTCCGTACTTAAAGCTAATTAAACTGAGTTGACGTGATGTATTAGTGAGCTGTCCATTACCAAAGCTGGTGAGTCTTGGAATGGGAGATGAGTATCCGTATGCGGTTTGATATGTAATTTCCGTACATTAGGGTGAACTAGGCGTTTCTTTTGGTCTAATTTGTGGACTAAAAGAAGAGCGTTCAAATTTAAAAAGCAATTATGAGAATAACAGTCCATATGGTGCAAATATTTTTGTATAATATATAAATGAGTGACTTAATTCACTTGGTTGCTTCTAATTTGATGTAACATAGGAACAGTGAATCATTGTTAAATAACTACCTGCCTCGCTAATACCACGACGAATATTGAATTACAAACAATCGATAGTGGAACCCATTATGAAAATTTATCATGTTATAATAAAACCCTTTTTACTATGTTTTTATCAGTTATATTATAGAATCACTAAGGTGACTGTAGCTTCGACATCTAGCGTGTAGGTAATCTACAAAACTGTACAAATTTATGAAAAATATAGATCTTAAGATATTTGAAAAATCAATTCATACAACACAAAATTTTGAAAAATCTTGGCTTCCGGATGGATTCCGCGTCACAATAGCTCGATTTGATGCCGACGTTTCGCCAACCATTACAGGTGGCATCTTCAGGGCAGGCTTGAGGCTTAGACTAAAACCGATACCACTGGTTACTGTAGCCGTACTTATTGTAGGAAATATCCTTCACGCTACACAGTTCACTGCCTTTATTCTGGTGGTAACTCCGTTCTGGCACCTGACCCTGGCATTGTGCGATCATGTGCGAAGTGGAATTTTCGAGGATGGGTTTCCAAATGTTGGGAAGGTAATATCCAGAGTCACGGTTTAGATTATTTGGCTGTTTTAGGATTTCTATACCTTCAAGCATTTTTCGCTGATAGAAGTTTGGTGCTCGGGCTAGGATTTCAGTATTTTCGAAAAGGATTTGATGATTAGTGTCAAACTTGTGTTCCGCAAGTGCAGATCTACTAGTATCACGGAGCTTTGTTCAGCGCTCATGTTCTTTCACACGAGAAGTTACTGTACGACCTGTTTCACCAATGTAGACTCTACCGCAAGAACAGGGTATGCTATAAACACTTTCTAAGTGAATAGGAGGAAGGGATCTTTGATACGTTTGTAAAACAGAAGTGTGGAAAACCGAGTAGAAATATTATGTTTTTTAAGAATTTTGGAAATTCGATCTGTTATATTTTCAATAAATGGAAGATAGTCAGTGGATAAAGCAGGCAGGGAGTTTGTGGCTCAGGTTGATTTGAAATTTTAGGAGAAGTGTATTTCTTTAAGGCCTTTTGAATGTTGTAATGCGAGAAATTATTTGATAATAAGACAGATGAACGATGTTTTAATTCTGATTTTAAGGATTGGGGTTGAGATAAGTTGACAGCTCTGTAAACCAAGGAGCTCATGAGAGATTGCTTTTCGGCAGGGCGGTGGTGGGAAAGGCTACTGAAATACCGGCAGTCTGTCGACTAACTAATACATCTAAGAACGGGAGTGAACCTTTCGGTTCAACTTCCATGGTGGAAAGGATATTGGAATCTAGGGAATTTAAATGATTGAGGAAGGGAACAATTCTCGACCATGTTGCCAAATAACAAAACTGTCGTCGACATATCCAATCCAACATTTCGGCTTGAGAACAGATGAGTCAATAGCATCTTGCTCAAAAGTTTCCATGACCGGAAAAAGTGGGGAACTTATGGCAGCTCCCAAGGAATGCTCTTACAGAAAATATGTGGAAGATAGACAAAAATCAGTTAACGGTATTAAGTCCATTGAAATGTTTTTGGAAGGTAACAGTTGAAAAATTACGGAAAGGGTGTCTGGAATGGGAACATTGGTAAAGAGTGATTCGACGTCGAAGCTGACGAGCAATTCTACTCGGTTTTCCACACTTCCAAAGCTATCTCAATTTTACAAACCTATCAAAGATCCCCTTCCTCCTCTTCATTTGGAAGGTGTTTATAGCATTCCTTGTTCTTGCGGTAAGGCCTACATTGGTGAAATAGGTAGTACAGTAGCTACTCGTGGGAAATAACATGAGCGCTGTACAAAGCTTTGTGACACCAGTAGATCTGCACTTGCGGAACATAAGTTTGACACTGATCATCAACTCCTTTTCGAATAACTAAAATACTAGCCCGAGCCCCAAACTTCTATCAACTAAAAATCCTTGAAGCTATAGAAATCCTAAAACATCCAAATAATCTAAACCGTGACTCAGGATATTACCTTCCCAACATTTCGAAACCCATCCTCGAAAATTCCACTTCGTACGGGATCACACAACGGCAGGGTCTGGTGCTAGAACGGAGTTAACCACCAGAATAAAGGCAGTGAACTGTGAAGCGTGAAGGATTTTTTCCTACAATAAATACGGCTACAGAAACCAATAGAATCAGTTTCAGTTCAAGCTTCAAGCCTGCCCTGAAGATGCCACCTGTAATAGTTTGGCGAAACGTCGGCATCAAGGCGTGCTATTGTGACGCGGAATCCATCCTAAGCCAAGATTTTTCTAAATAAGCTATCCGCGGAAGTCTACTATTCAAGAAACCCATAATTTGACCTTATTGCCGAATAATTTGGAACACATGTTCATACTGTGGTCATTTCTTATTCTTTCATATTTGCCGCATTGAAATTTATGTGTTTTCAAAATAAAGGCCATACAAATTTCTTGCCTACTTATAGCATTAAAATTTTTCTACATTATCATCATAACTAATTCACAATAAATGTCCCTACAGATGGAATAATTAATCATTGCATAATATTTTAATGTATTTTAAAATAGGTATTGACATACCTGCTGTAGTAAAGATCTATGATACGAATTTCAATTCAAAATTCTATTAATCAATGCGTCCTTTCGCTCCCTTGTTTATTTTATTGAAAATATTAAACAAACGTTTCGGAAGAATACAATCTCTGTTATATTGTCAGCTGTCACGTTTTTATTTCAGGTAGAGCCTATTTTAGAAAACTAAAACAAGTGAGTATAGATACAGTAAAAAACTACTATGCTGAATCTTATTTTTATTTAATACTTCTTAACATCTACGGAAATTAAAATTTCAAACTGATGCCAGATCAACCGTGTATTTTAGCACACCTTCTTCATTTATATTCATTCATAAGATATTAATCTAGATTTGAATTTATATTGAATCCCTATTTTGTATCCTGTACTTCTATTTCTAAAATCTATACCCGTAACGCACTCTCATTGAATAAGCCTATAGGCAATGACAAAGGTCTCGACAAAGGCGTTATTATCGATGCATTTGGAAGGAAATTAATTACAATAATTAATTAATTGGCATATTCAATTATTGAGTAATGTAATAAAATAAAAAAATGAATAATTACCCACTGCGCAGTAACGCCCATAACTTCATTGTTTTGTAAACCAGTTATCAGTTGTTGAAATAAAACTATACCCTATATTTTGTGGGGGTTTTCAATAAATTTATACCAAATAATTCATGGAAATTTCTATCAGTACCTACTATACTAATAAATATAGTACTAGACAGATTCATTATATTTAATGGAGCATATGAATTTATTAAAACTGTAGATATATTTGAAATACAAAATACATGAAAAAAAATATTTTAAATACAAATACATTGCAAATATGTATTAGGAATTCAAATTCAAAATACTTTGAACGTTTGTATTTGAAATAAAAAACGCAAATGTATTTTAAAGAGGACATATCAGAATCTGACTGATTTGGTTTTTGTGAAATTATATCTTTGTTGGCAGTTTAATCAATTTCTGTGACTGTCAGCGTGTGATGATGATGAAGCAATTTGTCAATATATTATTATCAAATTTATATTTCTGTTATAAATTTGTTTGTAATAAATGTGGAAACTTTAGAATTAATTATTATAGTTACTTAGAATTATTCAATTTCAGGATCGAACACATCGCCGTTGAGGAAGTTTCAGAAGTCCAACAGCCTGGATTATGTTCAGATAATACATATCCCAATGATAAAAATTTCGTATGTGTAGGTAAGGAGTGTTCACATACTTTCACTGAAATGAAATGTACAGAAGAGGAGTGTAAGCATGATGAAACAATAGATATGATCGCACTGCAATCTGTTGAATGTGAACTTGCGAATCCTGAAACTGAAGAATGCTCAAACCTGCAACTGCACACGGACGTCTCATGTGGAAATGAATCATTTAAATGCGAAAATTGCGATTATGAAGGAATTAATGACGAAATGTTGAGAGGTCACATTGACAGTAAACATGGAAGAGAAAAAATACATAAATCGAAATATTGCAATTTGGTCGCTACATATGACTCCAATCTGAAGAGTCACGACTGTTGTGAACACGCAAACGAGAAGACGTACATGTGTGAACATTGTGATTATAAAAGCACTGTTAATTATTTCTTGAAAAGACACATGAAAATTCAACACACAAGTGAAAGATTGTACAAATGTGGACAGTGCTATTATGAAAGCAATCATCTCACAAATTTAAAAATTCACGTCAACTCTAAACACACCAAAGACAAAAAGTTTGCTTGTGAATATTGTGATTATAAAAGCACCGCTCCTTCAGTATTGAAAAGACATATTAATAGTCACACAAGGGAGAAGATATACAAATGTGAGCAGTGCAATTATGAGAGCACGCTACTATCAAATTTGAAAAAACATATTAACAATAAACACACACGCGAACGATTATATAAATGTGAGCTTTGTGATTATGTAACAACTGTTCATGTGAATTTGAAGACTCACATGGACTCGAAACACACAAAGGATAAGAAATTCGGTTGCGACCATTGCGATTATAAAAGCACTGCTCTATATGTTTTAAAGAGCCACATAAATAGTCAACACACAAGGGAGAAGATGTACAAATGTCAGTTTTGTCTTTACGAAGGCACCCGTCTGTCAAACTTAAAAAGTCACATCAAAACTAAACACAACAGAGACAAGAAGTTTAAATGCATTGTTTGTGATTTCAATACCACAGCTCCTCATTTGCTGAAAAGTCACATCAATAGTCATAGAGAAGAAAATATCAAAAAGACCAGAGAAAAGATATACAAATGTGAACACTGCGATTATGTAAGCACCAGAGGTTCTTACTTGAAAAGTCACATGAACTCCAAACACCCGAAACATCAGTTTGCTTACGTAAATTGTAATTGAATGAATTCGAATTCATAAGAACATCATAGGAACAACACTTAAACAGCAAACTTGATTTCTACAATTGTGAACATTGTGCCCACTTAAATTCATTGATTTTAGGGTTAGTTCAGTCGCACGGTCCACGGAATCCCCCGAAAATCCGGCAAAATTTGATATAGCTGGAATGTGATCAAATCCTTTGTTTTACAGATTAATGGATAAAAAGCACTTTTGTTTTGTCAGAAAATACCGCTAGAAAGGTTATGGCCATTTTGTTGAGAAAAAACGAAATTTTTCTGGTTTTTTCATTTATTTTAATTAATTTTGAAATAAAGCCTCTAATCAAAAAAATACATGAGATCAAAGTCATAGATAATTTGAATACCCGTCGAAAGAGCCAAGGTAGAAGTCTTTTGAAGGTTATGGGCTCGAGATAAGGCACATTTTGTGATTTTTTTTCGGTTTACAAAATACTTTTCTAAAAATAGAAAAAAGATTAAAAAAATATTTTGTTTGCGTGGAAAGTTGGCCTTTTCATTCTACTTTTCACTAAATTTTTTGTCGCCAAAATTTGAATTTCGCGAGAAAACGTAAAATCGCGATTTCTCGCTGAAAAATGCATATTTTGACTCGAAACAATATGCATTTTGTAGTTTTTGACAAATATTACCTAAAATAACAATGAAATCACATCTTGCTATAAATGCCGAATTTTGGCGAGATGAAAATTTTTGACCTCGGAAAATTGGAGAAATTTTGAGGTTAGAATATTCGAAAAAAAAAACAAATTCGAGATAATCTCAGAGCTCTTCAATACGCGTATTTTGAGCTATTGTAAATCAATTTTGCTTTGAAGAAGTCTACTATAATGAATTAATTAATCAATCAATTCTTATAATAAATGTATTAATCGTATGAATGGTAATTTTTCCTCATCTTTGTCCTTTATCTATTGCAAAAAAATAAAATAAACAAATAAAACTGGTAAAAATTAATGAAAATAAGGCATCATTGGCACTTTTCCTCGTGGGCCCCTGTAGTTCATGGGCCCGTGTGCATTGCACTCCTTGCACACTTGGTTGCTACGCCCCTGGTAAAAACGAAAATATTAAGCATATGTGTTAGAGTGACCTATTTCCCGAGAATTTATATACAGGGTGCCCCAGGTTTTAGTAGCAGAACTTCACAGTCGATAGAAAATTTGATTTTGAGACAAAAATTCCTAATAACATATATGCACAGACGCTTAGTTTTTGAGATACAGGGTGTTGAAATTGGAAAAAAAAATTCGTTTTTTGCGAATATCTCCGGAACCGTTCTTTGTACAGAAAACAGCTTTTCAAAGCATTTTCTACTCATAGTAAGCTATGTTGTGTGTGATAAAAAATTTTTTTTTAGTCATAATTGGTGAAGATTTTGAAGGGTTAGTTGCTGTTTTTCTCCCCAACTTCTACGCCACTGGAAAAAGTAAGGTTTTGAGACAACCATTTGAACCGCCAATGTTTTCTACACCAAAAAGGTACTTTTGGTCATAAGCTCTAAAGTTGACCGTTTTCGAGAAAAATCAGTTTTTATGTTGCAAAACATGGTCAATTCTTACTCATGAAACAAAATTTATTCAAACGTTAGAACAAGTAACAAAACCAAAAAATTGACCATGTTTTTCAACATAAAAGTTGATTTTCCTCGAAAACGGTCAACTTTAGAGCTTATAACCAGGAGTACCTTTTTTGTGAAGAAAAAATTGGCGGTTCAAATGGTTGTCTCAAAACGGTACTTTTTACAGTGGCGTAGAAGTTGGGGAGAAAAACACCAACTACCCCTTCAAAATCTTCACCAATTATGACTAAAAACAAAATTTTTATCACACAGAACATAGCTTCTATGAGTAGAAAATGCTTGCAAAAGCTGTTTTTTGTACGATGAACGGCTCCGGAGATATTTGCAAAAAACTAATTTTTTTTCCAATTTCTACACCCTGTATCTCAAAAACTAAGCTTCTGTGCATATACGTTATTAGGAATTTTTTTCTCAAAATCAAATTTTCTATCGACTGTTGAAGTTGTGCTACTAAAACCTGGAACATCCTGTATAACTAACTCTCTGCAAAAGAGCTACCTAAAATATTACTTTAATGATAATCCTAGAATGTATGGTTATTCGAGTTTTACCCAATTGGATTTAACCCATTGAGAGATTAAACTATAAACTGGTAGCAAACGGTAAATATGATAATACAAATTCAACAAGGAAGGATTTGCTGATCGTTCAGTAGGATATCGAACTTCTTATATTTATTAAGTTTTTACTTTGTAATATTTGTATTCATGTAAACGTGTTTGAGCCTGGAGCTGGCCCAATTTTAGGCCCAGCGTATAAACCAAAATTCTATGGAAAGTAGATAACTTTCTCTATCTAAATCCAAAAGTGTGAGCTCCTAGCCATCATTGAATCTAGAGCGTGTAAAAGAAAAAAAATTATCATGCAAACTATAATTTTTTTATGGCTTGTGTTTTTTGATTGGGGGCTTTATTCCAAAATTAATTTAAATAAATGAAAAACATAACTTTTCTAGCGGCACTCCAGGAATGTTTTAACTATTTTCCTCGTTTTTAGAGCACCCAAAAACATAGGATAACATACAAATAAGCCATATCCAACTTTTGTGACCGTGCGACTGGACTAGGTATATATATGATTGAAAATCATACAGAAATAAATAACATGATAGGAATTAATGTCTAATAAATACTACTACTATTCGCTTAAATTTATGTACTGAGATTATCTGTGAAATCTTTTAGTGAACCATATATTATTTTGTTACACAAGTTTGTAAAATGTTGACAAGATTACAGTTATTAAATTCAACAATAATTTTTTACCAAAACTTGTCCTTATTCTGAATTAGGAATCAGATTACATAAAAGGTGTAACTTTCGATTTCCAAAAGCTGGACAGCAAATATTCAAAAAAATTATATTTATATATTAATAGGTTGATAAGATTACAAATGAAATTTTCGATTTAATTTCATAATTTTGTTACAAAAGTTGATTTTGCTTTATATAATGTTAAAAAGATTACAAACAAAATTTGTATTTTCTTAAGCAAGGTTTAGGTTTTCTAGGTCGAACAGTTCCGGACAGCCGTTTCGCTCTCTCATGAGCTCGTCAACGGAACGAGTAAGACGATGAAGTCACTATTCGACCAGCTCCACCGGAGGTATAAAAAACCCATTTGGAGAACCAAGGTATTCCAACAACATCTGCCGAAAGGTGACATCCCCCTCAGCCCCAGAACGTCAAAATTGACCCATTTCTACCCCACCAATATTTGACGTTATAAGATTTATTAAAAAAATTAACATTAAGTTCCGAAAATGGAATCTCGGTTACCCGGAAAACTCAACCGAAGACCTGAAAATCGAGAATTTTTCCAGCCTCTTGATGAAATTTCCGCAGAACTGACCTCGGATTCGTGATCAGCGACCCGAAAAACCTCCTTGAAGGCAAAAAGTACAAAGTTTGAAAAATAAGTGGAAAATAGCCAAATTTCCCCCATTTTCTGGTCTCTCGTTGAGTTTTCCGGTCAACTAACTTCTAATATTGGAGGGGTAGAAATAGGGGGGCGAGGGAATAACGTTATCGTGTCACGAATTACCTTTGGGGTCCATAAAATCATGCACATTTTTTTTTCAGATTCCACCTTCTAAACAAGAGTTTTTTATTTTCCCAGTTTATATCCTAGAATACCAATACAACTGCTATATATTACCCATATTCTTCAATACATTTCTGCTATATTAAGTGTTACATAGTCAAGCAGGTCTACTGTTAATATCTGCCGATGAAAGTCATTAAAATTTCGGAGCTCTCTAGGTATTGGATGAGCTGCTTTTGATTGCCCGTTGTTGATTGCCTCCATTACGTTGGAGATGACAGATAGTGGTGCAATGGCTCTATAATTATTAGGAAAGGTCTCCTTTTTTTGTTTTTTTTGGAATTGGTTGGACTCTAGCTGTCTTCCACCTGGAAGGAAACACCATCCTTGAGAACAATAGACGGAATTCCTTTAGGCCCCATACCCTTTTAGATATTGAAATGAAACAGAATGCGCTGATGAAAGAAAATTCAGGTAACCTTAATAAAATAACAATTAAAAGTTCGATTTTATAATTATATATAAATTCTCAGGAAATGGGTCACACTAACACATGCTTATTATTTTCGCCTTTACGTACGTTTCGTCCTCACGACCATAATCAGAAGACTTATCAATGTCTAAAACGGGATTTTTAAAAACTGATTGTATCAAGCACAATGTGTCCTTATGTCACCAATTTCAATTAAAATCAAAAATGTCCAAGTCGCTGAAACGAACAGAAACACGAGTGATCAAAATTGTAACACATTAATGTTTTAAGTATATGAATATGTATCAAGGAGTCACTGCATAACAATCTACATATAATATACGTAGTCATCTCAAGCAATGTTTGAGTAAGACTGAAACCAAACTATAACGCTAAGTAAGCGTCCACTTTCTAAACAGATTAAAGATTTATGAGGTAATGAGAAAATATTGTCAGATCATACTAGAAATATTTCTAATTCAGCAAAATATACTTTTAATCAATTAAATTAGACTAAATGATTGAACGTCTGTTCAATGATTTTCAGAGTAGGAGTCACGTTTTATGTGACACATCTCCAGGATAGATCTTTTATAATAATTGGTTTCTCTAGTTAAAATATTGACATTCTTGTAATCGAATTAATGGTTATAATTAAAACAATGTTTAGCAAGGGCGCTGGAATTTTCTAAGATTTTGTTTCTAGTACTATACTTGTGACCATACATTCTTCAAGATATTCTGTTCGATTATTGAACCGTTAGGGTTACCACCCGTCCCGAATTATATGGGATTGAGTGTAATTGTTTCGCATACCGTATAAAATGGATATGGGATGCAGCTTTTTCTGTATTAGAAAAAAAAAGAATTTGTTCGAAGCGAGAAACTATTCCTAAACATATTTATAGAAATTTCACAGACACGCTTCATTAGTCCACTCATTTTAAAATTTAAATAACCCAATATAATTATTCTTCGAGTCATGCCCCGCCATGAAATCTTTTTTTTCTATATGACACTGACAGGCAGATGCGATGCGTGTCTCGGTGTTCTTTCTTTTCTCAGTATTTGCAACACGTTGACATTGACCGATTGTTCACTCTTCATAGTTGTTCTGTGATCTGTCTAACTGAATCTGATAGAAAAGGTAAGGTTGCCAACTAAATCACATTTTCATTTACTATTTACTCAAGTCTAAGTCTGATTCAGATTTAAACTACAAACAACTTATTGTCAAGAAATGGGTAAAAACTTTTTTGAAGGTGAATTAATGTTTAACATGGCAATCATCTTCTCGATTTTAAAAGTCATTAATATATTGAGAGAATTCGAACGAGTAATTACCAACGAGGCCATAGATTATAGGCTGTAAGTCGACAACTCGCATATTATTATAATTAATTGAAAGAAAATCTTCTTGACATTTAACCTAAAACCTAACCGTTTACTTTGTTAATTTAGATTAAGAAAATATATTTTTAAATATAAATACCAGTGGCGGCTCGTGACTTATGAAAGAGGTAAGCACAAAAAAAAAACTACCTATTTTTTGTACATAAAATCCGTTCTCCTATTTTTCATGCTGGAAAAAACGTCTATGACTTTGTTGTCAAAATCCAGGATAGACTGGACGAACTGCTTTTGTATTGATACGACCGCCAATGCGTTCAGTTGATCTTCTGACATTGTGCTTCTCACAGAAAAGTTTTAATGCGTTTGAGGGTGGAGAAACATCATTCACACTCTGCTCTCGACATGGGCGTTGTACAAATAATATCCAACAGTTTGTATGTTTCCTTCAAAACCTTTTAGGTTGTTGTTTGTTATGAAGACTAAAAGTGGCAAAATGCGTCATACATGTCATCGAGCTCATAAATTGCTGAAAGTTCACTTAATTTCACAGTGTCCGACATAGGATAAGATTTCACAGTTTCATCAAAAATTTTTTGTGGAAATGCATGTTTATAAGTTTCAAAATTTTGAAAATCAAATTATTTTGCTGCACTTAAGTGACCCCTAAAATCAAATCGGTCGCTAATTTGGCTTAAAATAGTGTCACATACTTCCTTTGCAATAACAGCTCCGTTATCTCCAGCTGTCTTTTTTTTTGTATTTTCCTAGCAGGTTCTTCATTATTGCGTTCTCGATTGTCATTGCCAGTAAAATTTCTAATTCGAATAATTCGCTGTTGGAATTGTTCAATTACCTTTTGTAGTTGAGCACAGTCAATCCCGCGCATTTGAGTCTGATCAAATAATATTTCAACATGTGGCATAATGAAATGAAATATCTTCTAACAGTAGAGCAATTCAAATGTTGCAATAAACCACTTGGTTCACTAATAGTAACTGAATCCATTGCATCTTCGTCAATAATTTTGTCTAAACATTCTTGAAAGAATCCTAGTGTTCAAATATGTTCACAGTTCGACTTTTGAAAATCCAGAGTGTAGGAGCAGCGCGTGGTAATTTCGTTACATTATTTCGTCAAATGACCCCAAATTTGCAAAGGAAATTTTTACTTTTTTATTGCACTGTGCCGCTCGTTCAATAATTAAATTAAATTGATGCGCGTAACAGTGAACATAAATGTGCATGTGGAAATGTTCTTTTGATAATGGCTTGGAATCCATTTGTCTTACCACTCATCACGGACGCCCCATCGTACCTTCAGCGATTAGTTTATTGTTATCAGACCCAGAAGGAGAATGTAAAATAGTTTGCAATTTATTCAGCAATGTTTTTGCTAATACATCAGCATTATGTCTTCCCGGCTTAAAAAAAGACCAAAAGCGTTCAAAAATGTGTCGATTAAACACGTATCGCATAACAACAACCATTTGCTGATGATTAGAGGTGTATGTAGTTTCAACGGCCTCCAAAGCAATGAAATTTGCAGATTTAAGTTCGTTTAATATTTCCTGCTTGTAAATTTGCAACATTGCATCTAGCAATTCGTTCTGAATAGGTTTTGAGACGCTTTTAAACACTTGTGAACCCGAATCTTTCATATGTATTGCATGCACAGGGACTAATTTAGCTACAAAGTTGATGAGCCTACATAAATACCTGGATTTTCCGACGTCAATGTCTCATCATGGCCTCGTAACGCCAATTCAAAGGCTCCGCAAAATTTTATACACATAATTAACAGGCGCAAAATATGACAAAATATGATTTTTTCCACAACTTTATTGTACTTGATTTTATATTGCAAATAAGCACTGTCTAACTGTTCACGTATGTCCACTTTGCCTAGAACACTAAAATCCATGCATGCATTCATGTGAGAAACGGAATTTTCGCGGTTCTTTGTCCTCTCTGCGATGTGTTTCAAATCATTCAACCCTTGTTTATTCCACGCACTAACCTCTTAGAAATTAAGCACATAAAACAAAGTAGTTCATTTGTCACTGGACCTCCGCACATCCACTCATATTTTTGATGGATATTCTTTTTGAATACCCTATTGTAAGTTCGGGTTTTACTTGTGGAAGTGTAGTTTATTTGAAGATCAGGAATATGCCTTCCTTTCTTTTTAACTATAAGTTTTTCCTCAAATGATAGCGGGTTTTCTTTGAAGATTTTACACACAATAATTAACTTCCATCATTGATAATATACGAGACGTTACTTCAGACTTCACGGCTTCGAATTGAATTCACAAACTGTACACTATGAAGGCAAGACGTTTACTGGAGATGTCGAGTATGGCGAAGATATTCGTAGTCAGCCGAAAGATACTTGACATAGGTACACTTCAGAACGTTCCCGGAACATAGTTTTTAGCGTTAGCGCCTGACGTGCGGAATAAAATAATGCACTGAATTACATACGAATTTATTTCTGTGTTTATCTTGATATTTGGGTGGACATGTTAGTGGGTGGGTGGGCACTTTAGTACCTGCCACCACTGATAAATACTTGTGGTAACTGGTACATTCATCGGCGTATGTTTCTTCAAGTCTCCTTGTTGGTAATTTGAACTCTAGCTAACATATTGGGTATATCCCGTATTTAGAATTTGAAAAGGTTGCAACCCTATTTACCATAGTTCACTTTTGATTTGTTCTATACGGATGAACATGTAACACATTTCCTTGCCAAAGTTACAATCAAGGCAATTTGTACATAATAATGATAAGATTTATTGTGTTAAAAAGAAACTATATTCTTAAGGCTGGGGTTTTGTAGAAGAGGAAAGTGCCTAAACAGAGAAGGACTGATAACCTGTCCAGTAGTGCTTAGGAACATTGCCATCTACATGCGGGAGGTGCAAATTCATTCTTTTCGGATCTCATACGAGATTCAGATAGAAAACTGTATTAAAACTTGTATCTTGTCAGTAGCGTAGATTACTTCGAAACGATAAATCTCACATATTAGTTGACGAGAGTGAAATGAACGTGAAAACTATCGTAAGGTCGTAAAACTGTCATGGGTTAGAGGTTTTGTCTTTGAAATGATTTATTGCGTAAGCGGCCAGATGGATATCAGGACTCTCAGAATGAACAAATAGATAATCAAACCTAACGCTCGTTTACTGTTTGGATATATTCTATTTTGAACTTTTATTCAACGATAAGATCTAATAGTATATTCTTTGAATTCATATTTAGGCCAGTAGAGGAAACTTTTTCAGTCGAAACATTTATGCGAAACGGTTTAATTTGCGATTCTTATGGGAAAAATCGCGCTCATAACAAGGATTGTATTGAAAATTTTCACTGTTATGAATACTAGTTAATTGGACAATAGAGCGAAAACGGTATATCAAACACAAAAATCTTGAATTAATAATGAAGGTTTTATCTACATATGCGACGTTTGAGATGACGACCTTTTATCTTGAACCGGTAAATTGTTATAAACAAACTAAGGGTTTTAATTAACAAATTTTTTCTCTGCAACTAATTGATATTTATTATTTGATAAAAATATTTCAATTTGTCCACATTAACCACCAATTCTTTTTTCATTCTCTTGCATATTTTATAATTGTTTAAGCAATCAAGTTGGAATGTTTATCAATGGAGCGGTATCCTATGAAGTTTGTAGGTCTACAGACCCCATGTAATCGATTAATATTGATACGAACTACCATCTCTATATAGTCCTGCCCTGAAATTTTATTTAACATTTGTTCATTCTAAGTTAAAAAAGATCTTATGAACAAATAGGATAACTAGGCTAGGAACATCGTATGTAAATGGGGTTTTCGGCTTTGAAGGAGCTTGGAAGAAGACAAATTTTGAGCTGGAGTTGAATTTGAAATAAATTATAAATTGGAATAAAATAGTTATATAAATGAGACATTGAAAACACTTGGTAAAGTTTTCCCATGTTTATTCAAGAATTTGTCTGACGGGTGTTTTAGTCTATTCAATACTAAAGTTGCTATGTGCACTAACAATGCTATGCTACCTACTTAGCCAGAAATAGCGAAAAACTGTTTTCAACCCCTAAAAACCCACCACATTCCACCCCGGATTGCAACTGTCGGTTGGATTCATTTTTCCCTCTTTTATAATATCTTGTTCTATAATATCCCGCTGTCAGATTGCTGTAACGTATTATTTTTTTTTCTAATATTTTCTCCTATTAGTACTGACCTATCAGTGAAATATGAAATATATAAGATTACCATTTCTTGTTTCTCCAATACACTTCATGATGTAACTTTTAACCAGTCAACAACTACTTGAATACCATTTATATTTTTGTAATTTTGAAGAATGAATATTTTTTTAATTTATACTCGTCTGAGTTATAATTACTTTAATTTTAGTTCTTTATGAGTATAGTTGTTTTTGAACGTTAGTAAATTATTGTGTTTGTTGTATATTTCACGAACATTGTGATTGTGATATAAACAATTAATAGCGTTGGTTCTGGTTACTGATTTTCCAGTGTAAACTATAAACGTTATTCGTACCTACTTAATATTTACACACGAAGTGCGTTGTTTGTATTCGCATTAGCGAATCGTAAGTATAGTTTCAAAAGTGCATTTTATTGAAATTTTCATGAAATTATTTTTTTTTTTATTTTAACAGTATTATTCATTTTTTAGTTTGATATTATGTAGTTACCTATTGCATGTGACACAATGGGACGAAATTCTCTAAAACGTTATTTATCTATAAATAAACAATGTACTCAACGTTCTCGTAGTATGAGAGATAACTGGGAAAAAAAGCAAAGATTCAAATGGTCCACGAAATATTGAACCATGTGTTGGAAAATTTGGAACAAAATGAGCAATCAACATTGGACTGTAAATGGATCGTGGAAAAACTATTTGAACATGTATGGAATCGTAGTGATGTGAAACCCAGTGAAAGTTGAAGTACAAACAGATAACCTCAGCCAAGCACAAGCGCTGATTCGTTGTTGTCACCTTTACAGCCTACGCTTTTGGAGGAACCAAAAGATGAAAATGCATTCAGATGGGGATCTCTAAATGAGTATGTACGGTAAGTCGAAAAGTGTTGTTGTATCTATCGTTTTTCGTTATTTCTCTGCTTTTTTATTTTCATCACATTGAATTTGTTATCGAGTTGATTTTAATTTTAAATATTCCTTTAAGGTGGATTCATTTTTTATCTTACTTTCAGAACTTTCAAATCAACAACGATCAAAAACCATAGGGCCTATATTCTAATTGGGAGCATTTTTATTGTTTCGACCTTGATGGAATTTATGGGCAGTTACGTAGGAATAAATGCAGGTATGATACAGATCTATACTCGGGAGGACAAGGACAACTAAAATTTGTTTTCAAAAAACAAAAACGGATCAGATTAAGAAAAGAGGATTCCACATTTGCCAAATACCTACTTGATTGAATACGACCACAGTTTCCCGGAAAATCCTGAAATACTTCACATCCAACAAAATAGTTTTAAATCAACGTTATTACTGTTATTAGAATCACTGGAAATCCATAAATATATTTGTAGATACCTAACGACTCCCCCTATTGAAACTGTTTTGAAGCATATTCCTGTTTTGTTCTTAGCTAATAATTAGTATAAATAGCATGTATTATCTGTTTGTTTGGTGTTTGTTGCACAATATATTTGTGCAAATAAACATACTAATTTGTTGAGTGTAATCTTATTTTAACTTTTTTTTTAAACCTCCCCTACGTTATAATGGAAATGAATTTGCACAAAGTCAAACCCAACTTCATCAAATAGTACAGGAGGTGAATAATTTCAACTTTCGGAAGTTGGAAAATTGAACTAAAGTTGCAACATTTTATTTAATATTGATGTTGACAACAACTGTGGCATTCTCAATACTAGTTATCAGTTCCTAGCTTTGAGAATGCCACAGTGTGGTGAAACAATTTGACAGTTTGTGTAAGTTTGAGTTCAATTATCCAAATTCCGAAAGTTAAAATGATTTTATACTACATTAACGCTGAAATCATAGATATATTAGATTAATTGTTCAAATTAAAGTCTTAGGTACATACAATAAGTTTTTTAACTATTAGGTAGGTACCTTTAATTATAATTAATTATTATATAATAATGATTCTTGACCCAGATATGAATTATATATAAAATTCTCGGGAAATAGGTCACATTATTACTTATGTTTTATATTTTCGTCTTTACGTACGTTTCGGTCACGACCATCATCAGAAGACAAAAGGGAAATTTTTTAAAACTAATTATATTAGCACAAAGTGTCCATATCGCACCGATTTCGATTAAAAATACCCATGTCGCCGAAAGAAATAGAACCACGAATAATCGAAATTGATGTGGTACAATTTCGATTATTCGTGATTCTGTTCGTTTCGGCGCATAAAGCATAATTTTCCTCCAAATTTAAGAGCCGTTCTTGGTACAAACCGTGAATCATTGGAAAAAACAATACAGTTCATAACAGAAGCGCAAATAATAAACAAATTGTAAATAGCTTAAGTCATAAATACTGTTATACCACCCTATGTACATATACTCATACATGAATTAGTACCGAAGTCCGCTAATGGCCAAAGATGTCGAAGCGGCTTTTTCTTATAATAAAAAAAAAAAAAAAAATTAGTTTTAAGTAATCTGGTTTTAGACATAATAAGTCTTCTGATGATGGTCGTGAGACTGAAACGTACGTAAAGACGAAAATATAAAACATAAGTGTTAGTGTGACCTATTTCCCGAGAATTTTATATATAATTAATCATTATAGGAGCATTTTATTCTACTTATTACTTATTGCATTACATTCATCTGTGATTTTTTTGATTACACGATAAACAATAACAATAAACTCGTCACCAATTGTAAATAAATAAGTATGTTTTCCTATAACTTTAATTCTGAAATGTTGGCTAGCTACAAATCGATGAAATATTCAATATTCATATATCGATGGGAAATGGGTGTCGGCATAGACACACAAAGATCAAAGTCATGTCTTATGAACATCTGGCCTTGTTCTCTCCACAAATACACGACCGCGCCTAAATTCAAGAACGTACCTGAATTATGTGCATCGTATTTATTAGCAAAGGGGTTCTTATTAGATATTTACTTAATGCCCTACTACGCCAATGAAACAACTTTTGTCGCGTCATCTACCGTCGAAAGGGCGACATATAAGTTCGCATATTTCGATCAGAATTTACAGAAACCTTTCGAAATCTATACTTCATATTTTTACCTTTCTCAATATTTCATAATAATGTACATGATGTTGGTTTCGAATTCATCTACAAAACTATTGATCTGATCGTTGTGATTTTTGTGTTAACTTGTAGTTAAATGCGTAGTGTATTGTATGAATACAATAATAACATGATTAACATAGTAATGTTCAACTTTTTTGCAAATTTTTTTTCAGTAATTATATTCCAAAATAAATCTAGATAATCCACATCACTATTTAGATTAAATTGTTTCAATGTGGTCAATAGTTATGTCCTCAGATTCATAGGAAATGATATGGTAAAAAGGCGTTTTCTATATGCTACCTCTATATTTTGGATTATATTTTGATCTATTGGCTGCAAATCAGTAGCAGTACTGTACAACAGAAACATGATCCTAAAGTCTGGATTAGTATTGACTTCCTCCTCAGGTGGATGAGATGGAGCGTTATCTATCAGCAACAAGGCTTTATGGGGTTTATCAACACTAGTTAAAAATGTATTATATTCTGGTTTAAAATGTTTCATAAACCATTCAATGAATAGACACCTGATCAATACCTTGCTACTTGATTCCTAGACAACGGGTAGTTAACCCTTTTCTGTTAACAGCGCGAGGATTTGCCACTTTTCCTAGAATTATAAGTGACAACTTATGTGATCCGGCCGCGTTACAACACGGCATGAATGTTAATCGATCCTTTGATATATTTTGGCCAGGTGCTGATCTTTCATCTTGATGAACCCAAGTAGTATCAGGCAAAGCTCTCCGAAACTGGCTAATTCATCAGCTCTCAACACTTGGTCATGGGTTACTTGCATCCTAACAATAGCGCAAATTTTTTCTTGAAACGTTATTACTGCGGCACATCAAAGGAACTTCAAAAAAAGTTTTCCTTGCCTAAGCTTGAATTTATTGGGCCTGAACTGGCTAAAAAAATCTTTTTCTCCGGTAATTTGTTCATAAAAGTTTTAGCTTTTGTTCGTAAAATTTCAGATGATATAGAACTGTGTGTGTTATGTTGTTGTAAAAACCAATTGTATAATGCGACCTCAACTTCAGGATGCATTTCTGATGACTTTTCTCTTGCCTTTCATAAAAACATATGCACGTAGTCGTTAAATCAAACTCGCTAAACGTGATGTATTCTTACCTATCCCTTGAAAAGATTTTGATACAAATTTTCTTATCCTGTCTTTTTTCTTTATATCAGGAATCGTTGATTTTGGAACATCAAATTTTATATCAACTCGCCGTATAGTTTCTTCCCTATTAAGACTGTCTGAAATTTTAGATTTATCAGCAAAACTAAGGGTTTTATGTATCAATTTTTTTGGAGTCGTTCTGCTAAGTTTGCGTGCAAAAGCTTTGATTAGACAGGAAAATTATTGTTTTATTACTAATGCCCGCACTACATAGGCAAATTTTTTATAATAAAGATTCTTGACCCAGGTATGAATTATATATAAATTCTTGGGAAATAGTTCACATTAACACTTATGCATTATATTTTACTCTTTAGGTACGTACTTTTCGGTCTCACGACCATCATCAGAAGACTTATTATGTCTAAAACGGGATTTCTTAAGGCTGGGGTTTTGTAGAAAAGGAAAGAGCCTAGACAGAGAGGGACTGAAACTAATAAGTAGTGCTTAGGAACATTGCCATCTAAATGCGGGAGATGCAAATTCATTCTTTTAGCATCTCGTACGAGATTCATATAGAAAACTATGTATTAAAACTTTTATCTTGTCAGTAGCGTAGATTACTTCGAAAGAATAAATATCATGAACATGAAGGCTATCGTAAGGTCGTAAACCTGTCATGGGTTAGAGATTTTGTCTATGAAATGATTTATTGCGTAAGCGGCGAGATGGTCATCTGGCTAACCTAACATCGCTGTTTACTGTTTAGATATATACTCATACATGAATTAGTACCGAAGTCCGCTAATGGCCAAAGATGTCGAAGCGGCTTTTTCTTATAATAATAAAAAAAAAAAAAATTAGTTTCAAGTAATCTGGTTTTAGACATAATAAGTCTTCTGATAATGGTCGTGAGACCGAAACGTACGTAAAGACGAAAATATAAAACATAAGTGTTAGTGTGACCTATTTCCCGAGAATTTTATATATAATTAATTATTATAGGAGCATTTTATTCTACTTATTACTTATTGGCAATAAGTTATTGCATTACATTCATCTGTGATTTTTTTGATTACACGATAAACAATAACAATTAACTCGTCACCAATTGTGAATAAATAAGTATGTTTTCGTATAACTTTAATTCTATAATGTTAGCTAGCTACAAATCGATGAAATATTCAATATTCATATATGGATGAAATACATGGGTGTCGGCATAGACACACAAAGATCAAAGTCATGTCTCATGAACATCTGGTCTTGTTCTCTCCACAAATACACGACCGCGCCTAAATTCAAGAACGTTCCTGAATTATGTAGACGTATTTATTAGCAGAGGGGTTCTTATTAGATATTTGCTTAATGCCCTACTACGCCAATGAAACAACTTTTGTTGCGTCATCTACGGTCGAGAGGTCGACATACAAATTCGCATATTTCGATCAGAATTTACAGAAACCTTTCGAAATCTGTACTTCATATTTTTAGATTTCTCAATATTCTATAATAATGTACATGATGTTGATTCCGAATTCATCTACAAAACTATTGATCTGATCGTTGTGAATTTTGTGTCAACTTGTAGTTAAATGCGTAGTGTATTGTATGAATACAATAATAACATGATTAAGGTCATGTTTCACGTAAATTATACCTTTTGAAGTACCGAATTGACCTGACGAAAATAGCATGTTTTCAATAATTTATTTCGAAGGCGTAAATCAATCAATCTTTTCGAAAATTACTTTATACAATTCTGCATACTTTCAGCTTTAATTTGATATGAAACTTGTCTACATTGTGTGCGTAATTTTTGTGATGAATTCGAAATGAGATGGCAATGTTTTACATGTAATTTAGTATAATCGGACCGCAGCCTTAAAGCTAATTGCAATAGCACAAAGCGTCCTTATCGCACCAATTAAAAATGCCCACGTCGCCGAAACGAACAGAACCACGAATAATCGATATTGTAACAAATCAATGTTATAAATATAATATATCAAGAATCCACTATTTAGTAGTATTCTCATAATATTCAAACGCATGATAGTAAAGTCTCTATACTTTCAAACCGGACGTTAAGATTTATAAGGTAATAGAAAAAGGTTGTGAACGACATTGTTGGAACATTACTTTTGAGCATTCTTCCTAAAATATACTTTTAACATTAAAAAGACGCATGTAGGAATTTGCAAGAGTTTTAATTAATTAAATTAGTATAAGTCTGACTTAATGTCTGAATATCAGTTCTACGACTTCTATCTCCAGAACAGATCTTCTATAATAATTGGTTTCCTTAGTTAAAATATTAACATTTTTGTGATCGAATTGATGTGATACAATTTCAATTATTCGTGGTTCTATTCGTTTCGGCGACGTGAGCATTTTTAATTGGAATGGTGCGATAAAGAGGCTTTGGCTGATACAATTAGTTTTAAGAAATCCCGTTATACTGGAATCTCTGAACAATATTTACATATCCAGACATTAAGTCAGATTTATACTAATTTAATTGATTGAAACTCTTGCAAATTTCTACATGCGTCTTTTTAATGTTAAAAAGTATATTTTAGGAAGAATGCTTTCGATTATTCGTGGTTCTGTTCGTTTCAGCGACGTGGGCATTTATTTAGTACGTATTTGAAATGTGATTGTTTGAGTTCCTTCTTTATACACAGACATTAGATTTTCCTCTGCCTTGAACAAACGTATTATTAAAGTGCATGTAAACCCGGGGGGGCAATTCTTGAATTGCGAACGACGAGTGTCGCATACGACTTTTGTACAATGTCGTATACTTTTTGATAGATTTCAGAAAAGCCAATTCTTCAATTTCGCATTCGACATTTTTCAGTAGAATTCACAACGAGTGGTGTAAACCACTCGTCTTTTAAGTTTCTACTAAGATTCTGTGTTCTGTGTAGGCTATTTTCAGTGTAAAGATTAAATTTGAATTTTTAGCGTCATAAACAAATTATTGTTAATAACTTACACTTATTATGAACAATAATAGAGTATGTATGTCGTGGTAATAGAAAATTTGGAAAATGAAGAAAATGTCGCCGACCCACAAGGAATAGCAAGACCTTGTTACGATTCATTTCAAGCAAGTGAATTTCACTTCATGAAAAACTTTACATTAACTAAAAACCTTGCTCGGGAATTAATTGAGATGCTAAGGCCATATTTGTCCATTTTGCTCTTCTCCAAATCCAATTAGCAGAGCAAATCGCAAAATAATCAAACAAATATACATCAACCTTCACATCTAACCTCACTTTCAGTAATTTCAGTTCAAGCCTTGCAACTTGTGTTGCATAAATATTGAAAAATTACAACGTTGTCACATTGTCGCGTGCGAGATATAATGTCGAATGGCAAATGTCGAATGTGCATAGTCGATCGCTATTCAGGAATAGCTTTTTGTAGAAGCGATCGACAAATGCGCTGACAAATTTCGCATGCGACTCATTTCAGTAGAGATTCAAGCCCCAGGTACGTCACTTGGCCTAGAAGCTCTCGTCTTTGGTAGCACTTTTCAGAAGTCTGTTATTCTATACTTCTTGTGAACTATCTAGCTTTTATCTAGGTGTCTAGCTTATTCGATGCAGTTTGTTTGTTCTATGGTTGATTGTGGGGATAAATTTCACAGAACAAGAACAATATTGAGATCAAAGATGAATTGTGTTTGCAATTGTAATCCTGGTCATAGATAACTCTACTACCGGTAGTAGAGTTATCTATGAAAACTGGTTCTGTCATCGGCGTATCGCCAAGTAATGGGTGAATGTTATTGTTTGTAATTTTAAAATGAGCTGTCATACAAAGGAATTCGAATTTTGCTGAAGATATACCTTCAGCTCATTCCATAATGGATCAAACTGATTTAAACAATATTTATATTGTTGGCGATCAACTACTAGAGCTAACAAACTGCGACCAACTATATTTAATAAATAGTGATTCAGACTTGACAAATCAAATTGAAAATGAGTATGACGAAATTGAAGACTTCACAGATTTGATAAGAATTAATGAAGACCCTGCAGATGAACAGCAAATACAAATGAAGTAAGTATATCATTAATATAAGACCTGTTGCATACTGCATATAACCTGATAAAATACAAATTCAAGAATTTTAGTGTTTACTACGTGTAATAAACTATTAAGAGTTCACACTGGACCTGAGGACCTTTCTGCTACCAAGTAGCCATCATCACTAAATTATAAATCAAAATGTTCCTGTTTATATACTGTATTGATTACCTAAGGTTCATAAACTTGGTAATTCCATGAGACCAATCATTTCAAACATTAATTGTCCTACATATAACATAGTTATAGTTAGTTAGTGGAGTTCAAACATGAACCTGGTAATACTCTCGTTTCATTTGATGTTGTTTCACTATTTACAAATACTCCAATCCCTGAGTCGATAAACATTCTGAAGAAATGGCTTTCAAATGTCAATATCCCCGATAGAAACTCCACAGAAGACATGATACTTACATCCTTATGTATGGAGCAAAATTACTTCACTTTTAACAAAAATTACTATAAACAAACAAGCGGATGTGCATTGGCAATCCACTCTTGTTTTGGCCAATATTTTTCTAAGCAAACTTGAAAACCTCCTTGAAATTAAAATTGAATCAGTTTCTAAAAATTTGGTACAGATATTTTGATAATATTTTCCAGATTATAAGTAAAGATTTTGATTTACTTTTTGAAGATGCTTAATAGCCAATTTGATTCACTGACATTCACTGCATCAATAGAAACAGATATGCAGCTCCATTTCCTTGATATTAACATTATAAAATATAGTAATCACTTGGTATTCAACATATACAGAAAACCCACTCAAACAAATAGATGTACCTTGGCAGATTCAGCTACACCATTTAGATATAAAATAGCTTCCTTTAATAGTCTAGTTCATAGATTATCGAATGTCCCTTTGAGCCAGCAAAATTATAACAACGAAGTTGAGAAACTTCAGCAAATTGCTTTGGACAATGGTTACCAAAAATCTTTGATCAATAATTTGATTTCGAAACAAAAAAGGAAATTGGAACGTAGCCAACTAACCAAATAGAGCCATTACCATTAAATACTTCAATAAAATTCAAAAGTTTCACTTATCATTCTTCAGTGATTAATAAATTCCATAGTTTGTTTTCTAAATTTGCAATACAACCAGTTTATAGATGTAAGAACAAGTTTAAATATCGTTTAGGCAATACCTTTGATAAAGTTTCCGATTTCAACAAATTCTGAATTTACAAAATCAATTGTCGTGTTCAAAATGCTATGTGTGTCAAACTAGAAGGAACATTTTAACTCGTTATGAGGAACATTCTGTTCATATAAAGAAGAATAATGATGAAAAATCGGTGGTAGCCGAACACATTTTGAATACAGGTCACACCATTTATATAGAAAGTTTATCACTGCTAAAACACAGTAAAGAAAAATGTCTGGGTAACTTAGAAGGGATGGAAATGCATAAACCAGAAAACAATTTATTAAATTCCGATTTATCCCCAGCGGAGGGTAACGCTTTGCTTACATTATTATTCCCAAATAGTATATAAATAGGAACATTTTGATTTATAATTTAGTTTACTCTGATGATGGCTACTTGGTACTGTAACAGTATTTTTAGTGGATAAAGGTGATCTTTTCTTATTTATAGTGTTATAATGTATCCACAGTGTGAATTCTTTTATTGTTTATTACACCCTGATAATAAATTTTCTGTAGAAAAGAGAATGGTATTTTGAATTCCCCAGATTTAACATGTAACTAC
Organism: Endomychus coccineus; assembly: GCA_958510875.1. Taxonomy (NCBI): domain Eukaryota; kingdom Metazoa; phylum Arthropoda; class Insecta; order Coleoptera; family Endomychidae; genus Endomychus; species Endomychus coccineus. Next base: position 56,152,325 of record OY294070.1, on the reverse strand, counting down.
ACTTTAAATTACATAATTGCTGCATATAATAGGTCTAACAAAACGAAAGACTCGTCCAACATTTCTTTGATTAATAATGTTGTTGATGTAGAATTAAATAGAAAGACGAATAATGGCTACCGCTACCATATGAATGTGACCCAATCTGGTGACCTATGTGCATATAGGGGTTAACCCTGCCTACAATGAAGAACCTCAATACCAAAAATAGCTATGAAATGTAAAAAAATATACCCTGAACCTTCATAGATAAATGTATAGGAAACAAAAGTGTGAAGTATCAATTTTCAAATGGTGTTCAATGGGTTCGAGATTGAATTTCCAAAATTAATTGTGCTGAAATTGCAGATACATGTCAAATAGAATAATACACTAGAAAAAAGCCATCATTAAAAATATTAAAAATGAAAATATTGCATGGTTGGCTCAAGACACATCGCTGGCCTAATATTACAAGTACGTATTTTTCAAATTCAAAAGTATTGGCCTCAGTACTATTACTATTGTCCGGGCTACACATAGAACCTGCTTTGATACAATTATCACTATTGCAACAAGTTCAAACGGGAGAATTATGAAGATGTATGTCATTTTCAACACATGTTTGGTATACCAAAGGTGTATGTTTGTACATAGGATCCTATTTAATGGGTATGATTAATTATCCAGACAACAAAGTTGAATGTTAACACATACTGAGCATAGTCTGAGAAGTCAGACTTGTGTTATAACTCGTGGAGATTGAACAAAATTAGTAGTTTAATACAAAGTATAAGTTTCAAATTTACATCCTCTGAAAAGTAAAGGAAAATGAAGTGTGCAATGGTCGAACATATAATAAACAATAGTTTACTATCCTCTAAATAATGTAAGTAAATACTCTAGTAACAGTGAATACATGTTAACATATCAAATAGTGAGAGTGATAAACATGAGGCCAACGCTTTACCCACATCTATAAAAAAGCAAAAACATTCTTGAATTATGAAATTACGTAAGCTGTTCAAATATGGATGAAAACTGTTTTAAATGTGGAGAAAAACTCCAAGGAGTTACTTCTGTTAACTTGCATTGGATGCTTCATCTCAATATGCAAGATATGTTCAGGTGTAAACGCATCGCAGTTTAAAGTTCTCCAACTAAACAAAAGGATCATGCAATTTCACTGTGAAGATAGTTCAAAATTTCAAACATTCATTACAATTATTAATGGTAAACTAATTATTGAAAATAAAGATAAAATTATTATAGATCTGCTCCAGCAACAATTAGATGATACAAAACAGAAACATACCGAACTGGAAAATAAAATTAATTCAACCAAAAAATCATCCTTCAGCTATAGTCAAGCTGTACAAGTCACCAACAAAGGTTAACCTTATTTGATAATAAAACCGAAATCTCAGCAACTACAACCAAACGGAACAAGACCTAGAAAGGAACATCGACCCTAGTAAAATCATTATTGGTATTGACCAAATATGAAACCGTAAAAATGGTTCTCTACTTTTTAAGTCACGCGCCCTAAATGAACACTGAAATAACTAAAAATCTAGGAAATCATAACATAGATGAAAGAAAGCTGAGAAAACCCAGTATTATGGTATCAACATATATAAAAATATCAAATTTGAAGATAGCAATAGCTATCAAGAATGAAAATGAAACACTAACAGAAGAAGATTCTGTTAAAGTAAAAATATGCAATATTACAAAAAAGTGAGATCTGCCATAATTGAATGCAATGGTACAGGTTATACAAAATTACTACAATTGAAAAAAGTGTTTGTCTGTTTTAATACATGCCCAGTTTGCGACAACTTATACATTCCAAGGTGTTTTAAATGTAGTGGCTACAATCACAATTCAGAGGAATGCAGCAATACATCAATAATATGTCCGAATTGTTCAGAAACACAAAGTGAGTGTAGTAACTGTATCATAAGTAATTATAAATTTAAAACTAAATTTGATCTAAGTCATAATGCGTTTGACAAAAACTGTCCCATATAGTTGAAACAAATACAAAATTTATAAGTTAGAACTGATTATAATACATAACATAATAAGCATCCCAAAATCAAGCAAATGCATAAATTTCAATATCAATTATAGTCAGCCTCTTCACACTAGCAATTAAAATTATTATAAATACCTAACTGGATCCGTACGTAAGACATTATCAAAATTTAAATATGGAAACAAATAATTCAAAACCAAAATGATTATAATAAATTTTATTAACAAAAAAACGTCACATATAATTTTTTAGGAGCTTGAATAAAAATATTGATGAACTTCATATTTTTTTAAATGGTGTAGTGTTCTTCATTATAATTTTGACTGAAATTTGGAAAATTCATAATATGTCTGTATTTAATATAGAAAATTACACTTCTTACTACAATAGAGAGGAAATTAACGTAAATGATGGGGTTGTAATCTTTGCCAAGAATGATATAGTAGAGAATTATAAAATAGATTCAGTAGGAATTCATAATTTCCTTCAATTAATTACTAATTGCAACAATAAAAAAATCATACGATCGACTTCATCAGTATTTACAGCATTGTAGAGTACCTACACAAATATACATTTATTAATATACAAATTAGAAACGAAAAACAATTATTATTAAAATAAAATATAAGTATCGCGCATATATCAGCATGGAAGCTTATAAATAATATCTATAAAAAAAATCAACACATCAGAATATCAAAAAAAATTGTTACTCAAATTCATCTGAAATGCCAGAAATTTTCAACAAATTCATCATAAATTTTGGGAAAAACTATGCAAAGAAAATACCTATCAAAAAAACTGCATCAGCCACTCTTCCATAGCCTACAGACGAAGCAGAGGTAAAATTGACAACAAATACACCAAAAACTAAAAAAATCGCCTGATGCTGATGGAATAACTGGAGGAGTATTAAAACTCGTAGGTCCAACTATTGTAAACTGCTTTCTTTCATTTGACAAAATTTTAAACCGGTATATGCCGCAACTATTTTAAGGATGCAATTATAGTGCCGATCTACGAAAGTAAGGCACAGCCTTCGACTTAATATCTTCATATTTGCAGATTCGACAACAAAGCTTTAGAATAGTAGATGAATCGAACTCAAAACAAGGGACAGGGACCATTCCAAATGCTTCTTCCATTACAAAGTGAAATAATTTACTTCGCAGACGATACTGTAATTTTCGTAACAAACTCTGATTGGTATAAACTAACACTACTAGCTCAAAATGAAGTAATAAAAATCGAAAATTGGCTTGATGATAATCTATCAACTATGAATTTGAGTAAAACAAAGTACCTTCCTTTTCCATCATTTACCTCAAGTTAATTGTCTGATAATAAAAACAAAATTAAATCAGATTCGAAACATCTACAGCCACATTTGTAAAGTACTTTGGAGTAAAATTTGATCCACATATGACATGGGTTGCAAAAGTGAGTAGTATAATAAGAAAACTTCAACCTCTGTTAACAAAATTTCGTTACCTCAAATAAATATCGGTTTGTATGATGTTTTAAAAATTTAGAAATTCTACAAAAATTGTTCTTGAAATTATTCTTGGCAAAAACATTTCTTATCCCTCCCCAGTAACACTTTTTTCTGAAGTAAAAATTCTAAATATTTGAAATTATATTTTTTGGAATGTACTACATATCTGTTTAAAAATAAAAATTAAATGACTAACATAAACATTTATAATACAAGATATAAACCAAATACTACAGAAACAGATCTGTGTGAACAATTAATAGTTCTTGGTTGTACCATTGTTTACTTAATCAATGGTTGTACCAAGGCAGGATGTTCTATGGTAGGTCACCACGGCCAATGAAGTCAGCAAGAACCTTAAAACAATTTTAAGAATAATTCCGCTAGATGGTTAATGACATAACCAATTAATAAACCAATTAATAATTTATTCAACTAAATATTTACTATTGAGGTATATTTAAATTTTGATGAATTTCCAATATAGTATAAAATATCAAACAATTATTATGCATAAGCAAATGTAATATGTAAATATAATTTAGCGTATCTAACGTAAGGAATATTAATTAAATTAAAAACTACACATACAAGAACTTCGTGGAAAGTTAGTAATTTATTTGCCCTACATAGTCGAGGCAATTTAACACAAAAAGAGGACTACCCAAAAATGTTTTTCCCGTGGACGGGTTTTGACGTGCTGGGGCTCATTTTATTCGGGAAGACCTCCAGAAAATTTCTTCCCAGTTTGTTTTCGCGGGAAATAGATAGTTGCATAATAACACTGTAGAAATGCATCAAAATGATTCATCTTGATTTCAATAATTATGAAAAATGTTTTTTTTATCAAAAATGTATCAGGAATGGCTCAAATTTGTCACTCGGGGGTTTTTGGGGTCGCTGAACCCGAATATGACACTTGAAAACTTCTCCGGGGAACCTGGGGATCTGTATACCCTGGTCGTCTAGGTCACCACGAGGAATTACACTCTAATGAAGAATTTAATGTAGCAAAATTAAATTCATGGGGGTTTTTGAGGTTGCTGAACTCGAATATGATATGCAGGAATCACTCAGACATACCTGGGTATCTCCACACCCGGGTCGTCCAGGTCGCCACGGGGAATAACTTTGAAATTTTTATTTTATTGCCACGAAATTTTACTCCGTGGGGTTTTTGGGGTCGCTGAACACAAATATAACACTTGAAAAGTTCTCCGGAGTACCTGGGGATCTGTACACCCTGGTCGTCCAGGCCACCACGGGGAATAACTTTAAAATTTTCATTTTATTGCAACGAAATTTGACTCTTGGGGGTTTTCCAGGTCGCTGAACACGAATATTTAAAAAGGTTTAGTCGCGTGAGGTACGCGACTGTAATTCTGGCACCAATTTAAAAACAATTACTCCTGGTGACCTGAACGACCAGGGTGCAGAGTGCAGGTATTTCAGGTATGTTTTTTATGCGCCCAAGCATGTCAAAATCCGTCCACAGGAAAAAAAAATTTGGGTTAAAGTGCTATATTGCCTCGACTAACACCTCATAAACCTCTAATAAAACTAAGACAAATGTAACCTTATAATGCAAATAAGTATTATTACTATTATTATTATTATTATAGACCCTTGAACTGCCTCTTTGATACGTTGGAATATCAACGTTCTATGTGACTCAGTTTTAACAAGCCGAAAAAGATCGGTGTGATGTATGCGCAGAGATTGATATATAAGGAAAGGAGGAAATTATTTCTGAAGAACTTGGAAGTGAATATAAGAAGCATCTTAAAGAGAAACAGGCGATGAGGGAAAACAGAAAGAACGATAGAGAGAACGATACTCCAATCTTGTACTTTGATCTTGAAAATGTTCTTTTATGAAAGTAAACTTGTTGTTTATAACATGACTGCTCATTTATATGGTACTAAGGATGTATATTGTGCGGTTTAGACGGAAGCTTTACGTGGAAGGAGTGGCAATGTCTGCAAGTGCCGTGTATAAAATTTTAAATTGTATCTTGCAGGAGCATCATGAATTTGAAGAAACTGGAGTGACAGCTGTGTTTCCGCATATTAAAATGCTAACTGTGAAGCTTTCTGTTCCAGGACACTCCTGCATCCCGGAAGTGCATGCCGTTCATAGCTCCTAGAGCAATAGTTGAGTAAGTCAAAATATTTCTCGCCAGCTTCTCTATTGAAACTTTTTCTAAAAGTACATAGTCGAAACCCACACAGAATAATTCAAATAGCATCCCACGTCTTAATGAACTTCCTATTATTTTCAATGAAAATGAATTATGAGGAAGTCCCTTTTCCCAAGATAGCATGTTTACAGTTTTCCAAATGTGTTTATGAAATCAAATATGAAACTTCATTCTTGATTCCGATTTTGTATCATGTAATTTAAGACATATATGAAACATTAGAACCCAATCTCATTTCACCACCGTCGACTCATCAAGTGAACATATTATTCCAGTTATCCTCAGAAAGAACGATGCTAAAGAAATAAATTTACCTTGAAATAAGATCGAATCCTTACGTTCAATGTTTAAATGGATCCCGGAAGTTGAAATACAATATTATAATAATATACATCCACAAAATCCAAATAAAAAGAAGAATAGGAATAATGGATCAGAATAGGATAGATATCAATATATTTTTTGTTTAGTGCTCAAAGTCTTTTTCTTTTTTGTTCTTAGTTAAGTTGTAGAAACACATATTCTTTTTTTAATATGTAACCTTTTTTTTCAGTATTCCAAAGTTGTATGAACACATTTGTAAAAATAAACTTTTTGTTGAAGGAGCAAAATTGCATGTTATTTTTTGACCTATTTATTATTATTAATTAAGGGTCCTAAATGTCTTTGGACTGCGTTTCACGTGTCACCTAGTGGAGCGGCTCCCACCGACGAGTGTTCACCAAGCCGCCAAAGGGCAATTCCCACACGAGAGTGTTCACCATGTCCTCCGGATTAACGACGTGTGCTTGTGGAGCGGTTCCCACCCATGATTGTTCACAATGCTCCTGTAACAGTGCCGAAGGTCATATTTTCTGAATCTGAAATACTGTTTGAAGAAGGTTATCACCTACCACCGGTTCCAATATGAAACCAGCAGCTCTATACCCTTACTTCCAAACAAGTGACATCCACGGCAAGTTATAAACCCACGTTCCAAACTTCTGATTTTTCAGGCAACCATAGGTTTGAAAGCCTATATCACAGCTGAACCACCACTTGTAACAGTCGGCTGCGTATTATTTCAGGTAGCGTTAATACCTCATGGACGTGTTATGTGAATTAAAATTTTTTTTGTTGGAACCTGTTCGGGTATCAAAGATCTTAGTTGATCCGTGTACCCTTAAGGTTCCTTTAAGCTACCACCACTAGGTGTATAATTCAGCCCACCTAGAAGCTGTTTCTGACTACGATCCCTCGATCCCTTCCCAGGGACTGCCTCGCATTTCGTACAATTTATATCTTTATATCTATCGAAGCGTACATTATGATGGTCGTGTTCGCTGACAGGTGATTAGTAATTACCAGTTAAACTCGTTAATCAAATTAAATGATAAATATATATTGGATAATAGTTAACAAAATTTAGTACATCACATCACAACGAACGATTATAAAATTGGTCCTGAATCTGGTTATGGGAATATATATGAATAAAATGACGTCTAATTCAGGTTCACCCCAACCGAGAATCTAGGAGACCGTTATCAATTGTTGTACCCATTTCGCCAGCGAGTCCCTGCTCAGGTTCTCTTAAAAGAGAATCAGTGAAAGCTAATTAGGACAAACTCCGAACAGTGATCGATTTCGCGCTCGACTACGCCGATGATTGATGGATAATATTTAGAATTAAAGAAGGATTCCTCTCTTTCTGGTAAGTCTAACGACCTATCTGATAATCATATCTCTTAAGGGATCTCCGATAAGCGGAACTACAATTAAACACTAACTAGCCTAAATGGCTGGAAAGAACATATATTAAAGAAAATAAAATTGGCGGGCGAAGCGTGATCTGAAGGTTTACTAATCACACTATATTATACTGCCGATTCAGAGGTTGAAGTCAATATAACAAATGTTTTTTGGCAATCAAAATGCACGTACCCTGTTCTAATGTCACAATTCCCTCTCGAATCCCTTGTAGAAAAAGGCACAGAGAATTCACGCACTCGAGTTCTACGTCGGATTAAATTATGGATGTTATGGAATTGTCACAAAAATGATTTAAAGGAAACTAATACTTTCGTGAAACGCGAAAGACGCGCACAAGTCCAGCACTGGTTTACCCCTAGGAATACATAACCCTTGTTGCACAAGTACTACGTTTAATTTTGCTACACAACTGGGTTCTAACTATGAGCCAATTTAATGCTCCAAAGTACCCCTACGCAAGCTACCCATAGCTCTGGATTTCTTTCTTTTACAATACTACAGCAAAATTTAACGTAGATTGAATTTAAATGATTTCTTCGTTGACTTGTATGGACACAATTTAAATAGACAGAACTTGATAAATTAATTTAATCTCTATCTGATTACTTGAATTTAATCTGCTAATAAACAGGATATTAATTGATTTCGAAAAAAATATGATCTTAGGAACCAAAATTTAACCTGGATTATGGTTCTACTTGACTTGACTGAAAAATTACTTTATAGATTTATTACCTCAACAACAATGAAATCAAAAATTAAAAAAATATATATTTTAAATACTTTAGTCTGGAATTCAGGTAAAATATATATGAATTGAATTTATGCAAACAATGGATTATTATTTTAAGGAGTAAAGGCTGGCTGGAAAAAAGTTCAGCTTATCGAGCGAATAGGTGGTGAAGAACTCTTTTATCTCAAAGTAGTTAGTTTTTATAAAACCTTCAAAACAAGGGCCACTGCACGCGCGAAGCTTAGAAAATATGTTTACTTTAGAATACCGGGGGCAGACCTATAGGAATCTGACTAGGCGCAAGAACAGTCAGTGACGGCTCCACGTGGATTTCTCCTGACTCAAGGAAAAGTATCACTGGCCTCGTACTGTGCTTACGTTTGCCAAGCATGATTCCTGCCTGACTTCTCGTATATTTAATTTATAAACTTCATTTCGAATTTAATTGAATTATTCAAAGGATCCAGAAGTAATAATCTCGGATTATTATACTCCCCGGATGAACGATTCCTACAGAGATTAACACAAACTTCGTGATATATCATCAACGTCGTCCTCTTGAAGCGGTTTCCACTCGAGGGTGTTCACCTAGCTTCAGAGATAGGCGGGATCGGCTCCCACTCTAGAATGTTCACAGGGTGCTCGAGGGGGACAAATCCAAACCTACTCCACACCCAGTCGGCACCGGGTAGGTAGTTAATGCGCTGAAGAGGTTTAACACCATATTCGTATTTAGTTTTTGGATCTCTTCAATGTCGCGTATCTCTACTGAGAGTGCTCTGCGTGTTGGGGGGATCACTGTTACACATCTGCACAGAATGTGCGTTGATGTTTCGTTTTTGCGTTTGTACCACCGGCACAAAGGCAAATTGCTGAGGTTCAACATGTGGAGGTGGAATTCTAATGGTCCATGCCCTGTCAGTATCTGGGTAAACGGTTTGGCATCGGTTGTAACCATGTCCATCACTTGCTTTGACCAGTTTTCCATAATGTGCTGTCCAATCAGTGCTTTCGAGACTGCCTGCAACCGTTCACTAGTTTCCACTCTTCCGAATGTTGTGTTCTGACCCAGTTGTGGATTGCCTCTTTGATGTTACTCTTCGAAATTCCCACCGCGGGTTTGGAGCGTATTCGGAGTTCTATAACCCACAGTTTTGCAAGATCATCGGTAATATCGTTCCCCCCTTATTCCAGTGTAGCGGAGACCCAGAATAGAGTGAGTTAGTTTGCCTTCCTTTCCGCCAAAGTTGTTTAGCGTGTTGATGCACTCGCATACCAGCTTCAATGTTATTCTCATTCTACCGAGCTCTGCAATAGCTCCCTTACTGTCTGTGCATATACTGATGTGGGTTTACATTCTTTCTTCCAGCGCTATTTGAGCACATCGCGTTATTGCCAGTATTTCCGCTTGGGGAATGGTGGCGTGTTTGCCCAGAGGTATAGTAATACTTTTACCTGGGCACTTGCTTTATATCCCTACTCCCGCTCATTAGTGAACCAGATTTCACCATTGGTTGGCAGGGCTGATTGGTTATTGTTTAACCAATCTTCTCTAGGGGTATGCGTATACGATACTTCTTAGCAAAGGTGTATTTTGGTTTCATCCTATCCATTCTCATTGAGTAGATGGGGTGTTTCATCACTTATTGGTAGTGAGTGTGGTTTCCATTTGAATCCAACAGTCCTATTGACATAAGTCAATAGTCAGGTGGAATGGTTCCACCTTCATAAGTGCGGCCGTGGGAGTGCTTTTCGTAGCTCTCGTGGCAGCATCTAGGATGAGCTTTTTCAGATGCGCCAGAACTGATTTGGTCGTCCTAAGCTCTGTTTTTTTCCACCACACCACCGAGGCATATGTGTGTGGCATACATTTTAATTTATGGTTATTAATTTTTATATTCATATCAAGTTATCCAGGTTTATAAATAGTAACCATAGTTCTCTTAATAACAAAAGCATATTGTATAATTCATTAAATTCAATTCTTTCGATCAGATAGTACATAATATTTACTCTATATTTATAATTCAAAAGTTAATAAATTCATTTTGTATTTCAATTATTTCATTTAATAGTGCAATTAAAATCAATAAAACTCCTACATGTCAACCTCGGTTTAAGAATTTTTGACTTAAAATATGAACACAATCAATAGAATAAGGAGTAATAGTAATATTTTGAAAAAATTAACATATTCTCAATCCTAACATCTTTAAAACTTGTTTTTATCAATTCAAACATTGTTACTTAGAACCATGTAATACTGGGCCAGCGACATGATGCCATTACAACAGATGAAAAATTAATTTTGTTGTAATTAATAAATTGACTGCCTTCAGAAAATCATTGATAAAATGATGAAGAATTTTGACTGTCGTACTTTTTACAGCATTGAGAGCTATGATGTTGATGACTTAGAAGTCCAACCATTGGAGGGTGGTGAAGAGATAGACATAGATAGTCATATGCTACTTCTAAATAATGGTGACGACACACAATTTGCGGATTTGGAATCTCGCACAGATGATTCTTTTTTTGAAACTCCTATCAGCACTGAACACATAAACAGTGAACATTGTGACAATGAAGCAATTGAATTCCCTACATTTGATGTTGATTGCCAGGTAGTAAAGGTATATCAATGTGAATATTGCGAATATAAAGCTACGACGTCATCTAGTTTGAAACGTCACATCAACTGTAAACATACAAAACAGAAAGTATATAAATGTGAATGTTGCGATTATGAAGCCTGTGTTCTACAAACTTTAAAACGTCACTTTGAAAGTAAGCACATTGATGAAAAAATATACAAATGTGAATATTGCGAGTATGAAACAACCCAACTTCGCAATTTGAAGGGTCACATCAATTTGAAGCACGCGAAAGAAAAGGTATATAAATGCGAACATTGCGATTATGTATCAAGTTTCATCGCAAACGTAAAGAAACACGTCAATTCTAAGCACACTAAGGAGAAGATGTTTCAATGTGAACATTGTAATTATGAAAGTTCCCTTCATTCAAGTTTGAGAAATCACATCAATTCTAAACACACCAAAGAGAAGATTTACCAATGTAAACATTGCGACTATGAAGGTGCTCGGCTTGCAAGTTTGAAATACCACGTAAACTCTAAACATACGAAAGAGAAAATATATCAATGCGAACATTGCAAGTACCAAGCTACATTAATTAGAAGTTTGAAGCGTCACATAAACTCTAAACACACTAAAGAGAAGTTGTACCAATGTAAACATTGCCATTATAAAGGAACTCAACTTTCAAGTTTGAAACGTCACATCAATACTAAACACGAAGGAGTGTGAACGTTGCATTTGCTAAAGTACGAAATTCCCAAATTTGAACTGTAAACAAATTGAAAAAAGCATATACAAAAGGAGCGTTACTGGTCATTATTGAAACAAAAATCATCTTTGAAATATCACGTCGAGTTAGAGAACATGTAGAAGAGAAATATTGATATTAAGGTTTTGACAAGCTATATTCTGTTCAGAATGTTTGAATAACTAGCCATAACATCTAGACATAAAAGGAAGATGAATTATTTTGCCAAACCAGGCTCATAACTGGCAGCATCTAATAAATTATATAATTTGTTTAACTTTGAGCAACAGTATTAAGATTTTTCTGGATTGAACAGTAACATTACAAGTAATAGTTCCGGACAGTTGTTTCACTCTCAATCTCGTCAGCGGATCGTAGAAAGGTGGATGATCTCTTCTATTTCCATAGTCTTCTGTTATTCCACCCCGAGAGATTATAGTTAGACATACTTGAACATCTCGAGCTGGTCGCCTCTTCATTGTCAAGCTCGAAACCTGCTGAACTTTATTCCACCAGACTCTATTTTTCTATCAAACTGTGGAATTGTGGAACTCTTTGCCTAGTGAGGTCTTACCTGATGCCTATAACCTCCAAACTTACAGCCATACGCGGCTTGTCAAAAATATGAATTTTACTCGAGAGTACCTTCATATTTGACAATATCGAAAATTGTTATAACGAAAAGTTGATCAGAAATAAAAACTACGTTCAAATATGCAATTACATCCATTTACATTGAAAAAATTATTTTTTCTTATTGTCTACAATATCAATGCAAATTTAACTGTAGTTACATATAATCTAGGATGCGTGGACATACAAATGATTTGTTGATAGCAAGAAATGTTTGTCAGTGAGTTTCAAAACGCGTTAGAATTTATGACATATAAAAACTTGTGAAGAGAAAATAGAAATTGTTTTGATTGTGGGAGAAAATTATAAAACACATAGAGAAGCAGCTATTATTTTCAATAATAGACATCTCAATAAAAATATTAATCATTCAACGAAAATAGTAAATAAATTTGAGAGTACTGGAAGTATTAAAAATAATTTTAATGGAAAACGCCAAAAGCTGGTTGCCGATGAGAATACGCAGTTTGAAGTAATGCTGTCTGTGGTAGAAAATCCAAAACTGTCATTGCGCAAAAGGAAATCGTTGATGCAACAAAATGTGAGTAAAGATATAGTGGCGAACGTTTTTTTAAACTAAATAAATACAAACCATTCAAACCAAAAATCATTCTCACATTGAAAGAAAGGGATTATGATAGACGCTTTAATTTTTGCTGTCTCATCCAAGGAGAGTTAGAAGAGGACCATTTTTTTACGAGGCATATAATTTTTTCCAATGAAGCAACGTTTTGATCAAATGGAACTGTTCCGTCACAACATTGTCGCCGGTGGTCTCAAATTAATCCAAATTTTACAAAAAAGTCTCATGACCAATATTCATTTAAGACGAACGTGTGGTGTGACATTTCTAAGAACAGATTAATAGAATCTTTTTTCGACAAGCTATGAATGCCGAACATTATTTACAGTTCTTACAAACTTACATCAATGACTTCATGGACGAACTACCCTTACAAGAACGTCAATGTATTTGGTTTCAACAAGAGGGTGTCACATGCCACTGTACATTGAATGTTAGGGAATATCTTGAACATATATTCCATGGAAAGTTATTCACAGATATTCTGATCTTTTTTGGCCTGCTAGATCCCCTGACTCAACCCCCCTTGATTACTTCTTATGGGTTTACTTGAAACAAGAAGTTTACAAGAAAGAACCGTTTCGAGATGTTAACCATTTGGAGAGGATAATTTTAGAAACATGCCAGGAAATTTCTCTACAAGTTACAAGGAATGTATTACGTGAATTTACTAATAGAATGATTAAATGTATTGAACGAGAGGGTGGATATGTCAAGGCATTAGTGGAACGAGTGGAAAATAAATTTCTATTTATTTTTAGTATTAGTTATCATGTGTTTCATAATCACAAGAGATAAATGTTCATTCAAAATAAAAAGATTAGTAAAAAATAACAAAACCTAATTTTTCGATGTAAATGAATGTAATTGCATATTTGAACGTAGTTTTTAGTTCTGATCAACTTGTCTTTATAACAATTTTCGATATTGTCAAATATAAAGGTACTTTACTCTTGAGTAAAATTCATATTTTTTGACAATCCGCTCATATGACTGAAAAAATTTAATATCTGTTGATTGTATTTTAGCATTTAGAACTTACAGAACTTTCTCTGAAGAATACCTTTTTATTCCTAAGATTAATAATAAAAAAGTTTTCCATATGGTTCCAACTTAGTGAGACATATATTGTATAACCCTACTGATAAATGCTAGAGTAACTATAAACTTGAGAGTAAATGTCCCACTAAGAATTCTAAGCAATGTAACATTGTCCATTGGATTTCTCGCACGTTTTAAAAGTATAGAGTAGTTGTACGCCATATGGCTGCACCAAACCAATGTAATATTGGGAAAAACATAACAATGGTTAAGGTTTCTCGATCAAGATAATTTCGGGCCGAGTATGCAGTTCCTAACCTTACCCCTCCGGTCAACTTTGGTTTTCAGCACCGTATTTATCTGGCGAAAGCTAATGAAAAATGTCAGTTTATTTCTTAAAGCATTGCTACCTTAGATTTTGTAACAATACATTTTGATTTTTACAGATGGACAAGAAGAACATCTACAGAAAGCAATGTTAAAGCTTTGAATATAATCATTAATCTGATCTAATTTATATGGGGTCTTACTTATAAACAACAAGTTCATGATACAGCAGTTTCAAATAACTGTTGATCCGTTCATGTAACTCCTTCCCGTTAATTAAAAAACATTGATTTCTAGTTTCTACCGGTGGTTTTACAACTATGCTTTCTAATGCTACATCTGGTAATTCACATCTTATTCATTTAAAGACTTTATTTCCGAGATTATTAAAAATCTCATAGCTTATTAGGATTTATTTATTTACAATTATTACAAACCTAAAAAAATAACCCATTTAGAAGGCAGTATACACCAGTATAACCATGTTTCAGTGATTTAGTATAACCATTTAAGAATAAATAAATGATAACTAGTTATAGAGAATTGATTAATACTTTCAAAATTATATATGGATAAAGAGAAATCTCAACTTGACTGCATTGAATTATATTATCTATAGATCTCCAATTGATAGAATCATGAATAGTGCAAATAAACACTTTATGGACGTCGATATTTATAACATGTCTACGAGGAAATTCAAAAATAATCTTAGAAAGGTGATATTAGAATATAGATAATTTCTGAATATATTTTTATTTATAATACATTATATACAGCCAATTTTACAAATTATTTTTTGTCTATTAGAATGGTGATAATACTAGAATTTTTGATAGTCAATGAATGTACTTTTAATTTTATAATTTGTCTATAAGTCAATTTATAATTACGTTCAAAAGGTGATATTAGAATATTGATTGTTTCCAAATTTATTTATCTTATAAAATATATTAGGTATATATGAAAAATATTTTCTTTTGTTACAATGGTGATATTATTTGATAATACCGAATTTACTTTTATTTATAATAAATCTTGAAGACCAAATTTTGTTATTATTTTCTTTTTTGTTTGAATAATGATATCAGAATGTAACTACTTCTAGAATGTACTTTTGATTTATAAAAATTAAACATAAATGTATGATTGTTGATGTGGAAAATGTACATAAATTGTATTAATAAAAATTGTAAAAGGGAGTTTTTCCCATTTATGAATAAATGAATAGATAAAAAATAGATATCTACATATTCTTTCAATTGGAGAATTAATAAGCTATAAAAGAGTTCACACTGGGAAAACACAATACTACTATTAATACGAAACAATGGCCCTTATCTACTAAAAATATTGTTAATTATCAAAGTGTAACGCTTCCACGTTACTTGTACAAAAATCGCTGTAATGATTTGAACAATGATTTCTGCTCTGAATGTTAGATGTAAGCTTGTATTGACCGAGTGACATCTATCTTTCAATAGTCGATCGATAACTGGCCCTGCGCCTGCGAGATCGCAAGAATTGCGAGAAGGGGCTGATGGGAGAGCGGAAGCGAAAGGCTTCCATTCGGTTTTTGGTGTTATCTTTGTAAATTGGAAAATACTATATTTCTTTTTCTTTTGGTCTTATTAATCTGTCTCAATGAATTTTATTGACGTCAGGGATTAATAAGACTAAAAGAAAAAGAAATATATTATTTTCCAACTTACCCAGACAACACCAAAAACCGTCTTTCGCTTTCGCTCTCCCATCAGCCCCTTCTCGCAATTCTTGCGACCTCGCAGGCGCAGGGCCAGTTATCGATCGACTATTGGAAGATAGATGTCATTTTGTGAATCCTAGATTTGTCGAAGTTGGAAACATCAACGATGTTGCCTCAAGGGTTTTTAGCCTGTTCTTACATCTATAAATCCGTTTATATTTCAAATTTATGAAACAAATTACTGAACTATTTGAAAGGAGTTACTCTGTATTGGTTAATTGGTTGCGTACCAATTTTCTTTATTATTTAGAAATTACATTATTGATCAAAGATTTATCGTAACCATTTTCCAACGATATATGCTTGAGCTTTTAAACTTTGTTGTTATAATTTTGCTGGCTCAAAAGATCGTTCAATAATCTATGAACTAGACTATTAAATGGGGCTTTTATAATTGAATGGTATAGCAACAGATCAGCAAGTTCCTTGAAATTAACATTATGAAAGATGGAAATCACTTGGAATTCAACCTTACAGAAAATCCACTGAAACAAATACGTACTGCGGATTCGTGTACACCAATAGCATATAAAATACTTCCATACAATAGTTCAATAGATTATTAAACATATAATTATAACAACGAAGATGAGAAACTTCAGCAAATAGCGTTGGACAACGGCTGCGACATATCTTTGATCAATAATTTGATTTGAAAACAAAAAAGGAAATCGGAACGTAACCAACTAACCAAATTGGAGCCATCCTTCAAATAGTTCAATAAAATTTAAAAGTTTCAATTCCATAATTTACTTTAATTATCAATACAACTCGTTTATAGATATAAAAACAAGCTAAAAAACCGTGTTAGCAACACCTTTGATAAAGTTTCCGGCAAATCCGGGATTTAGAAATCGATTGTTAGTAGTGTTCAAAATGCTATATGTGGGCCAAACTAGAAGGAATATTCCAACTAGGTACAAAGAACATTTTACCCATGTAAATAAAATAATAGTGAAAATTTTATGACTATCAATTGTAGCAAATCCGTCCATTTTGACATATTACTATGACAACAATTTAATTTTTTCGAAAATCACCCTACTCATAAGCACTTAGCTGTAAGATTAATGAGTGGAAATCTCCCTGGCTTAACAGCTCTAATAAAAGCACTGAATTAATGGGTGAAATATGGAATCATTTCACGAACAATGTTGCTCATATTCTTAAACAGATCTTCTTGTACAGGATCTAGTCCAGAGTTGTTCACCAAATACATTAAATACTTTACGTTTTTATGATAAACTTGAATATGCTCAGATTCTATCCAAAAGGAACAAAAATTGTATGTATTGGCAATTCATTTTATTATTAAATAAATAATTAGCTTTGCTTTTTACGATACCCAAACATCAAGAAGAGGATTAACTTCAAAGAAATTTGAACCATACCCAACTTTATATTATTATAACGCGTAAAATTATCATTTATTTTGTATTCAATATTATTTAATTCTTTTAATACTTTTCCCTTGTTTCTAGTAGTATAAAATTGTGAGACGTATGAAAAATAATTATTATTATTTAAACCTTCTACCATACCAAAATATTATAGTACCCACTATTATTTACAATGAAATTTTGTATTTTTTTCTCTTTTTTCTAGTACTGCAAAGTTGTATGACGTAAGTAGAATGTATTCTACTTTATTTAATTATCTAATCCTTCTACTAGAACATAAAATATTTTACATCAAAACCGCAATTAATGAAGAAAGGTGCCATCGATATAAAATCAATAGCGTCCAATAGAAATAGGCCTAAATTGTTTTCCCGTTTCTTTAGTACTATAAAATTAAAACTGTGTTATATGAGTAAAATATTATCTACTTCGGAAGTTGGAGAATAAAACTCAAATTTTACACAAAACTTTTAACATTTAATTTGCTGACAAATTGTTTCACCGCACTGTGCCATTTTCAAAGCAAGGAATTATCAACTAAAGCTAAATCTAAAAGTATGTCCTTAAATATCAGGGATCAGAATGTGGTACAAATTGAGGGATGGGGGTGCATAATGGTGGGAGTGTGTTTAGAAAATTGTTAACAAGCGGTGAATTATATTTATCGATTTGATCATTTAATATTACATTATTATTGTTTTTTGAGTGTTTCAATTAAATTAATTAAATGTTAAAAGTTTTGTGTAAAATTTGTGTTTTATTCTCCAACTTCCGAAGTATTATGAATTTACACTACGTAAACGCCGAAACCATAGATATATTATCTACTTTATTTAATTATTTAATTTAATATTTATTATGCAACACTAACAAGAGCCTACTATGATGTCCCTTACACAAGTTTGTGTGTCACCAAATTAATATACCGGAATTTTTTTCTCAGTAACGAATTTTTGTAGAAAAGAAAAAAAAAATTCGCGCCTCAAAAAAATTTCCGTTAATAATTTAAGCACTAGGGAGATCATAAGTGAAAAAACAGTGTTAGCCGAACATATTTTAAATACAGGTCACACCATTTCTCAAGAAAGTTTATCACTCTGAAAACACAGTTCAGACAAATATGTAGGTAATTCAGAAGAGATGTCCTATAAGCGAAAAAGCAATTTATTAAATTCAGATTTATCTCCAGCTGAGGGTAACCCCTCGTTTGCATTATTAACCCCAAATAGTATTTAAACAAGCTTTTTTATATTTCTAATTTACTTTAGTCTGATGATTGCTACTTGGTAGCCTTAGTACTTTAACAGTATTTTTAGTGGTAGTAATCACTTGTGCATAGTGAAATACAAACACATTTCGTGTTAGAAAAGTTTTCGGTTCACCAGGTTGAACAGTGACAACACGTCCTATAGTCTCAAACAGCTGTTTCGGCCTTTTCATTGGGTTCGTCAGTGAGACGAGGCAGACGTGACTGAGCAACTAACTGTGAAAAGTTTTTTTTTGCATTGGGTTGGTATTTCAGGTAGGAAATTTCTTCAGGGGCTTTTATTTGGATAATTTCTTTTGCTTATTTTTAAACATTACAAATTGTTGAATTAATCAACCGATCATTAACAACTTTTACAAAAGTGTAAGAGGCATAACATCATTTCCGTCATTCAAATATGCGCGGTTATTTGCGTCATAACCCTAGATAAGTAGAGGGCCACACACGATTCCCTGGAAACGTGGGTCACGAACAATGAACTCCCGAGTTCGTTGGTCACGAATCACAAGCAGGAAGTTTAAGACTCGCATTTTATAATGTGTATATTATTTTTAGATTATTTAAAAGTTTATGGGTTTATTTCAAATTTTAGCGGGATTTTCATTGCAGCGCCATCTGGGGGTTATTGGGCGAAGCTACTTGGCAACTTTGTTTCGAACTTCAATAATACACTGACAAGACTAAAGCATTTTTGCAGAAAATGTGTTTTTATTATTTTATAATTGCTTTTGATGCAGTGAAATCGCTATATATCGCAAAAAATCTCACTTAGTTTGATTTGTTTTTCACCTCTTTCATATTAATGCTGCTATCAGTTGACCAACTGTCTGTCAAACTGAAAAAGAACTTTGTAAACAAATCGTAGTAAATAGTCATTATATACCAAATTTGTCAGCGCTTTGAAGTGAAGCTTTCTGCCTTTGAAAATATTGTGCTTTAATTACTCGTGAGGTCTTGAGAGGCCTGGCCTAAATGCTTACTGTGCACATTCAATATAAAATACAATACATGGGTTGAGTTTCATGTTTCATCCCTCTGTCTGACCCTCAGGTATGTACTGTGATGTAGATGTAAGATATCACTATAGTTTTTCTTCCTCTGGTTATATAAATTAAATATAATGTAATTGTGAAGTTGGTTGGTTAGGTTAGGAAGGTAACGCTGCCTTAAGAGACTTTATCTAGGTTTAAGATATACCACCTTTAACTGTTTTCAGTTGAAGACATCATAATGGATCAAACTACTGCAAATAATTGTGAATTTGGTGATCAACTTCTAGAGGCTCTAAACTATAGTCACTCGTCTACAACTAAGAGTGATTCAGATTCAGAAAGTCAGATTAAAATTGAATATGATGAAATAATTTATGACTATCCAGATACGATAAAAATAGAACAAGAGTCACCAGATGATTGGCATTTACAAATGAAGTAAGTTAACTATTATTATTCCACCTACATCCTAGTAGGAGGTAGGTACTATGCCTAACGTTATCTCTTTAGTTTTGTATGTAAATATTATAGAAACCAATTAATTTGGTGTTGTATTTCAAATTGTCAGCTTTGGTAATATAGGACATTTGGATAGTTATAAGCTGAGAATAAAAATATGTGGTCACATAATTGCTTAGTGTCAGTTATCATTTTTCACAATGTTGCTATAATAACTACACAAAATTCAAGATGAACTTTTAAATTAATCCCAAAATAAATAAGTACAATAACTTTGGAGTATATAGTAATCTGTTTAGAGTGTGATAATTTACATTGGTAGATCAAGTCATAATGTAGATATCAGATATAAGGAGTTTTTTGATATTTTAGACTATAAAGTAGATTGATTCATCTTTCTCCAATTATGATTTAGAAACAGGATATAATTTTCCAAATTTAGATGAAGTAGAAGTTTTGAATAAATCAACCTAGAGTCTGTAGGAACTTTCAAATGTATAAGAAACAACTACATTAAAATTTTGAAAGATTAATTATTATACTTGTACAGTATTCTTTTCGATGTTTCGATAACATATAATTTCTTCATAATTCACTTGTACCTAATATTCACATTAACATATACTAATTATCTTGATAACTTTATCCTATAATTCTAGTTATTCAATCCTGGTCATATTCAAACTGCAACCCCACTTGTTGCTTTCAGTTTATATATGACCAAATATCTTTCTCCTAATAATAAGTAATAAGTTTATTTGCAGAAAAGAATACATATAAAGCTTATAATATAAATTGAGATATGTTGCAAATAAGAACAGTACTCACGAAAGAATGCGAAAGCATACTTGTGTGTCAGATAAAAACATAACTAGTTATATAACAATACCAATAATAATACTAATAATAAAAGATAGTTGTTATTGTTGTATTAATTAAATTCCTAAAATAAGTTTAATAAGTTTAATATAATATTAAGTTTATTCATTGCATTAACAGTGGTACATAAAAACTGATGCACAAATGATTATGCTGTAAATTATCTATGTGATGAAAAAAAAATTTGAATGATAATGGAAAATATACTAGAACATATGATATAAAATTAAATGAGTTTCCATGATACAATATAATTATAATATATAATACAGTAGAATATAGTATGATATAATTTAATTTAATACTATTTAGTGGTATGGAGTACAGTATAATTCAATACAATGCAATGCAACAAATAATATAATAATTTTGACTAAAGTATTTATTTATACTTGCGCGCGTGAGATATAGTGCAATTGTTAGGTTGTAGGGTGTGCCTAAGATGTAAAATTATGTTGAAAATCAATGAGGTAGTATTTTGCATTTTCACCAGCTTTGTCATATCATTTTCAAAGATACAGGAGTACATATATACTGCTATGTTTATTCTTTCATTTGTATCAAAAGTGTCTTGGAATATAACGTTTGCTTTTGCAGTGTTGTCCTGTTCATGTTTTATAATGCTCTAACCACAATTTTTTTCTATATTGTCAGGATTCCAAACAGCTTTCCACAAAGAGTGGAAAATGATGCAGATGTTGCTAACTGCAGTGCACCAGGCACAGTAAAGGTAAGGAAATAAACTGACTATGCATTAATATCAAGGTATACAAAGAGAATCATGTTGATGTGGCCTACTACAAATGAACATTATCTTGTACAAATTCACAATTGCAAAGTCAATGTTTCATGTTTTATGTTGTTATTCGTTAAACTTATAATATGCAATTAATAATGCATATATCTTATAAGACTTAGATATACAGTGTGTCCACGTTAAGAACTTACCAGCCTTGATAAAGTTTTTTTGTTAGGTTGGTATTCAAAATGTGCATTAAACTAGTGGGTAACTTTTGTTTTGGGCTGTAATCATGACCAAGTACAACCACTTTTATGGGTTCAAATTTCAGCAAGGGATTAGGAAATTAGGGATTTTTTTAGAGAATAACGGATGGCGGATTCTTATTTGGGATAACGTAAAACCTACCTGTACCGAGTTTCAATGTTCTAACATACAGTGTGTCCAAGAAAAGAAAATCTACTTTTATTGACACTAATACAAATTATTAAACAATTTCATCGTAAAATTAACAATAGAGGATATTAAGAAAAGTTAAATTTTGGTAATTTCCACTAATCGCCGATTATTTCTTATTACATACCTTGTAGCCATAAACAGAATTAAATTCTTGCTTCAGCTTCAAGTGTATGAAGAAATTTTAGCTCAAAAGGTTTCTTACCGCTTTTCTTCAAACATTTCCAGATATGACTTTTAGAAATATTCAAATTTCTACTAGTATCCCTAAGACTTGAATGTGGATTGTCATTAAAATAATTGAGAATCATTTGGTTTCCTCTTCGCTCTCGATCACGATGCTTTTTTGAAACTCTTAACTGTTCCATGTTGGTCAAAAAATTTGTCAATATTGGCAAAGCTCACATGATAAAACTTATCTTCTTATTTCCACTTTTTAATTCTTTATGGCTTTTGATTATTTGGAACAGTAATAACAATACTACAAACTACATTATTGATTGACAGGTTTCAACTAAGGTGACATTTTTTGTTTTCACAGCACACTAAGCTTTTTCACGGAACTGTAAGCAAATGATACCGGGATATCAAAAATTATCTTGGTCAAGGGTGGTTGTGGAATCTAAAACGTGTGTCTTACTTTACGTTTGAAATAATTATGTCACTGTCCATAGATATTATATATACATACATGGATAGCGCATGGTATACAAACCTCTGTTCAGTCGATGACTCCAACACGTAAGAGAAACAGAAGACCTATTTCAGCCTGGTATTAGACAGAGATGAGGATCATTCTGACCACGTGACAAGTGGCAAGAATGTGCATAATTTACATTGTTTTATATGGAGTACTTTACGAATTTCATGAATTATCAAGTTATAATCCTATTTGAACGGTTTTTATGATTCAGCAACAATACATAATAGTATTATGTACAAAATTACATTAAAGATATAGAATTAAATATCGCTCATTTTGAATTTAGTCATATTTCCATGAAGCACCCATATGCAACTTATTCTGTATTTCATCAATGGAAAACTTTAGTATGTAATTAACTGAAATTACTCTACCCCACGTTAAATGACATATTTAGTTATCAACAGCTTCAATTATTAATTAATACATATATTCAACTACAGAATCATTACCATACATGACCTAATAAATAAAACAACATCTTTCATAATGTCGTGAAGATTTATTTATAATATGGAAAACAAGTAACATATACATATTCAAAATTAAGTAAGCTATAGAAGAAATATATCTATAAATATCAAAATGCTCAAATAATTAGACAGAAATAATATAGCTATTTCTTGTGTTTCCTGAGCCAGAGATAGAATCCGATTGTGCCTCAAGATGCTAAATATAAAGAAGAACTGGAAATTACATAAATGAACAGTTATTGTTATTCAGTGGTGAACTTCTGGTATTGTGGCTAGTCGCAGATGCCAAATCGCTAGCTTACCTTTTGTGTTATAATAATGAACATTAGCAAAATATTCCGGTTTCTAAAGAAAATAAAAGTGATATAAACAGGGTTTTAGTTCACAGCATTAATGTTTATAGTTACAAATTAGATTATAGGTCACCTTAATTTTAAACTTAAATTTTACCAACAGAGGAACATTATTATATAATAGTAGGTACCGTTACTGTTAAGAATACAAATTCTTCGGGAATAAAAGTAAACATTGTTCTGAAATGTCCTGCCTATCCTTCACATGTTTTAATAAATTTTTCAGATTTTTTAAACCTTTGCATTCATTCTACGATTCCTTGTAGTCAAGTATTTGATTACTATTTTTTGCTTATCAATAGTATGCTTCGCAATTTGAAAAATTATATTCATGTTAGGGCATGACGGTATAGGACAGAAAACATGGTATTAAAATGTTATTAATCTACTAAGTATATAATCGACCAACTTTCTGGTTCATTTACAGGTTATTCTTCATTGATCCTAAATGAGGTGCACTCACAACAAATAATGTTTTTATCATCACTAGTAAAAACATAATAATAACAACATAAACCCAGCTAAAAATTATGACAAATTCATATTGTTTACTGATTTCTAAGTTCTCTGGGTTTCACCTTAGGTTTAAAGACATTCACTGGAAAATTTAAAATACTAGGAGGAACTACATGGTCTTTTACTGATTTCTTTCCAAATGAATACATGAAATCATTTTCTGTAAAGTGTTCACTACAAAGATGATAATTCTTGTTGGGCACGAAGTTTTTTCTCTTCATTGCTATTACTCATTTTTGTTTCAATTTTCATCTGAAGGAAAACCGAAATGAAAAGTAATAATTACACTATTAGTTTCTATTTTCGACTGTGAATAGTCGATTAAAATTGTACTTCTAACGTCTACGTTTTAATTACATTATTGTGAATTAACTATCTACTACCACTATCCAGTATCTACTAAACTTGTAAAGACTAGTGAAAACTAGGTTCTCCTTTTTGATACCGATTTGTACATCCAAATGCGGAACACGATTTCACCATTGTTATATCTTAGATTTATTAAAAGTATCCAAGAAGACTAATTAATCACACAATTCAGTATTATAACCTTATTGTCGACGAAGAGTTATTACACAATATCGTTTGATAAAATGAAAGTAAAAAGCCAAACAACTAATCACAACTAAAAAACAAAGCACTAAAGAAGTTTTCTGTATCAAAATATTGCTATTTTCTATTGAAAACAACATAATATGATAGATTACAGTAACATGTACTCTTATGGCTGGAACGATGTTTTGCCACTTGTCATCTGTTTCATATGTTGGAGTCAATGAAAATCCCTGATGCGCTATCCATGTATGTATATATAATATCTATGTCACTGTCACACTGACATCATCAATAACCTACAAATTTCATACCTATTTATTTCAGTTGTAAAACAATAATGAACTACAAATTATGAAATACCGGTTTTAGTAACAAGAAAAACTAAATTACAGTAATTGTTGGAAATGTCCCCCGTTTTGTCCGATGCACAACTTGACGCGCATTAACTAGCGCACCCGTTCGAAAATAGGCTTCAATCATGAAAATTTTGTGCTGTGTGGTAAGAGGCATGATTCAAAAACTGAATTAGAACATTTCAGCACAATGACTTGACAGATTCTGACAACAAAACATATTCAAAAATTTAAAGTAAGACACACGTTTTACATTCCACGACCACCCTTGACCAAGATAATTTTTAATTTGTAGTCCATTATTGTTTTACAACTGAAATAAATAGGTATGCTATTTGTAGGTTATTAATGACGTCAGTGTGACAGTGACATAATTATTTCAAACGTAAAGTAAGACACAACCACCCTTGACCAAGATAATTTTTGATATCCCGGTATAATGCAAGGAAAAGTGGAAATCGTTCGATTGGTCAACGTTTTATTTGTTTTAATGATGCTTTAAATCACAATAAGTGTAATAAAAAATCAAATTAATGTTTCTTTATTATTTTAATGCTAATTCATATTCAAGCTTTAGAGATGCTAGTAGGAAGTTACATTATGTATTTCTAAAATCCAAATAATACCTACATTTTCTTTTCTTGGGCATCTCGTAATTTAGAACACTGAAAATCGGTACAGGGAAGTTTTACGTTACAGTAAATAAGAATTTTACTCTAAAAAAATCCCTAATAATACTTTCTGAAATTTAAGCCCATAAAAGTGGTCGTGATTGGCCATGATTACAGCCTTACTATAAAATTTAAGCCCATAAAAGTGGTCGTGATTGGCCATGATTACAGCCTTACTATAGTAATCTACTAGTTTAATGCACATTTTGCATACCAACCTAGCAAAAAAAAAGTTTATCAAAATCCGTCAAACATACAGAAGTTATAAGGGTGGTAAGTCCTTAACGTGGACACACTGTATATACACAAGTTTATTTTCTATGAAATCAACAAGTTGGCTGCTGCCATGAGAGGAAAGTGACCTTCCCCGTTGGCTTGAATAGAAATAAATAAAATTAATTAAATGTAAGAAAACTTAATTTTTAGTATTGTTTGGGTGTGAAAGAAACATTCATATATTTTTACAAAAAAATTGAGATCACAGTGGTGCTCATGGCTTTCTAAGAATATTTTTCCACCTAAATGCCATGAGCATTACCATGGCATAGGTGAAAGAACACATTTTTCTCTCAACAGGATAATAAATTAAGTAGAAAGTAATAGAAACGACTAATAAACTTAACAGCGCAGACAGAACAGAATGATCAAACAAACGATTGAAAACAATAATAAGTATGTAATAATTACAGTTGTCCACTTAAAATACTATTAAAGGATCTTTTAGCTACCAAGTAGCCATCATCAGAGTAAACTAAGCTAGAAAACAGAATGTAACTGTTTAAATACTATTTGGGGTTGATAATGCAAACAAAGGTTTACCCTCAGCAGAGGATAAATCTGAATTTAATGAGTTGCTGTTCTGCTTATAGTTGCATTCAATAGCCTTGTTTGTAGATTATCAAACGTTCCTTTGAGCCAGAAAAATTGTTACAACGAAGTGAGAAACTTCAGCAAATACTGATGGACAATCGTTACGATAAATCTTTGATAAATAATTTATAACCAAAACAGGAAAATGAAACTCAATGAACTAACCAAATTAGTGTCATTATGTTCAAATCATTCATTGAAAGTTTCACTTATAATCCTTAAGTAATTAATAAATTTCATAATTTGTTTTCTAAATTTGCAATAAAAGTCATTTATAGATGCAAGAACAAGTTAAAAAACAGTTTGAGCAATAACTTTGAAAAGGTTTCGAAAAATTTGGAATCTACTAAATTGATTGTGAGTCGTGTTCCAAATGCCCATATAGAGAAGAATAATGGTGAAAAATCAACATTAGCAAAACATATTTTAATTACAGGTCACACCATTTCTGAAGAAAGTTCGTTACATTTAAAGCACAGTTAGGACAAATATCTAGATAATTTAGAAGGGATGGAAATGTATAAGTGAAAAAGCAATTTATCAAATTCAGATTTATCTCCAGCTGAGGGTAACCCCTTGTTTGCATTATTAACCTCAAATAGTATTTAAACAGGTACATTTTGTTTTCTAATTTACTTTACTCTGATGATGGTTATAATAGCTACTTGGTACCTAAATATTCCTTAGTACTTTTTATTAGAATTGATAGATTATAATAATCAGATAACACAGGAGATGTTCCCAATAAAATCATTTAATGAAGAGTGAAACATAATCACAAAATATAATAGTTACTGACAACAAGATTTCTGTGACAACGTTTATGTAGTAATAGATTCGAATAACAAAAGATACATGACTTTGAAAGAGTAACATAATCGAACACCTCCCCTCGAATGAATAAATCATGTAATAAATTAAATTATGTAACTAGTTGAACACCAAGAAGACCCATGCATTTATAATGTTTATTCTTTGATAAACCCTTGGTAAGTATATCTGCTGGCATTTCGGTTGATGGAATATATTCAATAGTTACAAGTTGATCCTTCACCGCTTTTCTGATAAAATGGTGTCTCAGTGGAATGTGCTTAGTCCGGCTATTCGTAATTGGTTCGTTGGCCAAAAATTGAGCCCCTTGATTATCATTTCCAATTACAATAGAATCTGAATTACATTCACCCAGTTCATCAAGAAATTTCTGTAGATATAAAGCTTATTTCGCTGCTTCTGTTAATCCCATATATTCAGACTCCACTGGAACGTGTATGGCATTATTTAACCGAATATTCTGAGTTGAATCACCATTGTTCGCTATAAATTGAATAACCCCACTTGCAATAACTTTTGTCGATGTGTGATCAGCAAGATTCACACAACTATTATTTGAGGTTATCAAATTTTCAAAACGTTTATCATCATTGCATAAGTGACTCGTGGCACCACTATCAAGACACCATAATTTGTCATTTTCGACAATCCCAAGATTGCATGATGCAGTGATTTCACTTACTATGAAGGCTAAATCATCAACTACTTTCGCGTTTTCATTGTCATTATTTTGCTCTTTTGAGCTCCGACAGTCAACAGCTTTGTGACCCTTTTTACCACAACGATAATAGCGAAACACATAAGTTTCGTTTTTATTCCTCTCGTCGTTTTTCCATTTTTGAAAATTCTTTCCCTGTTTCCTGACATACATAGCGCTCGATTCCCCAGTTAATTTTTGTTTTCTTGCATTATCTCCATCGAGTATTTTGACTTTCTGGAGATGGCAATACATCTCTAGATTCGATTGCACATCTAAAATTCTCAAAAGTATCAGGCAAACTCTGAAGTAACATTAGTGCTTGTAATTGATCTCCTACCTCTATTTTTAACCCTGATAATTTATTGACTATATCAAAAAAATCATCAATATGCGCTTTAATATCGTCATTTTCTTTGAGATTATGAGTCATCAATTTCTTCCACAAGGATGCTTTTCTGGCTGGTCCTTTTGACTCAAATATGGTTTCAAGAGTATCCCATATGTCCTCTGAAGTATCACAGTTTCTAACCTGTTTCAATTCAGTGTCACTAATTGCCAATAGTAGATCTGCTTTGGCTTTTTCGTCCTCTTCCTCCCACGTTTCCAGGGCCAAAATTTGTGCTTCGTCTCCTTCTGTTGAGATCTCCGGTTTCGGTTTCTTTCCATTCGCATAAGCCCAAGTTTTGTTTTTTACCATGACAGCTTTCAATCTAACTTTCCACGTGTCATAGTTGTCTCGTGAGAGCGTTGCAATTCGAGTGAATCCACTCCCAGAATCCATTTTTTAATTATTTTCAATTTGTAGTTCACTTTTTAATTGCTTCCTGGGCCCATAACCTATTAGAATTGATAGATTATAATAATCAGATAACACAGGAGATGTTCACAATAAAATCATTCAATGAAGAGTGAAACATAATCACAAAATATAATAGTTACTGACAACAAGATTTCTGTGACAACGTTTATGTAGTAGTAGAGATTCGAATAACAAAAGATACATGACTTTGAAAAAGTAACATAGTCGAACACTAGTAGTATTTTATAGTATTTTTAGTGGATAATGGCGATTATTTCGTACATTAGTGTTATACTGTATCCACAGTTGTGAACTATTCTAGGGTATTAAATGATTCAAAACATTAAATCAATCAATCAATCGAATAATTGAATAAACTCAAACTTATTTATTTCCTTACAAGCCAACAGGCCGCTTCTATTGCATGCTATTGATAATAGTACCAACTGTGATGCTTACGGCACCAAGGTGAAATATAAATGAGCATCATCGGTGATGCTCATGGCAGCATACGTGTTTTAAATAAAATAACTATTAAAAGTTTGATTCAATACATTAAATGCGTCTAGCCGTTTCACTATCACTGTATCTTCTTCAAAAAGATACAAAATACTACAGGGTGTCCCAAGTTTTAGTAGAAAATTTGATTTTGGGAAAAAAGTTCCTATTAACATACCGGGTGTTTCAAAAAAAGGGGGCCCCTAGCATAGGTAGAACACTGAAAAATAAGTGGGGTTTGCTTGGTACAAAATTTTCGTAACGGCATCCGTATTCAAGATACAGGGTGTTGTAAAAAAAAAAATTTAACACCATTTTTTACGATTATTTCGAATCTACTGGCAACATTGTAATGAAATTTTGTATGAACATGTTTTGGAAGCTGACATCGTATCAATTTATTTTCATATCTGACTCTCATAGAGAGCGCTGATTACACGGTTCGTACCAAGTAGTTTTAAACATAACTTTTTTGAAATTAGATTTTCTAATTAAAATTTTAGGTGAAATTAAACATTCAATTTTACACGAGAAAGGTACTCTTGGTAAAACTCGATATTGTGTACCGTTTTCGGAATATTTTGATTTGAAAATGATGAGGTAATAACTGATACTGGTATAAAGTAAAAACAATACCAATTTATTAAAAACCAAGAACAATAACATTATTCTAATGCTAAAGTTATTAATCAAACAAAGAATCACAAGAAGAGAATTAAAATAAATTTGAATAAAAACATGAAATATTCAATCAAGCGATTTCAATCCTTTGGACTACACAGTTTGGTCGTCTTAAGGAAAAGTATTTTACAGAGGTAAATTCACGTCAAGAGTTGCAAGACAGAATTGAACGTCACGTTAATACCTCATAGTTGATCTTCAACCGTTTAGAAAATTAATGCATTCTCTAGAAAAAAGGATAGAATTGTGTATTCGTGGAACAGAGAACATTTTGAACACTTTCTCTAACTGATTAAATGTTTCATTTTTATATTCAAATTTATTTTAATTTTCTTCTTGCGATTCTTTGTTTAATTAATAATTTTAGCATAAGTATAATGTTATTGTTTTTGGTTTTTAATAAATTGGTAATTATTTTTTACTTTACACCAGCATCAGTTATTTTTTCATCATTCTCAAATCAAAATATTCCGAAAATGGTACACAATATCGAGTTTTACCAAGAGTACTTTTTTCGTGTAAAATTGAATGATGTTTAATTTCATCTAAAATTTAATTAGAAAATCTAACCTCAAAAAAGTTATGTTAAAAACTACTTGGTACGAACCGTTTAATTAGCGTCCTCTATGAGAGTCGGATATAAAAATAAATTTATACTATGTGTCAGCTTCCAAAATAATACGTTGTATTTAGGCAGATTTTCACAAAACTTAGGAAAAACGTTACGTGGATAGATAGAGCTTAGCAGTTTTTTGCATTTTCTTAAGGAAGGTATTTGTAAACTTTGTTACTCATGCTTGACCGGGGGATTTGATGCACAAATTTTTTAAATGCATTTTAGTGCACTTTTTAATGAACTTCCTGAATATTGCTTGTAAGTGCTTGAAAACTTGTAGTTAGAGGGTTTCAAGGTCCCTGATGGGGAATCTGACATCAAAATGATTGAAAAAAAATATCTATCTTGTATTAATATGCATTTGAAAATGCATTTTATTATGTACTTTTTTCTTCATTTCTTTAATATTGTCTGTTAAATCAGTTGAAAATAGCTACTCGGGGGTTTTCGAAGTCGCTGATTACGAATCCGATGTCAAAGTTATAAGAAAATTGATAGATTGCATAATTAAATGTAATTTACGTTGCACTATATGTTGCACTTTTAAAATTTTTATT
Source organism: Endomychus coccineus (assembly GCA_958510875.1). Taxonomy (NCBI): domain Eukaryota; kingdom Metazoa; phylum Arthropoda; class Insecta; order Coleoptera; family Endomychidae; genus Endomychus; species Endomychus coccineus. Next base: position 56,121,057 of record OY294070.1, on the reverse strand, counting down.
AAAATTAGTTGAAAATATGGTATACGGGGATTTTCGAGGTCGCTAATTACGAATCCGTAGTCAAAGTTATCAGAAAAATTATGGATTCCATAATAAAATGCATTTAAGATGCGTTATTGCACTTATTCAATATTGAATAAAATGAATTGAAAATTGGTATACGGGGGTTTCGGAGGTCGCTAATTACGAATCCTTAGTTAAAGTTATCAGGAAAATGATAGAATGCATAATAAACTTTTAAGGTGTATTATTGCACTTGTTTAATATTGAGTGAAATGAGTTTGAAATTGGTATACGGTAATGAAATGAATTTAAGGTGAGTTATTACACTTTCTTAACCAAGAAAGATAACAATGTCTGAAATCCACCAAGTTGCACAATAATTTCGATGTTCTCGTCGATTGATACAGCACCGACGATGTCTCGAGCTTCAAAATATAGTGGTTGGTCGAAAGTGATTATGCAAGTTTTCATTTTAAGTTTGCGAGCTTCATTTACAGAATACTTTATTGCAGTAAATGAAGTATCGTATTCGCTCGGTATAGCATGAATAAATGGCATAAAATTGATGGATGATTTATTATTTGTTTCTTCATCGGTCAGATATTCGATAAATCCATTCCATCCGGCAGTGATCGCTGGTTGTGCATATTTTTTAAGCATCCAATAATAATTTATTTCAGATGCAAATGACGGTTTCAAATTTAGATTGGAGTTCGAACCAGAGGTAACAATTTTCTCCGTTCCAGACATACGTATTTTTTCATACCGCTCAATCTGTATTTTTCCATGTACTTCAATTTGTGATTTTGAAGCTAACGGTTAGCGCAAGAAGGGTTTTCTTTTCTCTACTCCATTCTCAGGCGTAATTATTTGGATAGAGCGTAAACTGAAACGTTCCCTTACCTAACGTATCTAACGTATCGATATTAAAATCAGCGTTATCATGGACGAATTGAACAAAGGTCTTTTCTTTCAATGAAATTTCACCTCGTAAATTCGCTGATTGCTCGAAACGTAAGATGCGGAAAACTCCAACGCATGGCAAATTTCATTAAGTTTTTTCGAACCAAAGTTCCGATGCAGCTATACCGATGATGCTAACTGAAGCGGTGATAAATAAAATCTTGGACGTGCAGCTGACATGATAGCGTGTGAAATTGACGAACAGATTCTTTGATAGTTTTTTGACTTATTGGTTTTTTGCCGCTATCATTGACTATAATTAAATTCATAAAATACATTAATTTTGTCGGAATAGTAGCATCAATATCATTAAACATAGAATCAGTAGCTGGATAAAATTGATTGTCAAAAGTGACCTCTAATAGATTTCAATATAATGTTTGCTACTTTCCGAATCACCCTGTAATCCCCATCTTCATCTTCAAAATCTTGACATTGTTTTTTGTAAATAAAAATATTTGCCGGTCCTTTTCGCGTTATGATGATATTTGAACCATATTGCATTGTTAATCGATCCAAAATAGTTTTATGAGAAGGACAATAGTCGACTCCGGAATTTTAAACTTCGGTCAGTTCTTTCAGAGTGTACGCAAAAATCTTATTCATCGCTGCGTCAATTTGTGTACTTTTTAATGGCAGTTCGTGTTTCAATTGAGCTGTCACATGAGCTGCAAAAATATCATTATAACATTGAACATGATATTTTACATTTTTATTCCCTAAATCGTTAATATTAGATAATCTGACGATTACATCATCATGAAATTTCACACTGAGATCACTTTTCAAATCAACTAAATATTTACACAAATTTTCTTCGAATAACTCATTTTTAACCATTCGGTAAGAAGCTTTGCGATTAGATGGATTTTTATCACAAATAAAACATTTAGTTTCCCACTCATAATCACTGTTCTTATATGTACTATCATCAGAAGTACTAGGTTCTTACTAAAATATTTTCTTAGCTTCAATTTTTTAGGAGAAACATCGATATTTTTAGTTGCGATAACTCTTCTTTTAGCGGCTTTAATATTACTTAGATGTATGTATTTTGTACGACACTTTGTATGTACATAAATCGATTTAATATTTTTCAATTTCCTATACAAGCCGTCTTGGGGAATCAAAGACACTTCCTGAAATTTTTGTATTCCGACAGAAAGCACGTCGCTAGACTCACTAGACTGATTCACAACGCTTTCCGTAAAATCGTCCATCGTTGGTACTAAGATGAAAATTATAGAATTAATTATCACCTATTCTTATTTGAAATAATTAAAAAAGCTTTTATCACAATGTTTCTGTATTTCTGATCGCCTTTGGCCTAGCGCATCTCCAGGTAAAGACGAACATTTTGATAAAAGTAGACTTTTTTCAACATTGCACCCCTCAAATCGCCCCTATAGATTTGATGAGACAAAAAAATATGCGAATATTGTTAGTATTCCTATAAACTACCTTCGCGCAAAATTTGAGTTACCTATAGATAAACGCGTGGCGAAGTCCCAATAAAAAGACTGAAACATTTTGATGAAACTTGGCAGATATTAAAAAAGAAAATCTTAATGTTTGCTTACGAAATGCTTTAACTACACATATACGAATATCGATGTAACTCGAGGTCCGGTATGACGACGAGGTTAATTACCAAAATAGGATAAATAGATTATTTCGAGATGACGCGTGGTATTGGATATTATATAAAGGCGCGGAATCTTATAGTATAGGTATCAGTATCTTTATCGTGATAACGACATATCAGTGATTACCAAGGTGAAGGTGAATATAAATTATTTATTACATAGGGTAAAATACCTACTTATTGGCACCAATCAATGGCGTTAGAATTCCAAGGAAACAAGCCACAAGCCCTTAAACCATTTATAATGGTCGATTCTTTAAACTTTTGATCGCTTCCTTTAATATAGAGACAAAATGTTGTTTACTCAACTGTACTAGTGGATTGTGCCTCCTCCACTATAATACACCTTGCTTCCATCGAGTTTTCAAAGATTTAGAGCAAGATACATCTGCCGGCGGTGAAATTCTTGTTCCATTAGGATATGATGCGATCAGAATTATATCCAATTTGGTACATAAAGTACTTATCTCGTATGTTAAATGAGTCTTGTGACCATCAACAAATAAGATCACAGGTCTTTTAATGTTATTTTCCGTGAGATATTCATGAAATACATATGAAATGTATTCATAAAATACTTCGCTTTTCATCCCTCCGTTATCGCTAGTACATATGCCCCAATGATTTTGAACACTGGCAGCAATATTTGCTGAAATGCGTTTAAAGGGTATATTATCAAAGGTGGTGTCATTGAGCCTGATGCCAAAAAGGTAAACATCACCGTCAGATTAGATTTTTCAACCCCTTCATCCACTTCATAGGCATTTTTTGTCCCTTTTGGCGCCTACACTTTATCAACTGTGGGACACAGCAAAAAGCAAGTTTCATCCCCATTAAAAATTCTTGTCGCATCTTCGAAAATCTCCCAAGCTTCAGACATTCCTCTATTTACAGCATCAATAGCATTTTGAAGTGCCTCTTTGTTGTAAGATTTCTGGTATTTAGAACTTTTCTTTATTTTTGGCGTAACTAATTATTGTGCTCTGCAATAAAATCTAAAAATAATAACTTGCACAGAAAAGAAATGGTTAAACTTGATCGCATTTATTTTTTTGTTGTCAAATTGTTTTATCACGTCTCATGGGTTTTTGGTCTACAGTTTACTGCTATATGCGTCTTTTATAAAGTAGATTTCATGCAGATAATCATTGGAATGTTATATTTTAGCGCAAAAATGTAAAATTTGTGTCAAATTTCGAAAATAACTTATAAAAATAACAATTGCCAATAACTGTTATGAATAAAATATGGAGTTAACCAGCTATTGTAGTTTGCATATTTGAAATTCACGTTTAATATGTAACAATTTGACCGAAAAGTACTTAAATGCATTCGTTATTATTTTAGTTTTATCATGGCGAACAGTAATCAAGTGGAAAAATATATTTAACCGTTTGGAGAAGAACTGTGGGAAATGATTAGGATAGATGACGAGGAAATCCTGAACTGGAGCGACGATAAGGAAGAAGAAGAAGCTTTCCACCAATACTGTGATAATTGGCTCTCAAATGATGATATAGTAGATTCTTGTCCCGTTTCATCGCCGCTCGAACAACCTCATCCCAACCATAAGTCGCCAGGGAAACCGTTAGCAAAAAATAATCATGAAGAAAAATGTGATAATAATAAAAATATTAAAGATAACAATAAAAACATTAAAACCTAAAGTTTTGTTTATTATTTGCAATGATTCACATTCATAGTTCATATCGAAACTGATTGATTTTGCGTCCTGATATAAGCCAATAATTTTCTCTAATATTATATAATAGTGCTTGAGCGCTACAATGCAATAAATTTGTATGTCTGTCTTTCAATATTAGTCCGGTCAATTTATGTTTTTGAGGCAATAAAACTGGATGGACTTCATCATATTGTCCCCGAGAATTTGTAATTCTGCCGCCAACTTTTATTAACTTATCATCAATAAATCGCCTTTGTCCTTTGTTACTTATTCTTGACCAGGGGATTTGATGCACAAATTTTTTAAATACATTTTAGTACACTTTTTAATGAACTTCCTGAATATTGCTCAACTGATTTCAGATAATATTAAAGAAATGAAGAAAAAAGTGCGTAATAAAATGCATATTAATGCAAAATAGATATTTTTTTAATCATTTTGATAACAGATTCACCAGCTGAGACCTTTAAACCTCCAACTACAAGTTTTCAAGCACTTGCAAGCAATATTCAGGAAGTTCATTAAAAAGTGCACTAAGATGGATTTTAAAAATTCTTGCATCAAATTCCCTGGTCAAGTATAAGTAACAAAGGTTACAAATACCTTCCTTAAGAGAATGTAAAAAACCTCTAAGCTCTATCAATCCACGTAACGTTTTTCCTAAGTTTTTCCTAAATACTGTAACAGTAAACCGAGCGTTGTATTTTATAATAAATCTGAACTGAAATTACTCCAGATTTAATATTCCAAGCAAGTGAATAGGTTTGAAAGCACATCTCACTGCTAGTAAAACTTGTAACAGTCGGCTGGGTATTATTTCAGGTAGAGTTGATACCTCATCGACATGTTATGTGAATTCAGATTTGTTTGTTGGAACCTGCTCGGGTATCGAAGGTCTTAGTTGATCCGTGTACCCTTAACGTTCTTTTAAGCTGCCACCACTAGGTGTATATTTCCGCCCACCTAGAAGCTGTTTTTGACTACGATGCCACGATCCCTTCCAAGGGACCGCCTCGTACAATAACATCGTTATTTATATTCAAGCGTAAATTCTGAGGGTCGTATTCGCTGAGAGGTGATTAGGAATTACCAGTTAAACTCGTTAATCAAATTAAATAATAAATATATATTGAATAAAAGTTAACAAAATATAGTACATCAAAATCCAACAAATGATCATAAGATTAATTCAAAATTCGGAAACTGGAATGATACATAAATTTAAAGACGTAAAATTCAGGTTCACCCTGAGTGGGAACCTAGGAAACTGTTATCAATATGGCTAGTTCTACCCCTTTCGCCAGGGAGCGAGATCCTGCCCAGGTTCTCCTAAGAGAGATTGAATCAATGAAAGCTGATTAGCACACACGGAACAGTGACCGATTTCGCGCTCGATCACATCGATGATTGATAGATATTTGAAATTAAAGGATTCCTCTCTTTCTGGTAACCTGGGGTAAGCCTAACGACCTGATACTCGATCATATCACCTAAGTGATCTCCGATAAGCGGAATTTGTATAGAACACTCAAAATAGCCTAAATGGCTGAAAAAACATACATTAACAAAATAAACATTGGCGGGCGAAGCATGGTCTGAAGGTTAAATAACCACATTATATTATATCGTCGATTCAGAGGTTGAAGTCAATATAACAGTTGTTCTTTGGCAATCAAAATGCACTTACCCTGTTGGTCTAATATCACAATTCCCTCTCGAACCCTTTGTAGTAATAAGGCACAAAGGATTTAAACACTCGATTTCTACGTCTGATTAAATTTGGTATGATGGAATTGTCACAAAATGATTTTTTAACGAACAACACTTTCCGCGAGACGTGAAAGACGCGAACAAGTCTAGAGCTGCTTCAGCCCCAGGGAACATACCCCTTGTTGCACAAAATCCTACGTTTACTTTGCTACACAACTGAGTTCTAACTATGAGCCAATTCAATGCTCCAAACTTCCCCTACGCAAGCTACCTACAGTTCCGGGTTTCTGTCTTTTACAATACTACAAGCAAAATTGAACGTAGGTTGAATTTAAATAATTTCTATGTTTACTTATATGAACACAAATTGATAAATTAATTTTAATCTCTATAAATTTCTTGCATTTAATTTGTGACAATCTTGACAAACAGGATATTCATTGATTCCAAAAAAATGTGATCTCTGGAACAAAAATTAACCTGGATTAAAATTATACATGACTTGAATGGAAAACTACTTTATTACTTTATAGAGACATGATCTTAACAACAATAAAAAGAAATTAAAATTATCGTAGTTATTTTGAGTATGGAATCTAAATAAAATATATGACTTAAATTAATGCAACAATGGAGCATCCCTGTGGACATATAGCAGGCTAGACTTACCTAACAAGTAGGTGGTGGAGAACTGCCGAGTAGGTGGTTGAGAACTGTCCGTTTTTCTCAAAGTAAAAAGTTTTTATAAAATCATTGAAGCGGGGGCCACCCCACGCGCAAAGCTCAGAAAATATGTTGTAACTTAGAATACCGAGAGCAAAGCACGCCCATGAGTTATAGCAACAGCCAATAGGAATCTAACTAGGCGAAAGAAACGCTCTGCTCGACTCCACGTGGACTTTTCCTGACTCAGGGGCAACAGTATCATTGACCTCGTGCCGTGCTTACGTTTGTAAAGCATGGTTCATGGCTGGCTGGTCAAAGCCACAGGAAAGAGGATTCAGCTTACACACGTCTCTAGACATATCTAACATATCGTATATTCATTTCTAGATATAATAATTCATAAAACTTTCAATTTGAATTGAATCAAATTATTTGGAGGCCCCCAAAAAAGTAATAATCCGTCGGATTATTACAATACAGCGTAGGTATCTACTATGTGTATTATAACGAGCGACAACATATCTGGAATTACCAAATATGGTAAACAAATTATTTCAAGATGACGCGTGGTATTGGATATTAGGTATATAAAGGCGCGGAATCCTGTAATATTTATAGATATTAGAATGTTCACCGTAACAACAACGACATCTCAGTGATCACCAAGGTAAATATAAATTATTTATTACATAGGGTAAAATACCTACTTATTGGCATCTTAAGCGGATCGACTGATTGTTTTAAGTTTTATAATTAAAAATTAATGTTTTTAGTTAGAGTCGCTTTTCCCAGTTATTGGCAGCATATTCCTAGTAATTTTAAATATATTCATTAATATAATAAAACTATATGTATATTTCTAACACATTTGGCAACATTCGAATACAAAAAAACTCTTAATATAACTGAAAAAAATAACAATGATAAAAAATAGCACATATAGTAGCTTTGTTGACAATATTATTCATTCAAGCACAGGTATATTCGTGCTAACCTGACATTTATAAAATTCTCGGTATGTCCCATGCTTTTTTAAACACTTGATATGACATGTTCTCAATATCTGGCATTTTATGCTATAATGTAGTAAAGAAAATTGTGTTGTGCATATGAAACAAAGTCCTTCATTACATCATATATTATCAATGTATGACGTGTACCTTGTCGCTTTTCGGTAAACTGCTCACTGCGGTAAGCTTCAAATCCTCGGGCGCCAGATTTTTCTAAAGGTTTACTCCTTTTTAGGACTTCTGCTAGGGTCCTCACCACAAGGCTTGTCACTATGCTATCTATAGATAGCCTTGTCCCTAGGGTAGCTACAGTGAAGTAAAACCAGGGCCCATTGGGCAGAAAACAGTATCAAAATTGCAGGCTTTAATTACAATTGATACCTGGTTAAAACTAAGTTCATTTAAAGATGGAGCAGAAATAACATAATAAAACGAGGAATTCCAAATAATAAATATATAATAACAATAATTGCAATTTCAGAATAATTAATGGAATGCAATTGAACGGTATATATTACACAAAAATCCACCCAGGTGGAAAATGTAAGGAAGCTTCAAGCGGTACATGACAACTGTTACAACATATCTATTTTTACGATATGTTCGGTATTTAATTTCAATTCAACGGTACGGAATCGGTTGATAAATGAGTTACATTTATCAATTTACGGAAAATACAAATCAAGCAGTTCCTAACATAATAAGCGGTGTTCGGTAATTATTCAGATAGCCATATTACTTGAAATGTTCATTATACACTACGACATATTAAACGGTTAAAATTCGGTCGGATCGGAAGATATTGGCCTGCAGTAGGTGTCACGATTGTATGATATCAGATTTTACGGTATTTTCGGATAATGACTCTGATTGAGTTTATTCTGTCACATCACCCACCCTGGTACTAGCTATCCACGGAGTGCCCGGTAATTGTATGGCAGTGTTTGGTTTCATACGCTTTGTAGATTCAGAATCTAGACAGTTTGGGCTTATACTTCCGGTAGATCACAGCGTGCACAAACCCTGACTATCGTATCTGCAATAACCCCTACATCCACAGCCGGGGCTTCTCATACGAATAAGAAGTAATTACGATTATCAATCACACAACCACCCCAGCTTATACTTCTGGTAGATCACAGCGTGCACAAGCCGTTGGTGGTTTGGTCGTCTAGGATATACTTATACTTCCGGTAGATCACAGCGTGCACAAATATACCAAAGACGCCCCTGTCGTTCAAACATACACACTGTACACACCATACAATTACTTGAATATTTCAATTCACATGCGGATTCAAATCGTGCGCGGTCCGACCTATGACGGGATAAACTCATATATAACAATTCAAATTATTGAAAGCTACGGATCTCAGATATCATACAAAGGTTACCAATCACAAACTACGGAAATCAATATATCGTAATGCCCAAAAAATATAAACTATTAAGTTATCATTTATCTTATGTAAAATTCACTAAACGGAACACTATTGTTAATTCAGATTTTAAATCTGACTTGAACTCGGATAATTAATTCACTTTGATTCTAATATGATAATCACACTTTAACGGTACTGATTGATAATCAAAATCACAAAAGAGAGCGATCTTTTGTCTGTCACTGCTTTTATATGTTTTTCGAGGTTCTGGTCAAGTCCGCACCACCAATTCCTTATTTTGTGTCGAAGCTTTTTATTTATGTCCCGAACAATGCTTAAAAGTGACTCTACTCTTTAGATCTAAAATTCGCGCTCATGATATCTCGGTAGTTCCTCTTGGCACAGTAAACAAATTTTATCGGAGTTTTTTGGTTGTTCGCCCTTTTTATACATAAGGTTGTTCAAACTTCGATGCGTTAACTTACCAGATCCCCATTTTTGCAACGTAAGTTAATCGGAATGAATGCAATTTTAAGCGGGCATGAATTCAATTCATTTATTTGAGGGACAATCACGGAATACACATTCGGAGTTCACGCATATCTATTGAAATAATGAACTATTCAACCGGAGTTTACATGTAATATCCGTATTTACTGCCTGATCTAAAATAAATGATATTCCAAAATTTAAGCTCCATTACAAATGGGGAGAGTGCTATTACTACAAATAGAAATAATTGCATTATTCATTGATAGTTTCATCTGTTTAGACTCAATATTTGTTTGGAAATTATTTATTTCAGTGTTCATATTCTGAAAATTACCTCTGAAACTTCGATTTCTTACATTACTTGGCTTTTTTTTGTTTGAATATTCTTCATTGTGCTTTCATTTTGAATTTCTTCAAAGGAATGTGGTGATTTTGCTCTCTTTGGTGTTCAAAATTTTCAATGGAACTTAAGTTTTCAATTTGTTCAAAATAAGTATCAATTATTGGTAGGTTCAGGATTTTCTAGAATGCCTTCTTGCGATGATTTTTCTAGCAAATCTATTTTCTTTCGAAGGAAGTTTCATGATCAGATATGTATTCTATTCCAACGATGGATTCATTATGGTTTTCTATTACATCGTGTAGTGGTGCTTTGAACGTATTATGAATTTGAAAATTTTCATCAGAATATTGTCCTTCGTATGCTTGCATTTCCTGAAGTTTAACTGGTCCGACGATCTTGCAAAAATTTTCATATTTCAAACTCAAATCGTTTCTAACCAAGTTATTTGACCGATGTACGTCATTTTTTCCTTTCCCTAAGCACTTGCTGAAATCAATGGCGTTGGGATTCCAAGGAAACAAGCTACAAGCCCTAAAACCATTTATAATGGTAGATTGTTTGAACTTTTAATTGCTTCCTGTAATATAGGGACAAAATATTGTTAACTCAACTGAACTAGTGGATTGTACCGCTTGTTTCCATCGCGTTTTCAGAGGCTTAGAGCAAGATACATCTGCCGGCTGTAAAATTATTGTTACATTAGGATATGATGCGATCAGAATTATATTCAATTTAGTACATAAAGTACTTATTTCGTACTTTAGAATGAGTTTTGTGACCATCAACAAATAGGATCACAGGTCTTTTAATGTTATTTTCTGCAGCTTGACCTTCAGACATTCCTCTATTCACAGCATCAATGGCATTTTGAAATGCCTTTTTGTTGTACGATTTCTGGTATTTACAACCTTTCTTTGTTTTTGGCATTTCTCTAATTATTTTTCTCTGCAATAAAATTTAAAAATAATGTCTTGCACAGAAAAGGAATGGTTAAATTTGATCGCATTGATTTTGTTGTTGTCACATTATTTTATCACATATTATGGACTTTTGGTCTACAGTTTACTGTTATATGCGTCTTTTATAAAGTAGATTCCATGCAGATAACCATTGGAATGTTCTATTTCACCGCAAAAATGTAAAACTTATGTCAAATTTCAAAAATAACTTATAAAAATATCAATCTACCAATAACTGCTATGAACAAAATATGGAGTTAACCAGCTATTGGCGGATTGGCCAATAACTGGTTTTACTTAGAATATAGTAGTTGGAATGTTTGAAATTCTCGTTTAATATGCAACAATTTGACCAAAAATTGTTTAAATACATTCGTTATTATTCTAGTTTTATAAGGAAATAAAACAAATTCATGAACATGAGCAATTAAAGGCTAAACTTGATATTTAAAACTTACCACTAACTGACATTAAAAATGTAGCTCGCATGTGTCTGTATGTAGAAATATGTTTAAAAATGAATTTTTATTGCGTGTCGCCAATTATTGGGTCCCTGCTGACTATTAGGTGCTTTACCCTATGTTTGTTAATTCATGCTTAAACGATGCTTTAAGCAAATTTTCATTTTTATTACATTGATTCTCTAAATTATTTCTATATCGATTTGGCCAACAGGAAACCTATCTAGCCATGGCATATTGGTGAAAGTAAAAATTACTATAAATCATTATTGCACGTCACAAAATGAAACATATAAGTGGGTCAAACGAGGAAAATTCCCAATATTTCGATAGTCTACTATCGTTCGAAGAACAGACGTTCTTAGTAGGACAACATCAGTCTCAGCCACATCATATGGTAACAACCGAACCACAAATCATGGAAGTAAGTTTCTTACTATCATATTGTCGTAACTATATCATTCAATATTTTTTCTGTTTTCCATAGTAAATTGAACGCTATTGAACGAGAGAGAAAGAGAATATCATTACTTTGTTCAATTATTTGTTCTAGAATTGCGACGTCGTATCACCATCGCCGATCCCCAATAATATGGCGTCCGCATAAGAGCAACAACGACCAAAAAAATCACCGAAACAGCTACAGTCTTCAGCAACAACGCAACAATCTCGTCCCCTTTCATCGCCTTATCGAACGCTCGAACAACATCATCCCCAACGTACGGCGTCCAAGTCTGGATTATCGCCAGGGAAACCGTTAGTAACCACCAAGATGCAATCGACGAGAATAGCTAGAAAACAAATATCGTTAAGATCGCCGCCACATTCCACGCCTTCGATAAACCAATCTGATATGAAATCGAGAAGTTCCGTCGCATCGACGCAGAGATCATCGTCCGTGGTGAACTGCAAACGGACCTTCAAGGATGATTACGTAATTTTCCTCCCTAGATTTTCAAAATTGCCACGTGCCGATCAGAAGGCAATGAGTGAAATAATTCGTCGTTCTGGTAGTATACTTCTGACATTCGCTCTATACGAATAAGGATAATATGATAATGATAACACCATCCCGGACGAATTATTACAGACGATATGCTAGATCTGCACGGAAGCAAATCACTGCAGCTGCTTTTGTAATAAATGAAAAAGAAAAAGACAGATGTCTCCGTTGGTGTTGCGGAGGACGAAGACAAGCAGTCAACGAAAAAACGTTCCACACCAGAATCTCATCATATTCCCAAAATCAATTATTTTGTCGTGCCGTTCTCGAAGAATTGTGCCCAGGAGTTGACCGTCGCTGTGGTTCGAAGTTATTTTTACAATAGTCCAGATGGCGGGATTAATAACACGGTGAACGTAAACATATTGCTTCAACTGACCAACTCCGCGATCAAAGAAATTTCGTTAGCCCTGTCTGAAGAGACTTTATCATTCGGGTTCGTAGTAATCATAGATAAATATTTATTGTTACTGAAGCAACTGCGAAACGAATACTTCCAAATGCATGACCTGGGCGACATTAAGAAATATCAAGTAACCATTCGGATCAATGTGTTGGTGAGCAAACTTGAAAAGGTTTTGAGAATCGTAAGAGAAGAATCACGTGAAATTCCGAGTAGCCAAGAGGCTATCACGAATTATGTAGAAGATGTATGCGGGGAATTTGACAAAACTGTACCAAATATTCTAAATAACACGGTAAGATGCGACTTGGAAAATGCCCGAACGCTAAAGTCCGTGTGGCGGAATAAATTGTTAAAAACATATCGTAGACATTTTCCGGGCGAAACAAGAGGTACCAACGTCGTCGAATACTTATATAGCTATTTATTGCGCGGCGATTATAACCGTGAGGCAATCATGAAGGAGGCCGATGTGATGTGCTCGATCGCCACTAACGATATAATATATAATACGCAGAACACACTGAATACTCTAACTCATTCTACCATAATGGAAAGATTGCAGGAGCTCGCGGGCAAGTGATTGTATCATTTCATCATGTATAATCGAGAATAATAAAAGAAATAATGCTTAGAACATGTTATTCTATCCACAAATACCCTACTCTGTCTATGTAGTACATGCACGACATGGACGATAGATCTAAATGGATCACCGATCGATATTTATTGCCACAATTCCCACGCGAGAACCACCAGTTCAATCGTATTATCAACAAAAGGGAATTCATGGTTGAGAATTCAAAGTTGTTAACAAATCTTGGAATCTTTTGTAATTATCTTATATTATATTATTTATTACAAATAAATCTTATTATTATTACTTTTGTTTCATGACAAATTCGATAATAAGCGACATCAATTGTACCTTCATAAAGCTATATTTTTAATGATGAGACTAAAGTCGCAATGCGTTCAACAAACGAAATGGACGATAAAAGCAAATATTAAATTACCATTCAGATTTATTTTTGTTATTGTATATAATTTTTTTCTAGTTATATCAGAGTACATTATGTATGAACAGTTTTAGTTATTTTTGTATAAAACGTCAAATAATCTATTATCAATTAATAATATCGTGAAGGCAAAATGTTTTCGACAATATACGAATTAATCAACCTTGATTGAATAAACTTAATCGGCCAATGTGTGAAATTTCATACATCATTATATTTCACTCATTAGCCGTAACATATATGGCAAGTGATCCTTTCGGGTACGGAATGAATATATCCTGCGGTGATCCCTTCGGGTACGGCGCTGTTGCCAATATGCACAACAGAGGTTTATTTTTCATGTACCTGAAAGGATCACCGAAGCTCCAGTTTTCATTTACCCGAAAGGATCACCAATGTTAGTTTCCTTATATTAAAACTCACTTATCTCTATACAATACTAAATGGATTCAAAAGTTTTACACAACCCGATTTGGGCATGTTAGAATCATTCCTTAACCCAGGGTTTCCTCCCCCCTCCTTATATGTTCAGTTTTGATTTAATGGCACTTGCAGTAAGCGAAACATGAATTAGTTCAATTCTATCTATCTAATGTATAATAAAAATTAATATTTTTTAAGCTATGATTTTCTTTCAAAACTAAATTGAACTAAAACGTATAACATAGTTTTTTTCAGTAACAAAATTATTATAATTTATTTTGATCAGCCTATAAACGATGAAAGTTTTTTTTCTATTTCTCATTGCATTTTGGTTATGAGAATGTTTAATTCCAATAAATTATTTTGATTTCATACTGTTGGAAAAATACTACAAAAAATATAAAATCTGATCAAGTTCTGCTTATGATAATTACCTAATCTATTTTATCAGAAAGGAAAAGGGAAGGAGTCAGTGTTACACATGTCGACCTTCGTTTTCATATCTTATCTGGTTCGAAATTCTCACTTTAAGATTCAACTGATGTCGACTATGTGACTTCACGATCTATTTCATGTCTTTATTGTGTGCAAAAAGTCTAAACTTCTTGATTCTGTGGTGCATTTTCATAGTTCATGAGACAGTAAATATCGGTATGAGAAAGTCAACCTGACAGCCGGTGGCACACTAAAATATGTGTATCCACAATGTGAACTCTTAATAGTTTACTATGAAACATAGGGTAGTGAAATTGATCATCAAGACCATTTGGATAAAATTTCGATGCAACATAGAATATAATTTAATATCTTTCATTAGATCATTTCCAGCATATTTTCTGCTTCTACTTAGGATGAGTACTGTGCTCGTCATACTCTTTCTTCTGATAGCAAAGTTAAGGTGGTTATAAAAAAAAAGGTAATCCGTCATATTATAAGGCCTCCACTATATTGGGTTCAGAACGATATTATGCGGTAATACAGGAAATTGTATTGTCATCAGAAAGCTATGGACAAAATGTCGGCTTGATTGTATAACGGGAAATCGGCAACATTTCAATCACTATACATTTGACCCATACATACAGCATTTTGAACATGACTAAACCATTGAAAGAATACAAAACGTCCATTTTGATTGCGGAGAAAGAATTGAGCATTGTGTACAATTCATAATTTGTTTGCACAGTCTCGCTTACTGCATGTATTCATTAAATATTTCAAAAAAATCGGAATATAAACAGTTGGAGATATCGACATGACCAATTAATATTCCACTAGAACACCTCTTAGGAATTATCTTCTGGCACCATTCAATCAGGCAAAAAAAAAGTTCTACAGAAGAAAATTAACATATTAAACTTCCCCACTCCTTTGTCAAACGAGTTTCATGAAAATTTCGAAGTTGTAACTGGCGATCTACTGGCCTTGATCATGTTTTTGGTCCCATATCTTGATAATGCTTCATTTTGTCATAAAGTAACCTTGTAAAAATAAATATTATCTTGTTTTATCGTCTTGTTACTAGTTACAGAACTCAACTGGAAATTAGTGTTGGGAATAACCGACTTATTTCAATAACCATTATTCGTTATTGCTTTATTCGTTTATTCGTTCGTCTTCTCTACTTTGTACCTGTGTGGTTTGCGCCGGTGGTGGGTTATTTATAATAATTCTGCTTCTACTTTATTTTTTATGTTTCGTTGTTTCTTGTTAATCATTAATCGGCATGCCCAATTTGAATTTATATGACTCTGGGCATTGTTATATGAGCTTAGGTTTATGATAAATGGAATAACTATACGCTTATTGGCAATTCGTGGAATTGTTAAATATAGAAAATTAATGAAATTGTTGAAGAATTTCAGGAAAACCTAAAAACAGTATTTCAAAACTTAGAATAATTCATATTTGCTGATAAAGAAACCGATCTTCTCTTAAACGTGAATCCACAAGAACCCTTGCCATTGAAAAATTGACTTATTAGGCCCACAATTTCTTACGTAAATACACCAGGTCAGGAAATTTCAAAGAAATTATTAGCAGACACATATCACACAAAATTTAAATGCCAGTGTAGTTTGAAAAATTCCAAAAAATTATCATCAAATATTTAAGTTTGAAAGATAATTGTAATTTGATACTTTTCCACAAAGAAAAATTTTCATTACACCACCTCTAAAAACCTGTACTTGTTTGAAATCAAAACGCCGAACAATTTTTGGGTTATCTTTTGAATCTTTCACCCTTAAAAACATCCTAATCATCGCTCTCATGAACTCTTAAGGAATCACTTGAACGAAATAATAGCCACCCGCTATATCCTAGGAAAGATGAAAACTAATCTATGTACTTATTAATCAGAACAATGTACAAAATGTGAATAAGGCACAAAGTTCTACAGTATGCTTGCTTTTCCAATACCAGCATACGATTATTAAAACTTAATAACATCTATGTTCACTTAGTACTTGTATTTCACTCGCAGGTTGTGTCATCTAACTACTGCTGTATTCAAATTCTGAATTGTAGTAAATAATAGGACTAAATCAAAGTAACGTCCGTCCAATTAATGTATACAGACATTATATTATGTTCTGGTTTGATAATTTATAATCCAATAATATTTTGATAATAGCCAAATTTAAGGCTAATACAACATAATATTTAATCTCAATACAAAATCGTATCGTTGGCCATTCTGTAGTATATTGCATCCACTCAAGCTATTTCTAAAATCGTTGAAAAAGTCCTAGAGCAAAGATTTTTGCACCATAGTATTTCTCATCGAATTTCGAGCAAATTTTAAAATATCGGTCTCTCTGTCTGTCTGTTATGCCGCGAAATTTGTTGACATGATAACTCAAAAGCGGAAGGTCCTCTATCCTATTCAAATTTTGACAAAAAATCGTTTGATGTTCTGTTGTTTTTCAGGGAAATCGTATAATAAACACACCCTATTCTGAAGGGTTGAAAATGTAAGAAAATTATAACTTTATACATTGAGTCGATTCAAAACTTCCACAGTGCATTCAGGTTGACATAAAATTACTCTCACCCGAATTTCAACAAAATCTTTCGAAAAAAAAACTATTGAATAGTAAATTTAATTCGGTAAGTAAGACATAATATCTGCTATCAGCTACGCGAGTCTCACGTGCAACGTACCAAAAGGAATTTTCTAGGGAGTTGAATATACCGAAGGCGGGTAAAAGCCAGCGGCCAATAGCAAAAAACACTTCATTATAGCTGTCGCCGGTCGCAAGGTTCACGAAACGACAACTAAGTAACAAGAAGATCGATGTAAAAAGTGCCAGGGCTCACTTTCGCGCAGGAACCTCATCTGGTGATACAGCAAAATTATTTCGACCCTCACGTTTAAAATATGACGTCTGGCGGTCATGCAATGGCATTTTCATAAAATACGTAACGTCTAATTTCGATAGGCCACTTGTAAATCCCGGAACCTGTGGCGTTAGCAAGTTCTGAACGTGATAAGATTGCGAAATGTAGCGCTTCGAGAAACATCGGATAACAATAGTAAAACATGTAAACCATAGAACAATATATCATCTAGTCCATAGTCAAAGTATAAAGGTCTGCTGGAGGCTCCTACCATCGTTTCTCGCGTTGGGTGACGTTACCTAGCTCCTCCAATCACAACCTTGCTCTCATCGGCTCGTCGCCGGCACGTAACAACACCATATTATGTCTTCGTCAATAACATTAAATAAACGAAATAAACGACCAATCAGCTTGCACTGGAATTTTAAAAAGAGTAGAAGGGAGGCTCCAGCAGACCTTTATACTTTGACTATGATCTAGTCTACGCGCTTTTTGACTTACTCGAATTAAAGTGTTGGGTACATAAAATTTGTTTACACAATAATTCAAAAACAAAAGATTCTATCATTTTCAAATTTTGACAGAAAATCCTTTGCTGTTCGGCGACGAACCCTATAAGTATTCAAGGAAGTCGTGTCATAAACACACCATTTTCTGAAGGGTTGAAAATTTTTAAAAAGCATGACTTACAAAGTATTATATTGAATGGATTCAAACTTTCACGGTAAGTGACTTACTTGAATTGAAGTGTTGGATACATAATAGTATATTATTCAACGAGCATATTATGGTGGCTATTATTCACGTGGATGAAGTTTACGGCACGAGCCGCAGGCGAGTGTCGTAAATCATCCAAGTGAGAGACGATCCAACATGGTTGTTTTCGGTTGAACCTCCATATTTTGCAGTGCTTCATCTAGCACTATCTCAATGAAATCGGACGGTTCGTACGACATATTATCACCTGTGAACATTGAATCATAATAATGAGTAATTGTACTACTTGATACTTTGTCCAACGGTATCTATATCTTTCGGTACCTCGATTCATTTCAACTTCCCGGAATGTCAGGAACATTATACGGCTTCAGATCCTTGATATGGACTCGTTTCACTTGCTTGCCATCTTCGCCTTTCAGGTCGTAGATGACCGGAGAAATTACTTTGATTACCGTAAAAGGACCGGTATATTTTGGGGCCAATTTAGCGGCAAAATGTCGAACACTAGAAGACAGGTGATGCTCTACCTTCATTACTTTATCACCCACGTGACAACGCCAATCTCGACGACGGAGATTATAATAACGGCTTTGATGGGTAAAAGCACGGGATAACTGGATTCGCACCAGTTGGAAAGTTTCGCGTAATTTCTCTAACCTAGTTCGGTGTTCTGAAATCTGTACCCGATTCGGATCGGTAGGAATATTTTCCTCGGTCTCCACCGGAGCGGTAAAGGAACGGACTATCGAATTTGGAACTTCAAGTTCTCGGCCAAAATTTAAAAAGGCAGGTGAAAATCCGGTGAATTCATGTGGGGCAGAATTTAGGGCAAATAGAAAATCGGGTAGAAACTTATCCCATTTTCTGTGGTCTCCATTGCAAAATTGTGCAATCATTGTCTTTAAAGTCCGGTTTGTTCTCTCCACGGGATTGCATTGTGGAGTATATGTAGGAGTGAGGCGATGGCTAATCCCAAACTCCTTCAGGAGTGTCTTGAAAACTTTACTTTCGTACTGCGTCCCATTGTCGCTGATAACGGTTTCCGGACAACCAAAACGAGTTATGATCTCTTCGTAGAAGGCTTGAGTTACCGCCTGCGCGGTAGCTTTTCTCAACGGCTTACACTGTACCCACTTCGTAAAACGGTCCTGCATGACAAGAATAAAATTGTTTCCCTTGGCGGATCTTGGTAACGGTCCTACCAAATCGGTGCTCACACATTTCCAAGGAAACTGATTTACTTTCGGCTGCATAAATCCAGGCTTCTGCTGTTGAGACAATTTGAAAGCTTGGCACTGCGTACATCCACGCACGTACTTCGCTATATCGCGGAACATCCCCGGCCAATAATACTTGTGGGATATTCGCGCAATCGTCTTGGCAATACCTAAATATCCTGCAGTCGGACTGTCATGGTTTTCTTTCAGAACGTTCAACCGGAGCGGCTTTGGAACACATAGCTTCCACGGATCTCTCATTTCCGGTTCAGACAAGTCATTCGAGTCCCAGAAGTGGCGGTACAACCGATTATCTTTAACACAATAATCCGGATACGCTTCTGGACTCTTTTCAACTTCGGCTTTCTTTGAATTGTACCAGTTACAATTCACGGGGTCATTCAGTACGAATAACTCTTGATTGTCATCCATTCCTTCCTTGTTCGGCAATGGATCACGTGACAGAGCATCAGCCACTCGATTTAACACTTCTTTACGATATTTTATCCCAAAATCGTACTGCTGTAGGAAAATGCTCCACCGAGCCAATCTCCCACTCGGACTCTTTATTGAGTGCAGCCATTTCAATGACTGGTGGTGACTCAATACGGTAAATCTGTATCCCTCTAAGTATGGTCTCATTTTATCAATGCCCCACACAATAGCCAAACATTCCTTCTCGGTAACAGAGTAATTCTTCTCGGCGGCTGTTAATGTTCGGCTAGCGTAGGCAATGATTCGGTCGGCTCCCTCAATATTCTGTGTCAATGCCGCAGCAATTCCCACATCCGAAGCATCGGTTTGTAAAATAAATGGCCGGGTGAAGTCAGGACAAGCCAACACAGGAGCACTGGTCAACATATCTTTCAATTTGTTGAACGCGACTTGCTGCTCCTCTCCCCAACTCCAACGTCGATGTTTCCTTAATAAGGCGGTCAACGGACTGATAATTTTCGAAAGCGACGGTATGAAACGGCGGTACCACGAAGCTATTCCTAAGAAACGCCGGAGTGCCCTCACTGTAGACGGGCTTGGAATCTGCTGGATAGCTTCGATTTTCTCAGGGTCGGTATGAATACCCTCGGCGGAGATTACATGGCCTAGATACTTATTCGACGTGCGGCAGAACTGGCATTTTTCCGGGTTTATTTTCAGATTAGCTTTCCTTAATCGGCGGAAAACCTCTCTTAAATTCGTGAGATGTTCCTCGAACGTCTCTCCCAGAACAATAATGTCATCCAAGTAAGGAAAGGCGTGTGGATCCATATCCGGTCCGATGATGGTATCCATCAGCCTCTGAAACGTTGCCGGTGCGGAATGTAAACCAAAGGCCATTACCTTAAATTGGAATAAGTCACGGCCTGGTACAGTAAATGCTGTTATGGGTTTACTTTCCGGTGTCAGCGGTATTTGCCAATACCCTTGCTTCAGGCCAATGCTAGTAATATATCTAGCCCGTCGTAGTTTGTCCAAGATGGCACTTATGTAAGGCAGTGGATATGCATCTTTCACGGAGGCTTTGTTTATCATCCGGAAATCAATGCAAAATCTCGGTTTTCCATCTTTCTTCTTCACCACCACAACGGGTGAACTCCACGGACTACTTGACGGCTCGATGACTTCCTCTGCTAGCATTCGATCAACTTCCTCGTTGATGATTGCTTGCATCCTCGGATTCTGCGGTCGGTAACGCTGCTTTATCGGATCGGTCTTTGTCAATTTTATTTCGTGTTGAACCAGCGGCGTGGTTCCTTGAATTCCTTCAAAATATTTCATTTCTGTTTTCAGAAATCGGTTCAATTTATCCTGTTCAGTTTCCGACAATGTTGCTAGTTGTGTCTCCACTTCATCACAGAAGCGCACACGTTTGACTGCCTTCGGTCCGGAACTAGCTTCACTGGAAACTTTTTCACAATTTGTCCCAATCAAATTGTCTTTATAATACACCCCAGCGGATGGTAGATGTATTTTAATCAAACCGGAGCTCATATCCGATAATAACGACGGTAAATGCACGAATTCTGCTTCAATCTCACCACATCCAAAATGCAATGAGATTCGGTACGCGGTAGTACTAGGAACCAAACTACCATTGGCCATCCTAGTGCCTACGGCCTTAAGGGGAACTGGTTTTAACCCGGAATCCTTACATAACCTAACTACTGCGTCATTGATGAAAGAACGGGTGGCTCCGGTGTCCACGAGAGCCGAAAAAAGTTTACCTAATACCCGGACTTTTATAAATGGTCGGTTTTCACCTGAAGTTTGAGCAGCGGTATTTTTAAAAATAATTCTTTCATCACACGGCGCTAAAACACTCTCATTTTTCACTTTTCTGTCTTTCGTCCCTACAGCGGTCTCTACTTTAACTTTACTTTCACACTTATTCGGTAATTTCGGTTTATTATCGGTATTAGAATTTACGGTATTTTCAGCGGCACCGGCGGACTCCTCATCCGCGGTGCGGTTCACAACAGTGGTGAGGTGAGCGGTTTTCACCTTCTTCCTCGAGGCCTGTTCAACCGGGATCTGCTGCTTCGGCCTCGCTACCTCGCAGTCCCGCGGACGTTTCCCTGTCCCGGACACGGACAATCTCGCGACATTATCCCAGGGCGGCGGCATCTCGAGCAAAATAATTTCGGTGCATTCCGACAATTATTTTTGCCATGCCCAGTTTCCCCACATCTCCAACATGAGATGGGCTGTGTTGCGGTATTCGGCTTCAGCCTGGTAGGGCACTGCGTCCTGAAGTGGCCGCGGAGACCACAATCCCAACAAGTCTGCTCAGGGACCTTCGGTATCCCGGACTTGACTGGCGATGACGGTTCAGGTGCAGGTTGCCTACCCTGCGGCTCCATAGTCCTTACTGTTGGACTGGGAATTTGTGCCCTCACTGACACTGGGAAAATCCTCTTCTGCATGAGTTTCTGCTCAGCCTGCAGGTTCTCATACTCTTTTGCCTGTAACATTAACGACGGCACGTCGTTAAAAGTCCCTTGCCGGATAAATTGCCTATATTCCGGCAATAAATTTCGGTGCAACCAGAACAATTCCCGTTCTGGGGTCATTGCACCATGTCTCCTGATAATTGTTTTCATATCCACAACATATGCAGCGGCGCTCTCATTCATGCGTTGATGCCTGCGGCTGATCTGTACTTCCAGATCAATGTGGTAATTGGCATCCATGAAAAATAAGGTGAAGTCTCTTTGGAAATCGGCAAACGTAGCCCAGCGGCTACGATTATTCCGATACCACAATAGTGCGGTGCCATCCAAAACTTCTGGTAACGATAACAATAAGGAGTCTTTCGGTGTATTTAGCTGCATAGCTATCTCATCTAGGCGTTCCAGGAACGTAGCGGGATCTGACGTTCCATTGAATTGAATTCTGTATTGATTCAAACGCAGAGCACTACCCGGAGCTGAATAACTATATCCAGGCACATGCTGAACATGACTGAACGGAATATTGTACCCTTGCGGAATAACAGTAACTGGAACATAGTGGGCAGGTGCTTGCGCAACAAATGGTACCTGCTGAACCTTAGGGGCTTGTGGAACAAATGGTAACTGTGGAACCATCGGTAATTGCGGAACGGTCGGTCCTTGCATTCACGCCGGTGTCACATCTGACGACGTGGTCCTATAAATCGGAGGGTTCATAGGATTCGGCGGGGAAGAATAGATCGGCGTTTGAATCGGTGGTGCCGTCATTACCACAGTGTTCGTGTATGTCACTGATTTCGTAGTGGACGTAGTTGACCAATACGACGGCTGTATCCTCGGAGAACTGAACGTTGGTGTTGTGTTTAGTACCACTTCGGTTGTCAAAGCCTTGGTTAGCGTTGCCATGGTACTAGCAATCTTTTCCAACATTCCACGCGGAGGGCGTATTATTCCTTTACGGACCCCCTTTACGCACCTACGGCGTAAATCTTCGGCGGATCCATTGTGGTCAATATCATGATTGGCCAGCACTTCCTGAAGTTGTGCTTTCTTCAGTAAGTAAATCCAGTTGACTTTCGAATCAACTTCCGTAGTCTCAGTCTGGCTATCCTCGCTATTAGAGCAGAATTGCGCCATTTCGTCAAAATGTGCTGCCATTTCCTCCATACTGGTAGGCGCAGGCTGCGGCACCTTAGGTATAGCACCTGTATACCCAGGGAACTCCATTTTTCCAATCCAATTCAAAATCAAAATTTTCAACCCCAAAAATAAATTATTTTTCTCAGGGGTAAGTAACGGAAGAGGGTGCGGTAACCAAAACCAGTCCACACCTTCCTTCCAATAAGGCAGAAGCAATCAAATCACTTGCCCCAATTTGGGCAACGTAACTTTGATTTCGGGAGGCAACTCCAAAACGGTGGGGCCAATCCTCCCAAAAATGTTACCAACGGCTTCCTTGGTATCGATTTACTTGGAAAAGAACTATGACTTGCCCAATCCGGGTTACGATTGACTGGGAAAATCAAAGGGCAAAATATGGGCAAAACACTGAGGTGTAGTTAACAATTCTACACCGATTTTTCAGTCAGATTTTCTGTTGAAAACTTGATGTTTCCCCTGAAACGGGGAGGCGGATCGAAAAACTTATTTCACCAAACAACCTTGGTGAGCACGGGGAACAAGTTTCCGTCGAAACTTTTCCAAATTTCCAAAATTCAAAAACTCCTGGGGATGTTTCGAAAACGTATTCGAAACATCGGGGTCTTGAAGCTTGTTTTTCTGTCACACTATATCTGAAATTTCATTCAAAACGGACTACCGGTTCAATTGCAATAAATTATTCAACATTTCATTTTTCGGAATCAAAATAAACAAAATTCC
Source organism: Endomychus coccineus (assembly GCA_958510875.1). Lineage (NCBI taxonomy): Eukaryota > Metazoa > Arthropoda > Insecta > Coleoptera > Endomychidae > Endomychus > Endomychus coccineus. The sequence continues at coordinate 56,096,783 of OY294070.1, read as the reverse complement.
CTCTCGGTCAATTTTCAAAAGTCCCTGCTCGTGGGCGTCATTTTATAACGTGACCTTGTCGCTTTTCGGTAAATTGCTTACTGCGATAAGCTTCGAATCCTCGGGCGCCAGATTTTTCCCAAAGGTTAACTCCTTTTGAGGACTTCTGCTAGGGTCCTCTCCACAAGGCTTGTCACTATGCTATCTAAAGATAGCCTTGTCCCTAGGGTAGCTACAGTGAATTATAACCAGAGTTCAATGGGCAGAAAACAGTATCGAAATTGTAGGCTTTAATTACAATTGATACCTGGTTATAACTTAGCTCGTTAAAGATGGAGCAGAAATAATTTAATAAAACAGGGAATTCCAAATATTAAAATATATAATGATTTTAACAAGTACACTTTCAGAATAATCAATTTAAATGCAATTGAACGGTATTATTTCACAAAATTACACCCAGACGGAAAATGTAATGAAGCTCAAACGGTAAATGAAAACTCTTTCAAGAAGTCAACTCTACGATAAGTTCGGTCGCTAAATTTAATTCAGCGGTACGGGATCGGTTGATGAATGATTCAGAATGATCAATTTGCGGAAAAGTACGAATCAAACAGGTCTCAGCGTAATGAGCGGTATGCGGTAAATTTTAGATAGCAGCACTAATAAATGAAATGTTCAAATCACACTACGATATATTCGGTTATTAATTCGGTTGGTTCGGAAAATATTGTTTGCACTAGTTTTCCGATTGTACGATATCAGATTTTACTATGTTTCGGTTAATTACTCTAATTGAGTTTATTCTGTCATCTCACCCACCCTTGTACTAACTTTCACGGAGTACCCGGTAATTGTGTGACAGTGTTAGATTTTATACACTTTACAGATTCGGAACCTAAACAATTAGGGCTTATACTTCCGGTATCAACACAGTATGCACAAACCCTAATTATCTTATCTGCAATAACCCCTATATCCACGGCCGAGGACTTCTCATAGTATTAAGGGAATTATTACGATTCTCAATCGTCACACAATCACACAACCACCCTCAGCTTATACTTCCGGTATCAGCACGGCGTGCACAAATATACCCAAAGACGCCCCTGTCGTTCAAACATACACACTCTATACACACTACACAATTACTTGAATATTTCAATTCACGCGCGAATTCAAATCGTGCGCGATTCGACCTTTGGTAAACTAGGATAAACTCAAGTTCACAAATTCAAATTACTGAATACTACGGAACTCAGGTATCGTACAAACGTTCACCAATTACAATAACAATCATAAATTACGGAAATCAATATATCGTAATGCTCAAAATATGAACTTATTTGCTATCATTTACCTTCTGAAACAATTCACTTGCACGGAAAACTATTATTAATTCACAGTTTTAAATATCTGACTCACACTCGAATAAATTCAAAAAAAACACTAGAGAGCTACTTTACTGATCAAAATCAAAAACACACAAGAGCTACTTCACTGATCAAAATCAAAAACACAAGAGCTACTACACTGATTGAAAATCAAAAACACAAGAGAGCGATCTGTTGTCTGTCACGGCCTTTATATGTTTTTTGAGGTTCTGGACAGGTCTGCTCCACCAAATCCTTATTTTTGTGCCATTTGTTTTTACTTATGCCCCGAACAATGGTTAAAAGTGACGCTACTTTTTAGATCTAAAATTCGCGCTCATGATATCACACCAGTTCTTCCCAGCGGAGTAAACAAGTGTTATCGGAGTTTTTAGGTTGTTCGCCCTTTTTATACATAAGGCTGCACAAAGTTTGGTGTCTTAACTGGCCAGCCCCTGTTTTTGCAACATATTTTTATCGGAATGAAATGCAATTTTGAACGGGCATGAATTAGATTCATCTATTTGAATAATTATACTTATTTGAAATTACAGAGATTTATACAAGTGACAATCACGGAATACACATTCGGAATTCATTCATATCTATTGAAATAATGAACTGTTCAAACTGAAATTACATGTAACATCCGTATTTATTGCCTGATCTAAATTAAATAATCTTTCAAAATTTAAGCTTCGTTACAATACACTGTCGGACCTTTATTTTTATATCTAGACTATCACTATCACTATTATCCGAATCGTCTGAAGTTAAGTAAACCTATATTCTCTTATGCAGACGATACTGTATTGATATTTGAAAACAACACAAGGTCTTGGAGAAAAAGTCGTGAAGAATGTCTTGTTGTCTATAATGAATAGGCCAATCTTTAGCCCGATTTTAATGAACTATAACTGAATATCAAAAAGCTAAGTATGTAGATTTGGAAATTAAAAATTATAGAAGACCTGATTATAGCAAACTGAATATTAAAATCTCTACTAGATATATAAAAGATTGTGACAATATATAGTTCTGATGAATTACCTCTCATACAATAGTCCAAATGAAATCATTGTATTATTTCGCAAAACTCGTCAACATTCTGCATTAAATGTAGCATATTAGTAAAATTCTAGTTTTAGAACACCTTATAAGATTTATGGTTTATTATTGTTATGAGGTGGATCTTTATTATGATAACATTTTACATCGCTTAAACGTAATACAAAAATTACAATAAATTAAAGGTTAGTTACAGTGCTTTCGAACTAGTTCCTTCTATAATGAGAATATTCTTAATGTGAGGCATTATCATTCCTTATTAATTTCAATTTCCTATTATACAAGCATTTATCCCCAGTAGATATCTCATGATATAAAATGATCTAGTATTTTGAAGCAATTTAATAAAAAGCGTAAAAATATGTTTGTACAAAATGATTACAATAAGTTTGAAATATTGAAGAAACATCATATCATTATGTATTATTGTAGTTGTTTGGTTTTCTTCAATGTTAGATTTCAATAATAGTTTCGAACATATACGATCATTTAAAACTAGGTAATCGACTTATATATTTAGTTTTCGTCTGATTTTGATAATATTTGCACATTCAAGTGTTATTTAGGTTCAATAACAAATAGTCGAACTCGGACAAACTTACTATCTGTCCTTATAATAATTGTACATGTTATGTAATTTTGAAGTTTTAAAGGATATAAAAATACTTGGAAACATAATATAAATGATTATTGCCAACAAATTGCAATAATAATGTTCAGTGAATCGTTACACTAAATTAACTTGTATTATGATTGTTGACTCTAATTATAACAGTGAAAAGTGAAAGCCCAAACCGATTAATTCGGATTCGGGATTATGAAGATTGGGAATTGTCTTTGATACGTGTATACGTTTGTATGGCGGTGCTGCCGACGTAACTAACTAACCCAGTGTTTCAAAAAATATTTGAATTATCCAGAAGTCATTCATAATCATATATCGAAACTAAGACATGTAGGAATAACAATCTAAATCTACTAAATCCGTTAACTAGGGAAGCCGCACGATTTTAATAAGATTTTACTAAACAACAAAAGAGCTTATTATGTAGCATTTTCAATCACAAATTACAGTAGATCATTATCAGATTGAAAGTTGTCTATTGTTCCTGCGTTCGTCTATGTGCTAGCGCTAGCTCTCTGTCGCCTCCGACCGAACGCGCAAGCCCTTTGTCGGAAGCCGCACGCGCATCCCCTTTGTCGGGAGCCGCACGCCGCCGTATATGTATTGGGGCAGTATGCGTGTATGCTGTTTATTGAAGATTCCTTAAGATAACTTAGGATATGGATATGATTCAACTTCTACCAGGGAACTGTCATGGACAATCCAACCAGAACTACCGTTTTTAGTTAATCTTTTTCTTGGGAAGATCGAAATACATTCGTAAATGTTTCCAAAAATATGACTCCGATACGTAAACGATATTTTTTCGATAACATGATATAACAATTTTAACCTGAATAATTTAATAGATTGATTAAACAACCAATGATTATAAGTCATATATTTCAACTTCTTAGGTATTTTGAAACACGGTGTATTGACATTATGATACGGCCAGACCTGTTGAAAAATCTTCTTTGTGTAGATCAAGCAATGAATATGAATTAAGAATGTATTCTCAGTTCTGTGTGGTTTTACATTTATATGAAACCTTTTAATCGGATCAACATTCAAGTTAATGTTAAATCGTTTCCTTCCCAGAATTTCATTCTTTTTCAGTGTAGGAATCTGTAATCACCAAGGAAGATATCTAATATGTTCTTTTGATAGGAGCATTTTTCGAAGACCTTCAAAACTTTTATTCGTGATTCCAGAATGTGGAGAAAACGAGTACATTAAAAAAACACTCAGGTTGATGAAGAATCGCACCTGTAATGGTTGTCGAACCGTCGGCATCAAGTCGGGCTATTGTGGCGCGGAATTCATCCGGAAGCCAAGAAAATTCAGAATTAGCTGTCCTCGGAAGTCTACTATTTTATGTTTTTGTTTCACATTCTATAAGATACTCTTCACATTTGTGTAAAGATAATGAAATAAATAGGTTACTTTATTTCAGAGGATTCGAACCCGAGTCTACTGTAGCAGTTCGATATCCTCACCCTCGGAGCACATAGCCGTTTTTGATTTATTGAAGTAAGGTGTACATTTAATTTACTTCAATAATTGAATTTGTTGTTGTTATTGAACGATTCTGATGAAATCTGGGTGAAAGCAGTTTCAAATTTACTGAAAGTTTTGAATCGACTCAATGAATGCCTGGGAGTAATGATTCATTTAAATTATCAATCAAGGTTTGTCACCGAACTGCAAACGATTTTTTGTAAAAATTGGAATATGATAGGAATTTCTGTTTTTGAGTAATTGTGTATACAAGATTCGTGAAATACAGACAGACGGATTGTTTTAAAGTTGTTTAGAATTCGATGAGAAATACTATGGTCCACGAATTCTTGCCTAGGACTTTATAATAATTCAGTTCAGACTATCACCCTTCTTCCATTTGAAATCACAACTTATCTAAAGCACTTTCGAACTTTGATGCAGCCGTTATAGGAGACGTATGTAAAATGAGTTTACTCACGTCTTTGATAATGACCGCATTGCGATTGAAATAAGCTTTAGATACGTTATACTTAATTATAAGTGGAAAAAGGTTATCTAGACTATGATGGGGGATTACTCATGGTAAGTCCGTATGTATGTTTGTAGAAATTAAACTGCATTTGCATAAACGCATACTCTAATCAGACGGATAATTTCCCGGTCCTTCTTTGGTAAACGGCATAAAAGGATGAAGTACTGTGTCAACGCAATTCGTTCGCTGCCGGTCGCATGTTTGTATACATTCGCTGGTGCGGCGTGAGGCACCCAACAAAGGGCAAGCGCATTTCCTCGGCGGCACTTGTCAAAGAGCTACTGCTAGCGGACAGATCTATGCACGTACCATAAAGCCATAGACACGTTTCAATCCTCATAATCCAGAATTCGAATTAATCGGTTTGGGCTTTCGCTTTTCACTGTTATATGTAATTAGAGTCAACAATCATAATACAATTTAATACATTACAGTGTAATAATTCACTCAACATTATTATTGCAATTTGCTGGCAATAATCATTTATATTATGTTTCAAAGTATTTTTATATCCTTTAAAACTTCAAAATTACATAAAATGTACAATCATTATAAGGACAGATAATAAGTTTGTCCGAGTTCGACTATTTGTTATCGTACCTAAATAATACTTGACTATGCAAATATTAAAAATAAGACAAAAACTAAATTTATAAGTCGATTACCTCGTTATATGTTCGAAACTATTATTGAAATCTAACACTGAAGAAAACCAAACAACTACAATAATACATAATAATATATGATGTTTCTTCAATATTTCAAACTTATTGTAATCATTTTGTACGAACATATTTTTACACTTTTTATTAAATTGCTTCACAAGACTAGATTATTGTATATCTATAAGCATGAGATATCTACTGGGGATAAATGCTTGTATAATAGGAAATTGAAATTAATAAGGAATGAAAATGCTCCACATTTAAAATATTCACATTTGAAATATTCTCATTATACAACGAACTAGTTCGGAAGCTCTATAACTAACCATTAATTTATTTCAATTTATTATAATTTTTGTATTACGTTTAATCGATGTAAGATGTTATCATCAATAATGAACCATAAATCTTATAAGGTGTTCTATGATTAGAATTTTACTAACATGGTACATTTATGCAGAATGTCGACGAGTTTTGCAAAATAATTCAATGATCTCATTTGGAATATTGTATCAGAGGTAATGCATCAAAATTATATATATTGTCACTATCTTTAATACATTTAGTAGAGATCTTAATATTCAGTTTGCTATAATTAGGTCTCCTATAATTTTTGATTTCCAAATCTACATACTTAGCTTTTTAATATACAGTTATAAGTTCATTGGAATCTGGCTAAAGATTGGACTATACATTATAGACAACAAGACATTCTTCAGAACTTTTTCTCCAAGACCTTGCGAAGTGACGTTTTCAAATATCAATACAGTATCGTCTGCATAAGAGAATATAGGTTTATTCAATTTAGCATACAAGTAGTATGAAGTAGTAACTAGAGTGTATGTTGCCGGTTTTTATATACTTGTTTCACATTCCATAAGATACTCTTCGCATTTGTGTAAAGATAATGAAATAAAATAATTTATTTGCTTCATTATCTTCACACAACTAGAGGAAAAGAAATGTGAAATTAATAATGTTTTCAAGAAAATGTGTCAAAACGTACGTTCGACTTCTGGGGATTGAACCCGGAGCGGCCAGGAATTCTAGGCGTGGGAACCACTTGACACGTTAGGCGACCGGGGCATTATAATAGTATTGTTTTTTCAACTTATAAGATCGTTTTTTTCTGATTGGTTTTGTTGAACGATCTTGTTGAATTTGGGGTGATAACAGTTCCAAACTGACTCAAACTTACCGTGGAAGTTTGAATCGATTCAATGTAATACTTTGAAAGTCATGCTTTTTTAAAATTGTCAACCCGTCAGAAAATGGTGTGTTTATTACACGATTTCTCTGAATACTGATAGGTTCGTCGCTGAACAGCAAAGGATTTTCTGTCAAAACTTGAAAATGATAGAACTTTTAATTTTTTTTACGTTGCACGTGAGACTCGCGTAGCTGATAGCAGAGATTATGTCCTACTTACCGAATTAAATTTACTATTTAATAGTTTTTGTATTTGAACGATTTTGTTGAAAATTGGGTGAGAGTAATTTTAAGTCAACCTAAATGTTCTGTGAAAGTTTTGAATCGATTCATTGTATACTTTTAGAGTTATAAGTTTCTCAAATTTTCAATCCTTCAGAATAGAGTGTGTTTATTATACGATTCCCCTGAAAAGCAATAGAGAAAGATCCCACGTATTCAGCGGAAAATTTGTTTTGTTCATTTTCTTGAAACCCTATTTATTTGAATAACATTTCGACAATGAAATGAAATAGAGTGTATGTTGCCACTTGGAATCTTTGCGGTTACTCTCCGCAAATCATTTGGTTAAGTCACTGATTTTTATATAATTGTTTCACATTCTATAAGATACTCTTCGCATTTGTGTAAAGATAATACGATTCAAGTTTTGGAACTGACTGGAACGCTTTACGCTTTCTTCCTTTGGATCACAATAATTTTGTGTTTTACTGAAATTATTCACTCAAAACCCAAGAGAAAAGAAAATTAGTAGATGATAAAATTAAGGTTCGTTCATATGCAACAATAAACTATATATATTTTAATATGTAGGAGCATCTCCATTAGGAATTTTATAGATGAAAGTCATAAAGCAAACATACAACCTATCTTTCAATAGTGTTCCTAATACCAGTAACACTTGGACAACATACTTCTCTATGGTTTACATGTTAATGGAATTTTTATTCTGACGTTTCTCGAAGTGCTAAATTTCGCAAACTTATAACGTCCAGAACTTGGCCTGCCGAAATTAGACGTTACGTTTTTAATAAAACCTCATTGCATGACCGCCAGACGTCATACTTAAAACGTCACGATCGAATTAAAATTACTATTTAATGGTTTTTGTTGTTAAACGATTTTGTTGAAATGACAGATAGATTTTTTCACAGCTACTCGAAATTCGATGAAAATTACTATGGTGTAAAAATTTTTCGTCTAGAACTTTTTTTGAGGATTTTAGAAATAACTTGATTATATACAATATACTCTTCCAAATTCTTCGCCAAGAGTATGATAATTGTGAAAGCTGGAATACGAAGTTATACATTTATAAAAGCGATATGAAAAGTAAAAGATGAACAAAAAGATATTGTCTTTGCGCAGACGAAGTCGGAAGAGTATCTTTACTCTATTTCTAAAATCGTCCTAGAGCGAAAATGTTTGCACCATAGTATTTTTCATCGAATTTTGAGCAACTATGAAAAAATCTGTCTGTAAGCATGCTGTAGTTTGCAAATTATTCATTCATAAACAAAGTTTCTGGCAATCAGTGACAAGTTAGAGCCTAGACTAATTTCAGAATTGCTTATTCATATTGATTCATAAAGAGCTCTTCATACGTTTGACCTCGTATACTAATAATTAATAGTTAGCAATAAATAATATCCCTCGATCAATATCGATAACACATGTTTTGAATTAACGATTATAAAATAGTATGTATATCTGATGATAGCAAAATTAAAAGTTAGACGTCGCAAATTTAAAATATTTCGATTCATTGATAAAAATAACATTTTTCACGGTTATATCCAGATGATATCAAAATTAGAGGTTGAAATGTAAAGGGAATAGTCTACAAAAAATTAATCACAAAAGTGACTCAGTGTCACTGTAATGCTGTAATGTCTCAATAATAACAATTATCAATAGTCGAACCGTTGATAAAACAGTATAGTAAGAAACTTTCATAAAAATAATTCTGTTTACAGTGATATCCTGTTAACAAAAATTAACGGTCGGAACGATGGTATAGCAAAATTTGGTTCGAAACTTCATCAAATTGCACTTTATCAATTCTTTGATTAAAATAACACTATGTACGTTAAAGTCCTAATAATAACAAAAAATTATGTTCAAAACGTGGTAAAAAATTTCTCAATCCCTTGAGCAAAATAACGCTAGATACGGTTATGTCCTGATGATAACAAAGATGTTGGTCCTGAATTTAAAATTTCTCAATTCGTTGATTAAAATAACGATATTTACGGTATAATTCTGATTATAACAGATGTTAAGGTTGTAACGAAGCTTAAATTTCGAAAGATTATTTAATTTAGATCAGGCAGTAAATACGGATGTTACATGTAATTTCAGTTTGAACAGTTCATTATTTCAATAGATATGAATGAATTCCGAATGTGTATTCCGTGATTGCCACTTTTCTAAATCTCCGTAATTTCAAATAAGTATAATTATTCAAATAGATGAATCTAATTCATGCCCGTTCAAAATTGCATTTCATTCCGATAAAATATGTTGCAAAAACAGGAGTCTGGCCCGTTAAGACACCAAACTTTGTGCAGCCTTATGTATAAAAAGGGCTAACAACCTAAAAACTCCGATAACACTTGTTTACTCCGCTGGGAAGAACTGGTGTGATATCATGAGCACGAATTTTAGATCTAAAAAGTAGCGTCACTTTTAACCATTGTTCGGGGCATAAGTAAAAACTATTGGCACAAAAATAAGGATTTGGTGGAGCAGACCTGTCCAGAACCTCGGAAAACATATAAAAACCGTGACAGCCGAAAGATCGCTCTCTTGTGTTTTTGATTTTCAATTAGTAAAGTAGCTCTCTAGTGTTTTGAATTTATTCGAGTGTGAGTCAGAGATTTAAAAGCTGTGAAATAACCGTAGTGTTCCGTTTGTGTGTGTGAATTTTACAAAAAGGTAAATGATAGCAAATAGTTTATATTTTTGAGCATTACGATATATTGATTTCCGTAATTTATGATTGTTATTGTAATTGGTAAACGTTTGTACGATACCTGAGTTCCGTAGTATTCAGTAATTTGAATTGGTGAATTTGAGTTTATCCTAGTCATAGGTCGAATCGCACACGATTTGAATTCGCGCGTGAATTGAAATATTCAAGTAATTGTGTGGTGTGTACAGAGTGTGTATGTTTGAACGACAGGGGCGTCTTTGGTATATTTGTGCACACTGTGTCACTCCAGAAGTATAAGTATATCCTAAGACGACCAAACCACCAACGGCTTGTGCACACTGTCACTCCAGAAGTATAAGCTGAGGGTGGTTGTGTGGTTGTGTGATTGAGAATCGTAATAATTCCCTTAATACTATGAGAAGTCCTCGGCCGTGGATATAGGGGTTATTGCAGATGTGATAGTTAGGATTTGTGCACACTGTGTCACCCCGGAAGTATAAACCCTAATTGTCTAGGTTCCGAATCTGTAAAGTGTATAAAATCTAACACTGTCACACAATTACCGGGCACTCCGTGAAAGTTAGTACAAGGGTGGGTGAGATGACAGAATAAACTCAATTAGAGTAATTAACCGAAACATAGTAAAATCTGATATCGTACAATCGGAAAACTAGTGCAAACAATATTTTCCGAACCAACCGAATTAATAACCGAATATATCGTAGTGTGATTTGAACATTTCATTTATTAGTGCTGCTATCTAAAATTTACCGCATACCGCTCATTACGCTGAGACCTGTTTGATTCGTACTTTTCCGCAAATTGATCATTCTGAATCATTCATCAACCGATCCCGTACCGCTGAATTAAATTTAGTGACCGGACTTATTGTAGAGTTGACTTTTCGAAAGAGTTTTCATTTACCGTTTGAGCTTCATTACATTTTCCGTCTGGGTGTAATTTTGTGAAACCATACCGTTCAATTGCATTTAAATTGATTATTCTGAAAGTGTACTTGTTATATTTATTATATATTTTATTATTTGGAATTCCCCGTTTTATTGAATTATTTCTGCTCCATCTTCAAACGAGCTAAGTTATAACCAGGTATCAATTGTAATTAAAGCCTACAATTTCGATACTGTTTTCTGCCCATTGGACTCTGGTTATACTTCACTGTAGCTACCCTAGGAACAAGGCTATCTTTAGATAGCATAGTAACAAGTCTTGTGGAGAGGACTCTAGCAGAAGTCCTCAAAAGGAGTTAACCTTTGGGAAAAATCTGGCGCCCGAGGATTCGAAGCTTACGCAGTAAGCAATTTACCGAAAAGCCGCAAGGGCACGTTATAAGGTTCGAAAAGTTGTCTCAGAAGGCTCAAATTTGGACAAGTTATGTGTATTGATACAAGTAACAACCTCATGAAGGATGATCTCAGTACCTATATTGGAATTGTTTTTATTAATCTTTTTGCTTTGCAAATGGAAAATACACTATTTTACATTGAATCGAAATTACCCAAAAACCTAAAAGTTACATTCTAGATTTTTCCTGAAAATTCAAGATGAATTGGACTTAACGTTTAGGCGTTATCACGGACAAACAGTCAGACATTCACTTTATCCGTGAAAATCACAGAAGACCTCGTTTTCATACTTCGTATACTCGCTCTTATTATTTGAGCCAAGACCACAGCCATAAAATTGTTAAATCCCTGGAAAAAATCCTAGCTACGGCACCGGTAAAACCTTAGGCGGTCATTTTAGGTACACCTGCATAAATTGATTATATAGGATAGTTCATGAAGTGCGGCAACAAGGCGTCAAAATTGGAGAAAAGTGTACTCGAAGTGCCTGTTTTATAAGACGATTCTGGGCACTTCGGGTACTGTCCCCAAAGTGACCATCATGTACCCGAAGGGATCGTTACGTACCACTAAGTGTACCCAAAAGGATCGCCAGATATATATATATATATATATATATATATATATATATATATATATATATATATATATATATATATATATATATATATATATATATATATATATATATATATATATATATATATATATATATATATGACACGGCTAATGTGTATAATCTGTCTATTCTATAGAATAGACGGTGCAAAACTCGCCAGTCGCGGCTAGGGTATGTAGCTGGCTAAAGTGTATAATCTTATGTTATTTGCATGTTGTAACTCGGGTATCCGTAGAAATCACACTATAATCCCTGAATGTGTTACAACATTTACGACAACGGAAAAAAAAACAAATCAGCTATAAATCACATATATTGTCGAAAAAATCTACAGTAAGGATAATAACATTATATAAAGCAATTTTTTCGAAACCAAGTCGTTCGCTCAAACTACGTCGACGCACATATTTTCGATGGACCAAATTTTCGACAGCTCTAACGTAGCACTGAACGATGTCGACGAGATCGGAAAATTGTACATGCTGATCGAAATAATATTGAATATTTTCATAATCGCGATGAACAAGAATATCTTTATTGAGACTATCAACAAACTTACACATTCTTCTAGAATATTCAATTTCGATTTTTTCGTTAGACATATCGCGGTCATCGAATTCAGATAATACATATCGTTCAAGACATTCGGACGAGACGTAATTGTAATAATCCATATTGGTCATTACCGTGTAATAGAATAAAAATCGCGTTTCGTTCAATCTTATGCGGCCATCGTGTAAGACTTCCACATAACCGCCAATTTTTTCAGTCAAATTGACTACAAATGCCGACGACACGAGCAATGTGATATAGGACCACTCATAATCGTGCAAGCGGGATAGATTTTTGCACGACTCCGAAGAATCCGAAGACTTCAATATGAAGTATATGGAAGCCCACGAACACAGTGCCAAAATTAGTCCGATTATTACGATCATCAGTAATATACTGGACCGACCACGACACGATAACGATCTGTTCACCACTACAGGTTTTCCAACTATGAAAGGACCCCTTTCGTATCTCGGTACTGCCGTATTGGGAATATTTTTCGTTAGTTCGAAATTATCGGACGGTGATGATTGCTTCGATCCCCACAACGAAGAAAAAGAAAACGACGACGACGACGGGAGGTCATTATCTCGATTACAACGACACTGTACCTGCGACGATTTGACGAAATTATCGTCATTTTCAATAGTTACCGAACGATGTTCCGAATCACTGCTAATACTGGACAATAGATGTTTTCTTTCTTGCGATGATGTATTTGAACATACTCCCGTTCGCGGTATATTATCCATACTTTCGTATATATGATCTTTTTCGTCCTTACCAGGGATCTCTCCTAATGCCGACCTGCTATTCATGAGCATATAACTAGCGACAGTAATGACATCGCCTGCTGACTTTGTATCGATTCGATTTGTTTTCGGTGTAGAGTTTAAACGAGCAGCAAGCGACACTGGTAGCACTCCGATATTCTGATATGGACCAACCTCGGCAATCGTTCGATTCCCCGTCGTTAGTGTGCCATCGAAATTGGCATATTCGGACGGCATCGATGGCACTCCGATATTCTGATAACGATTAGCTTCGGCCATCTTCGCTCCTACATTTTGGTAACAACCATCTCCGGCCATTGCTGGGGATAATATATTCGATATAACAACAACGTTGAAAATATTTTCTCAATAACTTTGAACGACTTCTTATGGCGCGAACAGAACCAATTGTTATTATTATTATTATTATTATAACTATTGAAATCTAGCGATGTGAAACACGTGAAAGTTGCGACGATACTGTTTCTTCCGTTGACATCGCAAGGCTTATATAACATGGTTCACAAATTATGAAATGCAAGAACGAAGTCAATCATTATTGCTCAATGTACGACTACATCGATAACGCGATATGCGACGGAGCCAAATAACAAACCGATATAGTGTTGTATTCACATTTTAATAAAATATTCGTTTGAAAATATAATGCGCATTAGCAAATCGAAAGGTATAAAATAACGCGTTCCGTGCGAACATTCAGTCAGTCCAACATCATGAAACGTGCAAACAAGTTCATCCTATGGATATTGGGAAAATTGAATCAATTTTCGAACAATATCAACCGATTTCCAAAATTAATAAACGACAACGAATATTCATCGATGGAGGAAGATTTCCCAGGTCCACAACAAGATGTTAATATCAAATCTGATACAAGTAGCGTTAACGACGACAACGATTACGAAAACGACGAATGGTTCGAAGCAGCATCATCGGAAAATGGAGCAGAACCAAGTGATGAATCCCACGACAGCGAACGCAACATCGACGGTAAAGGACAATTATCGACCGACTCTGAATCCCCGATCGTGAATGAGATAACAGTAAATACCATCGGAAATGAAATAACAACCTTAAACAGTTTGTTAGGAATATACGTGCAAAACAAGGAGGATCGTTTGACGGAAGAAATAGAAGAACCGGCAACCGCCATTGAAGAATACTACAACGACCCGGAAGAAAAATTATACATCGATACAATGGGGCTATGCAATACATTGATTGACAGAATTTTTTTCATCGATTGCGAATATTATAAATATTGTTCGGAAAAAATATACTTCGAATTTGCTGGCACACGCGGAGACCAAACTACTCATTTGAATGGCGCACCGTATAATTCAACAACTGGGAGAATTATTACAAAATTCGGAGAGCTGGGAGAACTGTGGGCCATGACAAACGATCAATTTACTGGTATGATCAAAAATTTACGTTGTGGCACCTGGGAAATAGAAGAGAAGACTGTTTCACCGAATCTGATTGTCCAAAATATTCTCACCGACCCCGAGCCATTACCGATCATCGTGAATTGGTACGAGAATGCCTGCAAGGATTTCTTCGACGGATATTTACATAAAACGTGGGATAACGATAGGGCGACGATAGTTCTCACGTTGGATAACCAGCAATGTTCAAAAAAAGTCGAGTGGTATACACTGAAGGGTACGAAGTTCAAATATATCGTTCAATATCAATTATTCCACCATCCATCCGATGCTCTGATATTGACTTATAATCATAATACCACCGATTATCATTTCGCACAGAAGTATGCATTCTCGTTTGACGATTTTCACGATGTGTTAGGATGTGGAAGTGCCACCGGCCACGGACATCAGGACCAGCATCAGTCCTGCAAGACTAGGAGCAAAAAATTACGATGTATGATCAAAAATGTGCTAAATTATTTTATTTTTGAAAAATATATAATGTAACATTTGAAATTTTGTTCGTTAGTGGAGATGTTCGATTCCATTTTGTGCACGCAAAATACGTTCGGAACGAGGAACGACCGAAACGTTACCGCCCACCACTCTCGAGGGTATAAGTACGGCTGCGACACACACATGTCAATTCAGTTTCAGTCGACATGCCGTGCAAAACATGTGGTGGATTAGATCACAGTCGCGTTTCTTCGGCCAAGTGTGCAAATCGAATATTGAAGCAAAAACATAGATTCAGCACAGTAAATACTTGTACCGAGACGTTCACGATAAAACGTGGTTTTCGTAAGTTTTGCCGAAATTCGGAGTTACGACAACGAATCGAGGACGACGTTTTGGAAATTTCTCAACTGACCATCGAAGCATCACTCTATGTCAGTTTTCATTATACGAAATTTTTACATCGGAACGAATTTCCGATCGAACAGTTTTCCATCAGTCACCTACAAGATTTCTATTACCATCTCCAGGGCAAACGACAGAAGAAAGAACGCGTTGTGTTGGACGAAGAATATTTCGCTATGCGGCCAGACAAAACGCTATTATACGACGGCCGATTACGATCGTTCCTGATTAAGTCGTGTATCAATCAACACGAAACCAATATGAAAAATTGTATCACGGTCCATTTCTACGATCGACTTGTCCGATATTTCTATGAAAAATACAAGGAAGAATGTGATCGAAAACGCTACGAATGGAAAACGATAGTTTACGACGAATTGTTCGCCTTCGTACCACGTCACGTTGCCCACAGCCGAGAAGTTGCAGAATTTCTGGAAGATTTTCGTTTCGACTATCACAAGAAATTCATTAATATCGAAAATGACTGGTGGAATTTGGTACCGATCACTTTCGAGTTGGGACGATGGTTCGAAGAGAGAAAGATGAAATCCTTTTCGGCGTTTCCTATATTTTCGTCTGGCCGAAAACATTTGCTTTACGACGCTGCGGCGTTGAAAGAATTATTACGTAGTACAAAATTGCTACAGGATAAAACTACCGATTCCGCGTTCAGGAATGAAACTCCAAAATATTGGTGGCATTATTTCGATCTATCTCATTCAGTTTACGGCAAATTCGACGACACAACTATGCAGATCGAGCCCCACAAGCAACGGACTTCATTTGCCATGAGTTTTTCCACTAACGGAATCGATTGCTCCATCATGATGAATAGATATGAGCGATCAACAATTCAACAACCGCAGAAGAAGAAGCGAAAGAAGACACAACCAGAGACTACAGTGGATAGTTCAAGTTTCATTAAGTATTTGGGAATCGATCCGGGGGTCGTTAATTATATCGGTGCGTGCTATATCGATAAGGAAACTCGAACAGAAACCAATTTCGTGTTAAAATCGGCCACGTTCAAAGAACATTTTTGTAAAGAACGTGCCCGACGACGCAAACGGAAAAAAATGTCGGGAAACTTTGAAATAGCCTGCTTGAATATCGCGAAAGTATAAACATAGGGAAAAAATTAATTGTTTCGCTGAAGTGTGGTTCTAATTTCAACTCTCACGTGGAGTACATTCTGTACAGACTGAATTTCTTAGCGTCTGGTCGCGAAATTTACGCTACGCGGAAATATACGCGCTTGAGCTGGGACTCGTACATTTCACGGCGTGCAGCTGAAGATAAGTTGGTAGATCAGCTATTGCCCGCCAGAGATGATGATGATGATGATAATTCCGTGTTGGTTTGTTTTGGAGATGGAACACTGGAAAAAAATTTCAGTTATGGCAGAAATAAAAAACCCGCCGTCGAAATGCTCAAACGAGCGTTCCACCGTCGACGCGATAAATGTCAGGTCATATGTGTGGATGAGTATCTGACTATACAATCTTGTTCGAAATGTTTCGATAGAATGCCTTTACCACCCAAAAACACGACCATAAATAGAGACGATATGAAGCGACGACGACGATGTCACGATCATAGATTTCAAATTTGCCGAAAATGTAAAATCATTTGGAATCGTGACGTTAATGCTGCGCGTAACATAATTTTGGTTGGTCTGGAGTTGATCGATTATCGTTGCAAAACGCCAGATGAATTTGTTCGTCTGTCGGAATTTCAAAATTATGTCTTGCATAAGGGTGAAATTCGTATCTCATGACGGTCACGTTGGCCGTAAATGAGTTATGTTGGAAAATGTACTAAATTATTTTTTTTTTGAAAATATGTAATGTAAAATTTATTGTGAATTTTTCGTCTCTCGTTCGATCGTTCATCGACCAACTTCCACGATTCTCTCGTTCGAAGAATGAAATTGTAAAACATTTCATGATGAACGAACTTTGTCGACCCGAAACCTCTCGTCGAACGAATATCCAAACCGGCATAATTCTCGTTACGAAATTCCAACGGCGAATTTCATCGAGCTGCGTAGAAACTTTCTCTCACATGCGTCATACGCACTAGCTCCATCAAGGAACAGTTTTGTCTCGAATGAAATTTGTTGAAACGAAATCTCACCGGTGGATTTCTTCGAGCTGCAAAATCTTGGAACGTGAATCTCGTTCGAGAAATGAAATCGTAAAATATTTTCTGATGAACAAACTTTGTCCGCCTAGAATCTCTCGTTGAACGATTGGTTGTTGGAACGAAATTCCACCGGTGAATTTCTTCGAGCTACAAAAAGTTTGAACGCAACTTTCGTTCGAGGAATGAAACAGTTTTGTCTGGAGTGAAATTTGTTGAAACGAAATCTCACCGGTGGATTTCTTCGAGCTGCAAAATCTTTGAACGTGAATCTCGTTCGAGAAATGAAACCGTAAAATATTTTCTGATGAACAAACTTTGTCCGCCTAGAATCTCTCGTCGAACGATTGGTTGTTGAAACGAAATTCCACCGGTGAATTTCTTCGAGCTACAAAAAGTTTGAACGCAACTTTCGTTTGAGGAATGAAACAGTTTTGTCTCGAATGAAATTTGTTGAAACGAAATCTCACCGGTGGATTTCTTCGAACTGTAAAAACTTTGAACGCGAATCTCGTTCGAAAAATGAAATCGGTAAATATTTTCTGATGAATAAACTTTGTCCGCGTAGAATTTCTCGTCGAACGAATTTCCAAACTCACAAGTTCCTCGTCATGCGCACTAGCTCCATCGAGAAACAGTTTTGTCATGAGTGAAATTTGTTGAAACGAAATCTCACCGGTGGATTTCTTCGAACTGTAAAAACTTTGAACGCGAATCTCGTTCGAAAAATGAAATCGTAAAATATTTTCTGATGAATAAACTTTGTCCGCGTAGAATTTCTCGTCGAACGAATTTCCAATCTCACAAGTTCCTCGTCATGCGCACTAGCTCCATCGAGAAACAGTTTTGTCATGAGTGAAATTTGTTGAAACGAAATCTCACCGGTGGATTTCTTCGAGCTGCAAAATCTTTGAACGTGAATCTCGTTCGAGAAATGAAATCGTAAAATATTTTCTGATGAACAAACTTTGTCCGCCTAGAATCTCTCGTGGAACGATTGGTTGTGGGAACGAAATTCCACCGGTGAATTTCTTCGAGCTACAAAAAGTTTGAACGCAACTTTCGTTCGAGATATGAAACAGTTTTGTCTCGAATGAAATTTGTTGAAACGAAATCTCACCGGTGGATTTCTTCGAGCTGTAAAAACTTTGAACGCGAATCTCATTCGAAAAATGAAATCGTAAAATATTTTCTGATGAATAAACTTCGTCCGCGTAGAATTTCTCGTCGAACGAATTTCCAAACTCACAAGTTCCTCGTCATGCGCACTAGCTCAATCGAGAAACAGTTTTGTCTTGAGTGAAATTTGTTGAAACGAAATCTCACCGGTGGATTTCTTCGAGCTGCAAAATCTTTGAACGTGAATCTCGTTCGAGAAATGAAATCGTAAAATATTTTCTGATGAACAAACTTTGTCCGCCTAGAATCTCTCGTCGAACGATTGGTTGTTGAAACGAAATTCCACCGGTGAATTTCTTCGAGCTACAAAAAGTTTGAACGCAACTTTCGTTTGAGGAATGAAACAGTTTTGTCTCGAATGAAATTTGTTGAAACGAAATCTCACCGGTGGATTTCTTCGAACTGTAAAAACTTTGAACGCGAATCTCGTTCGAAAAATGAAATCGTAAAATATTTTCTGATGAATAAACTTTGTCCGCCTAGAATCTCTCGTGGAACGATTGGTTGTTGGAACGAAATTCCACCGGTGAATTTCTTCGAGCTACAAAAAGTTTGAACGCAACTTTCGTTCGAGGAATGAAACAGTTTTGTCTGGAGTGAAATTTGTTGAAACGAAATCTCACCGGTGGATTTCTTCGAGCTGCAAAATCTTTGAACGTGAATCTCGTTCGAGAAATAAAATCGTAAAATATTTTTTGATGAACAAACTTTGTCCGCCTAGAATCTCTCGTCGAACGATTGGTTGTTGAAACGAAATTCCACCGGTGAATTTCTTCGAGCTACAAAAAGTTTGAACGCAACTTTCGTTCGAGGAATGAAACAGTTTTGTCTCGAATGAAATTTGTTGAAACGAAATCTCACCGGTGGATTTCTTCCAGCTGCAAAATCTTTGAACGTGAATCTCGTTCGAGAAATGAAATCGTAAAATATTTTTTGATGAACAAACTTTGTCCGCCTAGAATCTCTCGTCGAACGATTGGTTGTTGAAACGAAATTCCACCGGTGAATTTCTTCGAGCTACAAAAAGTTTGAACGCAACTTTCGTTCGAGGAATGAAACAGTTTTGTCTGGAGTGAAATTTGTTGAAACGAAATCTCACCGGTGGATTTCTTCGAGCTGCAAAATCTTTGAACGTGAATCTCGTTCGAGAAATGAAACCGTAAAATATTTTCTGATGAACAAACTTTGTCCGCCTAGAATCTCTCGTCGAACGATTGGTTGTTGAAACGAAATTCCACCGGTGAATTTCTTCGAGCTACAAAAAGTTTGAACGCAACTTTCGTTCGAGGAATGAAACAGTTTTGTCTCGAATGAAATTTGTTGAAACGAAATCTCACCGGTGGATTTCTTCGAGCTGTAAAATCTTTGAACGTGAATCTCGTTCGAGAAATGAAATCGTAAAATATTTTCTGATGAACAAACTTTGTCCGCCTAAAATCTTTCGTCGAACGAATCTCCAAACTTATAAGTTCCTCGTCATGCGTACTAGCGTCATCGAGAAACAGTTTTGTCTCGAATGAAATTTGTTGAAACGAAATCTCACCGGTGAATTTCTTCGAGCTGCAAAAACTTTTACAGCAGTGATGACTCATAGTCACGTGAGGTATCGTGACGTATCACGGGGGCGACGAAAATTGTGGAACGCAACATCCAGCTCTCGCGAGAAGCTAGCGCCAAGTTTAGACAGTCAAGGGGGCTCCACGTAC
Organism: Endomychus coccineus; assembly: GCA_958510875.1. Lineage (NCBI taxonomy): Eukaryota > Metazoa > Arthropoda > Insecta > Coleoptera > Endomychidae > Endomychus > Endomychus coccineus. The sequence goes on along the minus strand of OY294070.1, from coordinate 56,076,268 downwards.
CCCCATAGCACCCCCTGCACCCCTGTATATATATATATATTCATAACCTCCGCGACGGCCTGCTCCTTCTTACTACTACGTTGTTCTTACTCTGGTCAAGGAGGTTTAGGATCGCGGGCGAGAAGCTTGCTGATTATATAGTTAATTTGGGGTCAGCTGAGTGAATATTCGATTCTCATTGGACTAGAGCTGTTTGACGTCACGAAAATCCTAAAATCTACTGATTTCTGACGAAAATCACGGTAGAAGGGGTAAAATTTTGATCAGATTCAATTCAGAGTTTCGATAGTCAAGTCGATTGAGGTTAGATCGTACAATATCAAACCTACCCCATCCACAGATTTAGTAATTTCATGGAATGCGTGTATATCTATGGTAGGTTTTACACTATAGATGTGGGATAACAGTTCAAAAGAACTTCAACAGATGGCGCCCGTCCGCTCACTGTCACAAATTGATACAACATACCAACAGATGGCGCTCACCAAGTTACCACAGTCAGTCTGCATAAAATGTTCGATATATGGCGCTCGGTTAGTTATGACGAATTTGTATTGCAATCACATAGATAACGCTCCGTATGTTATAACAAGAAATTTCTATAACAATCCGACAGGTGGCACTCATCCGTACACTAGTCACAGTGTATCTCATCGAGTTGCCTCATTCTGTATAAAATGTTCGATAGGTGGTGCTCGTGTGTCACTTTCAGTCTACATGCCGTGTAAAACGTGTGGCGGTTTGGATCACAAACGTACTACTTCGAAAAAATGTGCACATCGGAAAATCAGAAAAAAACAATTCGAAAATAGTGAACGAGTGTTGACTGTACCTATCATATGTGACGACGACGGTGTCGAGGTGATCTCATCGGAATATATTATTGAAGAACGAATTGAGGATGATTCGTCCGTTATTCCGGTAGCTATTACTGAAAACGACGAGGAATGTGCCGAGGTGACTTCATCGGATAATTCGTCCGTTATTGACATTTTGGGTGTTTCGGACGTGAAAGATTGGTCGAGTACATATTCTGATTCACGAGATGCGTCGATGACTGTTCGATATGGTGATTTCTACATCGTACACACCCGCGATAAGGTCATCGAGGATAGCTGTTGGGCTCTGACCGAGAAAAGTTGCAAGTCTCTGATCGCAAACGCTGTCTTTGTTGGTATGGAATGTTTGAAGCACGATTCGAATGTTGTATATATCGCGGCAGCTATTCGGCGAGGAAATCTGTCTACAGTTTTGTACGGCGTTCCACACAATTGGAACACCGAAAGAAAATTTCAAATTACAAACGACTTTGTATTTTTGCGAGAAATGTCGGATGATCAAGTGGATCGTATTCGAAAGCATGTTTTGGCCGGGGTATGGGAAGATACCAGCAAGAATGTTTCTCCGATCACGGTGATTGATACTATTTGTCGTCACTGTCCGGAGCCACCGGCGATTATAGTGGGCTGGAGTGACGATAAAAATGAAGACTTTTTCGATGGATATTTTCGATTCGTATATGACAATAGAGGGTTGGTCTTGTTGATTACTAACGATCGAGTATCGACGACAGTTGAATGGTATTCATTGAAAGGGACAACGTTGAAGAATTTGGTCTGCTACGAATTATACAAATTTCCGGTTCGTACAATGATTTGGAGTGGTACGATCGTTACGAACGATGTTAATCGTGACTTTACTTTGGACGATTTCCATGACGTGTTAGGTTGTACGGATAGGCACGCGCGAGACGAACCATGTACAGATAGAATCGTGAAATTACAGTGTATGGTCAACATTTTATTGAATATGTAATAGGAAAATAAAACAAAAACATTTAAGAATATATTTTTTATTCGTCACAAACAAATGAACGCAGTACTCAGTTCCGATAGCCGAGTCGATTGAGGTTAGATCGTACAATATTAAACCTATCTCATCCACTGATTCGGTAATTCGGAAATTGAAACTGTAAAATATTCGCTACTGAATGTAGTTGTTCGAAATGTTTATAATGGTAAAATTCGTATTTCATGGCGGTCGCGTTGGAGGTAAATGGGTTAAAACAAACATCAGACAGTACAAATTTCACGATAAAATTCTAAAGTAATTATTATAACGTTGTAAAACGCGATTTTTTCGAAATCCGATCTTTCTTGAGAGTAGCGACGACGATTCTCCTTTCGATGTATCAAATTTTCCAAGGCTCTAACGTAACACTGAATTATATCGACAAGTTCGGAAAATTCGACGTTCTGATCTAAAAAATAATACAGCGATTGGTTGTCGTGATGTATCGCTGACATTTCACCCAAAACATCAAAAAATCGACACAGTCTCGTGAAACGTCCTAAATTATCGTGCGATGTTATTCTAACGTATCGTTCGTCGAATCCAGATACGATGAACCGCTCGAGACACACGGAGGGGACCCGATTATAATAATTCGCATTTGTCATTATAGTATAGTAGAATAGAAATCGCGTTTCGTTCAACGTTATGCGATTGTCCGATAGAATCTTCATATGATCAATTCTTTCTGTTAGATTTACCAAAAATTCCGACGATACGAGCAATTTTATGTACGACCATCTGTAGTCGAGCGGATACGAAAAATTCACGCACAATTCGGAAGGCGGGGACGAGGGATTCATCATAAAATATACCGAAGTCCACGAACAAAACAGCGAAGCTATTTCGATCGTCATCGTGATCCATAATAAAATTTTATAATAATTGTTGGATCGATACGAAGAAGATGCTGCTACTGCTGCTGCTGCTGCTGCTGTTGTTACTGTTGCTGCTGCTGCTGCTGCTGTCGCTGTAGGTCCATCGATGATAAACGCATCTGTTTCGGATGTCAAATCGATCGCGTCGGGCGAATATTCCGTTCTTAGGTAATAATTTTGCGGCGACGTAGACGAAGACGCACCATCATCGCTCTGATGACGATAATACTGGGATCGTGTCGGTTTTGTAATATTCTCACCGTCGGTTTCGATTATTGTCGAACATTGTCCGGCATCGCAAGCCGTATAGGACGACGACGACGACGAAGACTGTACAGCACCCTGTGATGTTCCTTCCGACGTTGACAGTACATTGTCCATAGGTTCGTATATGTGATCAACGTCGACGGAAAATTTCTTCAAACGCGTTATGCTCGTCATAGGAATATAACCGGCAAGAGTGACATCGCTGTTTGCAGAACACCGAATGTCATCTCGATTCGACGTATCGATTTCTATCGAGCAAGCTGGACTCGCACATTCCACCGGCACCGCTGGCACTTTCGGGGTCGCGTAATGACCGTCGGATTTGGCCATCGCTCTACAGTTTTCGCACACCGCTCGTCGATTTTTTTTCGCACTCCCGTTCCTCGTCTAATTATACACTGCCATCTGTATTGCTATACCATGCGTACAGAATCGAAACGTTATCGACGAACGACGGTATGTTGTAAAAAAAGAAAAATAGCGAAATGAAAATATGTATTATAGCTCCCGTGTATGTGGTAGTCATCGTTGTTATGGGACGGCGGTTCCTCGCTCGTGTCTTTTTATTGTGGTGCGAATACCGTATCTTTGATTAGCGCGCACATTTTCCCGGCGTCAGCTTGAAATCCTACCAACGAACAAACGAATTCCACGAACGTATCGGTCTTTACTCCGATATCGTTTAGATGTTCATTTTTCAATTCGTACCCTCCGATTCGACTAGGATGATCGTCACTTTCGTAAAACGTCCGTAAACATTCGTCTTCGTTCATTTCGATGAACGGTATCGAACGATGTTGCGATACGATCGGTGAAGTTAACAGGTCGGTGTGATACAAATGATTGGTTAGGAACGCGTCGCTACTTACGTTCGTCGCGGTCGTCGTAGGAGAAACGACGTTTTCTAGAAAGTCATCGTACGCCTCGTCGAATACGAAAATTTTATCCTTGCTTTTCCACGAGCAAGCTTGGATATTGGCCAGACCGAATACTTTCGATCTGTCGAATCGGAAATAATCCGCTTCCGTCGAAGATAAAACGCGCGGTGGTACCGTTCCGTGCGACTCTAATATCAGGTCGTCGGTGAGAGACGTTGCGACGTTCTCTTCGATATTCAGGTACAGAGAGAAACGAAGGAACGCGTACATGGATTTGTCTGCGGTGAAAGACGATATTACACGTATTTTACCCGTTTTGAATAATTCCGGCGCGTCACGAAACGTATGCAACGTTTTCTTCGACACCTTCCCACCGTCGTCTCGTGCGAAAATAAAAGAAGGTAATTCGTACTCGGCGATCAGTTCGTAGCGTTTGAGCCGTACAATGTCCATGTTCGTGCTAGCGGAAGCGTAGATTTTGGCCATGTGCGATTTATTCACGACCTCTCGTCTCGTCACAAGCGTGGGTCGTTGATCTACCAGACCTTGTCGGTCGAACGGAGTTCTCAAACCTCCGTTGCAAACGATCACATCGCCCGGGTATTCTACTAGATTTATGCGATCTCGTACGTTTTGGACGGTGATCACGACGACCGTGTCTCCCTCGCCGAAGGCTTTGCCGTTACACTCGGGGTCGCAACATCCGTCTCCGAGTTCTGTCAATTTAGCGTTCACGTATTTAACGGCGCAATCTCTCACGTAACTCAGACCGCCGATACATTCGACGTACGTTTCGCCCGAATAGATCGTTCGCAACGACCGAGGCATGGCGTGTTTACCGTTGGACCTGTCGCGACATACGTTTTTCGATTCGCATTTCAAACTTTCGACCGAAAATGTTTCGTCGAATCCGCAAGATTTCTCCTCGTAAAATGGAAACTCGTTCGTACACTGAAAATATTTCGCTCGATCGATCGGATGTTCGATCGTGAACGCGGGATGACGCAAGCACGTTTGAGTGGTCTCGTCGACCGATAAGCATCTACCCGCACCTCCGTATATCGTGCGCTCCGGGCAGTCGTGTAAAGTGAACACGGCGTCGTCGTCGCAACGACCGTATTGATTCGATCTATATTTCCACCCGATCAGACCGAACCCCGCCAAAGAACGAGACTCGGATAACGCCCTGTCGTCCGAGAATACTTGCAATATCGTGTTGTCGGAAAACGAACCGGTGATAGGAATCGGAAACGCGGGCGTGCGGCGAATATCATTACCCGCTTCGCATATATTCACGGGGAATAATTGTTCGTTGTCTGTGGGGTCGAATCGGTGCGGCAATTTTATCGTTATCGATTTATCTAGCCATTCTACGTGGATATTTTCGAGCGTGGCCGATACTTTGAAATTTTCCTCCTGTCCGATCGAGCTAACGACGTCGAACGTACCTCGATCGAATCGAAACATATATTTTACGTTGAATTTTTTCCGTAGCGACCTAGACAACGACGAACGCGATCGCGTCAACGGTAAGTCAACGTATTTGTACGGTCTGATTTGAACGGTACTATCGTTATCGAGAAAACGCAATTCATATACAGGTATTCTCAATGGTGGTGGTGGTGGTGGTGGTGGTGGTGAAGACGAAGGAGAAGAACGAGAAACAGGGTCTGAGTGATCGGGAAGAACGACTGGAATGTACGGGAAATAAAGTTTTGACGAGCCTTTTAAAGACGGTCGTCGTCGTAGATAGTGACAATAATTGATGATCGATAATTTCGTTTGCCGGTCTGCGACGATCACGTCAAAATCTGGAGGCCGCTCGTCTAACGTAGATTTATTTGTAACGATCGACAAGATTAAAAACAGCAAAGAACATAGTATCACGATTAATACGAGCATCTTACAGTAAGATGGAATCCACGTTGGAAAAAAACGTTACGCTGTATACGGAAAAATCGAACGTGGTGATCAAGGCTCGAATATTCCACGATACGTTCGAAAATATCGATTGGACGACGATACTTATCTTTACCGATCAGATAATTTTTTTAATAGATCGACAGTGGTACGCGTACGAAACGTGGTATTACGATAATACCGTTTCTTCTTCTTCTTCTTCTTCTTCCTCTTCTGCTGCTCCTTCTGATCATCCTTCGACGGACGATGTCGATATGAACGGATCGAATTATACGTCGATACGATTGAACAAAATCGAACTGGACGGTGTCGATCAACAACAACAACAACAACAACGTAACCTCCTTGCCGATGACCATACCCGTCACCTACCACATTTCACGCTGGTCGTTTTGGGGTCGAGAAATGAACGTCGTCGCTCTTCATCGACACCACCGCCTTCCATCGTCCTGACTAACGAACAGTTATTCTACGATACGACGAGTAATTTCCATAATAACGTCAGACCCGTACATTATATCGATGTCGTCGTCGAAGGTTTTCCGGAACCTTCGTACGTCAACAGCGAGCGAAGTATTCGATTGTTATCGTACGGCTTATTGCGTTGTTTCAACCCCGAAAACGTCGTCGTCGTCATCGATAATAGCCATCCGTACAAATTCGGTACCAGATTGTTGATAAATTTTCACCAGTTGGAAGTTATTTTTGCGTTATTCGAAAATTCGATTTCTAATATATTGACGGCCAACGTTAGATGTCACGCCGATTATCGTCGTCATCATCTTCCCGGCTGTACGGTTATATTCGTAGAAAAAAAACGACCTATATTATTTTATCAATTTATTTGTGTCGATAGAATAACGAACGATACACAAATACCTATGGACGAAGAAACTTCACGTTCTAAACGACGAAGAAGCGGTTCGGATAAGCCGAACGAAAACGACGATAATAACGATATCAAACGTAGAAGGCGCAGAGAACCGTCTTATCCGTTTTCCGTATAGTCTCCCTCTAACCTACGTTCATACAACACCATCACCGCCAACGGGACAACAACCACCACCACCACATCCACCACCATACCGTTATCACGGTAGTTCCGTTAGCGATTATTTCGACCTGGACCGGAGAGGGAAGAAAGTGGCTACATGCAGCAACTCGAAGAAGAGAAAGAACTTACGGTCACGTTACTGATGGACGTTAAAAGTTTCTACGATACCGGTCAATTCGTACTGGATAAATACGGCGACGACAAAACGTGGTGTTACGAAACCAACATCAGATATAGCGGAAAGGCGACGACGGGATTGGACGAGATCAAAAGATATGTCGAAGAAAGCGATTATGGCATTCGTACGGATCGCGACGACGATTACGATCGATTTCAAGGAATGTATCGTGTCATCGTTAAAGATGTTCAACCTATACCCTACGCAGATATAGAGAAATTAATCGATCCGTTACACGACGATATGCTCAACGATGCGAACATCAAACGGTTAGTATCGTCGTCGTCGTCGTCGTCGTCCGCAACATTTAACGATAAATTCTCGTTCCAAAGGAAACGAACGATGTCCAGATCGTCGACGATAGTGCCGTTCACGTTAGACGAACGAACGGAGATATTGGTGGAATGTACGTGGAAACGAAGCTACGAAGAAAGTCTCACTTACGAAGAATTCAAACGGACCGTGTTGGATAATTCGAACGATACCGACGGTTCGTTCATACCGATTTTCGGTCAGTCACGAATATGTCTGAGAAATTTCCCCGATAAAAGGGTACGTTTTTCGATCGGTAAAGGTTACAGTTTCGGTGGAACGCAACAAGGACGAAGACCCATGGACGAGTTTTACTATTTAGAATTCGAGAAAGAATTCGACAGTAAGCTATGCCACGATAAGTCGATGTCGTCCGCAACGATAAGAGCGTTCGTCGACGACGTACTCGCTCTGATACCCGTACCGTTGCTACGTGAAATCGTGGTGGGTGCCAAGCGTATTTGTATCGGCGAGGAAAAGCGTATCGGTGAACTGATGCAAGATTACACGCGAAATTTCACACACGAATACGGCAAGTTCATGTCGAAAGTACGATTCGACGCACGCTCGAACATGACCAACGTTTTCGTAGCTCCCAAATGGAACGGTATACGTGGCACCGGCGTATGGGAAAATGACAAAATCGTCGTGCGTACCGTGAAGGCGTTGCGAGAATTCGATTTGCCGTCGTACTGCTTACAACGATTGATAGTGCAAGTGGAGATGTTTTCGAACGACGACGACGACGACGACGATGCCACGACGAGCGGTATGAACGACATCAGCCAAGATCACATCGTAGTGACGGAAATATACGGCGTATCTTTATACGGTAAAAATCAATTACACGGATTCGCGTTCGATTCGAGCGATCCCAACACGAAGAGTCAGCCGTACGCCGAAACGGACACCACCACGAGAATCGCACGAACTTTTCACGAAATCGATCCGATATATTCGCTAGAATTGATCTCGAAATTTCACAAGCACGACGATAAGCATTTCACCTATTATCATTACGATTATCCGCTAAACATGTTCGACGATTATTTTTTCTATTCGAAACGGAACGCAACGCGACACGACGAACAAATTGCTCGTTCGTCGGAACGGACGGACGGTAAATTGGCGATAGTTATATTCGGCGACGGAACGAAAAGTTTATACGTAAAATTGAAATTGTATCAAACGATCGAATTGATTTACGACTTGTGCAAATCGACGTTAACCAGCTACGAAAAGAACTTTGATTTCCTCGCCCGCGATCTAACGATACGCGATTTCGATGCTAATAAACTGCGATGGTATTCGACCGGCCTGGACTCCAACATCGTCCTGATCGAATTCGTCATACGAAAAAAACAGCACGTATCCGACAACCCGAAGTACACTACCACTACTACCAATCGTACCGCTATCGATAGTGCCACCACGACTGCTCCCGTCGTCGTTTCGAATAACGTAAAAGGAAAAGGAGAAGAAGAAGAAGAAAAAGAAGAAGAAGATATCGAAGAATTATTGTTTTTATTGCGACACGTAGAACTAGTACAATATAAAATTAGATATGACAAATTCGAGGCAGATAATAATGGTAAAATCAAAGCTATATTACGTAATCACATATTGTGAATTAATTTCATTGAACAAACGATGTAAAGGTGTATTTTTGTTTTTTCTCATAAAGTTCCAACCATCGTTCCCATCACCGATGCTCCCGCGGTCGTAGAAGGCAGATCGTTTCGATAGAATTTCCAATATTAACATCCCTCTGATCGTACTGCTTTCGGTCGAGTCGATATCGTACAATGCGAAATGTCCAATTTTCACGGATAAGTCGACTTCGTCGTCGGCGTGAAAGTCGTCGACTATACCTCCGTTCGATGACACAGCCGTCACATTATCGAACGTGTCTATCGGAATAACGGAACGTATCGTCAGATTTTTCGCATCGACGTTGTATACGAACGCTTGGAACGTCATACTACAGTCTTATTTTCACGTTCGTTCAATATTAACGCGTGATATCGTATCTTTTGTATTTCGCGAAAACGCTTGAGCGAGTAAATGACGAATCCGGATAGGAAACAAGCTACGGAGAAGCACATGGCCAGCGATATGGCATCGCTCAACGTGATGTTGTCGAAAACACCGACCCATCCAGAAGTAGTGTCGGCGGCACCAGCAATGCCGTTCATAATATCGGTGATATTTCTCGTGCCAGTGTTCATGTCTTATCTCATAGGGCCATACCGTTCATTTCAGCGTTGTAATCGGTCACGTTCATCCGTTCTAGCTCTTCTATGTGTTCGTTTATATCGTAACGCGGTGTCGCGTCGGTATATGTTTTTTCGACGCGTGACGACGGCTCGTTGTCCCGGTCGTCGTTATTCGCTGCGTCGAGAAGATCGGATATCGATTTTGTAGTGTTCGTATTATCGTCGCGGTAGTCGTTGTCGCTATAATCTTCGGTACAGCTATCGTCGACGTCCGACTGCATCGTCGATACGCTGGACGTTTCTTCGAGGACAGCGTTGAAATTCTCCAATTCTGCGTAGATAGGTTCGTCGTGGACCGGTTCGATAGAAGCGGATCGTTGCGTGCGCTTATGTACGATACGGTCGTTCGGAAGGATGGAGAACTTTATCGTCTTCAACCAGTCACAGTTGTCTCCGCGATAAGAAGTTAAATTATCTGTTCGATAACTTTCGATCGAATAGCCATACTTTGTGACACTGTTCACGTCCGCCATGTAAACGTCGATTAGCGCAAATTTCTTTCGCTGAGAATGCCGATTGGTACTCAAAGCGACGGATGCAGGAAATTCATCCAGATAATCGGTCCGGAAAGTTCCTTTCGAGTTGTCCCAATACAACAATGTCAAATATTGTGACAATTCGGAACGCATGAAGTCCTGTTCGAACGTTTTCATGTTATAATCGACATCGTCGGAATCGTTCAGTTGGATCGCGTAGGTGGCGTGCAAAAGGATCAATACGTCGGTCTTTAACGTTGGCGAGCTCGACTTTTGAACGACACCGTATTTATTCTTCACTATACGAACCATCGCGTTCTGTCTGCCCGTCAGAAATTCGAAGTTGTCGATGTTCTTACCGAAAAGTAACTTTTTCGTTTCGGCCCACAGATCGGACAGCACATTTCGATTCTTCACGACGGCCGCCGATACTCCTACCGACATATTCTTTTTTCCCGTCACGTTACACTTGAGATTATTATACATAATCAGAGTTTGAAGCTGGCCAGATTTCTTGTGTAACCCACCGAACACGTTAATCGCGTTACCATCGTTAATCGTACTGTATATTACGTTGTCGTTGTAGCCGGCGGTCTCGGTAATTAGGATGCCACACGTCAACAGATCCCTGACCGACCATAATTCGTAGTCGGTAATTTCTAGAGTGGACGCCACGTAGGAATATTTGTTGGTACCAATTTGCGTTTTCAATTTTATACCCTTTGTCGATTTATCTGGGACGAGTTCTGTCCACGATTTCGTATTGAACGATTCGTGATTATACGGGTAGCGGTACCGTTCGATAACGATATTCTGATCGGTATTCTGGTGGGAGTGTGCTACATAATAATCGATGAGATGCTCCGCGCTTTTACGGATCGATATAATCGGTACCGTATCTAATAGAACGTTCAAGTCTAATATACGACTCATTCCGTCGTGCCACATTATGCTACCCATCGGAATATTTTTCGATTTTTTACTAGAATGCATGTCGTCCGGTTTATCGGCGGCGTTCGATATCGGAAACGATGGCAACGACAATGTTGACGTCGACGAACGTAATCCGTTACGTGATTCTTGACGTCGTCGCAAATCATAACGGTCGGATATATTTTGTGGATTATCTATCGATGACGGTCTGTTGTTCGATACGGGAACCGGAACCGAATTATATCGATGTGATGGATCGATTCGTCGCCGTTGCTCTTGTTCTCGTCGCTGTTGTTGTTCTTGTTGTTGCTGTTGCTCTCGTTCTCGTTGCTGCTGTTGCTCTCGTTCTCGTTGCTGCTGCTGTTGCATCAGTCGAGCGTGTTCGTCCGTCCAATATTTCCGATCGGAATCGTGGGCCGTTTTATCTCTCGCAAATATAACGTAATACGTTAGAAAAGTTAAAATAAAACATGCCACCACGATCGAAACGTACTTGAGAATTTGTAGCACGTTTGGTCCAAGACCATCGACTTTGTTGTCGATATCGAACACGGAAGACTTGTTATTCGTTTCGTTAGACATGAGCATTCCGTTTCAACATCTTATTATTATTATTACTCGCGATTATTTTGATATAGCGTAGTCGACAACGAACACCACCAATAAACGAACATCACGAACACGTTGAATACGGAACACCGTCCGTGATCGTACGTACATAACGATTTCCTCACGTCGTACATCGAGCGATCGTTATAATAGACCGATAGCGGATAAATCGTTTCGATCCTGTCGTCCGTATCGATATCCATGATTTTGATCGATTTAATAGTGCCATAGTTGATCGACAACGACGACGATGACGATTGCGACGATGCTATCCTGTCCAACAGACGCAACAGATTATATCGTTTATTCCAACCTTTCACGAAGATCACGTCGAATTGGCTCAGAATATCGTATACTATATCGTCGGCATACGGAACGTGTCCGACCGATCCGTCGATCATTATATAATTCGCCGTCAAATAACGATTCGTTTTACGTATATTACTACGCCTGTAAGGAGATCTGTTGTCGCCGTACAGCCTAAATTCAGGAATGGAAAACATAATGCTGCGAATATCGTACGAACAACTAGTGCGAGTCGCTGCGTAATTGTAATCCTCGATGTCGAACGGATAGTTTACTTGTTTCCAGGCGATTTCTTTCACGATAAAGTCGCCCGTCGAATAGTCTTGAAGCATTTGAACATCTACAAGACCTATTCGTGGAGAATAACGCACGAATGCCATCGTTCTATTCGTCTGTAATTTTCGTGAATATACGGTACGTTTTAGCGGTGCAAGCGATCCGTACCTATCTTATATCTTGTTTCGTTTTCGTGATAACGAGAGATTCTTATGCGACGGCGTTCGTGTTATTCGCGATGGACGGTATGTAATTTACGATCGCTCCCGACGAAAGCAATTGATTTATAACATCTACGACAGTCACGATTTTCCGATTGTCGTACCGTTCGTGTGGTCTTATTTTCATTCTAGTGCGCACCTTACGTTTGAAATGAATCAACAGATCAGAAACGCTAACGGGCAAGCAAACTGTATGTAAATTTTGAAGCGAGTGACCGCTCGACGGATGTTTCAATTTAACAAATGTATTATTGTATCCTTCCGAACACTTGTTCGTATCGTTGGCTGACGTAGAATATACGTATATATTCGAATTCATATTCAATATGTACCAATTGAACGGGTGCACTATAACCAAGCGAGCATCTCTACCGGTACTGATATCGTTCGTATTGGTGAATACGTCGGCGAACACGCCGTTTTCCAATTTCGTGGAAGAAACGAAATGGGCCAACATATCGAACATGGGTATATCGGTCGAATCGGTAAGCAATATCGTATGAAAAACCCACAAAATGTGGACCGATATGAGAAATACTAATATGGAATTCGCATCGACGATCATCTATCGATTATGCGATTATTTATGGTATATTGGATATCGATATCTTACAAAATACGTATAGGAAAAAGAAATAAACGACATACGTACACATACACGCACACACTTTATTTCGGGAAAAAATAGTAAATTATTTACATGATACAATATTGTACAATCTAAAGGTTCAACCGCAAACGTCTTGGCCCTCTTCGTCTTCATCGATGGAGGAAACGACGTTATACACTCTGAAAGGTTGTCGTAGTTCGGCTTCTTCTCGGTCCATCTTCCGCAACACCCGTCTCATTCTTCGTGTCGATACATACGTTCCAAGTATACACGCTAGCGTCGAACCGATAATCATAAAAGCACCTACAGACCATATTATATATAGATGTAATGTTCGTATGCCGACACAATGCGGATTGCTCCCGTCGACGTCACAATGTCCAGTCAACGTGATCAAATCGGACTCGTTACTCGTACAATATTTATCGACAAACGACGACGACGAAGATGGGAGTGCTGTCGACGAGGGCAATGACGATGACGGACATGTCGAATTCATGAAAAAATATCGACACGTGTATTTGGCGCACGTCGAACTAGTATTATCACGTCGCAAATATACGTTCTGCATGACGGAAACGTTGAACAACGACAACGAACGATTTTTATTTTTATACCACTTGTACGAATCGAAAACGTGCGGTATCTGTTTCGCCGTTATACTATCGTTGCACAAGATGCTATCGTGTTGGTAACAAGTAGACCACGTATAACATTTTTGGCTGGATACGTTCCGACAAGAATCGTGGCTTCGTTGTATTCTGATCGTATCTGGTATATTTGCGACTGCGGCGGTGGAGGCGGTGGTGGCAGCGGTGACGACGACGACGACGAGAGCGGTAATATTATTAGTACCGGGAGTAATCGAGACCGAAGCAGTACCGTTGTCGATCGAACGAATCGCAGCCCTTTCTTCGTTGTTCATAAAATCTCGATTCGTGACGTTACGATTATTCGATTGTTCGACGACGATATTCGAACGATGTTGAGGTTGATTCGATGTTATCGATACGTTCACATCCGACAAATTTCCCATCATTGTCGGCATCGATTTCGTCTCCGCTATCACGTCACTCGTCACATTTTCCTTCTCGATACTTGTCACCGAGATCTTCTTCTTCTTCTTCTTGGGTATTATCCCGACCGACAACGATTTGTTCATGTCCAATTCTACGAATGTCGTATGTTCATCGTCATCGTAGATTTCGGTAGTAGATTAAGTCCGCGAGTTCTCCACCAGGAAGTGACGTCATCGACCGGATGTTGCGCGCGCAACTTCGGATGTAACGTTACTAACCCGCGAAATTCAAACGTGTCCATAGAGCTTACGATGATCACCGAACTTCCGACCATAGAGGTCTGGGTGTGAGGTTAGTTGGACGTAACGTTACTAACCCGCGAAATTCAAACGTGTCCATAGAGCTTACGATGATTATAGAACTTTCGACCATAGAGGTTTGGATGTGAGGTTAGTTGGATGTGACGTCATCGACCCGCCAAATTCAAACGTAGAGGTGATGTTTATCATGGCCGACGTTGGAAGCGGATGTCAGAAGAATAAACGTCAAAACCACAATATGACTGATGTTGTAGCTACATCGCCGCCATCTTTTGATGAACCGATGAACTATCATACTTAAATGTCAATGTCAGACCAGTTAACTTCAAACAACTACAATTACCGATGTTGTAGCCTATATCGCCATCTATCACTAAACCGATGAACTATCATAGCTGAATGTCAATGTCAGAACAAATAACGTCAAAGGACGACATCTATGAGGTATTTTGTTCAATTCAAAATATGACTGATGTTATAGCTACATCGTCGCCATCTTTTAATGAACCGATGAACTATCATACTTAAATGTCAATGTCAGAACAGTTAACTTCAAATGACTACATCTATGAATGAACCGATCAACCGTCATGCATACCTGTCAACGTCAAAGGACGACATCTATGAGGTATCTTGTTAATGTTTTTGCGCGGGAAATTTATGAACCGATGAACTATCATAGCTGGATGTCAATGTCAGAACAGTTAACGTCAAAGGACGACATCTATGAGACTCCAATTCAAAATGTTACCGATGTTGTAGCCTATATCGCCATCTATCACTAAACCGATGAACTATCATAGCTGAATGTCAATGTCAGAACAGTTAACGTCAAAGGACGACATCTATGAGGTATTTTGTTAATGTTTTCGAGCGGGAAGTTTCATCTCAATTCAAAAAAAAAAAAAAAAACGATATATTAATGAACTATCATAGCTTGATGTCCATGTCAGAACAGCTAACGTCAAAGGACGACATCTATGAGGTGTTTTGCTGATGTTTGCGCGAAGAATTTCAAAAATTTGACTCATGTTGTAGCTATACTGTCATTTATTATTGAACCACACCGTAATTCCAAAAATAATGAACTCGTATGAGGTATCTTGTTAATGTTTTTGAGCGGGAAATTCATGAACCGATGAACTATCATGGCTGGATGTCAATGTCAGAACAGTTAACGTCAAAGGACGACATCTATGAGACTCCAATTCAAAATGTTACCGATGTTGTAGCCTATATCGCCATCTAATAATAAACCGATGAACTATCATAGATGAATGTCACTGTCAGAACAGTTAACGTCAAAGGACTACATCTATGAGGTATTTTGTTAATGTTTTTGAGCGTGAAGTTTCATCTCAATTCAAAAAACGATATATTAATGAACTTTCATAGCTTGATGTCCATGTCAGAACAGCTAACGCCAAAGGACGACATCTATGAGGTGTTTTGCTGATGTTTGCGCGAGGAATTTCAAAAATTTGACTCATGTTGTAGCTATACTGTCATTTATTATTGAACCACACCGTAATTCCAGAAATAATGAACTTTTTAACCTACAAATTTCCTCAACGTTAAATGATTACAATGGGACTCACTCATTAGGTAAACTATGAAATTCGGTGTCATGGCGGCTATCGCGGGAATTTCAAACGAGGTGTCTGTTACGTAGATCTTCAAGGAGGTGTCATGGCGTCTGTCACGTGAACTGTCATGGCGGTTATCGCGGGAATTTAAAACGAGGTGTCTGTTACGTGGATCTTCAACGAGATGTTGTGGCGTCTGTCACGTGAACTGTCATGACAGCTAACGCGGGAATTTCAAACAATGTGTCTGTTTCGTGAATCTTCAACGAGGTGTCGTGGCGTATTTCACGTGGGTCTTAAACAGAATAGAACTTTTTCTAGAACCTAAATTACACAAAACAATACCAAATTGAGAGGTGTAATAGCTACAGCTGCAGCACTATCAACCGTCATGCATACCTGTAAACGTCAGAAATGTTAACGTCAAAAGACGACATCTATGAGGTACTTATGTAATGTTTGCGTGGGAAATTTATGAATCGATGACTATCATGGCTGGATGTCAATGTTAGAACAGTTAACGTCAAAGGATGACATCTATGAGACTCCAATTCAAAATATTACTGATGTTGTAGCTATATCGCCATCTTTTAATAAACCGATGAACTATCACACCTGAATGTCAATGTTAGAACAGTTAACGTCAAAGGACGACATCTATGAGATATTTTGTTAATGTTTTTGCGCGGGAAGTCCCATCTCAATTCAAAATATGATCTATTAGTGAACCGGTGAACTATCATGACTGGATGTCAATCTCAGAACAGTTAACGTCAAAGGACAACATCTATGAGACCCCAATTCAAAATATTACTATATCGCCATCTATTGATAAACCGATGAACTATCACAACTGAATGTCAATGTCAGAACAGTTAACGTCAAAGGACGATATCTATGAGGTATTTTGTTAAAGTTTTTGCGTGGGAAGTTGCATCTCGATTCAAAATATGATCTATTAATGAACCGATGAACTGTCATAGCTGAATGTCAATGTCAGAACAGTAAACGTAAGAGGACGACATCTATGAGACCCAAATTCAAAATATTACTGATTCTGTAGATATATCACCATCTATTATTAAACCGATGAACTATCATAGTTAAATATCAATTTCGGAACAGCTAACGTCAAGGACCACATCTATGAGGTGTTTTGGTAACGTTTTGTCTGGAAATCACTCTCAAAATTAAAAATTGTCACTTATGTTGTAGCTATGTTGTCGTTCATTAATACCACACCCTAATCTCAAGATAATGAACCAGCAAAATAACCTAGAAATGTCTACTTACATATATGAAGTGTTTACACCAAAAGCACATTAAGTATTAAGTATTCATTTCTACATGCACCTGCGTCATCACATTCACTTTATACTGATTATGAGAACGACAACACTCGTACAATGAGAGGAATTCATTAAGTAAACAAATAACAATGAGTGAATCATTTTTTTTTACTACACACAATCTGGTGAATTTCGTTTAGGATTGAATGCGAAAATATTAAATTTGATTGTACATATCGATAGTTTGATTAAAATTCTAATAATGCATCCCAAACGTTATTTCGTTTATATTGGTTCACACAACATTTGAACGCGTATATTGTTCAAGTGCTTGGAATTGAAAATTCGAATTTTTGGAGCTTAAGTAATAAGAAATCTAAGGTATGGTGTTTATACTAGCGTGTGTATTGAAATCAAACTTTTGAGAATATCAATGAAATCATACAATTCCAGCAGCCCGAAGGTTCGTTTGCAATTTTACGAATGATGATGAACGATAAAAATGAATATTTTAACTTTTCTTTATAACTTAGGTATTGACGTGACGTATAAAACTCAGAATAATTCGGAACGATTGATTTTTATTGTTATCCACGATTATCAACCTATATCTAAATCAGTTCGAGATGCAGACTTTTCAATTTATCGATATTTCGAAAGCCCACTTATACTGAACTAAGAATTTACAATACTTCAAACTATCCATTTCGCTTAAAATATACATAGCAGTATATTATAGAAACTTTGTTAAAGATCACATAAATATCGAATGATTCGAGATGTAGACTCATGAGCTCTAGAAGCCTTAGGATCAGTTGCAAGAGGTGCAAGTGCTATCGAAAATACGGTGGTTAACCAGCTAAAAACAACGGAACACATTGGGTAGCGTTCAGAAAAAAATCGATAACGATGTGGAATATTTTGATTGTTTTGGAAATTTGAAGCCACCAAAGGAACTCGTTCGATATTTGGGTGGGAACGTTAGGATTTTCTACAATAACAACACCTATCAGAACTATAATCAAGTGATATGTGAACAGTTGTGCGTGAACTTTCTCACCGAAATTGTCGAAAGTATCAATTAAACCTTAGTCAGTCTATATCGAAACATCAAGCGAATCGCATCATCATGAGAATCGCATTAGTTGACATTCAGGGGTTCTTCATTGACGATGCCTTCCATTCAAAAGAAATGTGTATACAAATTGGATTCAAACGTCATTATTCCTTATTCAAACCGCACACATCTTATTCATCGCTGAATGCAAAGGAGCGAAAGTCCGTATGGTATTTACAAAAGTCTTATCATGGACTCGATTATGCATCTGGAAATGTGGATTAATAAATAATATTCTTAAATCGATTCAACTATGTGCAGTCGACTATATTTATGTTCGTGGTCAGCAAAAAGCAGAGTTTTTGAGAAGGAAGTGTATAGAATTGGATATTTTCCCACACATCGTAGATGTTCACAGTTTCGATGGTACTAAATGTGAAACGGGGAAATTCGAGCAAACAATTTGACCTGTCTGAATCATCGTAATGACGGTGGTAAATACATGTGTGCAGTTCAACATGTGGATAAATGACAGCAGTGGTTTCTGAATGTAATACTACCTAAATTATATGTATTTTCTGAAATAAATATTATTATTACACCTATCTCCTTTATATAATTATTTATTCAGATGGTAAATAGCTTTGTTTACATTTTTAACAAACCTTTTCAATATTAATACTGATAAAGAAGATAAAATAGCATACAAAATTGCTAAAATTTTATGAATAACTCCTTCTAGTGTGGATGATGCTGATATTGTCTCTTGTATAAGATGTGGTAAACATGATGATTGCCATTCAGCGATATGCTCCATCACTTCGATCATGGAATAAGAGTTTGAGTTTATAATGTATGATTGTCTTGTGGAATGTTAAACGTGAATACCTCCAATTGATTATCGTTGATTTATTGTGTCCAACAAAGAGAGTTCCTTGATATTATATACGTTTGAAGAAATCGGGAAACTTTGAATATCAACCACTATGAATGACATTTCAAACTAGAATGATAAACTATTCAAATATCTAGTTGCATATGCGTGGATCATTGACATATTTCTTTGATGTTATCGAAATTTCGAAAGAGTACGTCGAAGCACAAAATTTGTAGTGATGTTGGACTTATCCTATAGTTGACGTCATCGACCTCCCCTCCCATCTCAGAAAACATTTGAAACATCTTAAAGGTGTAAGAATTTGAAGTATCTCTTCGAATGCTGCGCATATCCATTATCTCACATCGGTATGGTAGTAGTGCGATTCGATAAAAATCGACACCCATATCATGTAGCACTCTAAAACAATCAAGTATATACGATCCTGGTTTCGGAACGATACCCGAAATTTGATGCAATATGATTTTTCTCATTCTTCTATGTTTATATTTGAACTGACCTTCTATATTCATATCGATTATCTTCCAATCTTCTGGAGGGGGAGGATCGAAATCTCCTCCGAAATAGAAAATATCAGCATACGCCCAATCGGTCGAGGCCCCCACAAGGAAAGTTACGAATTCTCCAGCGATTATCCAATTTTTGGATGGTAATTGTAATTCTTCGAGGATTTTCATCAAATTCGGTGGACATACGCTTATTACGAATTTCTTCGCATCGTACACGGTGGTAAGCACACTATGAATAAAACTGTTGTATAATCGAGGAGACATTATTACGAACTGAGTTCGATTTAGTTGGAGCAGTCACACACTCCCTCATACTCTGCGATATTGACTTTTTCAACCCATAATATACAATCAAAACTAAATGGTATTCTTGCGGGTGAGAGATAAGAGGTCGATCGAACTGGTAAGTATACATCTAAAATCGTGAAATCATGAACATTTTCAGACGCGGGTTCGGATCCCTCTGCATCTTTCTCACCAAAGAATACCATTTTTTTTAATCGAACGCGCTGACAATAGTGGAAAACGATAAAAATCAATCGTTTCGAATTACTCTGAGTTTTTATTCAAATACCATTTTTTACAAAATCTTCTCAATTCATTAATTATTTCACGTTTCTCTTCGATATATCCTTGTAGAGATATGATTTCTTCTAACCGGTGCAGTAGAACATCTGGGTTGGACCAGTAAATTATACTTTTATCTCGACTGTGGAATAACATAATATGACGATTCAAATTGTCTCGGCGAGAAAATGTAACTTCACAATGCTTGCATGAGAAACGGTGTATTTTGAAATGTTTTTTCTCGTGCCGCCTCAGCGCATTTGCTCTCGAAAATTCCCTTTGACATTGCACGCAAACGTGCATGGTGGTTGATGATCAACTAATGACATTGTGATACAGTGTTACCCTGTTTTCAAAGACCCTCCCAATAACGATTGGATCCTCCCAAAGAACGTTTGGACCCTCCCAAGAAAAACGTTTGTATTGCTCTCGAAAATTCCCTTTGACATTGCCCGCAAACGTGCATGGTGGTTGATGATCAACTAATGACATTGTGATACAGTGTTACCCTGTTTTCAAAGACCCTCCCAATAACGATTGGATCCTCCCAAAGAACGTTTGGACCCTCCCAAGAAAAACGTTTGTATTGCTCTCGAAAATTCCCTTTTACTTTGCCCGCAAACGTGCATGATATTTGATGATTAACTAATGACAATCTGATATGGTGTTACCCTGTTTTTCAAAGACCCTCCAAAATTGATGGGGATTTTTCATGCATTGCAGACATTTCGAACTCTTCTAAAATCAGATCTAACACTATCTTTGCAGAATATTTTGTTGCAACCGATTGATTTTCTCGATTTAGTTGGAGCTTCACCTACAAAATATTCATTTAACCTCGCGCAGGTCATTTTTTATTATAGTTCGATGTGAATTTGTCGATATTTCGAAAGCCTACTGATCTCAAAATCTACAATATTTCAAACTGTTCATTTTGCTCAATATATATTTTTAAATATGAAATGAAGTATCGAAACGATTGATTTTTATCGTAATCCACGATTGTTAATAATTATTTAAATCAATCTATGAATAAAACAAATGCATTACTTGAGTAATTATAGTAGTATAGAGTAGTATAGAGTATTATGCTACTCAGAAATTATGAGTCAGCATAGTGTGTAAATTATTTATATTTATCTCCCGCACATGATGGAACATTGATGTATCTATAATAATTGTTGACAGGCACATTCCTCACATCAGGTCGTTGTACATTTGTTAAACAGGGGTGTATCAGAATGAATTTATGTTTTAGAGAAAGAATTTCATTTGGTAATATGAATTATAGTTAACTATAAGATTCAAGTAAATAAAATACAAAATTTATTTTTAATTATTTTATATGTACACTCTACATAAATACAACTACACACAACCAGCACCAGCGACACCTACGGAGTTAATCTGAAAAGAGAAAGATATTTTGAGTATAGATAATATGTTACTATTTTAACGTTTTCACCAGAAAATAAAGAAGAACATTTTAGAAAATGAGGTGAATGGTATTTTACTCATATAGAAAAGATCTATACTTGTCAACTTTCGAACCATTAAGAAAATGATCCTGAGACCTAGTGGAGTGATTTAGATCCTTACACGTAGTACTGTTCTATGAGGTCATGCATTTCTAAATTACATTTGATCGACTAACCTATACTACAGAGCTCAGTTAACAAACTTGAATAATCCAAATTCTATTCCGGCTCCCTCGTGTCACTATCAGACCCATACCCCACCCATCTCAAAAGATACTCCATGTACCCCGTTTCGCCAATTCTAACCGCCAGGATTCTTTCAACCGGATAATATTCATAATCCATCCCTATAATTCCATTAAACTATTATGAAAATCGGATACATCAAAGAAAGAATCTTATTAAATAACTCTTCATACAACAAATTTCTTAATATAGTTAACATCATCGATAACATAACAATTATTATAGCTTCATTCTCTCTAAATCACTCAACTAACCTGTACTGTTAAATTCGGCTAACAGCCTGGGGCAATTCAAGTTCCATTCCGGCTCCCACGTATCATATTCCAAACCATACCCCACCCACCTCAAAAGATATTCCATGTGCCCCATTTCGCCGATTCTAGCCGCCAGGATTCTTTCAACTGGATAACATTCATAATCCATCTCTATAATTTCATTAAACTATTATGAAAATCGGATACATCAAAGAAAGAATCTTATTAAATAACTCTTCATACAACAAATTTCTTAATATAGTTAACATCATCGATAACATAACAATTATTATAGCTTCATTCTCTCTAAATCACTCAACTAACCTGTACTGTTAAATTCGGCTAACAGCCTGGGGCAATTCAAGTTCCATTCCGGCTCCCACGTATCATATTCCAAACCATACCCCACCCACCTCAAAAGATATTCCATGTGCCCCATTTCGCCGATTCTAGCCGCCAGGATTCTTTCAACTGGATAATATGTAAAATCCATTTCATTTAATTTCCTGGAACTATTTCAGAAAATATTGAAGAGTTGTGAAAGTTAACTGTTCAATGAATTATTCTTTGAAATTAGGAGAAAATGTGTTTCTTTGTTTTGGAAACATAATAAAATTCCTTTCAAATCAAATTAAAATTGATGAAAAATGATATCTAATCAATAACTAATAGAAAAATCAAAACGAAATTATTACAAAAAATATTAAGATCTGAAAAAGTTAACTTCATAATCAATGAATATTGATCTGAAAGAAAAATTGGTTCATTGAAATTAGTGGAAATGATATTTTTAAGTTGTGAAAACATCAGAAAATGTGTTTCTTTGTTTCGAAAACATAATAAAATTCCTTTCAAATCAAATTAGTTAAGTTAAGTTACCTGTTAAGTTAACTGTTCAATGAATTATTCTTTGAAATTAGGAGAAAATGTGTTTCTTTGTTTTGGAAACATAATAAAATTCCTTTCAAATCAAATTAAAATTGATGAAAAATGATATCTAATCAATAACTAATAGAAAAATCAAAACGAAATTATTACAAAAAATATTAAGATCTGAAAAAGTTAACTCCATAATCAATGAATATTGATCTGAAAGAAAAATTGGTTCATTGAAATTAGTGGAAATGATATTTTTAAGTTGTGAAAACATCAGAAAATGTGTTTCTTTGTTTCGAAAACATAATAAAATTCCTTTCAAATCAAAT
This sequence comes from Endomychus coccineus, assembly GCA_958510875.1. NCBI lineage: Eukaryota > Metazoa > Arthropoda > Insecta > Coleoptera > Endomychidae > Endomychus > Endomychus coccineus. The sequence continues at coordinate 56,052,795 of OY294070.1, read as the reverse complement.
TAGTTAAGTTAAGTTACCTGTTAAGTTAACTGTTCAATGAATTATTCTTTGAAATTAGGAGAAAATGTGTTTCTTTGTTTTGGAAACATAATAAAATTCCTTTCAAATCAAATTAAAATTGATGAAAAATGATATCTAATCAATAACTAATAGAAAAATCAAAACGAAATTATTGTAAAAAATATTAAAATATGAAAAAGTTAACTTCATAATCAATGAATATTGATCTGAAAGAAAAATTGGTTCATTGAAATTAGTGGAAATGATATTTTTAAGTTGTGAAAACATCAGAAAATGTGTTTCTTTGTTTTGAAAACATAATAAAATTATTACAAAAAATATTAAGATCTGAAAAAGTTAACTTCATAATCAATGAATACTGATGTGAAAGAAAAATTGGTTCATTGAAATTAGTGGAAATGAGATTTTGAAGTTGTGAAAACATCATAAATTTTCTTTCAATCACAACTAGTCTTTCATAAATTAGGTTAAAAACATATTTAATCCTTACTTCCTTCCGGTAAATTATATTTTACAATTGACAAAAATAGCATCTGATGAATAACTAACTAACAGGAAAATTGAAACTTACCTTGAAACAGCCGAACACAAATAATTTCTCGTACATTAAACACTACTATATATAGACTAATTTTATATTACCTAAGGAAAAAAGTAGACGCCTTTGCTTAAATTGTTGTTGTGAATGAATGATATCTAGCTGAAAGGAAACTGAGTTTGTGTTCTATTATATTGCATAATAGTTTGATAAATAATTAGAACAATGATTGATTCAAATCATCATATTTTATAAGGCAATAATAGACTCACGGGCTTGAGAGGAATCGCTCTAATTATTCTGCGGATTACTATTATGAATATTAATTCTATGTGATATGAATCAATATAATATTTTTATATACATAAAATAGTAACATATTATCTATACTTAAAATATCTTTCTCTCCTAGATGATGAATTGATGACCTTTGACCACACATCCAACTACAATAAAAAATGACCTGCGCGAGGTTAAATGAATATTTTGTAGGTGAAGCTCCAACTAAATCGAGAAAATCAATCGGTTGCAACAAAATATTCTGCAAAGATAGTGTTAGATCTGATTTTAGAAGAGTTCGAAATGTCTGCAATGCATGAAAAATCCCCATCAATTTTGGAGGGTCTTTGAAAAACAGGGTAACACCATATCAGATTGTCATTAGTTAATCATCAAATATCATGCACGTTTGCGGGCAAAGTAAAAGGGAATTTTCGAGAGCAATACAAACGTTTTTCTTGGGAGGGTCCAAACGTTCTTTGGGAGGATCCAATCGTTATTGGGAGGGTCTTTGAAAACAGGGTAACACTGTATCACAATGTCATTAGTTGATCATCAACCACCATGCACGTTTGCGGGCAATGTCAAAGGGAATTTTCGAGAGCAATACAAACGTTTTTCTTGGGAGGGTCCAAACGTTCTTTGGGAGGATCCAATCGTTATTGGGAGGGTCTTTGAAAACAGGGTAACACTGTATCACAATGTCATTAGTTGATCATCAACCACCATGCACGTTTGCGTGCAATGTCAAAGGGAATTTTCGAGAGCAAATGCGCTGAGGCGGCACGAGAAAAAACATTTCAAAATACACCGTTTCTCATGCAAGCATTGTGAAGTTACATTTTCTCGCCGAGACAATTTGAATCGTCATATTATGTTATTCCACAGTCGAGATAAAAGTATAATTTACTGGTCCAACCCAGATGTTCTACTGCACCGGTTAGAAGAAATCATATCTCTACAAGGATATATCGAAGAGAAACGTGAAATAATTAATGAATTGAGAAGATTTTGTAAAAAATGGTATTTGAATAAAAACTCAGAGTAATTCGAAACGATTGATTTTTATCGTTTTCCACTATTGTCAGCGCGTTCGATTAAAAAAAATGGTATTCTTTGGTGAGAAAGATGCAGAGGGATCCGAACCCGCGTCTGAAAATGTTCATGATTTCACGATTTTAGATGTATACTTACCAGTTCGATCGACCTCTTATCTCTCACCCGCAAGAATACCATTTAGTTTTGATTGTATATTATGGGTTGAAAAAGTCAATAGCGCAGAGTATGAGGGAGTGTGTGACTGCTCCAACTAAATCGAACTCAGTTCGTAATAATGTCTCCTCGATTATACAACAGTTTTATTCATAGTGTGCTTACCACCGTGTACGATGCGAAGAAATTCGTAATAAGCGTATGTCCACCGAATTTGATGAAAATCCTCGAAGAATTACAATTACCATCCAAAAATTGGATAATCGCTGGAGAATTCGTAACTTTCCTTGTGGGGGCCTCGACCGATTGGGCGTATGCTGATATTTTCTATTTCGGAGGAGATTTCGATCCTCCCCCTCCAGAAGATTGGAAGATAATCGATATGAATATAGAAGGTCAGTTCAAATATAAACATAGAAGAATGAGAAAAATCATATTGCATCAAATTTCGGGTATCGTTCCGAAACCAGGATCGTATATACTTGATTGTTTTAGAGTGCTACATGATATGGGTGTCGATTTTTATCGAATCGCACTACTACCATACCGATGTGAGATAATGGATATGCGCAGCATTCGAAGAGATACTTCAAATTCTTACACCTTTAAGATGTTTCAAATGTTTTCTGAGATGGGAGGGGAGGTCGATGACGTCAACTATAGGATAAGTCCAACATCACTACAAATGTTGTGCTTCGACGTACTCTTTCGAAATTTCGATAACATCAAAGAAATATGTCAATGATCCACGCATATGCAACTAGATATTTGAATAGTTTATCATTCTAGTTTGAAATGTCATTCATAGTGGTTGATATTCAAAGTTTCCCGATTTCTTCAAACGTATATAATATCAAGGAACTCTCTTTGTTGGACACAATAAATCAACGATAATCAATTGGAGGTATTCACGTTTAACATTCCACAAGACAATCATACATTATAAACTCAAACTCTTATTCCATGATCGAAGTGATGGAGCATATCGCTGAATGGCAATCATCATGTTTACCACATCTTATACAAGAGACAATATCAGCATCATCCACACTAGAAGGAGTTATTCATAAAATTTTAGCAATTTTGTATGCTATTTTATCTTCTTTATCAGTATTAATATTGAAAAGGTTTGTTAAAAATGTAAACAAAGCTATTTACCATCTGAATAAATAATTATATAAAGGAGATAGGTGTAATAATAATATTTATTTCAGAAAATACATATAATTTAGGTAGTATTACATTCAGAAACCACTGCTGTCATTTATCCACATGTTGAACTGCACACATGTATTTACCACCGTCATTACGATGATTCAGACAGGTCAAATTGTTTGCTCGAATTTCCCCGTTTCACATTTAGTACCATCGAAACTGTGAACATCTACGATGTGTGGGAAAATATCCAATTCTATACACTTCCTTCTCAAAAACTCTGCTTTTTGCTGACCACGAACATAAATATAGTCGACTGCACATAGTTGAATCGATTTAAGAATATTATTTATTAATCCACATTTCCAGATGCATAATCGAGTCCATGATAAGACTTTTGTAAATACCATACGGACTTTCGCTCCTTTGCATTCAGCGATGAATAAGATGTGTGCGGTTTGAATAAGGAATAATGACGTTTGAATCCAATTTGTATACACATTTCTTTTGAATGGAAGGCATCGTCAATGAAGAACCCCTGAATGTCAACTAATGCGATTCTCATGATGATGCGATTCGCTTGATGTTTCGATATAGACTGACTAAGGTTTAATTGATACTTTCGACAATTTCGGTGAGAAAGTTCACGCACAACTGTTCACATATCACTTGATTATAGTTCTGATAGGTGTTGTTATTGTAGAAAATCCTAACGTTCCCACCCAAATATCGAACGAGTTCCTTTGGTGGCTTCAAATTTCCAAAACAATCAAAATATTCCACATCGTTATCGATTTTTTTCTGAACGCTACCCAATGTGTTCCGTTGTTTTTAGCTGGTTAACCACCGTATTTTCGATAGCACTTGCACCTCTTGCAACTGATCCTAAGGCTTCTAGAGCTCATGAGTCTACATCTCGAATCATTCGATATTTATGTGATCTTTAACAAAGTTTCTATAATATACTGCTATGTATATTTTAAGCGAAATGGATAGTTTGAAGTATTGTAAATTCTTAGTTCAGTATAAGTGGGCTTTCGAAATATCGATAAATTGAAAAGTCTGCATCTCGAACTGATTTAGATATAGGTTGATAATCGTGGATAACAATAAAAATCAATCGTTCCGAATTATTCTGAGTTTTATACGTCACGTCAATACCTAAGTTATAAAGAAAAGTTAAAATATTCATTTTTATCGTTCATCATCATTCGTAAAATTGCAAACGAACCTTCGGGCTGCTGGAATTGTATGATTTCATTGATATTCTCAAAAGTTTGATTTCAATACACACGCTAGTATAAACACCATACCTTAGATTTCTTATTACTTAAGCTCCAAAAATTCGAATTTTCAATTCCAAGCACTTGAACAATATACGCGTTCAAATGTTGTGTGAACCAATATAAACGAAATAACGTTTGGGATGCATTATTAGAATTTTAATCAAACTATCGATATGTACAATCAAATTTAATATTTTCGCATTCAATCCTAAACGAAATTCACCAGATTGTGTGTAGTAAAAAAAAATGATTCACTCATTGTTATTTGTTTACTTAATGAATTCCTCTCATTGTACGAGTGTTGTCGTTCTCATAATCAGTATAAAGTGAATGTGATGACGCAGGTGCATGTAGAAATGAATACTTAATACTTAATGTGCTTTTGGTGTAAACACTTCATATATGTAAGTAGACATTTCTAGGTTATTTTGCTGGTTCATTATCTTGAGATTAGGGTGTGGTATTAATGAACGACAACATAGCTACAACATAAGTGACAATTTTTAATTTTGAGAGTGATTTCCAGACAAAACGTTACCAAAACACCTCATAGATGTGGTCCTTGACGTTAGCTGTTCCGAAATTGATATTTAACTATGATAGTTCATCGGTTTAATAATAGATGGTGATATATCTACAGAATCAGTAATATTTTGAATTTGGGTCTCATAGATGTCGTCCTCTTACGTTTACTGTTCTGACATTGACATTCAGCTATGACAGTTCATCGGTTCATTAATAGATCATATTTTGAATCGAGATGCAACTTCCCACGCAAAAACTTTAACAAAATACCTCATAGATATCGTCCTTTGACGTTAACTGTTCTGACATTGACATTCAGTTGTGATAGTTCATCGGTTTATCAATAGATGGCGATATAGTAATATTTTGAATTGGGGTCTCATAGATGTTGTCCTTTGACGTTAACTGTTCTGAGATTGACATCCAGTCATGATAGTTCACCGGTTCACTAATAGATCATATTTTGAATTGAGATGGGACTTCCCGCGCAAAAACATTAACAAAATATCTCATAGATGTCGTCCTTTGACGTTAACTGTTCTAACATTGACATTCAGGTGTGATAGTTCATCGGTTTATTAAAAGATGGCGATATAGCTACAACATCAGTAATATTTTGAATTGGAGTCTCATAGATGTCATCCTTTGACGTTAACTGTTCTAACATTGACATCCAGCCATGATAGTCATCGATTCATAAATTTCCCACGCAAACATTACATAAGTACCTCATAGATGTCGTCTTTTGACGTTAACATTTCTGACGTTTACAGGTATGCATGACGGTTGATAGTGCTGCAGCTGTAGCTATTACACCTCTCAATTTGGTATTGTTTTGTGTAATTTAGGTTCTAGAAAAAGTTCTATTCTGTTTAAGACCCACGTGAAATACGCCACGACACCTCGTTGAAGATTCACGAAACAGACACATTGTTTGAAATTCCCGCGTTAGCTGTCATGACAGTTCACGTGACAGACGCCACAACATCTCGTTGAAGATCCACGTAACAGACACCTCGTTTTAAATTCCCGCGATAACCGCCATGACAGTTCACGTGACAGACGCCATGACACCTCCTTGAAGATCTACGTAACAGACACCTCGTTTGAAATTCCCGCGATAGCCGCCATGACACCGAATTTCATAGTTTACCTAATGAGTGAGTCCCATTGTAATCATTTAACGTTGAGGAAATTTGTAGGTTAAAAAGTTCATTATTTCTGGAATTACGGTGTGGTTCAATAATAAATGACAGTATAGCTACAACATGAGTCAAATTTTTGAAATTCCTCGCGCAAACATCAGCAAAACACCTCATAGATGTCGTCCTTTGGCGTTAGCTGTTCTGACATGGACATCAAGCTATGAAAGTTCATTAATATATCGTTTTTTGAATTGAGATGAAACTTCACGCTCAAAAACATTAACAAAATACCTCATAGATGTAGTCCTTTGACGTTAACTGTTCTGACAGTGACATTCATCTATGATAGTTCATCGGTTTATTATTAGATGGCGATATAGGCTACAACATCGGTAACATTTTGAATTGGAGTCTCATAGATGTCGTCCTTTGACGTTAACTGTTCTGACATTGACATCCAGCCATGATAGTTCATCGGTTCATGAATTTCCCGCTCAAAAACATTAACAAGATACCTCATACGAGTTCATTATTTTTGGAATTACGGTGTGGTTCAATAATAAATGACAGTATAGCTACAACATGAGTCAAATTTTTGAAATTCTTCGCGCAAACATCAGCAAAACACCTCATAGATGTCGTCCTTTGACGTTAGCTGTTCTGACATGGACATCAAGCTATGATAGTTCATTAATATATCGTTTTTTTTTTTTTTTTTGAATTGAGATGAAACTTCCCGCTCGAAAACATTAACAAAATACCTCATAGATGTCGTCCTTTGACGTTAACTGTTCTGACATTGACATTCAGCTATGATAGTTCATCGGTTTAGTGATAGATGGCGATATAGGCTACAACATCGGTAACATTTTGAATTGGAGTCTCATAGATGTCGTCCTTTGACGTTAACTGTTCTGACATTGACATCCAGCTATGATAGTTCATCGGTTCATAAATTTCCCGCGCAAAAACATTAACAAGATACCTCATAGATGTCGTCCTTTGACGTTGACAGGTATGCATGACGGTTGATCGGTTCATTCATAGATGTAGTCATTTGAAGTTAACTGTTCTGACATTGACATTTAAGTATGATAGTTCATCGGTTCATTAAAAGATGGCGACGATGTAGCTATAACATCAGTCATATTTTGAATTGAACAAAATACCTCATAGATGTCGTCCTTTGACGTTATTTGTTCTGACATTGACATTCAGCTATGATAGTTCATCGGTTTAGTGATAGATGGCGATATAGGCTACAACATCGGTAATTGTAGTTGTTTGAAGTTAACTGGTCTGACATTGACATTTAAGTATGATAGTTCATCGGTTCATCAAAAGATGGCGGCGATGTAGCTACAACATCAGTCATATTGTGGTTTTGACGTTTATTCTTCTGACATCCGCTTCCAACGTCGGCCATGATAAACATCACCTCTACGTTTGAATTTGGCGGGTCGATGACGTCACATCCAACTAACCTCACATCCAAACCTCTATGGTCGAAAGTTCTATAATCATCGTAAGCTCTATGGACACGTTTGAATTTCGCGGGTTAGTAACGTTACGTCCAACTAACCTCACACCCAGACCTCTATGGTCGGAAGTTCGGTGATCATCGTAAGCTCTATGGACACGTTTGAATTTCGCGGGTTAGTAACGTTACATCCGAAGTTGCGCGCGCAACATCCGGTCGATGACGTCACTTCCTGGTGGAGAACTCGCGGACTTAATCTACTTTCGGTTGTCGTTTCGTCAGATGTAGAGTTTCGTACAGGAAGGGACGGTTTCGCTAACGATGACTGTGACGATATCATGGTAGCTGTCAAGTGTTGCATCGAGATACATGTTACACTCAGAACAACGAGATATCTATATGGTAATATCGACGACTTAGAACAACGTGTCATGATCTAAACCGAATATATACTTATAATAATCGTTTATGGTTTTGAGACCGCATTTATACGTGTCCGATTGTTGATGATAATCCATCGTGTTTCCGATCGATAACCGAGATACCAACATATACGTCAGCGTGTTCACCTCCCATACGCGACCTCCGGCTACGACCGATCTCATGTACGTCGGTGGCAACGAATTAACGACTTGAAACTTGAACGCCATTCCCAACAGATCGCTAACGTCACACTTGAAGAACCACTCGTTAACGTAGGAATCGAACAGAATCGGACACCACGATCGAAACTGCGGCCACAACGAGGACACCGCTTCGTTATCGGCCCACCATCTAGTCATTATGGCAACTTCGTCTTTGAAGAACTGTCTCAAAAAATACAATACTTCGGTGTGTTTGTTGTTCGGTGATATAGACCATTTGACACCTTTCGCGACGAACGTAAAATAGAAAACTTTAAATGCCCGATACGTTTCGTATTGTGCGACTCTGGAATATGCCAGAGTTTGTGCGGAATCGACGGAGAAAACGTACGTGGTGGCGTCGTCGGGCTTTATTTTTTGCAAAAGTGTGTCGGTCGCGTTCGTGATATCCGAGATGGAAATGTTTATAGTCTCACCTACGTGCCGATCGACACCGTCGTTACGCGTTTTTTTGGCAACAGTTGCGATTTCACATTTGATATCGTCGTTGCCGTTTATCGGTACGTACGAACAGCTACGATGATGCTGATGTTGACGACGGCGGCGTCGATGCGTAGCGGTAGTGGTGTCGTTCGCATTCGCGCCCGGTATTTTCGTTTTCAGAAATACGGAAAAGTCTTTTTCGAGCATATTGATGAAACTGAACTCTATTAAAGTCGTTAATATTACATGAACGACGTCCAGCTGTTCGTTGTCCGATTTCAATTTGTGTATCACGTTGAAATTGTACACGTTGACAATTAATAAGCGCAATTTTTGCTGTCGTTATCGGGAAACCTGTGAATAGACGACAATTTGAACGGGGGCGTTTGCAGTAGCGAAACGTTCGACTTGACGTTCCGTTTCGTTGTACGCGATTTAGAAGTAGTTTTTCCCGGTCGTTCGTCGCCGCCGTTCATCTGTCGTTCGATAGTCGACATCGGAACGACTCGAACGCAATCGTAATACCCCACCAGCGTATTTAACACGTTGAAAAACATATCGTCACAAACGACGAAATAATTGTCGTCGTCCAACGTCATCGGATCGACTTCGCTCAGTTTTTCCAATAACAAACCGAAATCTTCTTTCACGCTATGGAAATCTAATAGTAAATCGGTATAGAGTACGTTGAGGATGCGACCGTTGGTCGTTTTAGGAACCGCACACGACAACAATCCATTCAACGGTTTACTGCATCGCCTCATCTTTCTTATTACGTACGTTGGTGACGAGTGCCGTGGAAAATCGAACGAAACACGGATAATGGAAATTTTCGTTATTCATCGTCGTCGAACTCTTATTTGCCACGTAACGCTCCACCGATAAGGCGATTCTACAAAAATCGGTCAAAGATCTAGATATCAAAGCGTTCCGTATGACGGGATATTTTTGAACCGTTTTAATGTCGTTCGAAATTTGCCGTCTTTGTTCGTTTATCTTGATTCGTGACGACGACGACGACGACGATGACGATGATGACGACAGTCGCGCATCTAATTTGCCGATCGCGTTTAGAAATTCGTAATATTTTCGGACGAACGGGTCGTCAGATTCACGACCTCGAATCGACGTAGCGGAAACTTTCAAAGCGTCAACGAAATAAGGCGAAACGTATTTTTCGAATATGAAGCGTTTACTGGCAAACTGATACGACGGACTCCGAATACGTTTCAATAGTTGTTCGGGAGCACATCCTTTCTGAAACAAATCGCTAACCGTCACAGAAATCTTATATCGAATTCGCGACGGAAATTTATACGGAGTCGAATCGAGCTTACTTATCAGTACGGGAACGTCGGCAGCGACGTTATCGTCGTCGCGTCGTATCACGCTCTTCGGATTGTGCATTAAATTATACAATAGAATCAATTCGGGAGCACCGTCCGTCAAGCGACATTCGTTGACGATCAATATGACGAATTGTACGAGCTTTTGGAGAAATTGCGATTCCTCGTCGGCGGCAGCAGCAGCAGCAGCAGCAGCAGCAGAGACCTGTCGCGGTTCGCAGTCTGGCAATAGAGCGGATATGATAAGCTTCAGCGAAGGATCGCGATATTTGTCGATCGTCAGCAAAGCCAATATGCGATTAATATAATAACCAAAATGGAAAGAATCCGGTCTATTTTTGAATAAATTACACATATCTGTAGTTTTCAATTGTTCGATGAACGATTCGAATTCACCATAAGTTGTTTCGTGACTGGTCGTTTCAACTTCACTCGGTGGCGTTTGTTGCTGCTGCTGTTGCTGTTGTTTTTCTCGCCGTCGTTGTGTTTCCGTCGGAATATTATCGAATTCGTCATCGTATATCAAACCATCGGTATCGTTGTTATCGTCATTTCTCAGCCAATCTCTACCGAAATATCGATCCATCGCCGTAATAATTTCTCCACTATCTCTCTTTCTTCTGTTGTAATCTTACTTGTGAATGGACGACACGATCGTGGTGTGGACATATATATTTACAGACACGCTGACGATCGATCGTTCATCGTGAAAGGAAATCGTAGAAATTACGATATCGAAAGTTTATGACAGAATGATTGCGTGTGTGTGTGTGTGTGTGTGTGTGCGTGTGAGAGCGTATCATATATGCATTTTCTGTGTCTATCTATTTATTCGTATGGTCTAACTTTGGAATCCACGAAGCGAGGAAATTGCCTAATTTGTTATTCAACAGGGTCGTATATCGTCTCAATACTATAATAACTACGTAGGAAATCAATAATACGAAGACGATACCCAGTACGACACTCCACGGTTTGTGTGACATAATCGTCCAGAAAGAGTGCTTGTCTCCGTTGTTGAACGATGTCGATTGAAAATCTGGCAATGAAGACATGTTGGCAGAAATATATCGTGAATTACCACTACTCATCATATATATATATATATATATATATATATATATATATATATATATATATATATATATATATATATATATATATATATATATATATATATATTATGTCTCGTTCTTATTATTGTTGTGATAATAGTCCATCGTGCGATACACGTGGTATGTCGTCGTCGTCGTCGTCATCGTCGTCAGTTTCTCTTCGACCCACCATACAATCGCGTATCATGTCTCGGCACAGATAATTCTGTATGGTGTGTAACCAGTTTTTATTGGTGAACGCGTCGTTATCCATCTTTGCCAACATTACCGCTTCTTTCGTCGTCCATCGATCTCCACCGACCAGTATCGCAGCGGCTATTATCAAATCGTTCGTTATAAACAGGAATCGCTTATCGTTCTCGGGCCACATAATCAATTTACGCTTATCGCCCAACGTGAATATCGATTCCAACGTTTTCCTGTCCGCTATGGGTTTTATTCGATCGTTCGTCGTTTCTTCGTTGCCGGCGACGTGAACGCGTCGATTGTCTTCGTAATCGTAGAATATCATCGGAAAATCCAATATCAACGTGAACGTTACATCCGGCCGTTTGTTAGTACTCACGTCCACCATATTTATTTTGCCGTCGTAGGTTTTCTCGATACGAAAAATCACATCGACGGAAGTTATATGGCGATTCAATAAATTTAAATCGTTTTGAATATGTTGAACGTTCGAATTCGATCCCAAATCGTTCTCTTTCAGCATTCGATGATCCGTATTCGACCACGTTTTTATATAGTATCTTCCGTTTATCTTGTACGCCGACGTCCAGACGGTACACAGGGGAGCGTAATTGCGCAGTAGCGGGGCTATCATTTGACGGTTCTCACGTGGTTCGATGGTTTTCGTCAATAACCCGTCTGAAGTTCGATAACCTACGGCCATAGTGCCTTCCATGATGGTCTTTGCGAACGTTTTGTAACCGTCCGGAAATATGTAGAATTGTAGTATATCTTCCGGCGACCAGTAATTCGTGAATACGGCTCGCTCCCTGCCGTCACCGTTCAACGTACAATACGCTATAGGTCTGTATAGTATCATCATGGTCGTAACGTTCAATTTATTCCGCATCGTCGCCATGTCCCATACGCCCCCCGCAGTTTTGGTCCACTCTACATCGGCGATTATGTCGGGATCGAACAGAATTTCGTGAAAAGTGTACTTGTTTCCGGTGATCATCTCGTTCACACCGTACGGTATCAACGGCAGATCGGTGAAATGCGAGATATGAACGAATCTATCGTTCCTATCCAACGCGTGTAACATATCATCGATCAGCGCGTTTTTCACGTACGCTAGTTCCTCTACACCGATCTCTTCCGGTATATACATCGACAGGGCTAGTCTGAAGTATTTGAGGAAAGCGGTGAACAAGTACGGTTCGCGTTGGACGTTAACGAATCTGCTAGTCAAATCTGTGTCGAACACACAAGATGCGGGAATCAACGTCAACGTTAGATATACCAAAAATTTTCCGACTCGAAATCTAAATCGAACATCTTGAATATTTCCACCGTCCGGTATTATATGGTTACCTACGAGATTGAGAAATTCCGGAGTCATCAACGACCGTAACGTTCGCTCGGGAAACATCGAAATTATACCGTTCGTACCGAACAAGATTAGCGTACCCGCACGAACGGGCAACGTAGAACACCATTTCGCCATCCGTAACGTCGGCGATTCCATTAACGTATCGTCTCGAGATCGTGCCGCGAGGGTCATAATTTCGATCGTTTTCATGTCGATCGTACGTTCGAAAATAACGCTCAGACTCCTGTCGATAACGACGAGAGCACTCCTATATATTTCGAGGAGTCTTCTATCTTCGTTCTCTAACACTCGTGTCTGTAGATGCGCTTCTATCGCATCGACCGCATCGCCGTAAGTAGTTTCGGCACACATCACGTCAATCGCTAGATTTCGAACGATAGCCTGGGTAGTATCGGTCGAAAGAAAAACGGGAAACACGGAGTCGTAGTAGAAGGTGCACGACGTAGGCGATCTACCGAACGCTAGACGACCCAATTTGATCAGAGTGGTAATTTTGGAAATGGACGATGACTTTGCATTGGAATCGATTACAGCACGCTCACCACCACCACCACCACGTATCGTGCCATGCATTTGTCGTAAGAACGCAGGCGACGGTTGTGACGACGACGATGAAGAAACTCCATTTTCATCTGCCATTCTATTTCTTATAACTCGCTTTCCCATAGATTGTCGTTTACGTCGCCATCCTCGCGATTATTGTCGTCGCTATCGTCTACGTCTATGTTATCGTCGTCGTCCGTATCGTCGTTATTAACGTCGGCAGCCGTCCCGGGAACGTCACCGATAGCCAAGGTGTTTGCCAGAATTTTCGATTTATCCATGCAAAGAACCGATTCGGTATTATCGACAAATAAATTTATCAGTTGCAACGTGTACCGTTTGTAGTTCGTGTGATCTACCATTTCACCGAACATGTCTTCGCTGCGATGATGAATGAAACTTTTCACGTTCCTCGCGTGATCCAATACGTCGACCAAATTCAATAGAGCACCGACATATTGACAAATCATATAATATACGTAAATGTCCATCAATGCCACGTCGTCGTACGGCTTCAGTTTATATGCGATAAGGCGATCGTGCAACATGATCGGAGTGCGCTGCTGCTGCTGCTGCTGCTGCTGTCGCCGATTGCGAGGCAATTCACAGTCCGCACGTCGCATATTCAATTTCCATATTCTATTTTGGTCGTCGGTCAGCGTGTGCTCCTTCTGAGAGGCGATATAAAAAATAAAATCTGTCGTCACGTCCAAACCCGACGGAGATATTTTCGAATCGCATAAACCGCTCAATGTCAAATATGGGAAAATATGTTCCATTTCTTATTTTTCGACAAAGAAATATATAGATACAGAGAGAGAGAGAGAGAGAGATCAACATTTAATTTGATATGTTTTCACGCCATACGAGTGGTTGTATTTGGCCGCGGTCTCGGCTTCTCGATTATTGGAAGTCGATGATTGTCCGTTTTCAGATTCACTATTATTTCCGTTGTTTCAAGTGTCGAGTAGCTGACTAAATTTAAACTTATCCGCATTTATAACTTCTACGTTCAATTCCGATCGTGATTTTTTGACGATGCGAGGTTTATACAGATCTAATTTGTCAAAACTGTATTTAATGGGTACCGTATCGTAGAATATAACGGAATCGCTGAATAAACCGCCACACAGTCCCATCAAAGGATGTCTACCTTTGATCAATCGGATTTCTTTCGTCTTGCAGTTAAAATCGACAATCTGGTCAAAGTTTCCGATAGTATCGATGGCCTGAAATTCGTTATTGATCAAATTTGTCGTGTTTGACATGCAATGTAGAAAAGCTTCTGCTGACATAACGATATCTTATATAATCGATAGGGGGTAGGAGAAAAAGAAAACGAAATATCGTATTACGATTCATTTATTGTACGATATCGGACGAACACTGATCGACTGTTTCGTCACGATGGTTGGCCATCTGGGAAAGAAAATTCGTTACTGAAACTGAAATCGAATTTATAGTTAACGACATACCGCAACGATCAACCCTCGCACATCTTCAAAAGTTCCATAACACATCGGTGGACACCGGATATGGTCACGACTAAGGATTGAACGCTTCAGTTCGGAAAATTCGTCCGGCAAATTTTCGTTCGAGCATCGATTCCGTATAGGTGTCAATTTAGACGTTTCGTCGCACCTGAAACATATTAGTATTCTACGATTCGAAAAAAAATATATATATTTACAAAATACCGTGGGTCGTTTGTAACGAATTGTACGTTCTCGGGAGAAGTCGATTCGTGGCATACATTCTTTGAATCGCTAAGTGGAACCGTACGATTTTCATTCACCACATCGATATTCGAATAGTCTGAAAGTAGTGACATTTTCGCAGTATACAGTATGCAGTATTAATGTAACACCTCGAATAAACCGCAACTACTATCGATCGTTGTCGGATACGAGGGGAACGCGTTCGATATCACTACTTGCCGATCGTTTTTATCGTTCTGGACGGTCGGGTTGACGTCGTACGAACCGTTGACTCAATACGGCCATAAACCCCGTGACGATACCCGCAACGATCGCGATCGATTTGTTGTTACTTCCTTTTGGATTACTTTCCCCGTCTACGATTACGAGATTTTTTTTATTTCCGATAAACGCGTACAGTTCCTTGAGATTGGACGATATCTCATCACTAGTTGCGTTTATATCGTCCGGTGTCATCATCGTCATATATTCTGGTTCACGTGCTCTTATTACTGGGAGGTGACGTGAAAATCTATCATTTGTCGCGTTACGATAGGTAATACGATATTGTTCGAAATATCCGAATCGAGCGATACCGTCGTAACTCGATCATCATCATCATCATCATCGTCATTGTCGTTGACAATAACATATTTCGGGGAATCTGCACTTATGATCGTACCGATTATCGAAAATACTGGATAATTCATATCGGTGACGGAAACGATGCGAACGGTATCGGTCAACGAAAAAGTAAGATTGGAAAATATTTTCTCCACCAAATCGCCAATTTTCGATTGCGAAGCGTTCGTTCGATGCATATCTGACGCTATATGTCGCATAACATCCTCGTTAACGTTCAATTTGGCCGAGTGAAACGAACGATGCACCAATTCGAGGTATTCTTGTGGAGTTTCCGGCTTGGACACGAGAATATTCGCAACCGAACGCCGGGTGATGGCTTCGTCTATATCTTGAAAAATATTCGTGGCACATATCATCAGTACGTTCGATTCGGCATCGGAGCTGCTGAACTTGTTCATTTCCATCATAAAAATTAATTTTAGCTTTTTATCGATGGGCTCTTCGCCGGCCGAACCCCTCCTACTGAATATCGAATCGATTTCGTCGATGAAAATTATTTTCGGAGCCACGGATCGGATGGCCCATTCGAAGATCGCCGTCAACAGTTTTTCACTGTCGCCCACGTATTTACTGAATAGTTGCGACAATTTCATCTCGTATATGGGTACGCGACAAAACGTGGCCAACGCTCTGGCCAACGAGGTTTTTCCCGTGCCCGGAGGGCCGTACAGAATGATCATACTATTACCGGTTATATCTCTGTTGCGTAGAATTTCTTTCGTTCTGCTGTTGCTATTCAACGAGAACATATGCGCTAGTTCTTTCAATTTCTGCTTCGTATCCGAATGGCCGATTATATGATCGAAGTCGTCGGTACGGGTTAGCGTTAGTTCGGGAATCACATGTTTGACGCTATCGTAATCGTCGTATTGCGACCCGCCGTCGCCGTTGTTATTCCCGTGCAAATTTAACGACATATGTGTGGCGTTCATCACAGATATAGTTTCTACGTTGCCAGACGAAATCGCACCGTCCAATCTCTGAATGCGGTCATAAATTTGTACGATTTTATTGAGAATCAATTCGATAATATACGAACGATCGAAAGCTATGAAACTTCTATTTCTTT
This sequence comes from Endomychus coccineus, assembly GCA_958510875.1. Taxonomy (NCBI): domain Eukaryota; kingdom Metazoa; phylum Arthropoda; class Insecta; order Coleoptera; family Endomychidae; genus Endomychus; species Endomychus coccineus. Next base: position 56,036,114 of record OY294070.1, on the reverse strand, counting down.
CGTGCTCGGTCGATTCTGAAGGATTCGGTCGCCGCCGCTGTTGTTTCACCCGATTCAGTGGTAACGTTACACCGGATAGCAGACAGCACGCGTTATATAACACCGACTGAGCCGAGGCATATTGAATTATCGCTTTTTCGTATTTACTCTCGCGTTCGTAATCTATGGCGTCGTTCGTTATACGTGCGACTTTCGACATTTCTTCGAACAGCGTCATCATGATCTTATGCTTCCGTTCGGCATTTCTGTTGTTGTTGTTGCCGCCGCCGCCGTCACCGAAACTTTCGTGGTTTTTCGTGTTCGACATTACCGTTATCGTATGTCGTGTCGATGATATTTTCGCTTGCGCATCTTATAAACGCTTACGACGGGACGACTGGAAAGGAAAGTCAATTCGAACAAATACACACATACAAATAGTATCGAAAGATATTTATTTTCGAAATACATTCAAGAAATATCGCGGGTGCGTGTGTCGTGACGCGACAGATGCAACATTTTGTCATGTAAGCGTACTCTCAACGACTCCCAATATTTACGAAACAAACAGTACGTATATCGAACGTTGCTCTTCGAAGAATGAAGGTCCCCGTACGGTTCTTGGCACTGTATCATCGAGTGTGCTTCCGACAAATTCAATGGATGTCCACCTCGCCAACTATTAGATTGGACGTGATGATCGCTTCTACCCAACACAACGGTCATCAGAATTATTTCATTTTGGAACATAAAATCCAACACGTATCGTCCGTCTCGCAATTGTCGACTGGACAAGTTGATCCATAACGGTTTCACTATACCCGATACGGCCACGTCGTGATGATGGCCGCACATCAAAATCGGCCTGTCCTTCGAGAGCGAATAGTAAGTTCGAGTCGATGCCTGAACGGGAGTATAATTGTTGCATACGTTGTCACAATGTTCGCATTTGAATTTTCGATTGTCGTCGATCGTACGTTTTTGCAGGAACATAATATCGAACGGACTTTGCCACGTAACGAACAACGGAACGTTACGTTCACGAAGACATACTTCGTGTATCAACTGAATCATCATTAGAGGGTCCACGTTATTGGTCGACTCGTAACATCGATTAACTTCTAGAGTTTTCAATATATTTCTTTTGATGGTCGCAGGTATAGAAATGTTCGGATACATCTCCGTTGACACGAAATCGCTCGGTACAAATACATCGTTCTGAACGAATTTCCTACGACGTAGGATTTTCCTCGATATTCGACTGCGATATTATCGTCACATATCGATGCACTAATGTACGCTATTCTATCGATGTTGTTCACGAATTCTGTATCCAAAGCAAACGGCTTCACGAATTCCGATAGCAAACGTTCTGCCATAAACCATAACATATTCTTCCGGTTCTTCAATTCACCGCCGCCGACAACACCACCTGACCGGTTTCTATCAACGTCGTCGTCGTCGTCGTCATATCTACTGGTACGTTGTATCGAGTGTATACTTTTATGCGTTTGTTGACGACGTTGACTTTGGCGTGAGTATCGTTGCGATTGTTGTCGTATTCGCATTCGTCGACTTTCCCGTCGTTGTCGTTGTCGTGGTTCTCTTTCGTAGGATCTCGTCGGGTACGTATCACTTCGAACAACCTCATCGCGACATCCTCCTCGTCGTTGTTGTTGCTGTTATCGTCGTCGTCGTCGTGGTTCTTTTTCGTACGATCTCGTCTGGTACGTATCACTTCGAACAACCTCATCGCGACATCCTCCTCGTCGTTGTTGTTGTTAGTAGATGTAGTCCACGAGTTTTGGAACGGAAGTTGTCTGGGTTGCATCCGGTGTATGTGCAGCTGACCCCCAGACCATAGCTATAGAGCTAACCGAAGTCATAGAAACCATAGAGGTATCGGTTATAGAGCTAACCTAAGTCAGAATCATAGAAACCATAGAACTATAGGTTATAGAGCTGACCTAAGTAAAAACCATAGAATGTGGAAGTTATAGAATATAATAGATGGTGTGTAGATAGAACTAACCTAAGTCACAACCATAGAGCCATAGGTTATAGAACTAATCTAAGTCAAAATCATAGAGTGTAGAGGTTATAGAATATATGGTAAGTATATACAGGCTGTTTCTAAAAGGTGCTTTGTCATGGCGGGTGTATGAACTGTCATGACTGGTGTATGGAGTCTCATCATAGATCTGTGAACTATCGTTGATGGAATTGCTATGATGGATCTATGTAATGTCTGTTCATACCATCTCCGCAACGTTATATATGAATTTGTCAATCGGTTTATGACGTATGTAACCTATAAGGTTCATGTTTAAGATACAGACTGTTTGTAGGAGTTACGTCTGTCACGTGATTGTCTGAAAACGATTGAAACAATCGAAAAACGGAAAAAGGTTGGAACATTTTTTTTCTTCGCTTGTTAATAAAAATGTTATTCACCTACCATATAGGTAGAGGGGTTATTCGAAAGTATTGGGATTCGAACTTAATTAGAAGAAGAGATAATGAAATCAAATTACTTTTGAATAACCTCTTTACTTACACAGCTGTGAACAACATTTCTTTCGTTATGGAATTTCATGTATATCAGACCGATTCACTAATATTTTCAAAAATTTGAAAACTATCTTCCCTTTTTCAATTATTTACTTTTGATATCAAATGCTTTTTAGAATTAAAAATAACACTGACTAACACAGAGAATCTCCCGATTCAGATATATCTTTAAGTGTTTTAGATCCAAAATCACCTGAAAAAGAAATGTGTGAAGAATAATAAGATAGTAAAAGTTCAAAAGTTTATTTATTTATAAATAATAGTTATAATAATAATAATAATAATAATGATAATAATAATAAAAAAATAAAAAAAATAATAATAATAGTAATAATAGTAATGATAATTTTAATTCTAACATTTAAATTCTAATACATAGCGACATCCCCGCCGCTCTTGGATTCGCCTTATCTGAAAGCACTCAACATTATTATCGAATATTAAATAGATCATCCTTTTCATACTTCACTTATATGATCCTGAAAATCATTCTCTCCACCATTAACAACCACCCCTACTTTATGCATTCTAACTATGGGGTGTGGTGGTGGTGGTAGTTCTACGAGATTCCTCAGAACCCTACCACTCTTCCTCTCAGAGTTTGGATTGAACTCTTGTAACTGTTATCATACAATCATAATTATTGTGTGCAATAATGAAACAAGATGAAAACTCACCTCATCGAGAAGATAATCTAAGTCAGACTGCTTCCCATGAACCCGTATATGATACTTCCTAGGTGTAGATACCCCTGGTTCACTATATTTAAAATATGAATAGAGAGAATTAGTTCTTTGATTATTCTGATAGGAATTTGAATAACTTACGTTAAATCTATAGTCTCTTGGTGGGTCATCAATTTAGCCTCTTTGCATAATCTAATATGGAAAAGGAGAATTAGTGGGTTATTTTATTCAAAGAAATATATAACATACGATAAATCCAAAGGCCCATTAGGAGGTGTTGGTGATATACCTCTTTTGCGTGATCTGATATAGATGAATAGAGAGAGAGAGAGAATTAGTGCTTAGTTGAATAATCAAAAATTAAAATAACATACGTTATATCTATAGCCGTTTGTGGAGGAGGCTGCTGATGCTGCTGCTCAGACATCGATTCAACACTTTTAGGTAATCTAATTTAAAAGGATAGAGAATTAGTATAAGAATAGATAAGCTAAACAGAAAAACATACGATAAATCTAGGACATTATCACAAGACGGCTGTGATGGATGAGGTGTTGGTGACGGTGTAGGTGTCCGTATCACCCCTCTAAAAGAGATAGAAAATTAGAGTTAAAATAATAATAATAATAATAATAATAATAATAATAAATCCAACGAATGGAAATAACATACGTTCGATCATCTTCAGGAGATGTTGGAGATGATGTACACCCTTCGAGACATCTAATATAGATAAATAAAATTAGCTATTGAATATTTCGACAGAATAAAATAACATACGCTAAAAGTAGACCTGGTATCAACAGCTGTTGATGGTGATGAGGTTGGGGTGATGGTGGCCTAACATCCCCACGCAGGTAATCTAAATAATCCATCTCAATCTCAATTTCAGACTCAGAGTATCCACTAAAACAACTCTACTTACAATATGTTTTAAAATAAAAATAGTTACTTACTTTTCTATGAGCCATTCTAAGAAATTACCCTCATCAATATCACATCTCCTCGTTAGATAAACTATCCTTTCCATCACCAGACTCATTTTTACTTTACTCCACTAATGACTTATTGCGCACAAGAAAAAGTAGTATACTGATTTCGATTAATGTTCACATAATATATTTATATGTTGGGGGGGAAAACAGCTGTGGTAGATGTGAAAAAATAATATTAGAAATAATCGACCACTGATAAGTAATTCATAAAATAATTTTGGTTTCGAATCCTGTAAATAATAAGGAAATATAGACCGCGTGTGGAAATTAATATCAGTTTTGAATCTAGTAGGTATCTAGAATAACGGAAAGTTCAGACTAAATTGAAACCGCAAAATTTAATTGGAACGTATGATAAGAAAAAATATAGTGATTGTGAATGTTAAAGGAGGAAATATGGAACCGATTACAAAAGTAAAAGAACCACAAATTAATTTATAGAAATAATCAACTGTGCTGATAAGTAAGTTATGAAATAATTTTGGTTTTGAATCCTGTGAATAACAGGAAATAACAAGAAGTCAAGACTGAGCTGAAACCGCAAAATTCGATTTGAACATATGATAAGAGAAAAATATAACGATTGTTAATGTTAAAGGAGGAAATATGAAACCGATTACAAAATTATGAAAACCGCAAGACGTAGAATTTTCGATAGGAAAAGATAACACAACATTATTTAAGACGGTGATTTCCTGTAGTGTGAGAAATAAAATCAGTCTATGAACATATCTCTCGCAAGTAAGAGCTAAATCGTTGTGTGTGCATTTCATCAAACAGAAAAGGTAGGATTTATTATTATTATTATTATTATTCCACTGTTCTGTTGTATATCTATAGAAATTTCTAACCCTTAGAGCTTTTAAATCTATATTTATTTGTTTTCAAGAAAGATTTTTTTTCCTTGTTATAGATTCCAATCAACTCCTTCAAATTCCTCCAATAAGAAGAAGAAGATTTCTCTATTCATCACATCAAACAGAAAAAGGTATATATTTTTCTTTTGATTCTTCTTCTATACTCTTTATATTACTATTACTATTTATCTAAGAAGATTCTCATCATTGTTTCACCTACCTACCTACCTATTTGTTTTGCTCGATATCTAAGAGTATTTTTCCTTGTTATAGAATGGATTTGTCGGCATTAAATACAAGCTCTCTATTGCAGAGAACACCTGTGAAGAGTGTGAGTGAGCTGGAGGAGGATAAACTGTATATCATACAGAAAGCTAAACTTACAAAAACCCGTTTTGGGGATGCTGTTTTCGCAGAGCTTAAGGATTTCGGAGTCTTCATACCCCGTCGACTAACACCCCTTCTTTCACCGTTACTAGAAAAAATCAACCCAAAGCCTTGTATCGGGTTGATTTATAAAGGAAAAGAAAATTTGGGTAAGCCCAATTCTGCATTCAAAATAGAATTTCGCTATATATCAGTCGAAGGGTAGCTTCAGCAATAATATAGGATTCAAGTGAAATAAGGTGGGGTTTTTGTTCTAATTTTATCATGGATAATATTCCTAGAATAAGTTCTGACATTGTGCGAATTATCGATCAGGCTCAGAGTGACTTGTTGAAATCAAAATTCCCCTCTAGAGAAATTGATAAATGGATTGGATTTTGTACTAAGTACATCCGCTCTTTCTCGAGACATTTATCTCAAGATACATTAAATTTAGCTAATAAGAATCAACTCATAACAAATATAGGACATATAAAACGTTTCAAAATTTTACTTCAAATTAAAAATAAACCCTCTGTAACGAATCAAAATCGTAGTGCAAGAATTAGGTGGGAAGATGGAAAAACTGCTTTTAAATGTAGACTTAGAACTGGATTCATCATCAATATTACACATTTAGACCCAATAAATTTTTTATACGATTCCTTCCATCTTTTCAATGCAAGAATCTCTAAAATTCTTCATGATAATAATTTCATCAAAGTTAATTCCACATTTTGTGGTGAGTTCATAAAAGGAAATGTAAACGAAGAAAGTATTCAAACAGACTTCAAATATTTCCATACACAATCAAGAGCTATAGATGATACAACAAATATATTAGATTGGTTCAAAGATAATGTTATCGAGAAAATTTTAGCAAAATTGGAAGGTTTTCAAGAAAGGGAGTCAAACTGGTCGCTCAAAACTATTATTAATTTACAAATTAACATCAACAAACATGAACTTATAAATTCAGGATCTTCATATATTCGACTCCCTCAGGAAATCGCAAATAAACATGCTGTTATAAATATAAAGAATTATGATGAATTTTGTTTTGCGTGGGCGGTATCAGCTGGTTTACACCCTGCTACTCATCTCGGATCAGATCGAGTATCTTCATACCCACATTTCAGTACTATTCTAAATTTACAAAATTTAACTTTCCCACTACCAATAACACAAATTCACACATTCGAGAAGCAGAATAATATAAGTATTCACGTTTTCGTTTTAGAATTATGTGATAAGAATGATGATAGTAAGGAAAAATATAAGGTTCTCCCCGCATATCTTACAAAAAATAAACTGGAAACACACTTTAATCTGCTGTTGATTCAAGATAGATATTACCGTGATGTTGAATCATCAAACACACCAAAATTACTCAATCCCATAGTCAAATTCCACTATTGTTTGATTAAAAATTTAGGTCGACTTATTAATTCACAAATTACTACTAGGAATAAAACATACTTGTGTGAACGTTGTTTAAATAATTTTTGGAGTGAGAAGAAATATAAGACTCATATTGAGGATTGTGGGAGAATGAATACATGCAAAATTAAATTCCCTAAAGAGAATCATTTAGAATTCAAAAATTATTCAAATAAAATACCTATGCCATTCGTGATCTATTTCGACTTTGAAGCTCTTTTGCTACCAATTCAGAACTGTTCCCCATCGAATTCTGATTCATATACAAATAAAACGCAACTACATGAAGCATACAGTGTAGGATATTATTTAAAATGTCATTTCGATGATTCCATATCTAAATATGATAGCTATAGAGGACCTGAACCGGCTAAATGGTTAACAGAGCAATTAGATAAAATAAGTGATTTTATCGAAATGAAATTGAAATCTAATATACCCATGAGTTTGAGTGCGGCTAATTTAGTATCTATAATGAATGAAACCAAATGTCATATCTGCGAGAAAAACTTTAATGAAGATGAAATACGTGTTAGAGACCATTGTCATTTCACAGGAACATATAGAGGCTTAGCCCATCAGGGTTGCAATCTAAATTATAAACATAAATTTATTGTACCAGTCTTAGCGCATAATTTGAGTGGGTATGATATGTTTCTATTAATACGAGACTTAGCTAAAGCCAACAAACAGAATATACAAGTACTCCCCATGAACAAAGAGAAATATATAAGTTTCACACGAGGGTCTTTCTCATCCCCTGTAAAATTCCGCTTTATCGATTCATGTAGATTCATGAATGCACCATTAGATCAGTTAGTATCTTTTTTAAATATAGATCATTTGAAAATTTTAAAGCGGGAATTTCATCACTTATCTGATGAACAGTTCAAATTACTGTCTCGTAAAGGGGTTTTCCCATATGAACATTTAGATGGGTGGGGTAGATTAGATGAAATGAATTTACCTCCGATAGAAAAATTCTATAATAAATTGAAGGAAGAATCAATAAGTGAGGAGGACTATAAACATGCACAAAACGTTTGGTATAAATTTAATTGTAGTAATTTGGGTGAGTATTCTGATTTATACTTAAAAACGGACGTTTTGCTGCTAGCCGATGTATTTGAAAATTTCAGGGAAAAATGTATGGAGATATATAATCTCGAACCAGCATACATCTTCACTTTACCAGGCTTCTCATGGGATTGTATGTTAAAATATACGAAAATTTCCCTCCAAATTCTCAAAGATATCGATATGATTTTATTCATAGAAAGGGGGATACGGGGTGGTGTAAGTCAATGTAGTAATAGATTCGCAGCCGCTAATAATAAATATATGGGAGATTATAATCCGCAAGAGGAAAATAGCTACCTCATGTACTTTGATGTGTGTAATTTGTATGGGTGGGCGATGGCTCAATATTTACCTTATGCTAATTTCGAATGGTGTGATGATCTAAATATTGATGTAACAAATATTTCAGATGAAAGTTCTGTTGGATATATTCTCGAGGTTGATTTAGATTATCCCCAACATTTGCATGATACTCATAAAGATTTACCGCTTTGTCCATTACACTCTACACCCCCCAATGCTAAGCAACCAAAATTATTATCCACGCTATATAATAAATCAAAATATATCATCCATTACAGCAATTTGAAGCAATGTTTAGCATTAGGAATGATATTGAAAAAGGTACATAGAGTTCTCAAATTCAGTCAATCACCCTGGTTGAAAGTCTATATAGATTTAAATACACGATTACGTGCTTGTGCGCAGAATAGATTTGAGGAGGCTCTTTACAAACTCATAATCAATGCAATCTTTGGGAAATCGATGGAGAACGTGCGTAAGCATAGGAACGTCAAGCTAGTTAATAAATGGTATGGACCTTTTGGAGCGCGATACTATATTTCACAACCGAATTTCAACAGTAGTAAAATTTTTGACGAAAATTTGGTAGCAATCGAGCAAAACAAACTCGAAATCTTATTCAATAAACCAATATATGTTGGAATGGCTATTTTGGATATTTCGAAAACCTGTGTGTTCGATTTCCATTATAATTTTATGATGAGAATTTATAAAGATCCTGAAGTGATAAGATTATGTTACACTGATACGGATAGTTTAATATATATATATATAATATATAATCACAGATGATGACATCTACGATACGATAATCAAAAAAAATATTTCAAAATTCGACACTAGCGATTATGTGGTGGATAATATTTTTAAAATCCCGCTTGCAAATAAAAAAGTAGTAGGAAAGATGAAAGATGAGAACAGAGGGTTTTTAATGACTCATTTCATCGGTTTACGCTCCAAAATGTATAGTTATAAGGTCCAGGGGGAGGAGCCGGTTAAAAAAGCGAAGGGTATAAGAGATTCTGTATTAAAATATAGTATAACTTTTGAGGACTATGTTAAATGTCTCGAGGAAGAAATCGAAATTTATCGGGTGCAGAAATCAATCCGTTCTTTTGATTTTAACCTTTACACCATTCAACAGAATAAAATCGTACTCAGCTCGTTTGACAATAAACGCTATCTGATAAAAAATCGAACAAATACCCTACCTTATGGGCACTATACACTGTAATAAGTTTAGATTCTATATGTTCATTTTAGATTCTATAAGTTTATTTTTAATTTTAATCTTATATAATGTTTCCCTTTTAATTTAAGATTGTATATATGTTCATATTAATTTTAAGATATAAATGTATCCATTTAAATTTATGAAAAATTAATGAAAATAAATAATTTACTAAAATGTATGTGTTTTAATAAAACAAGATAATTAAGCATCATAATTTATTGTTCTAAATCAAACATAACCTTATTTTTATATAAAAATAACATTTCTCTTAATGTATTAGCTAAAAGACAATCTGGTGAAATATCTATAAAACAATACAATAGTTCAATTCCATCAGCATGATTGCTCATGCTTTTAATCATATTAATAACATTATAATAATATGAAGAAAATCCAAATTGTTCTAGAAAATATAGTCGATGTGATAACACTCCATCGTTGATCCGAATTATCTCTCGAAAATTTTCCTCACACAACCAAAAATAGGTATCATGCTTCTTAACTTGAAGTACTTTAACATTATTAGCATAAACGAATTGAGCTATCGAACAATATTCATCAGATTTAACAGGTGTTGATGTGAAATCGATATCTAAGTTCATGAAGTATTCACTTATTTTTGCTTTGAGAATATCGATGAAATCATACCATTCCAGCAGTCCAAAAGTAAGTTTACAATTTTGTGAAAGATGATTTAGAGAGATTGTCGGAGTGAATGTTCGCACAGGACTCAACCCGCATAGGATATTATAACCTCCTTCCAACGGATAAGTTGTATTCATCAATAGAAACTTTTCATCCTTAGCTCTCATTTCAAACTCATTTAAAATTTCATCCAACTCGGAACAGCTATCTTCAGATACACCACTATCTTGAGAGGACATTTTGCTAAAACTGTTGGATCGTTTGATCTAGTCCGATGTGCACCCCCCCAAATATTCATTCACACATGCGCATTCATCATCGACAGCATATTTCTTTGATATTATCGAAATTTCTGAAGAGGACGTCGAAGCACAAAATTTGTAATGATGGTGGACTTATTCTATAGTTGATGTCGACTTCATCCTCCATCTCAGAAAACATTTGAAACATCTTAAAGGTGTAAGAATTGGGGGTATATCTTCGGATGCCGCGCATGTCCATTATCTCACATCGGTACGGTAGAAGTGCGACTCGATAAAAAAAAATCAACATCTATATCATGTAGCACTCTGAAACAATCAAGTATATACGATCCTGGTTTCGGAACGATACCCGAAATTTGATGCAATATGATTTTTCCCATTCTTTTATGTTTATATTTGAACTGACCTTCTATATTCATATCGATTATCTTCCAATCTTCTGGAGGTGGATCGAAATCTCCTCCGAAATAGAATACATCAGCATACGCCCAATCGGTCGAGGCCCCCACAAGGAAAGTTATGAATTCCCCAGCGATTATCCAATTTTTGGATGGTAATTGTAATCCTTCGAGAATTTCCATCAAATTCAGAGGACATGCGCTTATTACGAATTTCTTTGCATCGTACACGGTGGTAAGCACACTTTGAATAAAAATGTTGTATAATTGAGACATTTTCAAAACTGATTGATTGTTCGACTCAGACTTGGTTGGACCCTCAAATATTTTATTGAGACATGCGCAGATTATACAACATTAGAATTTTCAATCCAACTTTTCTCTTTTATACCATACCATTTCACATACATTTTATCCCCCTTTTTTCGGAGCACCTTCTCTATCAAATAGACATCTGGCTGTTTGGTTTTCTGCAATTCTTCTTCATAGAAACAACCGCTGATTGGGGAGCTGTTCATATCTTCCAACAGATAAGTGACCGGGTTGGTAATTCTCACAGCAGTAATTTTAAATAATTCAGCACTCCAATTAGGGGTATACCCCTTCTCAAAAATATGTTTAGCCTTACTTATTCGCACAACATCCCCAACGTTGTATTTGTGAGGCAGAGCCAACTTGATGTGAGAGTAGGATTGCTTCAATATCAGACTCTCATTCTGTTTCGAAACTTTAAACGGAGCCATTTTTATAGTTCTATGTTTACGTTTATTATATTTTTCAGTGACTTCTTTGAGTATATCCAACCATTTGTATTTTCCACTTAGACTGAATTGTTTGTAGATCGCTTCTTTCAACGTTCGAATGACACGTTCGGCAATAGCAGCTTTCTTCATAGAATACGTATTATAATGATTGATTCTATGTTTCTTCATTAACTCATCGAAGTGTTTATTGAAGAATTCCTTACCCTGATCGCTTTGTAGATTCCTAGGTTTACGATGCCCTTCCAGCAATATAGAACTGACAGCTTTCCGAACCTCTCCGGCCGATTTCATTTTCAACGGACGAGTCCACAGAAATTTTGAGAAACAATCGATCACAACCAGAATAAATTTGAATCCGCGGTTTTCACGCGCATAATTACCCATTTCAGCAAGATCCATTTGCCACAAGTCATCCAGCCCTTTTATGATTGTTCTGCGACGTTTAAAATTCTTTCGAACAGGCTTATGAAGCTCATCAACCACCTGCGCTTTACCCTTCATCATTTTTTGGATCGATCGTCGACGACGTCGGCTGAGCTAATAACTTTTGTGGTGGTGGGGAGGTGGTAGTAGCTCTTTTATAAGGATGATAGCTTCCCTTTTTTGCTTGCGAGACCATCGTCAAACTGATCGTATCAATTGCTTGTTCTATTTGTGATAGTTTGCTTTCGATGGTCTGTATACGTGTGGTTATGGTCTGATCATTAATACTACGCGTTTTATAGTCTAATTCTATAGTTATCAGTTTACTATTGATGTTCTGTATACTATCGAATAGGTTGTCATACTTCGAATTGTTTTCTTGATCATTACTAACGAGTGTTTTATAGTCTTCACGTATTTTCTTCAATAATTTTTCAAGATTTGCCTCATTTGCTTTATTAGTTTTGAATGATGCTATCATACCATCTACAAGTTTTTCAATTCTAATTCTATTTTGCGTTGTAGAAGCAATCAGAGAGTCTGTGAATTTTCTATTTTCGATGTGAAGGTAACCCCCCTCATTATGTATACTCTGTTTTATAGCTGTAGAGTTAACATCACTTTGATTTTTGTATGACTGTATTTCGGTATAAAGGATCTTCAAATCTTCGCGAAGTGCATCTATTAATCGTGTTAAACTTGGAATTGAGGAATTCATGATGTTATTAACGTTTATATGAATGGATGCATACTTTACAAGAACTTCGTTTAAATTCGCATTCACTCTAGTGATAGCGTTATCTACATATGCTTTGTTCGTAACATCATTATCAGAGACAGGTATTTTCACGTTGCAAATGTTCAAATTTTCCATATCTACATCACCATCAGGAGTATGTTTCAGAATGTTCATAAACATCGATCTACGCCAAAAAGCATCGATAGAACCAATACCATCTGATCGCCTCCCAAACTTATCAAGACTCATTATGTAAATGATTAAAAATGGAAATAACCATTACCTACTAATATATGATATCTGCTTCTCTAAGTTCATTTATTATTGCAACAATCTCATTATCATGTGATGTATTCCCAGCTTGTTGTGATGCTATCAAAAGTTTCAACCGCTCCACGAGCTCGTTAGGATTATCCCAAAAGATATACTCTATAGGATCATCGTTATACTTCAAATGCATCCCTTTACCAGAGGTGGAACCACCACCGCCACTTGTAACCAAAGGTTTGATGATATTTCTATACTTCGGTCTCGTACTACCTTTTAGATATCCGCTAATATTTTTATGTGCACTAGTTAATACCAAAATTTCTTTGTAGGCAGCTTTATCTTTATTTGTATAGTTAGTAGGTGCATCGTAAAATATGAGTTCATATAATCCAGGTGTCCCCTTCGTGATATACCCCTCTGTTTTGATATTTTCACCGAATTCTATTTCCTTATGACCTAGTCTCCACCCAGCAGAGCTAGCATCAAAAACAGGCCCATATAATTTATCGATTTTTTCACTCTCACCCCAATGATCTGCGATATATTTCCGAGCAACTTGTGGATAATGAGAAATCGATGGCTCCTCAAACACATCCTCCTCATCGAACGTTCCATCAGCTGATTCTTCTTCCACTTCCTCCTCCACCTCCTCCTTTTTAACATGTACAGGACTCGATTTTTTTGAAGATTTCACAATTTCCTTCAGAGGTTCGGCTATAGGTTTAAATAGTTGTTCTATCGATTCATCTTCTTCAGATTTACCCAGTTTCAAGGCTAGATATTTTTTTCTAATAGACTTACTCAATTCCGCGATTTTTCGTTTACGTGTTAACTGCGCCACGTCCATTTTGTATATGTAATTCATTCACATATTTTATGTTTTTATATAAATATCAAAGCCTTTGCGATATCTACCGTTATTTAAATCAAAATCTTTCGCGATTACCAAAGTACCGAAATTCTTTGACCAACACATGCAACACATCTTTTTGAATTGATTGAAATCGATATCGGGAGATACGTGTTCATCGAAAACATGCTTTAGATTTATTTCATCCTGTTTAAATAAAACAATCAGATTACAATTATCGCGAATCAATTGTTTAGGTATTTTCGAGTACGTTTGACATAAATACGCTGCATCTATATTCTTATGTCTACACATCGAAAAATATTCGCGAATTTTCTGTTGCCCCTCGCAAGCTATGTCATCAAAGAGAAAGATAGAATCAGGTTTAGCCTTGTTTGGACTTATAATTTCTTCATTATCTTTATAAGGGAAATAACCAACTCCTTTAACTTGATCTAAAACTTCCTGCAATAGTTTATACTTGGGTTGATATAATGATTTTGAGTATATGTAAACATTTCTAAACTTCGCACCATTCGGATTGAATAATAGCGATAACATCACGTTCGTCTTACCACACCCACTCGGACCACAAATTATGGCGCGAAAAGAGTCTGGTAACAATTTACCATGTTTACCAACACCATTAGACTTAACTTTCAAATCTAAATTCTCGATTGGTAGTGTCTGCTCTTGTTGAACAGTCTCCATGTTGTGAGATAGTTTAAACCGATGGGAGTTTATAAATAGAAACTTTATAAGATCATGAGCTCAGTATCAATGTTGATCTATCAAGGTGAAGGTTTGTTGAACACTGCCATAAACAACCTCCCTTTCGAAGTACATATTCCATCATATCAATTTTGCGGACCCGGTACTAAGCTTGAGAAACGACTTGTACGTGGAGACAAAGGTATCAATCTGTTGGATTCAGCCTGCCGTCAACACGATATAGCTTACTCGCAACATAAATCTCTAGAGGAGCGTCATAAGGCCGATAAAATATTAGAGGACGCTGCCTGGGAACGTGTCAAATCTAAAGACGCGAAAGCAGGTGAAAGACTCGCTAGTCTATTAGTTACCGGTGGGATGAAGGTTAAACGTAAACTAGGAATGGGCCATAAAAAACGTCGTGCAGGATGTTGTTTTCGAAAAGATATTGTAGGGAGTATTTCTAAGTCAATGGAACCATCTTCCTCATTGAGAAAGTCCGCTATGAACGCATTGAAGGCTGCACGGATAGCAATCAAGCGTGCTGGAGGTAGGAAACGCATCAGGGTACCTCGCATTATACCGCTACCAAAGTCCGGTGGATTCCTACCGCTATTACTACCAATTTTGGGGGCGTTAGGAGCCCTTGGTTCAGTCGCTGGAGGTGCGAGTGCGATCGCTAATACAGTAGTCAATGCTAAAAACGCTAAAAAGAAACTTGAAGAAGACCAGCGTCATCATAAAGCTATGGAATCGTTGGGAAAAGGTTTATACTTGAGGAAAAACGTGAAAGGTGGATTTGGGTTGTATTTGAAGAAGCAGCAAAAAAACTCGCTATAAAGCTACCTGATAGACCGTTGTATGATATAGATTTGGTGCGTTTCGCTAAAAAAATGAGGATTCGACATTTTCGAGGGGTTTTTATGCGAGACACATTACCTAGAAAACCATGGCATAGAGAATGTATCATTCTCAATTTGGATTCAATCAAAAACAACGGCACTCATTGGGTGGCATTTAGGAAAATAAATAACGATGTAGAATACTTTGACTCTTTTGGAAATTTGAAACCACCAAAGGAACTAGTTAGATATCTGGGTGGTGAGGTTAGAATTTTCTATAATAACGATTCTTATCAAAAGTATGATCAGGTGATTTGTGGACATTTATGTTTGAAATTTCTCAGTTCTACGTAAACATCAGAAGCTGACAGTCATGGTGGATCACTGTAATGAAGCATTTGTTCCAAAGATAATGGAACAACTTTCTGTTGATATTCCGAGGGCCGGAATGCAGTCAATCATCAGATACGTATATAATAATCTGATGAAGGCAATGGAAAAACCTCCAAGCGAGCTGACCAGAAGAGACTTATTATTTCTCCCGATAGAGTATGTGTTGAAGCATGTTAGTACATTTGGTCTCAGATGGGGTGAGGTGCCCGAATACCTGAAGGAACGTCTATATCCTTTTATGCCTTGTGAGAAACATGACAATCAACCTGGGCAAATAACACATTGCGATGGTCCACCACCACCTAGGAATCAATGTCCACACTGTTTATACGAGAAAATTGAGGATATTTTGAAGTGTGGAGGAATATGTGATAGTGATAAGCATGATCTAATTGTTAAAGTGTGTGAAGCAGACCCTTATTTCATGAAGTCATATTTTTATACTTCTCTAATGTCACGCTATAAAATGAAGTTGCATGAATAAATTTTCATCAGTATCATGTCGCAATTATTCACGTTAACAAGTACCAATCACATTTTTTCCTTCACTCCCCAGAATTCGATAGAGTTGAAGCCTGATAGAAGATACTATTTAGCACTGTTGGGATTTACTTCATACAACTCTATACCGAATATTGAGAATGAGAAATTCTATTATTACGTGAATAAAACTTTGGAAGCAATCGAAATACCTTCAGGTAACTACGAAATAGCCGATATCGAAGAATTAATTAGGAAAAAATTGAAAGTGAAAGAAGATATTTTCTCCCTAAAACCTAATAACAACACTTTGAAGTGTGAAATATTTCATAAAAATCATACTATATCATTCGAAAAGAATGATATTCTAGCAAAAATATTAGGATTCTCCCATAAAGTATTGGAAAAAGGTGTGGTGCACGTGTCCGATTTACCTGTTAACATTATAAAAGTTACTAACATCCGCTTCGAGTCGAACATTACCGTAGGAGCCTTCTACCGAGACAGACCTGCGCATACGATCTACGATTTCCCCATCACTGACGACCCAGGCTATAGAATTGTGGAGCGACCAAAAAATCCTCTATATTTACCAGTTTCTGATATCGGGGAGATTACCAACATCACCGTACTCGCTTTGGATCAACATTCGAAACCAGTGAATTTTCGTGGTGAAGAAAGTATTCTACATTTACATTTACAAGAAGTCTGAAAAAATGGGTTTGGTTGTTGTTAATAACAATAAAAGAACCTCCCCCGATCAATATTCATCAGTCTTCAACAAAACACCTAAGCTGCGAGAGCTGCTTACTAAAGCGAACCGTTCAGTTCTACAATCCTTAGGTTTTCGTCTTGAATAAGAAAATATGTCTAAACGAAAGTATGTACGCAACGATGGTGATGCGAGCAACAGCATTATCGCACCAATTTTCGATTTATACCAACAACCGAAATTCGATGAGTCGATTCGTAAAGCTGAATATAGATCGATTACACCTTTCGTTAAAGCCTTCAATAACAGCGATATCATAGAATTTGGAATAAATCAAGTGGATGCGTTCTTTTCCATGAAGGATACTCTGTTATCCGTTAAAGGTAAAATAGAAATAACTGGAGCTGGGAATGTTGTATTGGTGCCTAATTATGGAGCCTTCCTTTTCGACTCATGCTCATATAGTGAGAGTGGTCGGGATATCGAAACTGTTCGAGATCCTGGTATAGTCAGCGCCGTACGAGCATTTACTTGCTATACACCAACAGATTCTACGCATATGTCTATTGCTGGTTGGACTTTCCCAGAAGAAAGCGTAGTCTTGGATGAGACTAAGTCATTCAGCTTACTGATTCCGCTGAAGCATATATTCAACATTTTTAACGATTACTCATTGATTTCATTCGGACGGCAGACTATTCGATTAGTACGTGCTCGAAACGATAACGATTGTATCATCACAGAAAACGCTGTTACCACAGTTAAATTTTCGATCGATAGTATGGAATTGAGGGTAAAATATATCTACCCCAACGATATAATTAGAGAGAAGCTATTGCGAGCGATCAAGAGTGATTCACCAATCCTCATCCCGTTCAGGAAATGGGAATGTCATGAACTTCCTGCCATAACAACTAATGCTAAAAGGGAAATTTGGGCTGTTAAGACAAGTGCAGCAGTCGAGAAACCTCGTTACGTCATTGTATTCTTCCAAACAGATGAACGAAACAATGTAAATGCTAATCCTACAATATTCGATCATATGGATATTTCAAGTATTCGCTTATCTCTGAACGGTGAATATTATCCTAACGAGCGAATGAACTTGGACTATGCTAAAAACGATTACGTTCTCGCCCACCACAACTATACCGAATTCTATTCAAGCTATACGAATTCTACATCAAAACATCCTATATTGAGTTACGTTAATTTCAAAAAACGCGCGCTCTACGTAATAGATTGCTCAAAACAGGAAGAAGCGTTGAAATCTGCAACTGTTGATGTACGGTTAGAAATCGGAGCAGATAAGGGATTTCCCGCCAATACGAAAGCATATTGTATTATCATTCATGATTGTTTGATGGAGTACACACCCCTCACCGAAATTGTGAAGAGTCTCATTTAAGTATCAAACATCATGAGAGTAGCATTGGTTGATATTCAGGGGTTCATCATCGATGATGTCTTCCACCCGAAAGAAATGTCTATACAGATAGGATTCAAACGTCATTATACATTGTTCAAACCAGCCGTACCATATTCATCGCTAAATGCAAAGGAGCGAAAATCAGTATGGTATTTAGAAAAATTTTACCATGGACTAGAATATGCATCGGGAAATGTGGAATATGATGAAATAAATAATATTCTTAAATCGATTCTTCTGTGTGCAGTCGACTATATTTATGTTCGAGGCTTGCAAAAGGCTGAATTTTTGAGAAGAAAGTGTGAAGAATTGGATATTTTCCCACACATCGTAGATGTTTGTAGTTTTGATAAAACTCAATGTGAAACCGGGAAGTTTGAACAAACAAACAAGTTGAGCTGTCTGAATCATCGCAATGATGGTGGTAAATATATGTGCACAGTTCAACATGTTGACAATTTACAACGGTGGTTTCTTGATGTAATACTACCTAAATGAATATGTATCTTTCAGAATAAATATTATTATTATTATTATTCATGTTTTATTTCTCATCCAATCATCGTAGGTCTTAGGCAATGACGTCATCAGCGTTCGTAAACTATGATGGTCAGATGTTTAATTTAGTAAAACACCACTTACTTATCAATATCATCATTTATTAATATGTTTCTTTACATTTTTAATAAGGATTTTAAGTAGTAAAACTGATAAGGCGCTAAGATTAAAACACTGCATTGCATATATTTCATTTTCTTTCTGCGGTGTCACTCTAGTTTGATGATTAATCGATGCTGTTGGTTTTCCTTCAGTTTGCCAATTATTAGTATCACCTTCAGTGCCATCGTGGAATAATAACTTCAGTTTATAGTTAAACATAGACATCGTTTTAGGAATATTATATGTAAAAACCTCTAGTTGATTCTCATTAATCATTTGGTGATTCATCGATTGCCATTCCGTTCGGTTACATTCATTTTTGAGATCAGTGCTAGGGCATATATAGATATGTTCCACTCGGTGTGGGACGTTTGTGTATAAGATCCCGTTCAAAATTGAGGTTAGGATTATGAAATTTGCCTTCAATACAGCCATCTCCAACACTTAAATTACCTAGTTGTCTTATAACTATATTTTTGTTCTCATAAAATTCTATGTCCCTACTCAGTGCTCTCACTTTTACACAGAATTCATCCAGTTTACATGTGTATTCTTCCAAAGACATATCGATACTGATATTATTCTATAATGTACGGAACATTTTGCTTCGTAAGAAAATCATATAATTTCCAGCTATTCGCACTACAACACATAGGATTCTTACTATGAGAGTGATGAAGACAGATAAATTCACAATTCCCTCGCTCAAATTTCGGAC
Organism: Endomychus coccineus; assembly: GCA_958510875.1. Classification (NCBI taxonomy): domain Eukaryota; kingdom Metazoa; phylum Arthropoda; class Insecta; order Coleoptera; family Endomychidae; genus Endomychus; species Endomychus coccineus. The sequence continues at coordinate 56,016,306 of OY294070.1, read as the reverse complement.
ATTTATCTTTTAAATTTTCCACTTTCACTCGATGTAACCCCCATTTTTTGAAGCTCTTTACAAGGAATTTAGCTTTCCCCTCTCCACTAACATATACGACACCGTCTGGATCAATATTTTCCTTCAGAATTTCCTCCATTTGATTATATTCTTGATATCCTGAGTTGTATGGGATACCATGATATCTTTCACAACCTAATATTTTCTTCATCTGACTTTCGGAAAGTTGATTCAACGGAACAGGTGGCTTGAATAGAAAATATTTCTCCAACTTTTTCTTACAATCCAATAAGGAGAGTTCCTTTACTATATATGAGTATGAAGAACAGTGGAAGCTCTGAATATCGACCACAATAGTCTTCATCTCGAACTAGAATGATTTAGAAATTTTGTAACACCGGCTTACAATCTCAAAAACGTTGAAAACGAACGTTTTGATCGTTTGAATAGCTTTGTAACCGTTTTAACCGTTTTTCTAATCGTTTCAACCGTTTTTCGATCGTTTCAATCGTTTTCAGACAATCACGTGACAGACGTAACTCCTACAAACAGTCTGTATCTTAAACATGAACCTTATAGGTTACATACGTCATAAACCGATTGACAAATTCATATATAACGTTGCGGAGATGGTATGAACAGACATTACATAGATCCATCCACCCGCCATGACAAAGCACCTTTTAGAAACAGCCTGTATATACTTACCATATATTCTATAACCTCTACACTCTATGATTTTGACTTAGATTAGTTCTATAACCTATGGCTCTATGGTTGTGACTTAGGTTAGTTCTATCTACACACCATCTATTATATTCTATAACTTCCACATTCTATGGTTTTTACTTAGGTCAGCTCTATAACCTATAGTTCTATGGTTTCTATGATTCTGACTTAGGTTAGCTCTTTAACCGATACCTCTATGGTTTCTATGACTTCGGTTAGCTCTATAGCTATGGTCTGGGGGTCAGCTGCACATACACCGGATGCAACCCAGACAACTTCCGTTCCAAAACTCGTGGACTACATCTACTGTTGTTGTTGTTGTCGTCCTCGTGGTTCTTTTTCGTACGATCTCGTCGGGTGCGTATCACTTCGAACAACTTTATCACAATCAGAATCGTCGCCAAACAGATACTCTTCTTCGTTGTCGTCCGATGACAAGTCACGTGACACCTTCGATATAACAGCACCGTTCACGTCGTTATCGTTATTACTCTTGCAATTATTATTATCGTGATAATCTCGTGACCACTTCGTACCATCATCATCGTTTGCAACGTCAGCATTGGTAACTTTATATTTCATGTACATCTCACCATCGTCGCTATCGTACAATGAAATACCGTCCATATTATCGACGAGATTGCTCCAGTGCCATGATTTCTCATTATTGGTATCACTATCACGAAACTCGAGCAGGATGGATCGAATGAAAAGTTATACAAATCGTTGTCGAACACGACCGGTGTATATATATGTGCTCGTTGAGGAGGGGGGGGGGGGTGCGTATCAACATATCGTAACATATTTCCCGACTCCACTCGTGTGACAACCCAAGTTGGTGTTATATTATCGATGCGATAAATGTCACGTTATGTTGCTCGAAATGTTCATAAGGGTGAAATTCGTATCTCATGACGGTCACGTGGACTGTAAATGGATTAAAACAAATACGTACAAATAGTGTCGAAAGATATTTATTTTCAAAATACATTCAAGAAATATCGTAGGCACGTGTATCGTGACGCGAAAGATGCAGCATTTCGTCGTGTAAGCGTACTCTCAACGACTCCCAATATCTTTGGAACAAACAGTACGTATATCGAACGTCGCCTGTCGAAGAATGAAAATCCCCGTGCGGTTGTAGACACTGTGTCATCGAGTGTGCTTCTGAAAGATTCAATTGGGGTCCACCTCGCCGACTGTCAGATTTGACGTGATCGCTTCTACCCAACACAACGGTCATCAGAATTATTTCATTTTGGAACATAAAATCCAGCACGTATCGTTCGTCTTGCAGTTGTCGACTGGACAAGTTGATCCATAACGGTTTTACCATACCCGATACGGCTACGTCGTGATGATGGCCGCACGTCAAAATCGGTCTGTCCCTCGAGAGCGAATAGTAAGCTTGAGTCGATGCCTGAACGGGAGTATAATTGTTGCATACGTTGACACAATGTGCACATCTGAACTCTCGATTGTAGTCGATCGTGTGTTTTTGTAGGAACATCATATCGAATCGACTTTGCCACGTAACGAATAACGGAACGTTATGTTCACGGAGACATACTTCGTGTACCATCTGAATCATCATTAAAGGATCCACGTTATGAGTTGACTCGTAACATCGATTAACTTCCAAAGTTTTCAATATATTTCTTTTGACGATCGCCGGTATAGAAGCGTCCGGATACATCGTCGTTAACACGAAATCGCTCGGTACAAATATGTCGTTTTGGACGAATTCTAATTTATCCAATACGTAGGATTTTCCTCGATATTCGACTGCGATATTATCGTCACATATCGATGCACTAATGTACGCTATTCTATCGATTTTGTTCACGAATTCCGTATCTGAAGCAAACGGCTTCACGAATTCCGATAGCAAACGTTCTGCCATAAACCACAACATATTCTTTCGGTTATTCATTTCACCGCCGACGATACCACTTGACCGGTTCCTATCGTCGTCGTCGCTATATCTACTGGTACGTTGTATCGAGTGTCTGCTTATATGCGTTCGTCGATGACGACGATCACGGCGCGAGAATCGTTGCGATTGTCGTCGTATTCGCCTTCGTCCACATCCCCGTTGTTGTTGTTGTTGTTGTTGTTGTCGTGGTTCTCTTTCGTAGGATCTCGTCGGGTACGGATCGCTTCGAACAACTTTATCGCGATATTCCCGTCGTCGTCGCCGTCGTAGTTCTCTTCCGTATGATCTCGTCGGGTGCGTATCGTTTCGAACAACTTTATCACAATCTGAATCGTCAGAGAACAGATACTATTCTTCGTCGTCGTCGTCGTCCGATGACAAGTCACGCGACACCTTCGATGTAACGGCACCGTTCGCGTCGTCGTTATCGTCAGTACTCTTGCAATTATTCTTACCGTGATAATCTCGTGACGACTTCGTATCATCATCATCATCATCATCGTTTGCAGCGTCAACATTGGTAACTTTACATTTTATGTCGACTTCGCTGAGCGACATCTCACCATCGTCGCTATCATTCAATAAGATACCGTTCATATCATCGATGAGATCGTTCCAGTCTGGCTCCGTCGTCATGGTCTCTTATTATTATTATTATTATTATCATCATCATCACGAAACTCGATGAGATCGGATCGAATGGAAAGTCATACAAAATAAACGCTAACAAAACTTTAATATAAATGTATTTATTCGTTCAGTAATCGCAATATATCAGTCAACTTATGAGAATGTACATTCACAGGAAATGATTTAAACAATACGTCGTTAAATTTCTGCTGCTCGGACGAGGACGACGACGACGACGACGATTTGCTTCCCAGACACCTGTAAATCGTGGGCACTTTATTTTCACACAAATTGACGAAACAAATGTACGTGAGGATTATGTCGTTTACAAAAAATTTATAAATACTATTCGAACTGGGTATATTTATGAATAAAATATTCCTTTCGAATAACGTTCGCCTAACATCCGTCAAATACAGACCGGTCTCCGCGTGGAACGCATCTTCGTTATTCTCGTATACAACGATCAACTTGTTCAAAAAAGTTTCTTTTGTGATATAAAACAAATCGGTGACTATATCGAAACTCGGCAAGGTAGTTTCGAATTGTTCGAAATAGCACAGTTTTAATATTAACCAGCTCGCGTTAATTAATACATCGTGACGCCCAACGAATTCGGCAGATTGGAAGTGTTCGGTTTTAATAAGAGAGATTTTTTCTTGAAAATTGCGGATGACTTCTTCATTCTTACTTGGGATCGATTCCTTATCGTGGGAGCCATTAGCTATTTTCTTACGACTTTGATCTCGGCTACTAGTTTCTCCGTTCGATTTGATTTTATTCCGAGATGTAGGTTGCTTGCGAACCTTTTTCGCTTTAGCTGCGGGTTCGACGACGGATGACGCCTGTATCTTGCCTTCGCCTGCTGTTTCTGCTTCTATTCTATTATTCACGTGTACATCTTTCTTCGTGGTAACGGCGACCGTTCGCGCTTCAATCGATCGCTCTAATTCGGACCCTTCCGTATCGTTCCCAATATCATCGTCATCTTCCTCGCTCGTATGTGTGTCTCTTTTCCGTTTTTGACATCGCTTCTGATCAGATTTACCATTTTGTTTCTTTTTATCGCGAGCTATCGGGAGTTTGACCAGAAGTTGCGGTTTTATCGTTGCAGTTTCCACGGTCGATTTCGTTTTAGATCTTTTCGACGTCGATTTTTTCACCGGTGTCGTACCGGTCGGCTTAGTAGCAGTAGTAGTAGTAGTAGCAGTAGTGGTATCGTTATACGAATCGGTATATTCACTCGTTTCCCCGTTCGTGATGGCGGTTACAGCGATGATAGACTTACTTGTTGGACGATATGTCGGATGCAAATTGTTCATCACCGGGTTTAGCGGCTTGACGAAGATGGCATCGTCAGGATTGTACTCGGCAACGGCGTTGGCGGTGGCGGTGGACGCAACATCGAAACTGTCAACGTGCTGCTGCTGCTGCTGCTGTTGTTGTTGTTTACCCAGCACTCGTTTAGTTATATTCCGAAGTTGATTCAACGTATCGTCGGTAATGGTCAAATCAGAAATGATCGGACCCATTTCCATGTGTTTTTTTAGCTTGACCAAACTTGCCGAAGACATCGTCAATGTTTCGCTGGTGAAATATTCACGTCGACTGACTGCCTCCCACCGTGACGCATCCGTTTATATAGCACCACGTGCGATCGTTTATTGGTAATTATGTTTCATAACTCGACCTGGTAACCGTTTCAAGTATACATCTATATGACGATGTCGTCGTTCGTTGTTATCGTAATTGGCGATGTTATTGCCTAACCAAATCGGTTCTACTACACCGTCGAGACGAAATTTCAAACACCCCGTTTTCGATATCGAATCGTATCCTCGAAGCACGTCCATATTTGGAATTATCGGCATTCGTTCGGAATTCGTGGAACACGCCACGAATGCCGTCCCCAACATCGTATGGATGCGTGGAGCAGATGTGAGCGTTGCGAACGCTCCCAAATACACACGTGGCCACTCGTTAAAACTGAAATATCCTATTTGATCGCAATGGCGTATCGGTACTTTATCATTGAAAATGCGACAAGGTATAACTGGGAACGGCGTGAGGGCGTTACATAATCCGGGTAAACCTTCCGCTCTACTAGATCCGTCATATTCGTATTCGAAACGTAGAGTATCTAAAGGGAACGGTGGTGTAGCATAATCGTCCGGGTACGGAGCGTTATACACATAAGCGTATAGCCACTGGTCGTCGTCGTCCTTGCCGTTGGATGTCATGATCGCGCCGCGGTCTTACAAGTTGCAGCGCATCGGTCGACTCCCGACTGACTCGTCACGTTCCGTAAGCGCACACGAACGTGTCGCTGCACCCTCGAAATCCGTCCGATGTCGACGAGATAAGAAGCACACCGGTGTCATAATTTCGAGGGTGCCACACGGGGTACAGCGTATCACGTGTGGCACCCGCGAAACCGGTACATATCCTCGGAATTCGTGGATTTCGAGGGTGCATCACGGGTACGCGGTGAACAACGATGCACCCGCGTCGATCGTTCCGAGTAGACACCGGTGTCGACACCGGTGTCGACGCTGGCGTAGGCACCGGTGTCGACGCTGGCGTGGGCACCGGTGTCCACACCAACGTCTCAAAATCTCGAACGATGTGTGCAATCGCGGTTACGTTTGACGGTATCGCGCGCAGTTTGTGTCACGTCGCAGACAACGCGTACTCGACGGTGCGACGTTATCAGCTCTCGGTGTTCCGTCGAGTTCCGATAGTAAGACACAGAAATGAGCGGCGTGCCGGTATGTTTTCGATTGAAACCTTTTTATTGTCACATGGACAACGGACAAATTTATAATATAGGTAACACCACCGTGAAAATAACGATGACGCGGAAGGAATTGTTGGATATTATCGACATTTCTGTCGGTGTCATCAAATTATACGAACCACATAGATATAAAACGGCGACGACGACGACGACTACTACACCGAAAGATCGTAATGGTGCATCACGAGATGATTTTACGTTGAGTGCGATGAAGCAGCACGTCCGGCCCAAAATACACAATTTATGGAATAAAATAACCACCATAGTTGAATCGAACGAATCTTTACGAAAAGTAACGAACGCCATTTTAATAGATAACGTGGACAGTGTCGAGAACACGTTAAATTACATATACTCGTGTGTGATTTTACAAAAAATATGCGCTGGTGAGGCGAACGACGAGAACGATGCCAATAAAATCAACACGCCAGCGCCGTCGTCTCCCAGTACGCTGAAATGTGACGAATTCTACGATTTGATATCGCACGAAAGTTATAATAACGACAACGTATTGGCGACGACCATGGAACACCTGTGGACACTTTTAGACGATATTCTGTTCTTCAAACCGATATATGCCATTTTACAAAATTTGTTAGTATTTTACATACAAATTTACATCTTGAGTAACAACTCTATATCGTTCGAAGAAGGAACACCATCGGTCACGAAAGATATAACCACCGCGGACTCGTTGGGCAATCGAATGGGTTGTTTCATAAAACAATGGCTGTTACAGGGTAAAGACGCGAGCGTTCGCAATATTTATACGTGCGTTTTGAACGACGACATATTCCACGGCTTGGCGAAGCAACTACGAAAATACATATTGCACAATCGCGATCGATATAACGTGCTCATCGGCCGAGACAATTTCGTTAGCGAAGAGGTGTTCACCAATACCTTGCTGAACGATAAAAAGGGTCTGTATCGGAATATGGACGATCTGTCGATTTTCGTGAGAAATCACTTGAATTCCGTTATCGGTAGAAAAATTAACGACGACAACGACGACAACGGTAGCGATAGCAGCAGCAGCGGCGGCAGCAACACCACCACCACCAGGCTCGTAGAAGACATTCAGACGGACGTCCTCATACCGTGGCTATTATTCGAGGGTTTTTGCGGAGCACCGTCGTCTTCGTCATCGTTTTACGATAGACACCTGAGCGTATTGAAATCGCATTCGTTACTTCATCTCAAGAACATTTCGGACAGAGATAACGGCAATTTGGTGAACAAATGCGTAGAAATTATATTGGCCGATTCGTTGGTCGTTAATGATACGATCAAAAGTTGGATCGAAAATAAGTATATACTGGCGTTACAAGACGTATACGAGATGAAGAAATATATCACCAAAGTATTGGAAACTGACAAAACGTGTACGATGAAAAATAAAAAATTTTCGAAATAAATTTTAAATATTTTTATTTATAACTCAACAAATTATTACAAAAAATCGAAACATCTCGCAGTTTTTGTGGTAGTTCGCCTCACTTGTTGGATTTTTGGACGGCAAATTCTCTGACAAATCAATTCAGCAATTTCATCATTCGTGCGAACTACGAACGGTTTATTGGAAAAATTTATCAACAACACGGATATCTGTCCGCGATAATCCTCGTTTATTACTTCACCTCCAACCGTAACACGACGATTTACAGAAAGATCCGATCGGGGAACCAACCTGCCACAGTAACCGCGTGGTAACTCAATACGAATGCCCACATCGACGAGTCGCTGACTTTTCGCCGGAATTATGCAGTCCTCGGCGCTGCGTAAACACACCCCGGATGATCGATTTGACGGTCTTACAGGTAGACGAGCCTCGTCGGAACACAGCTGAACGCGTAACGTCTGTCCCATTTTTCGCTACCCAAATAGAACGTCAGCTAGTCGTGCGAAAAGAAATACAGCTTCGTCAATGTAATATTGGAGGACGCAACGATAAAACATCCAATTGGTGGTGGTGGTTGCGTTCATTGTCGACACACGATTCGTGTAAAGTGCACGATATTTTATTCATTTCGGCAAATAAATAGTCTGACGCCTCCCACTATCTTCCTATCCACTATATAAATTCCAACGACCTATTGTAACAATCAGAAAATGTTCTCCCGCTATCGCCATCGCTAACGGAGAATAACTCACGCTCGTGCGACAGTATTAATTCGCGAAGCATGGAAACAGTGCGCGTACTACGACGAGCCATAGCAACGAAATATTCTGCACCAAACGGCGAACATGTGGCCATTTTTGTATTATCTCGTTTCGATAACCTTTTCCACGTGTATAATACGATATCGCTGAAGGTGGACGCAGCTGTGGAAAAATTCACGCTTTATCATCTGCTGGACCTATTTGCCCGGCTAACGAACCAATTCTATCATAATTTTGATTTGCTATCGAACTATTTTCCATACACCGTCAAGAATCAAAACGATTTCCTATGGGGTCATCCGATATTTATTGTTGCGTCGCTGTCGAGAACGCGCTACAAAATGTGTCGCTGGGTAGATGAGAGGATTCTTCTTGGTCCATTATTACGCGCCATAAGAAAACCAATCGGATATGTGCAATTGTTCACATCCAGCAATACCAGATATTTTACATTTGGAGTCAAACGCAATAATAATTCATCGTCGCAGCCGGAGGAAGAAGGTGAATATAGACTGTTGTTGATCACGCCATATCGAATAGTTTCGAATACCCTGTACTGTCACGTACAATGTGTAATATTCGTTTGATGAAATAAATAAATACCAAAGTGACATAGTCTTTTTTGGGGGTGGTGGTGGTGGTGGTGGTGGTGGTGGTAAAGAAACAACAGAAAAATAAAAATTATAAAATCAATTTATTCATATCGACCGAAACGTTATATGTATCGTCGATGGCACTGTAATATCGAGTGAATTCCTCGTGAAATGCATCGGTCAATTGTTTACCTGCACCGAAAAGTTGTCCGTACCTATTTAAGGAATCTATTATCAAATCGGCCGGTACTCGAGCGTAACATCCATCTTGCGCTTCGATCTGAACGGTATCTTTCCATTTGTAATAGGGATTCGTTTGGATTAGCCATTGCTTCCGCCATGCCGCCGGTAAACTGGGTAATTTTTTTACGTCAATATTCACTGGTTTGTTGATGTCCTCCACGTATCGAAACCAAGAATAGAACATACTGATACTTAGCAAACCTTGTTTTATGGCGTCGTCGTGTAAGCCTGATGACACGTAAATTTTCGTTTCTCGATTGAAGAACACGAACGGTAAGGATCCTTCGTTGTTGATAACGCTATTGGTCACAAGTTTGGATTTGTTGTGGAAACAATATTTATAGATGGCTTCTCGTTCTTTACTGTTGAAATATCGGAACTGGGCAACTTCGGGTTCGGTGATGTTGTCGTGCCAAAAATCGACTTTGATGTGAAGAATACGCTCGACCACGGCCGAATCGTACGGACACGATGGTGGATCGTTACACGTGTACCACAACTTCGATAGGGCGTAGATGGCCGCGAACACGTTACCCACGTTATTCCTATACTCGATTTTACTTTCCGATATGACTTTCTTGAAGCCGCTCGTGAACGTCGCAATCTCGTCCTGAACCAACATCATGTTCGTCACGTACATCAGCATGGCCGGTTGGTTTTCCTTGTTCGTGTCCGTCGGTTCTTTTGCCGAAGCCGAAGTACGGCCGTACTCTCGCAATATGTCGAGCAATTTAGTTTTACCTCCGTGCCTATGACCGCAAACTATGGTACACAACTTGGACCATTGTCCGGGAAATTCGATGCTTAGAATCAACTTTAGCATTAAATCTAACGTACCGAAATCGAACGAACATAAATAGAATAGGTACGTTAACGTGAGTAATACATAATCGTATTTCACTTCTTCGGAATTTTGTTGTAAATAGTAATTGGCTCGTTTGTATCGATTCGGATGAGATAGGACGTAACGTTTCAATATGTCGTCACGGCGTTCGTTTCGTGATCCCACGTAAAAAGCGTACGGTAAAAGAATTTCCGCTTTCTCGTACAACCACCGTATCACGTCGTATCGCCCGTTTTCTATCCAACTCAGTATACTGGCCGGTAGGACGGATCGACGGTTCGAGCGACGCCGACGGCGACCTAATCCCCAGATAAACGACGACGACGACTCTTCCTCTCCGGTGTTTCCACTTTTATCGTTATCGCGTTCGTCCCCGTTATCGTCGTCGTCGTCGTCGTCACTATTCACAGCCTGTATCAAATCGGCGAACGATGGAATATCGAACACCGTCCATTTCGGTAAACGTTTATACATGTGAACCGTTACTATGAAACATATCAACTTTAATCGGAACGGTAACGATTTTTTGTTTCGTACCGCGCATTCGGCGATATTAGTCATCGTACGCGAATCGAATTCATTCATGATCTTGGCGAAAGTCGTACGTAAACTTGACAATATCGCTAAAGATTTCACTTTGGATTGCATCATATGTTTATTGGACGAGAGTTTCTTCTGATTGGTATTATTATTATTATTATCGTCGTCGGTATATTGCGGGTGGAGAGTAGTCGACGATCCTTTTCGTACGGCATAATCACGATATAAATAGTCTTCTTTGCTATCTACGTTATCGTTATCGTTCTCTTCGTTGTCGCGTAACGCTGAAGACATACGCCGGCAAAAGTCCGAGCCGAGCGTATCTATTCCGGTAGCCGTCGTACGTTTCGACCGAGACGAATCGTGACCACCGGTAGTGCTAGCAGCAGCAGCAGCAGCAGCAGTAGTAGTAGTAGACGTGGAAAATTGTCTTTTCTTCGTAAGCCATTTTAATCGGGTGCGAACGTCTACGATTCCCCGGATGGCTGCGATGTCACGACACAAATCACCGTTGGTATATATCTGATTGGAGTAATTACGTTCGACGTTATTGAGCAGAGGTAAAATCGTAGTGGATGTGGTTTGACGAGAAAGAAGATATTCGTTTCTTCGTATCGGTGGAACGTAAGTGGGATGACTCGATCGTTTCTCGAAAGTCGTCCATCCCAATTGTATCGATGATCGCCTATCGAAAATCGCGTGCACCACTTGACCAACGTCCAGTTCTTCGCTAGTCACTATTTTAGCGTTGATCGCTTTGACGACGATACTTTGTACGATGCAATTGATTCTGGCGAAATTTCTTATATGTTCGTTCTGTCTGGAGTTCGACGATGACAATGATGATGATGATTCGGTGAAGATCCCGTCTAGGAATACTTCGATATCTTTGTGCGGTTTCTTACCGAGCAGATCTACACACATCCTGTAATCTTTGATATTCAACGAAATATGACCGGCTGTTTTCGAATCGAAAAAATCTCGTACGTCGTTGTTCTCTTCGATAACCAACGGTACTACCGGCTGCGTCATGACGAATCGCAAAAACGACCGATCGATGTCCGCTTCCATGTCTATCAGAGCACGCATTCCGTCCACCACGGTATCGTAGATCGACACGTCCGCCCGTCCCACTTCTTTTATTGGATATTCTCGCATCAACAACGATTGCGAACCGCCACAAGTGATCTCTCTGAGTTTCAGCACCACGTTAAAGTAAGCCGGAGTTTTTATTTCGTCGTATACGTGATTGGTCCTATACAAGTAATTTCTACCGTGTTTCGTGTCGAACGGTTTGGCATTGAAGATATCTTGCAAAGCGGATTGACTACAACCGATTTTGTCGGTAATAGTTTTGTATGCCGTGTGCACGTTAACGAATTCTGTGCCGTTATACATGTACGGTATGCCGTTCAACGTAAACGGACGCCAATAGTATTTTTTGAACATCGTCAACAGATCTCTATTGACCGTCGTCATTTTTTTGGATTTTTTCGCGTTCTTTTTCTTATCGTTCTGTGGTGGACATTTTCGTTTTTTGCTACTGCTATCGGTCACATTCGAATTCAGTTCTTCGGTCCTGTTTCCGCTAAAACTGTTGAAATTTCCGAAGGTGTCGTTACAGATCGTTTCGTCTTGCGTGTTAGTGTTCGACATGTCGTTAGACAATATTAGCGGTAGAGGTGAAGGTAGGGATGCGACTATCACCAAATTAATTTCGACGATGACGGTTTGTCGTACGTCGGCCTATAACTTTATTTTCGTCGAACGAAAAATTTGCCAACATATGCGATATGCACAGCACAATGAATAATAAACTACTGACCATATAGAATACACAGTTATGTATATTTATAGGTGATCCTAACGACGCGAGCGACGTCGTTGTATCCGTGTCACGGTTATCGTCTTGTAATAGTGACAACATTTCAACGGGCACATCGACGATCGTTCCGTCGTCTTTGTCTACGCGAACTACTCCACGATCCGACCATTCTGTCGTGCTCTCGAAAAATTTCATCAGACGATCGACGTCATCGGGATACATGGCACCGATATTATGTTTACATCGTAACAACCACCAAGTCCAGAACATTTTATACGCCGATTCGTTGGCATACCGCGAACCGTTCCCTTTCGTCATCATCAATTCTAACAGATCATTTCCATCGTCGTCGTAGATATTGTTACGGTACGCGATGAGCGAAGAAACGTCGACGTTCGAATTAGCGTTTGAATTATTCTTCTTTACCAACCGAAATCTAATCGAATTCGCTTTCAAACGCTCAGACGAGATAATCGGGAATATATTACACCAACGCGAACAACACGGACGGAATATTTCTGGCATTTCTTACTGTTACTAGCGCGTGTGATTCGCACGTAATTCTCGTTCGAAAAACTAATATGTCTCTCGTCATGCACTCTAGCGTTATCGAGAAACAGTTTTGTCTCGAATGAAATTTGTCGAAACGAAATCGCACCGATAGATTTCTTCGAGCTGTAAAAACTTTGAACGAAACTCTCGTTCGAGGAATGAAACAGTTTTGTCTCCAGTGGAATTTGTTGAAAGGAAATTCCATCGGTAGATTTCTTCGAGCTACGAAAATTTGGAACGTAATTCTCGTTCGAGAAATGAAATCGTAAAATATTTTTCGATGAACCAACGTTGTCCACATAGAATTTTTCGTCGAACGATTAGTTGTCGAAACGAAATTCCACCGGTGGATTTCTTCGAGCTACAAAAACTTTGAACGAAACTCTCGTTCCAGAAATGAAATCGTAAAATATTTTCTGATGAACCAACTTTGTCCGCCTAAAATCTATCGTCGAACGATTCGTTGTTGGAACGAAATTCCACCGATGGATTTCTTCGAGCTACAAGAACTTTGAACGTAATTCTCGTTCGAGGAATGAAACAGTTTTGTCTCGAATGAAATTTGTTGAAACGAAATCTCACCGGTGGATTTCTTCGAGCTACAAAAACTTTGAACGAAACTCTCGTTCGCGAAATGAAATCGTAAAATATTTTCTGATGAACAAACTTTGTCCGCTAGAATCTCTCGTCGAACGAATTTTCAAACTTATATGTTCCTCGTCATGCGTACATGCGTACTAGCATCATCGAGAAACAGTTTTGTCTCGAATGAAATTTGTTGAAACGAAATTTCACCGGTTGATTTCTTCGAGCTGTAAAAACGTTGAACGTGAATCTCGTTCGAGAAATGGAATCGTAAAATATTTTTTGATGAACAAACTTTGTCCACCTAGAATGTCTCGTCGAACGAGTCTCCAAACTTAAAGTTCCTCGTCATGCGCACTAGCTCCGTCGAGAAACAGTTTTGCCTCGAATGAAATTTGTTGGAACGAAATCTCACCGGTGGATTTCTCCGAGCTGCAAAAACTTTTACAGCAGTGATGACTCATAGTCACGTGACGCATACGTGACGTAGCACGGGGGCAACGAAAATTGTGGAAAGCAACTTTCAGCTCTCGCGAGAAGCTAACACCAAGTCTAAACAGTCAACGGGGCTCCACGTACCCCCATAGCACCCCTCACCCCTATATATATATATTATATATATATATTTTTATAACCTCCGCGACGGCCTGCTCCTTCTTACTACTACGTTGTTCTTACTCTGGTCAAGGAGGTTTAGGATCGCGGGCGAGAAGCTTGCTGATTATATAGAAAATTTAGGGTCAGCTGAGTGAATACTCGATTCTCATTGGACTAGAGCCAATTGACGTCACAAAAATCCTAAAATCTACTGATTTCTGACGAAAATCACGGTAGAAGGGGTAAAATTTTGATCAGATTCAATTCAGAGTTCCGATGGTCAAGTCGATTGAGGTTAGATTGTACAATATTAAACCCACCCCATCCATAGATTTAGTAATTTCATGATATTCATAGGACATCTATGGTAGATTTGATACTGTACACGTTGATTGGAAGTTCAAGGGAATTCTACCAGATGGCACTCACCAACTTATTGTGATAAATTGATGCAATATATCAACAGATGGCGCTAATCAAGTTGCCATACTCAATCTGTATAGGATGTTCGATAATCGGATTTGTCTCGCATTCATATAGATGTCGCTCAGTTAGTTATAACAGTGAAGTTGTATGACAATTCAACAGGTGGCACTTACTCAATTACTGAGGTTAAATTGAATAACATTCCGATAGATGGCGTTTGATTGAACATTGTGACGAGTCTGTATATCCTTCGACTAGGTGGTGCTTAATTAAATATTACAACGGAGAGATGGCGTTCGTTCAGTCATTATGACAAGTTTGTATATCACCCAACTAGGTGGTGCTCAGTGGATTGTTACAACAAACTTGTATGGCAATCCAACAAGTGTCGCTCATTTGGAAACTCCCTGGGACAACATCAATTAACACGGATTTTTTTTTTTGATTCGTCAATCGATAGCGGTTGTCGTCAACATTTCAATCGTTCCTATGTTTGAACGTTACTCTCGATTGAAAAATGAAATTGTAAACCATTTTCTCGTGAAGAAATTTCGTCAATCAGATTGTTCACCAGCCAACTCAGGATTTCTAATTTTGTTGAAACACTCATCGTTTGAAACGGAAGATTGTTAACGTATCAACCATTCATATGTCTAAACGTTACTCTCGATCGAGGATTGGGATTGTAAAATATTTTATGAAGAACAAACTTTGTCGTCGGTCAAAATTCTCATTTAACGACATCAACGATTCAGAATTTTGCTACATTACCCATCGCTCGTAACGAATAGTCGTGGTCAACGAATTAGTCGTTTCTCTGTTGAACGTTATTGTCTTTCAGAATTTGAAACTACAAAATATTCGCTGGTGGATGAAATTTGTCGAATTCATTTCTCAGCGACTTTGAATGTAACTCTCATTCGAGAAATAGAATTGTAAAATATTTTATGATGAACAAACTTCGTCCGCCTAGAATTTTTCGTCGAACGATTGATGATTGTTGAAACGAAATTCCACCGATGGATTTATTCGAGCTACAAGAACTTTGAACGTAATTCTCGTTCGAGGAATGAAACAGTTTTGTCTCGAATGAAATTTGTTGAAACGAAATCTCACCGGTCGATTTCTTCGAGCTACAAAAACTTTGAACGAAACTCTCGTTCGCAAAATGAAATTGTAAAATATTTTCAGATGAACAAACTTTGTCCATCTAGAATCTCTCGTCGAACGATTGGTTGTTGAAACGAAATTCCACCGGTGGATTTCTTCGAGCTACAAAAACTTGGAACGAAATTCTCGTTCGCAAAATGAAATTGTAAAATATTTTCTGATGAACAAACTTTGTCCATCTAGAATCTCTCGTCGAAGGATTGGTTGTTGAAACGAAATTCCACCGGTGGATTTCTTCGAGCTACAAAAACTTTGAACGAAACTCTCGTTCGCAAAATGAAATCGTGAAATATTTTTTGATGAACCAACGTTGTCCACCTAGAATCTTTCGTCGAACGAATCTCCAAACTTATAAGTTCCTCGTCATGCGCACTACTTCCATCGAGAAACAGTTTTGTCTCGAATGAAATTTGTTGAAACGAAATCTCACCGGTGGATTTCTTCGAGCTACAAAAACTTTGAACGAAACTCTCGTTCCATAAATGAAATCGTAAAATATTTTCTGATGAACAAACTTTGTCCGTCTAGAATCTATCGTCGAACGATTCGTTATTGAAACGAAATTCCACGATGGATTTCTTCGAGCTACAAGAACTTTGAACGTAATTCTCGTTCGAGGAATGAAACAGTTTTGTCTCGAATGAAATTTGTTGAAACGAAATCTCACCGGTGGATTTTTTCGAGCTGCGAAATCTTTGAACGAAGCTCTCGTTCGCAAAATGAAATCGTAAAATATTTTTTGATGAACAAACTTTGTCCGCTAGAATCTCTTGTCGAACAAATCTCCAAACTTAAAGTTTCTCGTCATGCGCACTAGTTCCATCGAGAAACAGTTTTGTCTCGAGTGAAATTTGTTGAAACGAAATCTCACCGGTGGATTTTTTCGAGCTACAAAAACTTTGAACGAAACTCTCGTTCGCAAAATGAAATCGTAAAATATTTTCTGACCAACAAACTTTGTCCGCTAGAATCTCTCGTGGAACGAATCTCCAAACTTAAAGTTCCTCGTCATACGCATTAACTCCATCGAGAAACAGTTTTGTCTCGAATGAAATTTGTTGAAACGAAATCTCATCGGTGGATTTCTTCGAGCTGCAAAAACTTTTGCAGCAGTGATGACTCACAGTTACGTGACGTATCACGGGGGCAACGAAAATTGTGGAACGCAACTTTCAGCTCTCGCGAGAAACTAGCGCTTAGTCTAGACAGTCAAGGGGGCTCCACGTACCCCCATAGCACCCCCTGCACCCCTGTATATATAAATATATTCATAACCTCCGCGACGGCCTGCTCCTTCTTACTACTACGTTGTTCTTACTCTGGTCAAGGAGGTTTATGTTCGCGCGCGGGGAGCTCTCTGATTATATAGTTAATTTGGGGTCAGCTGAGTGAATACTCGATTCTTATTGGACTAGAGCCGTTTGACGTCACGAAAATCCTAAAATCTACTGATTTCTGACGAAAATCACGGTAGAAGGGGTAAAATTTTGATCAGATTCAATTCAGAGTTCCGATAGTCAAGTCGATTGAGGTTAGATTGTACAATATTGAACCCACCCCATCCACAGGTGTAGTAATTTCATGAAATGCATAGGACATCTATGGTAGATTTGATACTGTACACGTTGATTGGAAGTTCAAGGGAATTCTACCAGATGGCGCTCACCAACTTATTGTGATAAATTGATACAACATATCAACAGATGGCGCTCATCAAGTTGCTATACTCAATCTGTATAGAATTGTAAAATATTTTATGATGAACAAACTCTGTCCGCCTAGAATTTTTCGTCGAACGATTGATGATTGTTGAAATGAAATTCCACCGGTGGATTCCTTCGAGCTACAGAAAATTTGAACGTAACTCTCGTTCGAGGAATGAAACAGTTTTGTCTCGAGTGAAATTTGTTGGAACGAAATCTCACCGGTGGATTTCTTCGAGCTACAAAAACTTTGAACGAAACTCTCGTTCGCAAAATGAAATTGTAAAATATTTTCTGGTGAACAAACTTTGTCCATCTAGAATCTATCGTCGAACGAATTTCCAAACTTATAAGAATGGCCAAAGTTAACGTCTGTCCGTATTCGTGCGAATCGTCTCACGGTGATAATAGCGATACGAATGATGACAACGAGGACGACAACAACGATAGAAACAGATACACCCGTGTATTGGGGAACGAGAAATATGATAAGAAATATAGGAGAAATATCGGTCGTCGCGTTTGTAACGTGTACCCGGTGAAATCTCAGACGAGTAACGGAGAAGAAAATGCATCGATTTTGTATTATCATCGATACGAAGCGACTAAATATAGTGTCGATCCTTCGACGGGGATACCTTTGTTCGAAAGTACAGACGAACAAGTTATAGATTCAATACTAGTTTCTTCGTATTACATGAACACCAATCGATGTGTGATCGAGTCGACGCCGTACGCTTTGCAAGATTATTCGCATATTTTATCGTACGTAGTGAGTAACACGGTCGAATATTGGAACGTCGTGTACAATTTCAAACGATTCTGGTTGGAAAAAGTTGTCAACAAGTTACATTCGAACGTCGGCGGATCTCTCACCGCTCCGAATAAACCGTATATATGGCCGACGAAAAACAGTTCGTTGGACGTACTGATAAACAGAATAACTTCGGACAAATGGCAATTATTGAGACCGATCGAATTCGATACGGAATCGATCCAATTCTATAGTGCTATCCAGAAACTCATGTACACGCTGTTCTGTAACTCCCTCGATTCGGACGGTATACGAATATCGTATCAACGAAACGGCTCGAGTCGGAAACGTCCTCGTCGCATAAGATGTGGCGACGCGTGTAAGATGTATACGACCGCATCCACGCCGTGCTATAACGTTTTCGGCAAAGGGAATCTAATACATAGCATTTTGTGTACGCCACACGAAGGATGTCTGAACGACGAATGGTGGGCTCTCACCGATGCTTATATCGATTATCGTTGGTTGGCGGCAGCAGAGGATCCCGACGTGGACAAGATCGTCGATAGAGATGTTAATCATGCGAGGGAAACGAACGTTCTTAGGAAATTGAGGTGTCGCTTTGACAAAACCATGCAACGCGATCATATGTAAATTCGCACATCACCGTCGTCCGAACAGGGAGGTGGTGGTGGTGGTGGTGGTATATATATACCGTTATAATGTACAGTCACCGATGTATTCGTTTATTCTTCGTTATGGCTGAAACATTCACTTTTGTCTGCGACGATGATCAAAATACGCTAACGACGACATCATCATCGATCGAGAACAATACGATCGAAAGAGACTGCGATAACGTCGTGTCGAGACTACCGAAAGTTGTGAAAGTCTTCTCGTATCAAAATAAAAAATACGAAATTGTAAATTTATGGCTAAACGAGCCGGTGGGTGAAAATCGTCCGCGATGTTCTTGCCATTGGAACTATGCAGACGACGTACAATGGTTTTTAGATAAAAATTATGATACGCGTGAAGTAGTGCCGGGTTGTAAATTGATGGCGTGTTTGTCGGGGAACGTTAATGCAGAATGTGAATCGTGGTGTACGTTGAACGACGAACAACGAGGATCTGCGAATTTGTTGAATACAATTTCGATCGGTGAATTATATAAACGTGATGATGGTAACGATGACGAAAAAAAAAATATTTTTACTTCGACGTTCCCAACATCTTGTGTAAAACGGGAAGGAATTTTCTTATTTAATACCAGAACGAAACGACCGAAAACGTTCGACGGGAAATACGTTCGATCCGATACGGATGGCAGTGAAGACGAAGAGATACAGTACAATAGCCGCTCATCGTCTTATCGCCTTTCGCCGTTCTATCTGTATAACAAGCAGAATCGCGTTACGGTGGTTCGATTGTACGGATTAGGTGGGACGGGGAAGACCCAATTATTGAAATACGTACAAAAACACGTGAACGGTACTTTTCATTATGTCACTTTGAAACATTTGCTACTGTGCAATTTCTACAAGGATACGTGCAAATATCACGCTGCATATAATGGTGGTTTGGTTCATCAGACGTCGCCAGATTCGATGCACCACTGCGTACAAATGTCAACGCTGGCCAAAACTATCGGACGAAGCGTTAATCAGATGAAATTCACACTGGATACTCGCTACCTAGATTTTTGGGAGTTACTGTTAGAAGAACAACGTCAGTGCAGAAAGAAACGTGTGAAACTGGTTCGACCGAAAAACGACGAATTCTACGTGTGTGTCGTTGACGAATACACGATGATGTCGCCACCCGCTTTCCTCGTTCTACTGAAATTATTGTGCGAATCGTCGCACAATACAATCGTTATTCTGTGCGGTGACGAAAATCAGTGCGGTCCGATCGATTTCGATACGGTGAGCAGCTCAAATTACGATCTGGACGAAACGAACACCGACGAATACGCATACAGCGACGAGGGTGCATGTAGCCAGGAGACGATTACGCGGGGCGAACGTCGAACGAGTGGAAACGATACAAGATATACGTTCGTGAACGACGTTCAGGTACAAACGAGGAATGGCCGGGTCTATAGCGACAACGTTGATCTGACCAAATGCGGTGAACAATTGACTTATAGCGCTCTACCACCATCTAATGTGATTCTCGCGAAACAATTGTTGGGATCGAATCGAGTGTTCGAATATAAATTGAGCACGTTGATGCGTTCGTCTGAAGATCCCGAGCTGCAACGATTCATCGTCGATATGGATAAAAATAAAGACACGGACAGTCGGAAGGAATCACTGAAACGCTTCGTGAACGATAATAAAATCAACACTATCAGATCGACCGATATCACGAAACTGGTAGACGCATACGTGAAAATGATCGAACGATGTGAGGACAACGTATCGCGCGACGAATATGTACCCATTAGAAATTTCAAAGTACCGTTTAGAATTTTTGTCGTTTCGAACAGACAGTGTTACGATATAACCCGAGAATTGATCGATTCGCTATTTCGACAATTGTCCAAGCGATTCGACGTAAATATACTAAGCAAATATATCGTTCGTTATCAGTCGTCCGTGCGACAACATTTCACCCATTTAGCGGTGGGATTCTCGTACACTTTGTTGACAAATTTCATGGGAGCTACGAAAATACCGAGTGGTAGCGTATTGAAGCTGATGAAACTCGAATACACGTCGGACGATAGCGACAGTGATTTGGCGAGTATCGTTATGTTGGACGAATCGATCGATCGTTATTATCGCATGTATCCCGGATCGGGAGCGGTAGATAGACGAATTCAATATAATAAAATGCCGATCGAGCACGTGGGTTTTCCGATACATCTGAGTTGTATCGAAAATGCCTATCAAAGTCAGGGACTGACGATCGAAGAAGACGGCTATCTGGACTGTACCGGTGCTGACGGACAACACATTTATGTTATGGTCACTCGATTCAGAAATCTCGGACAGTTCAAATCTATTTTATTATAATAAAGGTATTATTGAAAAGCTTGTAGTTTTATTATCATTTGTTTCGAAATAATTGTATTTTATCGTTCAAAAGTCCCATTTTCAGAAGCAAATTGACAAATATCCTTTTGAAATAACTGTCGATCAGGAACGTTTCCACATATATCGCATTTTCATTTCCTCCCCATTTCCGTTGTAGTTAATGATGTTATTCGGTATGACGATGAACATAAGATTCGCTCGACGAGAGATTCCGACCGAGAAAATTTGGTCAGGAGACATTTTACAACTTCCCTCGTCGAACGACACATTCGTACACATGACGAGAGTTATACTGGTTGGGATATTCGATCGACGAGAAATTTCGAACCGACAAATTTTGTTCAACATAAGATATTTCAAAGTTTCATTTAACCCATTTATTCCCAACGTGACTGTCGTGAGATACAAATTTCACTCTTATGCGATTAACGGTTTCATTTCTCGAATCGTTCGATGAGGATCTCGAACGACAAAGTTTGTTCCTCATAGAATATTTCACAATTTAATTTCTCGAACGAGAACTACGTGCTGAAATAGAAACGATCGGTACATCAGCAACTGTATCTTTTCTATTGACGTGTAATAAAACTAGGTATCGTTGAAGTCGTCAGCCGATAAATTTTGTTCGTTAGTGGAGATGTTCGATTTCATTTTGTGCACGCAAAATACGTTCGGAGCGAGGAACGACCGAAACGTTACCTCCTACCACTCTCGAGGGTATAAGTACGGCTGCGACACACGCATGTCGATTCAGTTTCAGTCGAGATGCCGTGTAAAACATGTGGTGGTTTAGACCACAGTCGCGTTTCTTCGGCCAAGTGTGCAAATCGAATATTGAAGCAAAAACATAGATTCAGCACAGTAAATACTTGTACCGAGACGTTCACGATAAAACGCAGTTTTCGTAAGTTTTGCCGAGATCCTGAGTTGCGACAACGAATCGAAAATGACGTTTTGGAAATTTCTCAACTGGCCATTGAAGCATCGCTCTACGTCAGTTTTCATTATACGAAATTGTTACATCGGAACGAATTTCCGATCGAACAATTTTCCATCAGTCACCTACAAGATTTCTATTACCATCTCCAGGGCAAACGACAGAGGAAAGAACGCGTTGTGTTGGACGAAGAATATTTCGCTATGCGGCCAGACAAAACGCTATTATACGACGGCCGATTACGATCGTTCCTGATTAAGTCGTGTATCAATCAACACGAAACCAATATGAAAAATTGTATCACGGTCCATTTCTACGATCGACTTGTCCGATATTTCTATGAAAAATACAAGGAAGAATGTGATCGAAAACACTACGAATGGAAGACGATAGTTTATGACGAATTGTTCGCATTCGTACCACGTCACGTTGCCCACAGCCGAGAAGTTGCAGAATTTCTGGAAGATTTTCGATTCGACTATCACAAGAAATTCATTAATATCGAAAATGACTGGTGGAGTTTGGTACCGATCACTTTCGAGTTGGGACGATGGTTCAAAGAGAGAAAGTTGAAATCCTTTTCGGCGTTTCCTATATTTTCGTCTGGACGAAAACATTTGCTTTACAACGCTATGGCGTTGAAAGAATTATTACGTAGTACAAAATTGCTACCGGATAAAACTACCGATATCGCGTTCAGGAATGAAACTCCAAAATATTGGTGGCAATATTTCGATCTATCTCACTCAGTTTATGGAAAATTCGACGACACAACTATGCAGATCGAGCCCCACAAGCAACGAACGTCATTCGCCATGAGTTTTCCCACCAATGGAATCGATTGTTCCATCATGATGAATAGATATGAGCGATATACAATTCAACAATCGCAGAAGAAGAAACGAAAGAAGACCAACGTAAAATCGGAGACTACAGTGGCTAGTTCAAGTTTCACCAAGTATTTAGGAATCGATCCGGGAGTTGTTAATTATATCGGTGCGTGCTATATCGATGAGAAAACTCGAACAGAAACCAATTTCGTGTTAAAATCGACCACGTTCAAGGAACATTTCTGTAAAGAACGTGCTCGACGACGTAAACGGAAAAAAATGGCCGGAATCTTTGAAAAACGCCTGCTTGAATATCGCGAAAGTATAAACATAGAGAAAAAATTAATTGTTTCGCCGAAGTGTGGTTCTAATTTTAACTCTCATGTGGAGTACATTTTATACAGACTGAATTTCTTATCGTCCAGTCGCGAAATTTACGCTACGCGGAAATATACGCGTTTGAACTGGGACTCGTACATTTCACGTCGTAAAGCAGAGGATAAGGTGGTAAATCAGTTATTGCCCGCCGAAGATGATGATGATAATTCCGTGTTGTTTTGTTTTGGAGATGGAACACTGAAAAACAATTTCAGTTATGGCAGAAATAAAAAACCCGCCGTCGAAATGCTCAAACGAGCGTTTCATCGTCGACGCGATAAATGTCAGATTATATGTGTGGATGAGTATTTGACTACACAATCTTGTTCGAAATGTTTCGGTAAAATGCCTTTGCCACCCAAAAACACGACCGTAAATAGAGACGATACGAAGCGACGACGATGTCACGATCATAGATTTCAAATTTGCCAAAAATGTAAAATCGTTTGGAATCGTGACGTCAATGCTGCGCGTAACATCATTTTGGTTGGTCTCGGATTAATCGATTATCGTTGTAAAACGTCAGATGAATTTGTTTGTTTGACGGAATTTCAAAATTATGTCTTGCATAAGGATGGAATTCGTATCTCATGACGGTCACGTTGGCTGTTAATGGGTCAGAAGTCTCCGGCAGTTCAAATCTATTTTATTATAATAAAGGTATTAATGAAAAGCTTGTAGTTTTATTATTATCATTTATTAGTTTCGAAATAATTGCATTTCATCGTTCAAGAGTCCCATTTTCAGAGGCAAATTGACAAATATTCTTTCGAAATAACTCTCGATCAGGAACGTTTTCTTGGCTAGCGACGATAACGACGACGACGACGACGACGACGACGACGATATCGTTTCATCGGGATTCCCGTCGTTTTTCGGATAATCGGCCGTTCCGGTGAACTTGGGCGTTTCTATCAGACCCGCTTCGGATATGACGAATGCCAGCGGACCGACGCCACTTTTTGCCAATCCGTTACGTTTCAACGAATAACCTCCAATTTCGTAACTAATCATCGACACGAGTTTTACCATATAGTTTGTAATGTCGTCGCTGATATTTTCAAAGTCGGGCTTGTATCGGTCGGTAATGAAACAATATAGAAATATCATCGAATTCATTACGTTCACGTGTTTATCGTTGAAATATGATCGGTTGCTAGTGAAAATTAGACGCAGCCGAGACGTCGTCACGTCGGGCTCGTAGTCTGTAGTCGTATCGTCGTTCGCCGTTTGCTCTTCCGTTTGTAACGATAAAATTGGCATGGAATATATTCGAAGTAGGAAACTGGTTTCCATTTTCGGTAGAACGTATACGACGAAATAGAAATTCTGTCTAGATGCGATAGCGGCCGGAGGAGTTTCCGACGACGGTTCGACGTTCATCAGACGTACGCACATGGTATACGGAAGGATGTATTCGACGATGTTACGTTTGAAATCGTCGACGGTGCGAATCGTTGACGTTCGCAATAAGAACGACATATAAATTGTGGCATTTTTCTTCATCGATAATAACATTTCCGTTTTCGCGATAGACATGAATTTTTCGACGGGATCCATCCAGGCATCGTTCGAGTAGAAATCCGTACTGGTTCCTTCTTCGACGTTGAACAATTTCGGTCGTTTAATGTCGAAATTGTCCTGTTGTCTGGGCTCTAGGAACGTCTTGCACAACAATATACCGAACGGTGTGCCCGGCTCCGGAATCGTGAGATGATAACATTCTCGTATAGTTCTCAATTGGCGTTCGTTTAATATTTTTGATCGAGGTTGTGACCGTCCGTTCGCTTTCAATTGTGTCACGAACGTACACAACGGTAATACCATATCATCGTCGTTCTGGGCATTTTCACGGACGAACCGTCTAGATTCGAAATCTAGCGAGCGGAAAATAACGTTTCCGTACGATCGGTTGTTCGTCATCGTAGATATCACGAGCACACCGAACCGTGTCGATGTTCGTTCTGTCAGACGGAGATATCGATCAACAACTATTATCTACGGCGATCTCCTCCACCACCACCGCCGTCGCCACCACTACCACCGCAGTCGCCGTTTCCGAATCGGTTTTTTCGTCATCGTCGTTGTTGTTGTTGTTGTTGTTCTTGTCGTCTTTGTTGTTTTCGCTATCGTTATTCGACAATACTTCATTTTCTGTCGATGCGCGTTCACTGTCGTCTATTTGCGGCGTCACGTCGACCGATATTTCGATATCGAACAAATCGTTCAACTTGGATATGGGTGTTGGCGGTTGACACGACGATAACATGAACGACTCGTCGTGACCGTCGCGTTCTTCGACTATTTCATCGTCTCCGGTCGTGACAAATGAACTAGACAACAAATACGGATCGTTCTTCGTATCGTTCTGTGTGATTACGATCGACGGTAACGTAACGAACAAGTTATCGTCGTCATCGTCGTCGTCGTCGTCGTCGCTGCTATCGTTGTCTTTACAACTATCGTTATCTTCATCGGCACGATCGTAATCATCATCATCATCATCATCATCATTGTCTCGTTGTATGACATCAGCGTCGACGATGAATTCTCCGGCACTTCTATGATACGTGAAAGACGACGTTGATAATGATGATGATGATGATGATGATGATGATGCCGAAGACAACGGAGGCGATGGTATCGGTGACAATTTACAATGTTCTTTATGGATTATCACCGTTTCGTTAGTCGACGATGACGACGACGACGACTGCGATAACAAAAGTGACGGTATCGGTGACATCAAATCACGTTCTCTATGAATTATTACCGTTTTGTTAGTCGATGATGACGACGACGACGAAGATAACGATGATGGCGAGGAAGGAGACCGCACACCGTCGTCGTGATCATCGTTCTCGTAATTTCGCGTAGCGTTCGTCGCGTTAATCGGATTGTTCGTACGAATATCGTTTAATTTATTCCTCCAATCGGTCGTTTCGACTCGCTTGCTCAAAAATTGAGAAACGATAATATTATCTTCGTCCGTCGTATTATCAACGGTGTCCGAAGGTGACGCTTGCCGTTGGTCACCGATGTATAAATCGATATTTGTCACCACGAAATCGGCAAAGGACACGATTACGTTCTGAAAAATATTCTTTACGCTATGTTTGAAGATGGAATTGTGAAAATCTGGTTTGTACGTCCCGTTGACCACGTTCAGAATATTATCCAGATATGTCGTGATCTTATCGTCGCCCACAGACACGCCCGACGCGGACAACGATCGTATATAATGCGATTTCGCGATAAACATCGTCACGTCTCGATCTTGAATGGTAGACAAACGATTCTGAAATTTGCTTATGATAGATTGCCAGAAGGGAGAACAGTCCGTCGGTTTTACGTGATCAACAAATTGCATCACGATCCCCTGATAGAACATTTGCTCTCTAGAAAATTTATCGATGTCCTTGCAAAGTAGACATAAATTCGTCACGTCGCTCGACGATCCCTTTTCGATAGCTTTTATCAGGGAAACTTTCAATTCTGCCGGTACGTGACGACAAAGAAGCGCTTGCTTCTGGTCCGATTGATCTACGTACGATCGTAGTACGTTCATTATGGAATAGGAATACGCATCGTCTAGGTTAACGCGATTCAATACACGATCGTTGGCCGATTCGTAACTACGACCGTGCTTGTCTTTGGGAGCCATTACTTACATTAGCAGGGAGCGAAATAAAATAAAACATGTTCAAAATATACTTTTTATTCCTTGCGAACGAACGAATATAGTACACTGCTCAATATACATTTCAATTTTTTACTGTTGTTAGCACAGCACTGTTCAACGTCATACTTCCCATGATTATCCCTACAGCCTAATACGCGGTGGTAATCGTTAAACGTGAAGTGAGTCTTGTCGACGAAATACTGATTGGTAATTTCGACCGTGTGCGACCATATCATACGTTTTCCAGGTAAACGATACAATTCGTACCGAACGAATTTACCGTGTTTGAATCCCATCATGGCACACCATTCGATTTTCGCAAATTCACCACCCACGTCCACCGTAAGTCTGTCGCTGTTGTTGGTGTGAATGTGTCCGTCGAAAAAATCTGTATCGTTAGAATCGCGCCAGCTCACGATGATAGGTTCAGACGTATAGCGACGAGATAAGAACGACCGGTAGATGTTGTCGACAATCACAGCTGGCGATACCTCCTTCGTTTTATCCTCCCACATACCCGAACGCTTATTCGTGATCGTGCGAATATATTGATTCTCTTTAACGGTTTTCAGATTTCCCAATTCTTCCAACTCTGAGATATTCTTCCTGCTGCACAAATTGTACGGCGCCCCGTTCAGATGCGTGGTGTATCCGTCGCGCGTCATCGCCACCGCCAAATATATCGTATTTTCGCCCTGGTTCTGATATTCTGTATCGAGAAAGTAGATGGCGTCGACAAGATCCGTATAGCTGCCTTTCTTACACGACTTGAACAATTGTTCCATATCATGATTTCCATTGTCTCCATACAACGCGTCTTGCCACGCTCGAACATCTTCTTCCTTCTTTGTGTACGAGCCCGACGACCACGTACCGATATCGCCTTCCCTTTTTTTCGTCTCGCATAACACAACTTCGTCGACGAGATCGCTGTTTTTTTGGATGCACCCTTCCGATCGTGCCTCGCTACGTTTCTCTTTCTCCGTCCTCGTCGCCTCAGATGTATCGATATGCTCGGACTCCTTCAATTTTAATTCTTGGATTATATTTAAAAAACGCTCAATCACTGTACGGTTGGAAATATTCATGATGACGCAGAATACACGATTCGATGTTTCAAATTCGGATGATACTGATCGAATACTGACTGCCATGTGCCAGCAGCTGCCTTTTATACTGAAAATTGACAAGAATATCGTCAGGTGACTTCAGATAACGTGATACGTTTATATGTGTTATCGTCACGTCTACACGTACATCTAAAAATAGACTGAATAACTTGTTCGCTTATAATTGTTCGACTCGATGTTATCGTTAGTTGAAACGCAGAAAGGTTTTTTGTTGGGTGTAGAGAACAAAAAGTACATATTCGTTAGTGTAATATTTATTTTATTGTCTGTCAAATTTCATCAGCGTGGACAGTTGGACGGCTATGTCGCGTAGCAAACTTTCACGATCGACATCTACGACGTGCGTGTGATTCGTGTCATATTCGTAGTAACGTCGTATATCTTTCACGATATCGTATTGATTGACGTTATTATTGTTATCGGTCGATTTTGCGATCAAAACCATCGGACCGGCCAGTAACGACGACCGGCCGTTACGGAATAGATGTTTGCGTAGGGTTAAAATCGGTCGATCGTTGATGCAATCGTACTTTGTGGCGGTCACGTATTGGTCAAACTCGAAGATCGACGACAACGACGACGACGACGACGACGACGACGATGGTAAACGGTTACGTGCTAGGGAAATTTCTGTTTCGTTGCTGGCATATAAAATGACGTGATTATCGTGGAAATATTCAACGAAATTGTCGCGCTTCAAACGCAGCAACAGATCCATCGTCGACGGGAATATCCTTTTGAATTGATCGGTCAATACCAAACTGACATCCGATATTACGAACGTGACACAAGCGAGAAAAGCGCGCTCACCGTGGTGCGTGTTCGACGAAAACACGTTTGTCGACTTGTCGTTTGTGGCGACGGCGGAATTCTCGTTATCGGTAGTATCGTGTGAAGGACGAGTCGATAAAGTCGAATGAATTCGACCGGTCTTGCTGTGACGTTGTTTTTTGTACATGCCGTTTATTTTATCGTTAAAAAATTTTACGGAACGAGCGTGGCGTAATACCGATTTGTTTTTATTCTCTGTCGTCGTGGACGGCGTCGATGTCGAACGGTGAACGTTCGAGGGTGAACGAGCGTGGGATCGAGATGGTAATAAGATTATTTCGTCCATGTCTTACCACCCATTACTTTTATAAAATCCAGTCACCCGGTAGGGGTTTTTTCGGCAATGTGGACTGCAACTGCGTATTATCTGGTAACGGTAACGGTAACGGTTCGGGATCGGGTCTAACTAACTGGAATTTGGGCGTACATTTTTTCAGATCCTCGTTCGATATGAGACTGGTGTTCGTCAGATCGATCATCGCCGTTCCTAAATTACTTAGCACCATCGGTAGAACGACCGATCGCGTATCGTGACTAACACCCCCCAATTTAGCGTAAGTCATCAAATGTTGACGTGGAATCGTGGGTATTTCGTTAGTGGCAACACCACCACCACCACCACCACCACCACTGCTATTTTGTTGGCCTCCGATAACTGGGGCGTATATTATGGGCCCGCAAATCACGAAAACTCCGACGTTGACTTTTTTATTCGTCAATTGAATCATCGTAACGTTGGCGGGATCGGAAAACGATTGAGTTTTGTCTTCCAGCACGACCGCAGACGTGGGCAATATCAATAACAGCGGTGTATCGAATATCGTCAATTGATCTACCGTTACGAACGAAACGGTATGTTTATCGCTGCCTTCCGATTGATCTATCAATTGATACATAGTTTTGGGATTTAATCCTCGTACCCACGCCATCTGATTCGCTATCCATTGATTGCGTATTATCGTGAATATCGGCGATTCGGTGCAAGTGATCATCGCCAATAGCCCCTTGGCCATCGCTTCCGCTTCGTCCGTTTTTGTCGTCTGGCCGAAACACGAACTCATCAACGAAATAATCTTTTCCTTGTTCTTCGTCAAATCTTTACGACTTATGGATCGTACGATCGGTGCTATGGGAAGCGTAGCTTTAGGTAGCACGTTCGTAAAATACGGCGTCACCTTGTCGTGATAGGTTTTCGACGAACCGTCGTTAACGTTATCCAGTACGCGACTCGATACGCGTCAAAAACCGATGTTCATACATTGCCAATGATAGGTGCATATGCCGCCGTATACTAGACCGGCACACGACGTTCCCTTGAAATTTACGGCGAACCTGAACAGACATATCGCTTCGTACGTTCTCAGAGATCGTTTGATTTCGATCAGTTCGACGTTGCGTGTCACGTTACTCAGCAGCATATCTACCATGTATACGTGATCGTTGTACCAGTTTGGGTGACCCATTGGTGTTGCGGGTGGATCGCGGTTATCTTCTTCCATAGGAACCTCATCGCCAGGAAGGCTCGGTTCTGTGTCGGTGTCTCCGTCTTCGTCGTCGATAAGTTTATCTAGGCCGTTGCGTAAGTCGGGTTCGTACGAACGCGTAAGTACTCCTGAACGCATCGTCATGTCTTCCTCTTATATGAACGAAAATCGTCCAAGGTCCGTTCTCAATTTACCACCGTTATTGTTCCGATCTGAAATTCAATTGTTACTAGAAGAGATTCTCGTGCGTACGTTCGATTTGCGTATGGAATTGAGAAAAATCGAAGGAACCACTCGACGACCGGAATTCATCATGGAACTACTCGACGATCTGGGAAAACGAGGCGTATCGTACACGTTACGAAGGGGTGACAAACTGATAGATCTATCCGGAGGGTTTCATTTCAAACTGTAATCGAGAGATAGAGAGAGAGAAAGGAAGGAAGAGAGAAGCGAAGCGGTCCTTTGAAATAATTATCATGCCTTATAAAATTAAAGAGTATCGACGATTGTAATGTAGCGTTTTTATTCGTATCCTACAACCACCACTTTTTATATTCCTCTCGTAGTTGAGCGTGCAAGTCTCGATAATCCCCGTACGGATTCAGATATCGTAATTTGGCGTCGTGAAGTCGGTCGTGTCTCGATCGTATCAAACTGTGAAGTTCGACAAGAAAATTATCGATCGGAGCGTCGACTTTCAATTTGCGATACTCGAACGTCGATCGAATATTTTCGAAGTGTGCTCTACACAAGTCGCACTTGATGAACAAGCCGAAATTGTGAAACAGTTCTTTCAGGGAGGCGGCCGCGGCACGAAAATCGTCATAAGCGTTGGCGAATTTTCCCGCGGTCAAATGGAACCATAACCAATAGAACGGACCGAGGTTCCTCCAGAATTGTAACAACTCGTCGGGGCATAATTCCGTTTGGAATTTATTCACGTTCAAATTTATTCCCTGACGCCGTGCTTGTGTGATGCTCTGTTCGTATAGAGAGTCGAACAGATCGCGTATCTTAGCGACCATGATATTTTTACTATCGATCTGAAACTTTCGCATTTCGTATAGTTTGTCTCGCGCGTTCGTTTCGGACGACGCGACGCTCGTAGCAGTTTCGTCATCTTCGTCATCAACGCCCGACGCGAATAACATCGCGTGCATCTGATCCGATTGATTGATCAAATAATGATTGATATCGTTCAATCTCAAGTCTAGTATTTTCGTGTCCATGGTGTAACCGGCAAAGTCCGTACCAGCGGAAAATGCTAACGCGACGAACGTGTAGAACAACTTATCGATATTCGAATTTAGCGTTCGTTCGATCGTTTTCAATTTCAGAAATTCCTCCTTGGAAATTTCGTTATAGTTGTGTAGTAAGTGCAAAGGCAAATCGACGAAGCCGATTTTCTGATAGATAATTTGCTTGGCCACCGCGATCGTAACGTCCCAATAAAAACGACGTTTATCGTTGTGCTGGATGACTCTCTCGTAGTAAACTTCCAACATGTTTGCCCACAAACGGTCCCACGTAGGATCGCTGCCTACGTTTATCGTGCCATGTATCGTAGCGCCTATAAACGAATCGTTCGGCCCGTAACGTTGCAACACATCTCGCAGAGACATTATCATTATTATTATTATCGGAATTTCTATTTCCGATCATCTCTTATCTATACGTGTATCGGAACGTATTTCAGTTGGGGAGCAAGGAATGAATAAAGGGAGGGATAAAGGAAAAAAGAAATAACAACAACAACAACAATGATAGATACCGTTGATAATATATTAAAGAACCAAAATACGATCGTATAACATTCGAATAATATACGTTCGACAATAATTCGTTATAAACCGATTTCACTTGGCAATTGATAATTACGAGTCTATCGTCGTGGATCTGCTGCTCGTCAGTCGTAACCAATTGCCTGTAGTCTTTTCCGTTGCGAATGTGTTTTATCAACGCGTAAATACAATAGGTAGCATATTTTTCGCGTGTATTATTCCGTTCTGTTCCGTGGCACTGCGATAGATCACCGTTATCGGTAATCGTATAATTCAAACAGTTTCCCCTCGACGGTATCGATAAACGTATATTAACCCATTCGTCGTTATTTCGCGTAGTCGTCGTCATCGTCGTCGTCGTCGAATTATTTTTATCGCCGACGTATTTATTAAAACTCGCAATATTCCCGTTTTCGCTGCCGATGTTCGTTTTTATTTTTCGTTTTTGATTCTTCCTAGCTACCGTCGCTTGCGTCGTTGTCATCGTCGTCGTCGTCGTCGTCGTCGATTTTATGCCCATTTTATTGTTGCACGATTTATCGTACGTCACGATAATATTATAATCTTTGTTGATATGTCTGAAAGATTCGAGTGTGCTAAAGAGATTACCGTCGTTGCCGTAGCTCTTGCGACCGCCGCCGCTACCACTGCCGTTGTAACTATCTACGTAGAAAAGTTGCGATGAGTATCCCATACCACATAGATAACGTAGTACGTAATATTCCCATTTGTCGTATACACTTTCGAACAAAACGTTCACGACAGGAATCAGAGTATTATTGCGATCTTCGAACGTTTGCTTGAAATCTGTCAAATCTGTGTCGATATTTTTATCGTGAACGTCGATATGCCTGGAGCGACGATTGCTATCGATGTCGGTAATGATGTCACCACCATCGTAACGATGTTCGATAGTGTTCTTTATCGCGGTTTTTGATGGCACAGTTACTCCGGTTCGTAGGAAATTATCTATCGTGTGGTTCAAAGTCGTTTGTGTCGTTACAACGTCAGTTCTCTCCATCGATAGCGATTGCAATACACGACCGAACAGCGATTTGTTTCCACCGGCATTCGCAGTCCTGGCGGTTTTCTGTTTACACGACACGGATAGCTTTTTCGCGGGTGCTTTCATCAATTGACGACGTGGTTTCGTTGGTTTTCCAGATCGGCCGTGTGCCGTCGCCATAGTTGCCTTGGAACCACTCGTTTCCAGCTTGGAATCGTGTCTGAAACGACTTGTATTACTGCCATCGGTGTCGTCAACGATGCCGTTCCCCTCGGTAATATTAACTATGGTTGCCAACGTGTACGCCGTATTGGCGACGTCTTTTGTTGTAGTCTTCATAACTGTCCGATATCGAATTGTCGTCGTTGTTGTTGTTGTTGTTGATCCTATTATCGATCGTGACTGTAACTGGCAGTTGTCTCCCGTGAGAATCGTATTTCCCTCGAAGATCGGCACTCGAAGACAACGACGAAGCAGAAGAAGACGTGTGAATTCTTGAAATTTTCGGACTGAACACGTCCAATAAACCGAATTTATAAAACGACGACGTACCCTCTTGTTGTGAGTTTCTACGGTTCCATATAGACAAGCGCGTATCGATCAATAAAGATTCGGTGATCGAGATGAGAATTTTATCCGTATATAATAATGTGAGAAATTCGAGTATTTCTTTTATACGTGTATGTTTGTACCCAGCGGTTATTGACGAATCGACTCCCTCGGCGGCGGTAGCGGAGGCATCGTCGTCAGAAGGTTTCTCGTTAATATCGTGAAGATCGGTAGAATCGAAGAACGGATTCGATGGACGACGTTGCGAGTGGGCGCGTTTCTTTCCAAGTCTCTCTGTCGCTGGTGGTGGTGGTGCTGGTGGTGGTGGTTGTGGTGATATGACGGTGGTAGTAGCAGCGGCGGCGACGGTCGGTTTGACGGTTCTATTAGCGTTCGTCGTCAACGATCGTAGAATTTTTTTAACCTCCGTACTGATGGGGTCTGAGAAACACCGGGTTCTGCCGTCGTCGTCGTCGTCGTCGTGAGCGCTCGTGGTGTTACCGTTTCTATGCTGTTGTAGAGTACAATGCGCTCCACCGGTACCGGGTCGATCTTTAAATATCACATTCGTGTCACCGTGTAGAGACTCTCGATCAACGTATAATAGGAAAAATATCAATAATTCGAATTCTTTCATGTCGACGATCAACTGTAGAACGTTAACGGTGGTAGCGTTCACGTTGTTCGAATTACCGGTTCCCCTACGTTCACTTTCGATTCCATCGGCTGTCATCGAGGACGACGATATCGCCGCTATAGAACCCAAGTCGTAATTGTTTATTAGCGATTGCGTGTCACGTCGAAAATTACATCGCTCTCGTGCGATATTCTGATCTATCGTACGTTCCCTCAATATGTCACGCTCTACGCTAATCGTATCTCTCCGATCTTCGTTGTCCGATCCGCCGCCGAATAAAGCAGGCAAATCGTAATCTTCCCCAGATCTTTTATTCGAATCGGAAGCATCCGTCATCATTTTCTCTATCATTCGCTGATACTCATCGAATTTTGCGACGAATCGATCTCGTCCTGCGTCACACAAAGACGACGACGCGTTTTTACGCGCATCACCGTTATCGTTGTGGTCGTCGTCGTCGTCGTCGTCGGCTTCGTCTAGATTCATCGGAAGCGTTACGTTATCCTTAGTAATTTTCGGTATTTCGTTTTCTACTACGAATCCCAATAACCATTCGTTACAAGTACAAAAAATATCAGCGTTTAGTATCTCCACCGAATCGATATAGGAACAATCGCCTTGTTCCGTTGTCAAAAATATTCGTAAACCCGTGCTGATACACTCGACGATAGCGTGCATCAGATCTATAGGTTTCTCGATTTTATGTATTATATTTTTGTATCGCGATACCAGCCATTTGGTCACCATCGTCCGATCTACTACGAAATCGTCGGCCGATACAGTGCCTAAGCGAATTAATACGTCGTCTATCAGACGTTTTCCACGTTGAGCGTCTTGCCGTTCGTTTACGGAATTCAACAAACCGTACGACGGTCGTTCGTTATTGTCGCGCGACAGAAACGTTTCGGTGGCGGCAACGGGTCGTTGTAACGGGCACGAAGATTCCGACCGCTCGACAAATAATAAAACGTCGTTCTCCGTGAAAGATGTGGCTGCTGTTATAGACAGAGGTGGCAATTCTATATGAGAATTTCGCGCGACGGTATCGGGAGACGTAACGGGTTCGACGTCGGCGTAGACTTTGTCGTCGAAGTCGTTAACGTCGATTTGCGATAACATCCTATATCGCGGCTCTTACTTTTTGGACTTTTTTTTTGCCCCGTCGCCGGCGACGTTATCGGTCAGAACATCGTCGGGCGGTGGTAGTACGTAATATTTACATAAACGCGTATTGCACAACGTGAACGAATCCAATTCTTCGCTATCGGCGTCGTTTCCGTTCGTCGCGGTAACTACGACGCCGTCATCTTTTTGTATTATATTGATACGCCGGCATACGTTGGCGAACGAATTCGTTTGTTGACGTTCCAGCTCACGAATTTTACACGCGTGTAATCCGTGTTTGGCTATTACCTTGCCATAGACGACGAGACGTTTCGTAGATCTGACACCACCACCACCACCATTATCGTTAGAAGGACATTGCGAAGACGACGACGACGACGAATCGATAAAATAAATACTGGGGAAATTTACATCGGATATAACGTGTTTAACGATTTTCATATTGGCACCGGAATCGATCGTATATCGACCGTTCGGTAGACGACGCCCCACGAAACCGATGATCCTATCCAAACTCGCATTGAACAATGGCAGACCGAACGGTAGATCGACGTTTCCGTAAAATGTACATTGTACGGCAACTTTCACGATATTATTATATAAACTGACTACTACCGCTTTGATACCACCGTCTACCGTAACCTGAACCCACGTATCCCCGATGGGGATATAAAACACGTCGTTATCCACCATCATACATGTCGGTATGGAAGTTATCGATTGACTTTGTACGTGTTTGAAATGATTACGCTTCGATCCGCTTATATCGTGATTGAATCGTATAGGTAATCTGACAATTTTCTTGTTAATGTACGAAGTACATTCGAATAAGTCAGACGACGACAACGATGACAAGTGACCGTTGCTAACATTGATAGGTACTTCGATTTCTCTAATGGTCCACTTGAAGTCGCCGTACACGTATTCCGACCGATCGATCCAATCGGTGGACGTGATAAAATTCATAAATGTATATGTAGATTTATCTCTCATCGTTATTTTCGACATGTTTCTCAACGATATCTTATAAGTAAACTGTATAGGAAGAGTGATAGGTCGGAATACATATAGTATGTCGTCGTCATCGTCGTCGTCCTCGTCGTCATCATCAACTTTCGTCTCGTTCGATACGTTCATGAACGGATTGAAATATCTGTTCGACATGATTCTAGTCAAAACTGCACCGACCGTTATCGATAAAACAAAAATCAAGGAACAGATCGATCGATATATCGACGACATGTTAGACGACACGGGCCAGTGGAAAGATTTCATTCGCACTTATTTCGAAGAGCTGTTCGATCGCATACTCGACAGCGGTATACGACAGATCGAATTGTAAAAAAAATCGAATGGCGCCTTACATCTCGTTCACATATTCCCTAGATTCTATCACAAGTTCGTAGAAGAAGTGGCAGAATACGCTTATCTGCTCGAAACGAACAAGCATCATCCCGAACGCTACGCCCAGACTCTATCCAATCTAACCAAGTATGTCATCGACTATACCGTTTTTCTCCATGGCATGTATGTCACAAACGACGTTCGATGTATTTGCAAAAACACATTTGTGAACGGCAACGACGACAATAACGAACACGCCACGAGCCCAGATGAATATTACGGCAACGTAACGTTCGTTTCTGAAGCACAACGAAACGAAATCGTCACACAATATACAATACCTGTGACAATCATTATCGATAAATTGTGTGCAATATATAATGAAAAGGAATAAAAATCCGATATGTAAACAATTTTTTATTTCATAATCTAATCGAAATGTAAAAGACGTTGACGATGAATGGCGCGTTTCTTGCTATTTATTTTCTTCGTGGAAAAAAGTTCAGAAATTACCCTATGAATGCATCGGAAACACAAAATGGAACTTGAAAACAAGTTTTCGCTCGTTCTGTACTTGCCAACGGAAAGGCTCCTAACGTCATTGTAAGTGAACGGCCGCTGGATGGGAATCGAAAACATACTTGTCATTTTCTTGAAAGTCGGGCGTTTGAACGGAGTTGCACTTTAGCACACGTGCCACAAACTGAGTTCTATCACGTGTTTCGCATAGGTATAGTTGCCAACCGTATACCCACTCCCAACCACTTTCGTTTTTCCGAATCGGAGCTCATCTTGAAACGAGGCCCACACATCGAAAAATGTATTTTTGTTAACATTACTACAATTATCGAATATTCGAATGTTCGACAAATAACAGTACACGTATGCCACGACGAACGTCAAAGCCATCGTCCAGTCACGCGCCGACAAATTCGACGACGGCGACTCGTCATCGGCCCCGAACATAATTTCCGCCACGTCACGTAACTGTCCCCGTAATTCATCGTCCGGCACAGAAAACGACCTAATTTCATTCACCACACCTCTCACGTCTGACGTATACATCGCATTAATAGGGAGGGAGTAGTAGTTGCCATACAAATTCAGATAATAAACCATCAACAAACGTTGTAACGGGAACGCCATCGTCCAGTCGACAAGTTTCGATGTGGTAACATTGTCGTCATTTTTGTCGTTCACTTCCGACCAGATGTAACGTATCGTTCGATGGGGCATGCTAAACGCACCCACCACGACATCGTACTCGTTCGATATGACGTACGCGCGATCGGGGTTGTCCAACCAAATTTGACGAAGACATTTCCAGTCACCTTCACCGATCGTTTTTGACCGATCGTACTGGACAACGAACTCGTACGACATGTCGGCCTTGAACTGACTGACCACGTCGAAAAACGCATCTTCGGTTCGATTCCGTGTTGCGAGCGTTACAATTTTGTTATAGAATTTGCTAGTTTCTGTCAATCTGATTTTGCCAGTCGGTGAATGTCTATCGGCGGCGACAAAAATTTTCCTAACATATCGTAAAAATCCCATTGGCAAATTAGCTAACACCTTCCGTCGAAATACGTCAACAGCGATCGCAGTGAACGACAATTCTTCTTCACATCTTCTGAGAGCCAACTGCTTCTGATACGTATCATTGTATGAGCGACGTTTGATTTCGTCTTTCTTCTGTATCACGGCGTATCGCAACGCGTCGTGCAGGATACCAGTAATATCAATGTAAAGACATTTCGTTGTAAGCGGATCGATATCGATTTTGTCGTTCCAATCTTCGAATACGGAATCGCCGATCGCATCCAAAATATGTTTTAGTGTGCCAACCCCCATACCGCACGTTTCGATATTAGACACACAGACACACAACTCGACTAACTGGAAGATGAATTACGACTGACTGGGAGAACACCAGAACGCATATATATATACACGGTCTTCCGATGTGCTCCCGGAATATTCCGTCTCTATCACTAGTTCTAACAATACCGTCAGAAGTAGATTTACAACGGGGAATAATATTGATACGATAATCCCAATTGCTTCGTTATCTTGTAAACACTCCGCGAGAAGGAATTTACCGAAACGATTCGAATAATCACCAGAAAATGATAATCGTCAACGTATCAGTCGTTGATTTTTCGAATGTAACTCTCGTTCCAGAAATGAAATTGTAAAATATTTTACGATAAACAATATTTGTTGGTCATGATTATCGTAACTGATCGAATATTCAAACTACCATAATTTTCGTCATGCGCGCGAGTGTATCCTTCGACTAGTTGAACTTGTAAAACACTTCCGGACCAACAACTTCCTCAGCCCGGAATCTATCATCGAACGAATCTCCAAACTAATATGTTCCTCGTCATACGCACTAGTATCATCGAGAAACAGTTTTGTCACGAATAAAATTTGGTGAAACGAGAGTCCACCAATGAATTTTTTCAAGCAGCAAAAACTGTGAACGTATTTTGCGTGCACTTACCGATCGTTTCTATTTCAGCACGTAGTTCTCGTTCGAGAAATTAAATTGTGAAATATTTTATGAGGAACAAACTTTGTCGTTCGAGATCCTCATCGAACGATTCGAGAAATGAAACCGTTAATCGCATAAAAGTGAAATTTGTATCTCATGGCAGTCACGTTGGGAATGAATGGGTTAAATAAAACTGTGAAATATCTTATGTTGAACAAAATTTTTCGGTCCAAAATTTCTCGTCGATCGAATATCCAAATTGATATGTTCATCGTCATACCGAATAACATCCTAGACCACAACGGAAATGGAGAGGAAATGAAAATGCTATTTACAACAGTTAATTCGTTATTTTATCTAGAGCAATAATACAAATATAAGTGTTAATCGTTTAACGAGAAAATTTCACAAACAGCCCGATATATTCGTCGAAAACAAGACGTGTCACATGAAAACAAGTGGTCGTTGGTCATGTACTCGCTGATCGTCAGGCTTCGAATATCGTGGTATTTGAACGGGTTTTGTATTGGGATCGAAAACATATTTGTAGTTTTTTGCTTGAACGGGGTCGCACTGTAGCACAAATACCACAAATTCATTTCTATCAACTGTTTTGTATCGATATAATTTTTAACCGCATAATCACTTTCCACCGGTTCGGTTTTTCCTAACCAAAGCTCGTCTTGAAACGAGACCCAAACATCAAAAAACATATTTTTGTTAGCATTCGTCCCAGTATCGAATACTCTAACGTTCAGCAAATAACAGTACACATATGCCACGATGAACGTCAAAGCTATCGTCCAGTCGTGCGGCGACAACTCCGACGACGACTCCTCACCGGTCCCGAACATAATTCCGGCCACGTCACGTAACTGTCCCCGTAGCTCATCGTCCGGTACAGAAAACGACCCAATTTCAACCATCACTGCTTTCATGCTATACGTGTAGATCGTATTGACGGGAGGACAGTAATAATTTCCATGCAAATTCAAATAATATACCATCAACAAACGTTGTAACGGGAACGCCATCGTCCAGTTGATGAGCTTCGACGCAGCACGCTTGTCGTCGTCATTTTCGTCGTTCGCTTCCGACCAAATACAACGTATCGTTCGATGAGGCATGCCAAACGCACCCACCACGACATCGTACTCGTTCGCCACGACGTACGCTCGGTCGGGGTTGTCCAAACAAATTTGACGAAGACATTTCCACTCGCTTTCGCCCATCGTTTGCGATCGATCGTAATGGACAACGAACTCGTACGACATGTCGGCCTTGAACTGGCTGACCACGTCAAAAAACGCATCCTCGATTCGATTCCGCACTCGGTTCGACACAACTTTATTATAGAATTTTCTAGTTTGGGTCGATCTGATTTTACCGGTCGGTGGACGTCTATCGGCGCCAATATAAATTTTCCTAACATATCGTAAAAATCCCATTGGCAAATTAGCTAACACCTTCCGTCGAAATACCTCGACAGCAATTGCAGTGAACGACAATTCTTCTTCACATCTTCTGAGAGCCAACTGCTTCTGATACGTATCATCGTATGAGCGACGTTTGATTTCGTCTTTCTTCTGTATCACGGCGTATCGCAGCGCGTCGTGCAGGATACCAGTAATGTCGATGTAAAGACATTTTTTTGTAAGCGGATCGATATCGATTTTGTCGTTCCACTCTTCGAACACGAAATCGCCGATCGCATCCAAAATATACTTTAGTGTATCAACTCCCATACCGCCCGTTTTGATATTGAACGCACAAACACACGACTCGACTAGCTGAACGATGAATTACGACTGACTGGATGAGCAGTAGAACTTCAATTTATATATACGGTATTCCGATGTACTCCCGGAATATTCGGTAATCACAAGTACATTTACAACGAAAAACAGAGCTGATATGACAATCCCAATTTGTTCCATATTTTATTAACGCTCCCAATGTGAACAGGGAAATGAACATATCAAAATAACGCAAAAAATATTCATAACTACGACAGAGATGGGAAAGAAATGAAAATATCGTTTACAACATTATTTCCTTTATTATGTCATAAATGTTCCATATACATCTCGAGTCACACGAGAAGAGCGACCGTTTATCCGTACAATTGAACGTTATTTTGGTTTTCGGATCGTCGTACCGGAACGGCTCTTTCATAGAAATGGAAAACATATTACTTCTATCGTGAACTGTAGCGACGGTGTCTCCAGTGGTACCGTCGCCACCACCGCATTGTTTGAAGGGATTCACGCAATAACACAGATACCATAAACACATGATTACGATATTTTTGCGATGAACGTGTACGCTGGAATCGTTCAAGTCTAACATGTCGGGTTTTTCTTTCGATAGATGCTGTTCTCGCAATTCGTCTCGGAACGAAGTCCACACGTCCAAAAACTTTGCTCTTTTAATAGATTGAGGCAAATTCAATAGATAACAATAAACGTACGCAATGACGAACTTCAAAGTCAACACCCACTCGACCGACGACGGTGATGATGATGATGATGATTCGGTCTTGTCGAACAGAATGCGGGCCACGTCGCATAGATTATTCAGTAATACTTCGTCGGGAATGGAAAAATTCTCTATATCGTTGAGAACTCTTTTAATATTTGCCGTCGTTGTTACCAAACCCGGAACGTAATCGTTTCCGTACACGTTCAAAAATGACACGATCAACAGGCGTTTTAGAGGATCCGCCGACGTCCAATTGATAAGTCTCGAATGAGGATCATAATCGCCAGATTCTTTCGGCGGTTTCGGCCAAATACAGCGTATCTGTCTTCGAGGCATACAAAAAGCACCCACCACTACATCGTAGTCGTTCGCAATGACGTATGCTCGGTCGGGGTTATCTAACCAAATTTCACGGAGGCATTTCATTTCGCCTTCACCTATAGTATCCAGCCGATCGTATTTCACGACAGCCTTACCTTTCACGTATCTTCGGATCAATTCGAAAAATTCATAAGATACTTGATCTCGAACACGGTTTGGTACGACTACACGATTCAGACGACGTTTTTGCTGTGTTCTGT
The DNA here is from genome assembly GCA_958510875.1 of Endomychus coccineus. Classification (NCBI taxonomy): domain Eukaryota; kingdom Metazoa; phylum Arthropoda; class Insecta; order Coleoptera; family Endomychidae; genus Endomychus; species Endomychus coccineus. The sequence goes on along the minus strand of OY294070.1, from coordinate 55,973,899 downwards.
ATTTGGCTATTGGCGCACCGTTGTCGGCCGCGATGTAGATTTTGGTGACATTATCGAGGAAATCTGTAGGTACGATAGGAAATATCTTGTTCAGTATAACGTCGGTTGCCACGTCTATACAACGACATTGGTCTATCGTTTCTTCGATATCTATCGTTGGTTCGTTAACGTAATTTTCCCGTCGCTCTTGCAATTCTTGCCTTATAGCCGATATCACGGTTCCGTATAGCATACCGGTTACATCGATGTAAATACATCTCATCGTCTTCGAACTGCAGTCCCGATTCACGTTCCATTCTTGGTAAACGTCATCACCCATCGCATTTAAGAGGTCTCTCACTTGAGGAACGCCCATTGTTGGATAATTAACGAGACTGCACACCGGCGATCAGACTTGGACTGATCCAAACGGACGGGAAACTTTCTATTTATCCCAAGTTTGGGTCGATTTCGTCGTTGGTCAAATCGACGACAGCACAACACCCCGTACTATTATAAGTAGTATAATGTCGACATCGAACGTCAAACAAGAACGTGAAAGTCGGTCGTCGTCGTCGTCGTCATCATCTTCCGATTCGCAACAACAACAATCACGAACGACCGCGTCGTCGTCGTTGTCGTCGTCGCTCGATAATATAGGAGATGTATATCGATATATATTCGCACCCATGTCGAATAAAGAGATAACTTCCTTGAAAATTATCGTTAGCGTAACGGTCGCTTGTGCGATGTCGTTTTTCGTTCCGGATCTCATTTCGAAATTGTTCGTTGTCACGTTGATCGTGTTTATTTGTATTTTTATATCGACCGTAATGTGGACATTCGTAGAATTGCCCAATTACAAACGAAAACAATTTTGTACACGTATAAAAGATATTCTCAAGTATGCGTTACGGTCGTATCTATTGGATTCGCCGCTGACAACACAACAACAAGCATCGTCTTCGTCGACCAAGAGCGCACCAGATGATACAGCGTCCGGCGTCGATACTCCGTCGATTCATAAATTTTAAATTGATAAGACGCGACTTTGGATGATATCACCGACGCATTACTATAAATTGTCAAAGATCGAAGATAAGTTGGAAACCATTTATTTGAGAGGTATTCACGTAAATAAAATTTATATAATCAGATCGTTTTTTATTCGCGATCCCGGAAACGGTTTATTTCCGAGATACGTGCAAATATTCGAAAGAAATCACGTGTACGCCGCCGTTATGCGATACACTCCGTACGGAGAATACTGTCCGTTTTTTGCGGACACGATTTCGGACGTGGACGTCGTTTGTTATCGGAGACCGTTCGATTTTTCCGCACGATATCGCGATTACGACGACGATAACATAAGGAACGTATACGTCGAAGTTATATTGATAACTCCTCGCTTCGATAATGCCACAGTGTGGTGAAACAATTTGTCAGCATTTTTAAATTAAATGTTAAAAGTTTTGTGTAAAATTTGAGTTTTATTCTCCAACTTCTGAAGTATATTGCCATTTTTACCAAAGCTGTCGATTTTACGCCGGTTGAACGTAATCGGCGTGTCGACAAATTATTCTATCGACTACGGCCTGTACACGCTCGTATTCGTCGAACATTATAACTCGAAATGTATAAAAGAAGTATTACGATCCATCGTGTCGAACGTGCGACATCACTTGCCCGACATACCGATGATCGTTTCCAACGTCCATCTGGCTTACTGGTTTCTGCGTTGATCCCCCTCACGACAGTAAGACGTATTACGGACGATGTACTTATCGTGGATTTCATCGATAATATCGACAATATATGCATACTTTCAAACGAGCGTACGTTGCGACAGAGAGTCCACCGAAGCGTTCGGACAAAGTAAATCCGAATGTTCGAAGTGTTGTATCTGCTAGGAAAATATGCGACCGAACGGCGGCATAGACGTATATGCCGATTCGTCTTTTCCCACGTGGAAACTCAAACTCGTCACTCAATGTAAACACGCTAACGATTGTCATGATATTTGTTTGTGGCATTGGGCCATTCGACAACTGGCAGAATCTAACGAATTCGAGGATTATACACACGGAGAAATTATGATCAAACGATCGCTGTTTAGTGGATCTTTTTCTTGTCCTATATGTAGATCGAATATGTATTTCTGAACATCGTCTACATGTGAAACTAGTTCCGTATCTGCTACAATTTCTTCAGTTCGAGATGAACACAATTCACTATCTCGCGCCCCACCGAGCGTGGCGAATTACTATATAAATATTTCGTGGATATGCCAGCCGTCATATATCGTTCGAACGTCGTGGTAAGAAAATCGAGTAATATAGTATCGAGTAAAAGTAATCGAATAAAATGTCGACCGAGCAACATTTCCGTATGAAATTTAGAAGACGAGCAGATAACACGTGGGTCAGTTCCATCGTAACTATAGACAACGAGGCGACCGCTAAACGTACATCGGATGTGGCGAATCAAATGGACTATTTGGTGCAGGAGTTTGAGAGGTTTACTGCGTCCGGTCCACACCAGGCAGCTATTGCAGTCGAAGGAGCCACCACCCAGCATCTACTAAATGCGGCAGTTGTGTTGGGGCACATAGAAAACGATTCCAATAATTTTATTTTTCGTTAGCGTATAAAATAAAAGATTTCAGCTATTATACATTTTTTTGTTCTTCCCAATAGTAAACTACAAGTAGAATACTCTTCTTGTTTTTATATTTCACTCGGACAAAATAAATCCGAATCTTCAAAGTGTTGTATCTGCTGGAAGAACATGCGACCGAACGGCGGCGGCATCGACGTATATGCCGATTCGTCTTTTCCCACGTGGAAACTCAAACTCGTCACTCAATGCAAACACGCTAACGATTGTCACGATATTTGTTTGTGGCGTTGGGCCATTCGACAACTGACAGAATCTGACGAATTCGAAGATTATACACACGGAGAAATTATGATCAAACGATCGCTGTTTAGTGGATCTTTTCCTTGTCCTACATATAGATCGAGTATGTATTTCTGAATGTCGTCGTACCGAAGATTCGAATTGTAGTAATACATGTAAAACTAGTTCCGTATCTGATACAATTTCTTCCGTTTCAAATTACTATCTCGCGCCCCTCCGAACGTAGCGAATTGCTATATAAATATTTTGTGGATATGCTAGTCGTCATATATCGTTTGAAAATCATCGTGTGAACATACGTAAAATCGAATTGTGTAATAAATAGCGATCGAGTGAAAATGTCGAACGAGCAGAAGATCAGAATAAAATTCGTTAGACAGTCGGACAACACATGGGTCAGTTCGATCGTAAATATTAATCACGAGGCGACCGCTAGACATGTAGCGGATGAAATGGATTTTCTCGTCGACGAGTTTGAAAAGTTCACCCATCACCAGGCAGCTATTGGAGTCGAAGAAGTCCCAGCTGTTGCCAGCAGAGCCACCACCGAACATCTCCTGAGTGCGGCAGTTGCGTTGGGGCACATCGAAAATAACTCGGAAAATTTAATTTTTTGTTAATATACAAATATAAAATAAATAATATTTACTATTATATATTTTTCCTCTTCCCGATAGTGAACTATACGTAAAAAACTCCTCTGCTTTTAATATTCCAAATCAATTTCAGAGCTGTACGAAAATCTGTAACTGTGTCATCGTACATGCTCTGCGTGTCGAAATACGAGCGAAGGGAAGACAAATTATCCAATGTGCAGGCGGCACAATCAGAAAATATAATATCGTTTTCGTTAGTGTTCCGAGACGAAATGTGCGACGTTCGTAACTTGAACAGCGTGGCGTTACGAAATTGATCGCACCCTATAGCGAAAAAAGTATGTAGTTTGACGTATATGGTAGACATTACAGAAGTCAAACTCAAAATGATGACGCAAATGAGTAGCAAGATATATTTGGCCATTCTTACAAGGATCGAAACTTAGATCTAAGCCATTTACGACCAACGTGACCGTCATGAGATACGAATTTGAATCTTTGAAGTTGTTCCATAACAAAATTTAGCTGAAAATTTTTGTTCGCCAAAGAATATGTACAATTGTGAAGATAGATCCAGCGATACAAGGAACCAAGCATGTGAGTCGCACGCTATTTTTCGATGAACTGCGACTTAATGGGATGATTTCGAATCGAAAATAGCATTCAGAGATATATACCGAAATGTAATGCAATTCTTTCGGAGTAACGTGAAGAGTGCAATCTTTAGACATGTAATACAATTCCGGTGTGGTAACTTGGTGAGCGACATCTACTGATATGTTGCATCAATTTATTACAGTTAGTGAGTGAGCGCCATCTATTGATATGTTGCATCAATTCATTACAGTTAGCGGATAAACGCCATCTGGTGGAGATCCCTCGAACTTTCACACAACACATACAGTGTGAAGCGTATCATAGATATACTATACATTTTTAAGAAATTATAAAATCTGTGGATGGGGTGGGTTTAATATTGTACAATCTAACCTCAATCGACTTGACTATCGGAACTCTGAATCGCATATGATCAAAATTTTACCCCTTCTACCGTGATTTTCGTCAGAAATCAGTAGATTTTAGGATTTTTGTTACGTCGAACGGCTCTAGTCCAATGAGAATCGAGTATTCACTCAGCTGACCCCAAATTAACTATATAATCAGCAAGCTTTTCGCCCGCGATCCTAAACCTCCTTGACCAGAGTAAGAACAACGTAGTAGTAAGAAGGAGCAGGCCGTCGTGGAGGTTATAAAAATATATATATATAATATATATATATATATAGGGGTGAGGGGTGCTATGGGGGTACGTAGGGCCCCGTTGACTGTTTAGATTTGACGCTAGCTCCTTGCGAGAGCTGAAAGTTGCGTTCCATAATTTCCGTTGCCCCCGTGATACGTCACGTATACGTCACGTAACTGTGAGTCATCACTGCTGCGAAAGTTTTCACAGCTCGAAGAAATCCACCGGTGAGATTTCGTTTCAACAAATTTCATTCGAGGCAAAACTGTTTCTCGACGGAGCTAGTGCGCATGACGAGGAACTTTAAGTTTGCAGACTCGTTCGACGAGAGTTTCGTTCAAAGTTTTTGTAGCTCGAAGAAATCCACCGGTGAGATTTCGTTTCAACAAATTTCATTCGAGGCAAAACTGTTTCTCGACGGAGCTAGTGCGCATGACGAGGAACTTTAAGTTTGGAGACTCGTTCGACGAGAGTTTCGTTCAAAGTTTTTGTAGCTCGAAGAAATCCACCGGTGAGATTTCGTTTCAACAAATTTCATTCGAGGCAAAACTGTTTCTCGACGGAGCTAGTGCGCATGACGGGGAACTTTAAGTTTGGAGACTCGTTCGACGAGAGTTTCGTTCAAAGTTTTTGTAGCTCGAAGAAATCCACCGGTGAGATTTCGTTTCAACAAATTTCATTCGAGACAAAACTATTTCTCGATAACGCTAGTGCGCATGACGATGAACTTTAAGTTTGGATACTCGTTCGATGAGAGATTGTAGGCGGACAAAGTTCGTTCACCAGAAAATATTTTACGATTTCATTTCTCGAACGAGAGTTTCGTTCAAAGTTTTTGTAGTCCGAAGAAATCCACCGGTGAGATTTCGTTTCAGCAAATTTCACTCGAGACAAAACAGTTTCTCGATGAGGCTAGTGCGCATGACGAGGAACATATATAAGTTTGGAGATTCGTTCGACGAGAGATTCTAGGCGGACAACGTTTGTTCATCAGAAAATATTTTACTATTTCATTTCTCGAACGAGATTCACGTTCAAAGATTTTGCAGCTCGAAGAAATCAACCGGTGAGATTTCGTTTCAACAAATTTCATTCGAGACAAAACTGTTTCATTCCTTGAACGAGAATTACGTTCAAAGTTTTTGCAACTCGAAAAAATTCACCGATGGATTTCGTTCCAACAAATTTTACTCGAGACAAAACCGTTCCTTGATGACACTAGTGCGCATGACAAGGAACATTGCTGGTTTTGATATTCTATCGATGAGAAAGAAATCTCATCGACAAACATGACAGTCCAATCACATTGGCGTTAGAGGTAGTGGATATGGTGTAAAAAGTAAAATAAAATATTTTTAAATCATTTTATTACTCTTTATTTTGTTTGTGTATAAAACATGCCTCAATAAATGTATGCAACAACAGAGTGTCGAAGATACGACTGAACGAACGTCGTTCGGAATTATTACCTTTGGTAGTCATATATTTGTGAACGATATTCGATTGACAAAAAATTTGATATATGAATTTTCGGTACATTTTGAGAAAGAAATAATAATTAACGGTAACGTATTTTTCGGTGACCGTTGTGGATATGTTGTTGGTCAGTTTGTTGTTACGTGAACCTATCTTCTCGAAGTAGAACTTTCCAAATTCGCCGGCCAATTGCGGATTGTTGGCAGCGGCGTGAGCGGTGTTGTTCCTAGCTGCCCCATCGCGATTCGTAGGAGAATGTGTCTGTAAAATCAATATCGGCCACATGTAGACAAATTCGCTGATAGATGCTGCCGCAGTATCATCGTTTACGAACAAATCGTGTGCTGCATCCTTAACTATTCTATCACAGCCGATATCCACGAACGATCTATCGTTTTTCGACGGTACGTTTTCGTCGTCTGCGAAAATCGAATCACCGCCACGTCCACGTCCCTCGTAGGTGGTGCAACGTGGAACAACCACGACGAGTTGTTCTTGTTCTGGGAGCGAGAATAAATACGCGTAGATTTTCTTTAGTAATTCACGTAGAATCGGTTCGATGTTTTTGATTGCCTTGTTATCATAATCTCGCTCGGAAAAGTACACCCAATCACACACGAAGGTAAATACTCGTAGTATAGCGTGTGGAATATACTCGGGGTTAGCATGGGACGAATCGAATCCGTCGCGACGATTATCGGTATCGTTGTCAGCGTCGAAATCGTTACAATCGTACTGACTGGTAACGATGCAACCACACTTGATGTCAATTCTATACAGATCGTTGGAATTTACCGGCGATCGTTTGTCTTGCGTGAACTCCTGCTGCTGCCTTCTGTTTTTGATGTTTGAAAAGGTCACGTGAGATGAAGTATTGACGATCATTACGGCGTCGTAAACGGCCACCGTGCGAAGTTCTATTTTGGCGTTCTGCTTTCGATCGTCGTCGTCGTCGTTTGGCGGACGGTCGCGACCATATATGAACTTGTCGAACGTCGTTTGTAGAAGACTTCTCACGCGAGGTTCCGTCGTTCTAGGAATGCGACATATGACGGTATCGATGTTGACGTACAACGCGGCCGCGACATCTGGTCGACACAAGTTTTCGATGATCGCCACCAACACGGTAATTAACATTTTACATAGAATCGTTATAGTTAGAGCCACCGACGGCGAGTATACGCACGAGTTTTCTTTATTCGTCAGCCCGTATAGCATGTTCGTGGTCAATTTCAGTACGTTTCTCATCCCTTGCATAATCATCTTCTCGATTACTTTTTCATCGATGATATTTCGTCGGGTTCCGTTGTACGATGTCCTTTGTTCGTCATCATTACCCTCGACGCTGTTATCGTCGTTATCGTCATCTATATCCACGACCGTATCGTCGTATTGGTATCGTCTCGCCAACGATCTTCGCTCGGCGATCAACTTGGAGAATAACAGGTTCAACGCCGAAAACGTATCGGCACCATCGTAAATGACGATAATACGATTCTTCGACGGATTTCCCACGGACAGTATTTGTTTCAAGCGTGTAATTTCGAATCCGGATATTTGTACGTCGTCATCGTCGTCATCATCGTCATCGTCGTCGTCTTCATCGTCTCTCGATATTAGGGTACGAGCGCGACGCAACAAATTAATAAATTCCGATTTCGTATCGTTCTTACTGTCTTCCGACAAGTTATCGCTATCGTAATAGAACAAACGAAAATATTTACTATTCACCATATACCGATCTCGTTTCGCGTTCGATACGAACATCATGTCGAATAGATAGTGACAGTGTTGATCGGAATTTTCACATCGACCGTATCTACGCGCGACGCCCGCGAAAGGATCGTTCGATCGGACATCGTCGGCACCGTTATTATCGAGACCGTCGGGTATTTCTCGTAAACCAAGGCTCGTCAATAACCACTGGACCGGTAGGACGGCCGTATTTTCGAAGGAGACGTTATAAACGGTTCCGATCGAACCGTACGCGCTGGTGGAATTCATCTCCATATAGGTATACTTTCCATCTCCGTCCGTCCACAATCCTTGTCGACCGAAATGCAAGGTGCGCAAACCTCGTATCGGTGAATATTTCCTATTCCACACGGGCGGAGTACACAATCGTTGCTCGGTCAGAAAAACATCGATAATATCTCCCTTTTGTTTCGCACACTTGTTATATGTTTTGTTTAATTCGTCACCTCGATACCGTCTAGTCGTGGTAGCAGCATCATCGACGTTCTCGTTTATCGACGACGACGACGACGACGCAGAAAACGAACACTGCATCTTCGAAAATACGTTACCGCGATAATTATCGATTATGTTCGATAGGAAACTTTTCGATTCGTATCGTCCGTATCGCAGACATTCGTAATGTACGAAATTTTGTAAGTGTCTCACGATTCGATTTCGAAACGCACGACACGTTTTATACGACGACGCCGACGACGACAACAACGCTCCGTCGTAATTCCCGTCGACGGAATATCCAAACACGTCTCCGATCGACGTATTCAACAACTCCGAGACGAACAACATGAATTTACGTACATCGAAATCGCTCCAGTTATATTCTAAAATGGTCACTTCGAAAACGGTTTTGATTAAATCGATCCAACCGTTCTCGGCGGCAGTAGACTGTCGATTTTTCGCTATCGCGTTTGCGGAAGATTTTTCTGTATTCCTGGGCAGCCTCTTTCGGATAGCGTACGTCGCGTAACAAACATTCCGAATCGAATCGTACCATATCGACGGTGCGATCGAAATGTGCTGGCAATAACATGGGCAACGACACGTTCAAGTCGAACGTCATCGAGTTCGAATCGAACGACGGCTGTCCGCTAAACACGTTCATCGATATAAACTCGCTCATAACGTCGAACAATTTTAAATCCATCAATCTACCCATTATCGGTAGCCATACCGTCCGATACATATCGTATCCGACGAGAGTGTGTAACGTCACGTCCGACGGGATCAAACATATTTTGGACATTTCCGCGACGAATTTCGTGAGCATTATAGATTCCGAATCGAAACGTAGACATTCGATACACACGTCCGACACGTCACCGCATCTTCTACTATTTTTTCCGTATAACTTCTTCACGAGATTGCACAACGTTCGTTTATAAAACTCACTGGTATCGTCGTCGTCGCCGTCATCGCACTCGGCGCCCGGCGGTTTACGACTATAAACGTACACGAAATAACTATTATGTTTCCGACGAGGGTGACGTGACGTCGTGACGGTCGCAGCCGTCGTTTCGACAATTTTCGGAACCAAACTCAAAACACATATAATGTCGATCGGTGACAAATATTTTCCGTGTCCACCGGCTCGTCCCCCGTCTATCCGTACGACACACGTGGGCAAATGTAAGAGCGGTTGACAAAGTTCGTTCTTTTGACATAGCGCTCGTCGTCGCTGCGAATTCACGTCGTCGGCCTGACAGTTCTTGAATATGTATCCGTTGTGAGTCCAATAGGCCCAGAAATGGGGCGATCTAGATATGATAGATTCCGTTATGGCGTGCACGGGTAACGCGTCGTCCATACGATGAAATTCGTATTCGACGATAGGCAATCCGCGATCGTTATAATCTTCGATCATGTTCGTAAGCAAATTATATTGGAACACTTGTCGTGGGTCCTCGTTCAACGAAGATATCGCGTATAGGTCGGCGTGCGTGATGGCGTTTTCCAATAAGAATTTTAGCACCCGAGAACGCTCGCGCAACGTCGACGGTCTGTATTTGATACGATCTTCGTTGTCCGCGTCTAATTTAATTCGAGACGTTTTTCCACCGTCGAACGGTTTTTTCGATGTGGAGGGGTCGCCGTCGCCACCGTCATCTGCCAGACTAGCGAGTATATCTAGCCTGAACAAAATTCCGTGTCGATAATGAGGCTTATGTCTGATCAGCAATTCGTACAAGGAGAAATTCAACGCGTGCATCGACAATCCCGTATTCTTCAACGAACATTTGAACGGACGAAAAAGGTTACGTAGAATTTTCTCCAAGCGAGCACATTTAATGCGAACGATATCGAAAGGTGACAAGCCGTCGTCATCGTTGTCGTCGTCATCGTTGCCGTTGTCGTCGTCGTCGTCGTCATCCTTATCCTTATCGCAGTCCGCGATCCCACCGCGTGCGGAGCGTCGTACTTTATCTGTGACGCATTCGCTACTTATCATCACGTAAATCGGCACGTTGACCGCGGCCAACGTCAAGCGTTTCAACTTCAATTCTCCATCGATAAATTTGATATCGAACGTATTCTTTTTGGTGTTGCAGTTGCTATCCAACGAAACATCTAACATGTAGTGCAATGTCGAATGGTCGATTTGTTGACGATCGATATCGTCTATATTCCAAGTATCGTAATCTTCATCGGAAATTGTCTCTTCGTCGTTGTCGTCTTTCTTCGGGTACACATCGGTCGACATCGCACACATCTGCCCATACGCACTCGGACGATAAGTACCTTTTCGCGATAGACACAGTGTACCACGTACGGTGACCGTGACAGCTTCTTCGTTTTATCGTCCGGCGAGGATACTTCGCGCGGTACAATTTCGACCGAACGTGGTGATAACTAGATGTCGTCAGCACAGCCGTCCAGTCAAATGAACATTTACAACTATCTGTTTTACGATTGTCCGCGTAAAAGATCACGCGGTCCGTTTCATATTACGATATGTCGATCGTCGACGATATTTTCCTTAATCCAGAAAATTGTTACAAGACGAGACAACGAGACAGCATCCGGTTCGGACGGAACCACGCGTAATACTGATGCCCGCAGCATACGTCGTGACTATATAAACGAATCGACCAATACGAAAGATGACGTGGAATGTGTGAAGATCACCGACGATCGCGATATATTATCTCAGCTCGCCAAACGTGGTATTTCTTATACCGCGTGTATGCAAGACGGACGACGTATCGAAGATGACGCCAACGACGACTGTACGAAAACGGACCGTTCGCTACAACATCAATGTGACATTCATCTGATTATGATCGGATCCAAAGTCGAAGAATACATATTCGAACGGTTGAGACGTTTTTTGAAGAAGACGGATTTACGCACGAACGAAAACAACGATAAACACGATATCCTATCACGAACGGTATTAATCGATCGTTACAAACATCGCATATTACGCGGATCGTTCCTGTCGAACGGAAGCTTACAATATTCCGTATTTCGAGAAGTGAATAATAATATGATTTGTCACGAAGTCGGTATACAAAAGGAGAGCACTTTCTACATGTACGATACGGATTTCAACAGAGGTCACAAATTCCACTTGGGCAAGTTGAATAAGTTCAGCGGTAACGACGACGACAACGACGATAACGACGACGAAGTCTTGATATGTAAAAACAGAGACGGTGACACTATTTCGAAAGTGGACGCTACCACGCTATCGTTGTACTACGATCGTTGTACGCCTAGCTCTTGGCACGATCATATTCATCCCGACGTCGATTCGCAAATCGCCTACATGAAACAAATTAGACAACATTCGCGACCGATCGACAGTCACAAGAATAAACGATACATTTGTTACGCGCAATCCGTACAAATATGTCTGGACAAATTGGACGTATTCGATGGAACGGTTATGGCTTCTTGCAGGGACGTCATTCTCAGAGGTTTAACCTTTTGGGGTATTTCGCCCACGCTAAAATACGAACAATCGAAGAGCGAACACAACAAACATTACAATAAACGCATGATGATGATCAATATGAACGACAGATATTCTCAAATTCCGATAAAAGCGTCGTCGGATGGCATGTTCGTGGCGGCACATCGAACGTCGCGAAAAAGAAAACGAAGCACCGCCGTCGACGTAACGACGAACGCGGTCGCGGATAATCTTTCGTGCGGAGAAAGGAACGACGATAACGCACGCGTCGACCTCGACACCGATCGCAACTTACGGAACAACAACAGCTCGAAAGACGGCGGTTGTGGTCGTGGTGGTGGTGGTGGTGATGGTGATGCGAAAAAGATGGATACGAAAAAGATGGGATCGGCAGGGTACAAAAATGGAATTATATTCAAAGCGGATCGACGACAAGACCAATATCATTCGTTGTTCGTACAACCCATCCATTCGCAATTGCACGTTCTTCAGGAACTCCAGATGACTTGCCAAAAGCTCCGTGCCACGCACGTGTACTCGTTGTCGGCTAAAAACGTACCGAACGATATCATATGCTACATATGTTCGCAAGGCATCGGTAATATCAGTACGGCCGGCAAAAATATGCTATTCGATAAATCCGTCGAAATTTCGTTCGGTTGCGAAGATCGTATCGGTGCGCGAATATTAGATTATATGGGCAGAGAATCGTCAAAGCTTTCGAACCGCGACCGTCCACCGTCACCGTTTTTCGTATACACGAACGGTATCGAAAAAGGAAGGACGAATGGCGACGACAAACGCGATGGTCGAAGTGATGCTACTACGATCGTCGTGATTAATAATATCGTGACGAAGTATGCCGTAACGTTCGCACGGGCCGACGTATCGGGAATTTCGCAAGAGGAACGACAACGACGGTCTTCGTTGTATCGCGAAATCGTGAAACGATTAAAGTCCGTACACAAATTTGCTGAAATTCTATTACGTATCGACGAAGATGCTCGGTTCCTATGTATCAACGTGGTGGCGGGTATTCCTTTCCGAAAATTTAGCGTTCTCCGACGATTCGGATGCGACGACGTATTCCTATCTCGCTCGGAATTGGAAGCGTTCTATAAATACGTAATTTACGACGGAGACGTTGTCGGCGCCGACGCCACTTCGAACGATATCGCGAAATACGAGAAATTAGTAGAGACTACCAATTCGTTTCTTTGCGATTCGTTCGACGACGAGTGTGGCGGCGGCGGCGGTGGCGGCGGCGGCAGTCCGTCCGGAACCCACGTATTACCTTGTTCGAGTCTCGCGGAATACGTCAATCATAAGGCCGCCTTCACGTTACCACCGAAAAGAGTCGTTTCGGTGTGTGCCTACAAATCGTCGCTACCCAATAAAGCGTACATTTCTCTGGCTAAATTGGTAAATAGGAATTTCCAAATCTACGTGGATCCCGAAGCGTTCGAACGGGACGAACTGTCGCGCAATCGCAGACATTTCGATCGATTCGATCTCATCAAACGTTCCTTCGATAATGCGCCTCGTGTACATAGACCGGCGGCGGCCAGCAATATGTACTTTTTGAATTCTGCCTTTGGTGACGTCGACGGCTTGAACGTGGAGGACGCTTACGTGTTGGATCGCGACTTGGACCTACATTTGTGGTGCGTGTTTTCGTATGCCGTTACGTTGGACGAGCCACGAGATGGATATTTCGTCGTAAATTTGCCGTCGATCGCACGATCTGTGAACGTATCGACGCGCGACAAACGGAGTAACGCTTCGACCGTACTATTTCTCATGGCTACCGTTTACTCGGAGAACGATATAACGTTTCCCGTATTCAAAAATGTTATCGTTCATAAAATATCAAATTTATACGTGTTCTATGTGACGATCGCCGACGAGGCGTTAATACAGGCGGTACGTGAATGTGAAACGAGAGGTCAGCCGTTGCACGAGGCTTTCCGTCACGTTTCCCTACAATCGTTTTCGTTCGATCCGTCGGTTTCTAATGAAACGACGACGACGACGACGACGACGATACAAACTTCGTGTAACTCGTCTAGACGTGAGAGACGTCGACGATTGGAATTGACGGTCGTTTTGAAATCCAAATCGTTCGACGGTGTCAAATTGGTAAATTCCTTCGGACAAAAAGATCTGGCCACGACCCGTACCGATCTGAAGCGCTATCGAACGGTCGAAGGACCCGACGATAAGCCGGGCGACAACATCAACGTGGTAGCTAATAATTGTTCGTTAATTTCACGGTGTGCCAGCGGTCAATTGTTACAAATGCAACAAAACTTTCCGTGTACCATCAAAAGAAACAACAAAGTATACGGTATCGCGGGTCGCGTACCGTATTTCATAACCGACAACGTACCGTCGTTATCGCAGACGCCGATGAGATTCGACGAATTACAAAAAACCGCTTACGTCGCAAATACTCTACCGTTAGCGCTGAACTTGCGAGGTAAATATAACAATAATAATCCGTCGGGTCGGCTATATCCCAGAGATAGTAAGCACGTTTTGAATTTATACGAAAGTTTCGTGAATTCCTCATTTCGAATGTATCGATCCACCGGCCCCATCTATACTACCGCAGATGCCATCGAAACCACCTCCCGAATATTCGATCAATATACAACAGATTCGAACTATATTAAAACTTGTATGCGAGAGAAAAAAAATAAAATTATTCGTAATATAAAGTGTATTATTATTATTTCTCTGCCTCACAACATGTTGTCGATCGCTTTTTCCTATAAACTCACGACACACACTGTAAGAGATGCTGGTCGTGATATTCATACCCGGACTCAAAGGTAGTTCGATCGAGAAAAATGGTGTTCGAATATGGCCACCAAAATGCTTTACATATAAACCGATATTCGATATGTTTGCGAACGGTAACGTCACCTATCTTTCCGAAAAGGAAGAACAATCATTGGAACTTGCAGAAAATGACGACGACGACGACGAAGACGTTATTGTCGAAATAATCGAAAGCATAAAGATGTTCACCGTATTCGATGTCGATATTTATGAACGCTTTCTTGTTAAATTACGTGAACGATTGAATCGAATAAGTCCGCATTTTAGAATAGTCACGTTCGCCTACTATTGGAGACGGTCTGTTGTGATAGGAGCGCAACGTCTAAGCCGATTTATCGACGAACTATTAGCGCGTGACACGACGAGTCGGTTCGTCCTATTAGGACATAGTTTCGGGAGGCTAATCGCTAGATATTATACAGAATGTATTTTGGATCGGAATCGAAGGACAGCAGACAGTACGATTCCCCGCCTTGTAATATGTGTTGCGACACCTCACGGCGGAACATTAGACGCTTTGTTATATCTAATTGGCGAGAAATATCTATCGTTTCTCTCTCGCCGAACATCACAACGCATCGTAAAATCTTACAATTCAATATATGAACTACTGCCGTTCGGAGAACTCTTGAACAAAATCGATCGTGGCCGGAATAATAATAACGATGATAGTGGTGATGATGATGATGATGATGACGGTAACGATGAAAACGTTATCGAAGTTTTAATGAGTCGATTTCCCAGCCTGATAGAACGTCACGTTCGAAACGCGTTCACAGTTAGAAAATTACTGGATTATTGTAAACGACCTTCGAGTACTCGATATCTATTTCTCAATGTATCGGGATATCCATCGATCGGAACTATTCGTTCTGATGGAACGATTATTTATTCGCCATACGGTGGTGATGGAATCGTACCTGTAACTGAATCGAATATACGACATTGTCGTAACAACCGCGGCCGATTATTTTCCAATACGTTACTATCTTTCGATTGTAGCGTACATTTGTCGATGTTAAAACGTAATCATACCGTACGGATGATTTCTTGTGCTATCGAAAGTTTGCTAGTTCCAATTTTACAGTCGCGATTCACTAAAGAAATTCATTTGTTCGAATGTGAAAGATACGTAGATTGGGTCGACGAAAAAAATCTATACGATTTCAAGTGGCGTTCCTCTTCTTTTGCAAACAACAAGCAAATGAATGTTCAAATTTTCCAGGTAAACGATATCGTTGTTGTGCGAGCGATATTACGCTGTCATATGGAACATAATCGCACAATCGTCCCCATGAACGATATGAAACTCTATTTGAACGATTCGAAGTACGCCATAAAATACGACCGCGTTGCCGTTCGTTCCTTTAGACTAGTGTTTTGTATCGGAAGTCGACGTCCGTTTATCATAAAACGTTTATTCGTCGTTCTTCCCGATGCACAATTCGAATTCACGGAGAATAGGAAAGGAGGTTATTTACAATACAACACAAGGCGTTGTAGCGTGAACGTGTCAACATCGATCGAACATGGACAATGAGATGGATGTGGATTCGCAGAATCGATTCGAAGTATATGGAGCGACAACGGTCAAGAGCAAATTCGACATCACAACATTTTTACGCCATCATCCGGGAGGTATCGATTGTATTCGACAGTTTGAAAACAAGTCTGTGACAACGCCGATGTTACGAAACCGACATTCGATCGAATCGTATTATTTGCTGAACGAATATGGCGAACAACATGAAAATGTCATCTGTCAGAGTTTAGAAAATTCATTGGATTGGACGAAACCGATGTTGTGCCAAGTTGGTAAACTGGATGCTGCTTTCTATGAAAAATGGGTATTTTTACCGGTTGATCGACCGCTACGACTGTTCGAAAACCGATTGCTGGAAAGCCTTACAAAAACCCCGTGGTACGTCGTTCCGATGGTATGGATTCCCGTCATCGTATATTTGTTCTGGGCAGGTATTTGTCAACGCATGGAAACGACAACAGCCGACGATGACGTACCCGTGATGTTTCCGATTTTGTGCGTTATTGTAGGTGTTGGCTTTTGGACTTTTCTGGAATATTTTATCCACAGATGGGTATTCCATTCGAAAGTTTCCGGACGATCAAGAATGTTCATTTCATTACACTTCCTAATCCACGGTTTGCATCATAAAGTGCCGTTTGATTCTACGCGATTGGTATTTCCGCCACTCCCGGCAGCAGTGATCGTTTTTTTCGTATACAACTTGATGTGTGCGTTTATGCCGACCGCGATTACGCTACTATTCATGGCCGGGGGGCTGCTCGGTTACGTATTGTACGACATGACACATTTCTATATTCACAATGGGGTCGTCCAGAAAAATACCTATTTTCATAGTTTGAAAATGTACCATGCCCGTCATCACTTCGGACATCAAGAAATAAAATTCGGCATCAGTAGTGTCTTGTGGGATAAAATTTTTTCAACTTGAATAAAAACTAAATATTATATTTATGTTTTATTTGTTAGCTCATGTATTCCCAATGTCATGTCATGAGATACGAATTTCCTCCTTGATTTTAATTGAAATAGTGGAAGTAGTTGCTCAAAATGTTTATAGGGGTGAAATTCGTATCTCATGACGGTCACGTTGGTTGTAAATGGGTTATGATCCGACGAATATCCCTTTCGCCTTGTCCGGAATGTATGTCTTTCGCTATTTCGTATTGTAAAACGTCGCCAGCCTCGTCATGCGAATCCACTGATCTCGCACCTGAATCCAAAGTACTTCGTGTTCACATAGGTCCTTCTCGCCCTCGCTTATGCACACAGACCGTCGAATCGATCACTAACACACAGAAACGGTAGAACGCGCGTTGACGATTTTCGCGATAGAACGGAACACGCACATCGTGTTGTGTGCACTACTCAGTGCCGTCGCCGTCGTCCATCGCGATTCACATCCCGCGAACGAACACCCAAAGAAATCGTGAATTCGTTTCAACGAGATCATTTCGTTGTCCACCATATTATCAAAGGCTCCCTTTGCGTCTAAATCGACATTTCGCACCACCTCCGTATTGGAACGCACAAGAGTAGCCCGTATTTTACTTCCTAATTTGAAAACTTTCAATACGGACCACGTGGGACGATAAATTTGTACGACGCGATCTGTATTCGATGAATGTCTATCTGTGTCGCCACACACCCATCGATATTCCTCGGTACGGAAGACATCCTCTACGGTCAAATCGAACGGTCTATTACACGATTCGCAACAAGCAGTCGGCTCGTCCGACGTAGACACGAGATGCAGATAACACATGTGCGTATCGTCGTTGTAGGATATAAACTCGATTTTCCTCGGTCTAGCATGCCAACGGTATAGCGTCTGCAACATATCCTGCGGCGAATTCGATTGAACGGCACTCGCCCGTATCGATTTTTCCAACGCTAACCTCACCACGGCTCTAACGGCGTCTGGTAATTTAACGATCAGGTTCATCAAGTGCGACGTATCGCCGAGGGAACTTTTGTTTTCCACGTCGTACGGGTTTCCGGTCGATTCGAAATCCTTGTCCGTCGTACACATCCCGGACGATATGATAAACTTCGCTCCCCCCGAAACATGTAAAAATTTTAAATTGATGAAAACGTTCAACTTTGACAAATTATCAGGGCCGGGTTTCGAATCGAGACTCGATAGAACTGGCGATGACGAAGACGACGATATTAACCTTTCCAATTCTTCAAACATCTGTTCCATTTCTGCCAATTCTGCGAAACTGAATGCGGGGTATCTGACCATTTTTCGTATGGATTTTAGCAGGTCCCATACCGCCTCACGATTCGTCACCGACAAATGCCATCCCACGTTAATCAAACAAACGAACGTTTCTAACAATTGAATCACACCGGTACGTTCCATATTTTGGAAAGAATCGCTATGATAGAACTTGTCGAATGAATTTAATTGGCAACTGTTCTACTTATATACGCGTTGTTACCCTTCTCTATCTTGGACTGACCGCGTAGATATTACGAGGACAAGTTCCGATACATCTAAAAATAGATTCAACGATAGAAGGAAATGCACATGTGAACCTCACACTATTTTTCGGTGACTCGCGACTTAGTGAGATGATTCCGGTTGGAACATGAAATTCAGAAACATCTACCGAAATGTAATGCGGTTGTTCGTCTATAATAAATTGCATATATATATAGGTAGGTATCCAAGTTACGAGCGAGTCAGTTTACAATTGTAGTTTGTTGTAGCTTGTGCAAAATCGACATGAATTCAGTGCGTGAGTTAACAACGAATAACGCTTATACATTATTTGTACAGGAACGAAGGCAATTTGAACGTTCGGGTTTGGCGGAGCAGGATCTCAATCCGAAATCTGTTAGGCTGATCCGAGAGATCGAGTTTTTGGTTCGGGATCTGCACGGTTATAGTAAAAAGTTCGTGGAAATGGAAAATAAGCACTATGTGCAGTGTGTTTGGAGTAATCCCAGACTGCGTACTGGCCCAGAAACCTGTATGTGTACGCATATTCGTCTGGTGTATATGCGGCTCATGGACAAAATTGAACAGTTCCTGCGGCGAAACGACAACATCAAGAAAAGATACTTGACTCAACGCATTTGAATTTTTGTAAATAAATTGATTTGTTAATATGTTTCTTTTTTTTCACTGACAATTTCGAATCTGTTACCATACAAATTCGTTCCAATAACCATCCAAGTGCCATCTATTTGAAAAGTAATTTATATAAACCACAGTGTACGGGTGAGTGCTACCTGTCGTCGGATTGTCATACAAGTTTTTTGTTATAACCCACGAAGCGTCATCTATTTGAATGCAATACAAATTCGTCGTAACTAACCGAGCGTTATCTATCGAACAATTTCTACAGATTGACTGTAGTAAATTAATGAGCGCCATATATCGAACATTTTATACGGGCTGACTGTGGTAATTTGGTGAGCGCTATCTATTGGTATGTTGTATCAATTTGTAGCAGTGAGTGTACGAGCGCCATCTGTTGGAGTTCCGTTGAACTGTCATGTATATAGTGTAGAACCTACAATAGATATATATATATATATATATATATGCATTCCATGAAATTACTACATCTGTGGATGGGGTGGGTTTATTATTGCACAATCTAACCTCAATCGACTTCGCTCTCGGAACTCTGAATGGAATCTGATCAAAATTTTACCCCTTCTACCGTGATTTTCGTCAGAAATCAGTAGATTTTAGGATTTTCGTGACGTCGAACGGCTCTAGTCCAATGAGAATCGAGTATTCACTCAGCTGACCCTAAATTAACTATATAATCAGCAAGCTTCCCGCCCGCGATCCTAAACCTCCTTGACCAGAGTAAGAACAACGTAGTAGTAAGAAGGAGCAGGCCGTCGCGGAGGTTATAAATATATATATAGATATATGTATATATTTATATATACAGGGGTGCAGGGGTGCTATGGGGGTACGTGGAGCCCCGTTGACTGTTGAGACTTGGCGCTGGCTTTTCGCGAGAGCTGGAAGTTGCGTTCCACAATTTTCGTTGCCCCCGTGCTACGTCACGTATACGTCACGTAACTGTGAGTCATCACTGCTGCGAAAGTTTTCGCAGCTCGAAGAAATCCAACCGGTGAGATTTCGTTTCAATAGATTTCATTCGAGACAAAACTGTTTCTCGATGATGCTAGTACGCATGACGAGGAACTTATAAGTTTGAAGATTCGTTCGACGAGAGATTCTACGCGGACAACGTTGGTTCATCAGAAAATAATTTACGATTTCATTTCTCGAACGAGATTCGCGTTCGAAGATTTCACAGCTCGAAGAAATCCACCGGTGAGATTTCGTTTCAACAAATTTCATTCGAGACAAAACTGTTTCTCGGTGGAGCTAGTGCGCATGACGAGGAACTTATAAAATTGGAGATTCGTTCGACGAGAGATTCTAGACGGACAAAGTTTGTTCGTTAGAAAATATTTTACGATTTCATTTCTCGAACGAGATTCACGTTCAAAGATTTTGTAGCTCGAAGAAATCCACCGGTGAAATTTCGTTTCAACAACGAATCGTTCGACGAGAAATTCTAGGTGGACAAAGTTTGTTCATCAGAAAATATTTTACGATTTCATTTCTCGAACGAGAGTTTCGTTCAAAATTTTTGTAGCTCGAAGAAATCCACCGGTGAGATTTCGTTTCAACAACGAATCGTTCGACGAGAGATTCTAGGCGGACAAAGTTTGTACATCAGAAAATATTTTACGATTTCATTTCTCCAACGAGATTCACGTTCAAAGTTTTTGTAGCTCGCATAAATTCATCGGTGAGATTTCGTTTCAACAAATTTCATTCGAGACAAAGCTGTTTCTCGATGGGGCTAGTGTGCATGACGAGGAACTTGTAAGTTTGGAGATTCGTTCTACGAGAGATTCTAGGCGGACAAGGTTTGTTCATCAGAAAATATTTTACGATTTCATTTCTCGAACGAGATTCACGTTCAAAGATTTTGCAGCTCGAAGAAATCCACCTGTGAGATTTCGTTTCAACAAATTTCATTCGAGACAAAACTGTTTCATTCCTTGAACGAGAATTACATTCAAAGTTTTGTAGCTCGAAGAAATCCACCGGTGGAATTTCATTTCAACAATCAATCGTTCGACGAGAGATTCTAGGCGGACAAAGTTTGTTCATGAGAAAATATTCAACGATTTCATTTCGAGAACGAGAGTTTCGTTCAAAGTTTTTGTAGCTCGAAGAAATCCACCGGTGAGATTTCGTTTCAACAGATTTCACTCGAGACAAAACTGTTTCATTCCTTGAACGAGAATTACGTTCAAAGTTTTGTAGCTCGAAGAAATCCACCGGTGGAATTTCATTTCAACAATCAATCGTTCGACGAGAGATTCTAGGCGGACAAAGTTTGTTCATCAGAAAATATTTAACGATTTCATTTCGAGAACGAGAGTTTCGTTCAAAGTTTTTGTAGCTCGAAGAAATCCACCGGTGAGATTTCGTTTCAACAGATTTCACTCGAGACAAAACTGTTTCATTCCTTGAACGAGAATTACGTCCAAAGTTTTGTAGCTCGAAGAAATCCACCGGTGGAATTTCATTTCAACAATCAATCGTTGCCAGATAATATATTCAATTTCATTTTATACACGAGATCACTGAGATCAGTGCTTGCGGGATGGAAGAAATGGAAGAAAACATTTTATCTATCTTAAATTTTATTCGTAATATTATACATTTATGGAATATTGTTCGATTCTTTACGAGTAACCCGGTTCTTTGTACATCGAAGCAGTTTCTCGATTATAAGTGTTATTGTTGTTGCTGTTGTTTGACAGAGTTTTGGAATTATTCGTAGTAGCACCCACTATGCGGCGAGTTTGTCGATTGTCGTTATTGTTGGACAGAGTATTAGAATAATCCGTGTCCCGTAAGCACCAATCTTCATATAATTGGTCGAACTCGTCGTCTTCCGCCTCGTCATCGGTCCAATTGAGGATTTGCTCGTCGTCGCGACGTATCATTGCCCAGAGATCCTCCCAGCCTGGTCTTTCAGGAATATGTTCTTTTGGTCTTTTTTTCACCACTCGCTTCCGATCGGTTTCGCTAACACTTGCCGGTTGTGACATTATTTCGATTGAACGATTGAAAAGTAACTGACATTCTCGGTCAGCACGCTCGCATTATATACGAATTCGAATTTCACCCAAATGACATCTACGAATAAAAGGTATTCGGTATAGAATGCGATTTTCCATTCGGGTTTCACATGTGCCACACGCCAAAAATAGACATTTCGTATTACAACTAAATATTGTTTCATTCCTCGAACGAGAGTTACGTTCAAAGTTTTTGTAGATCGAAGAAATCTACCGGTGGAATTTCGTTTGCATGACGAGGAACATATAAGTTTGGAGATTCGTTCGACGAGAGATTCTAGCAGTCAAAGTTTGTTCATCAGAAAATATTTTACGATTTCATTTCGAGAACGAGAATAACGTTTAAAGTTTTTGTAGCTCGAAGAAATCCACCGGTGAGATTTCGTTTCAACAAATTTCATCCGAGACAAAACTATTTCTCGATGAACGAGAGTTTCGTTCAAAGTATTTGTAGCTCCAAAAAATCCACCGATGGAATTTCGTTTCAACAACTATTCGTTCGACGAGAGATTTTAGACGAACAAAGTTTATTCCTCAGAAAATATTTTACGATTTCATCTCTCGAACGAGATTTGCGTTCAAAGATTTTGCAGCTCGAAGAAATCTACCGATGGGATTTCGTTCCAACAAATTTCACTCGAGACAAAACTGTTTTATTCCTCGAACGAGAGTTACGCTCACAAAGTTTTTACAACTTGATAAACGCCATCTGTTGATATGTTGTATCAATTTATCACAATAAGTTGGTAAGCGCCATCTGGTAGAGTTCCATTGAACTTCAAATCAACGTGTACAGTATTAAATCTACCATAGATGTCTCATGAATATCATGAAATTACTAAATCTATGGATGGGGTGGGTTTAATTTTGTACAATCTAACCTCAATCGACTTGACTATCGGAACTCTGAATTGAATCTGATCAAAATTTTACCCCTTCTACCGTGATTTTCGTCAGAAATCAGTAGATTTTAGGATTTTCGTGACGTCAATTGGCTCTAGTCCAATGAGAATCGAGTATTCACTCAGCTGACCCTAAATTAACTATATAATCAGCAAGCTTCTCGCCCGCGATCCTAAACCTCCTTGACCAGAGTAAGAACAACGTAGTAGTAAGAAGGAGCAGGCCGTCGCGGAGGATATAAATATATATATAGATATATATATATATGTAGAAATGGACTCTCGGGTATTGATCCGCGTTGTGTGGTTTCGGTCCTCAAAAGGACCAATTTCACGACGTTTCGGCAAAGTCGCATTTGCCATCTTCAGGTGATTCGACCGTAGAGTCTGGAAAATCTAGGCGAACTGACGCTTACTTGGAGGGACAGGTATTTATATCCCCCGTTATGTTTGACCTTTGGACTTTCGAACTATTTCACGCTTGGTTGATTTCTACGTGTTTGGCTCCGAGTGACACGTTTGGATGACGTCATTGCGACGCTGGAATCAGCCGGAAAGTTTCCGTGACCTGTTGCACGTGCACTGGATATCACGTTCTCTCTTGTTTTTGGTTTTATCTTCCGACTTTCTAAAGCGGGTTTCCATGTTGCTGGTAATCTTAGTCCGTCATCTCGTTTGTTAAGACTATGTGGACGTTTCTCGATCTCTATTGCCTCCCTGGTTATTCTGGTGTAGAAGTGTTCAATGTTGGCTAGAGTCTTTGTGCCGCTAAAGTTGATCATATGGCCAGTACTTCTTACATGTTCAGCTAGTGAAGACGTGGTTTCGTTTTTCGACACAGCGTTTGCATGTTCAGTCTTTCGCACATCAATGCGTCTGTTGGTCTGCCCGATGTATGTCTTTTCACAATTACCACATGGCACCTCGTACACTCCTTGGCATTCTAGAGGAATTCTGTCTTTTGGATTCCGAAGAACATTTTTGATTTTCCTATCTGTTGTGAAGGTTGTTTTGATATCATGACGGCTCAGTATTTTGCAGATTTTGTCAGTTGTGCCTTTTATGTAAGGTAGAAAAGCGTTTCCCACTGGTTGATCTTCATTGTTGACATCCTTTTCATTTTTGCGTTGAGAGTTATGAATCTGTTTTCTTGAATAGCCATTCATCCTAAGGGCTGTTTGGATGGTTTCCATTTCTCCATCGAAGTTCTCCGCATCAGCGAGACGTGATATCCAGTGCACGTGCAACAGGTCACGGAAACTTTCCGGCTGATTCCAGCGTCGCAATGACGTCATCCAAACGTGTCACTCGGAGCCAAACACGTAGAAATCAACCAAGCGTGAAATAGTTCGAAAGTCCAAAGGTCAAACATAACGGGGGATATAAATACCTGTCCCTCCAAGTAAGCGTCAGTTCGCCTAGATTTTCCAGACTCTACGGTCGAATCACCTGAAGATGGCAAATGCGACTTTGCCGAAACGTCGTGAAATTGGTCCTTTTGAGGACCGAAACCACACAACGCGGATCAATACCCGAGAATCCATTTCTACACATTACGTCCGCGAGAACCTAAGAAGGAACATATATATATATATATTGTTATGATTTCATTTCATAGACAATAAAAAATTTAAAAATAATAACTTACCGAACTATGAAAATCAGAAAAGATCAAATAAAAAAATATTTTATGGAATTAAAAACAATAATAAAAGCTAAATAATAGTTAGGATATTAATATTAACAATGTAAAACATAATAAACAACGATGTAATAGTATAAGATGTGATAAACAAGAACTTCAGTGAAAGTGAAGAAACGTTCAGTGTAACGAAATCATAAATCATAAGTAAAATGATTACAAAACTATCATGAGATAGTACAAAACATTGAATAATGTTATAGATGTAAGTTAGGATTAGTAAATTTGAGTTATGTAATGTTAAAAGAATGTTATTGATATAATATGATATGTATTAGATTTAAGAATAAGTAACTGTCAAGAAAACCATAAATATGGAAATAATCATATTAATAATAACCCAATCATAGGTTAAATTATACCAAAGTGTGGGGAAAAATGTAGGCAATATTAATTTAAAAAGAAGGAATCACTAACAATTAAAATAAGTTGAAAATCTCAAATAATTCAAAAAGTAAAGAATACTAAATTCTGATTGGTCAATAGGAATTTCCAATGTCAATCTGGTAACAATGAAGACTTGTGTCAGTTTTACAACAATTAACTTGGCATCCTTGATTTGAAAAGCAATCATCTCATAGGTTGATTATGACATAAAGTAGCGTCGGTTTTGGAGGCCTATAAAAACGAATCTGAAAGTAAAGAAGTTTAGTTTGCCATTACATCTGTAGACTGAAAGTACTACTGCAACTCACCAAAATTTTATAACCTATAATAACCTCCAATTGAACGAAAGTGTTCCAAACTTCGATAGGTTCAAAGAAACCAAAGTTAATAAGTTTTATATAAAGTCAACGATTATCCAAGTATCTGAATCCAGTAAAAAGGCTGTAATAACCTCCAATTAAGAAGAAATTTCCAACGATTGCCATTCATCAATAATTTAAATAAAGCATCGAAAAGTTTCATGTTTTATCTAAAAGGATAAAACAAAGTATTATCAACAGTTCCTGAGTCTCAAGAAGAAGTAATCCAAATTAGTTACCTGTGATTATTGTGAAAAAGCATAGTATTGTGTAAAAGTGAATCATCAACGAAATTATAAAAGAATTAAATTGAAAATTGCCAACATAGTTAAACACACTTTTGGATATAAACTAAAAGTAAGTTTGTTTATTATATTTCCATTGTAGTGTTATTTGTAAATCTGAAAGAAAGATTGTCGTTTGTAATTTTGTAAACAACTATTAATATTGAATAGTTTTGAGGTTAAAGCTAGTTCTATGCTTAGAACATAAAATAAAATTGTAAATTAGAAACCCGAGATAAATAGAGTCATAGAGATTTAAATATAGAAACTTTTTAACATTCAAAGAATATTGTGTTTAATTCCATAAAATAATATAAAAAAGAGAAAGTTCATTATTATTCAAAATAATCAATAAATTAAAAGCTAGCCGGAAGCATTAATAATAATCAATAAATAAAAATAAATTCAGTAAGAGTTTAGTTAATAATTGTCGCTCAAACGTGAGGCCATTTGAAAAAAGAAATAGAACCGCGTATCAAAATAATTTAAAGAACTAGATTAATTAATAAGAAAGTAAAAATGGAAGGAGATAGACAGAGGACTCCAGAATTGATAGGATTTGATCAAGAGGGTGAAATGATTAGTGCAGAAAGACCACCAATAATAGATAGTCAATCACAAATAATGAGATTGCTTGAAAGTTTAAATTTAAAAGCTAATGAAACGAATGAAACAAATGCTAAAATTGAACAAGGTATGAGTGAAATAAGAGATGAACTTAAGAGAGTGAATGATAAATTTGATAAAAGAACTGAGGAAATTATGAGAATAGTTGAAACTGAGAAAAAGGAAATAAGACAACATGTTGAAGAAAGTATAGATAATAAATTAGAAGAATATAATAGCTTTGTAAATAGAAAGTTTAATAATGTAGAGAAAGAAATAGATATTATGGAAAATAGAATGAATGATATGGGGAAGAATATTGAAGAGAATGTGAATGTGAATGTACAAAGTATGAAAGAAAATCAGGAAAAAATGATAAATGAACAAGATGAAAGAATAAAAAGAATTGAGAATAGATCCGAAGAGAGAATGAATATAGAATACAGAAATGTAGGTCATGAGAATACAATAAAATTTAATGGAAATATAAAATTATTACACCCATGCATTTTTGTAAAAGAATTAATAAATAATTTTTGTTTGATAACATTACATAAAAGTTGTAAAGATTACACTGAGATTATTTTAAAAGGAAAAGTGTATAGATTAAAAGATAAACCTGTTGGTATTCAAAGTGCATATAGAATGTTCAAATATAAAGTAAGAGAAAATATTTCATTAGATAGAATTAGAAAAGGGAAAACAGAATTATCAGAAAAAAATAAAAAGAAATGTAAAATCAAAGAGGGAATTTATTTACAAGTAATAGGTTAGAAAGAAATGCAAGAAAGTATATGAATAGGGAAATGAGAAAAAGAGGAAGGTTAATTAAATTTGAAATAGGTGAATTAGTAATAGTAAGAGCAATGAGAGTAACTAATAATAAAAAGAATATATGTGGAAAATTATGTTTTGCTTTTGAAGGTCCATATGTAGTCATGAATGAAAATGCTGAAAATAGTTATGAATTAATGAATCCTGAAAACGGAAAGATAAGGGGAATATTTAATATTGATCAAATATACAAGTATAATTATTAATAAATTTAGTTCATGAAAATAAAATCAAAAGATAAATAAATTTTAAATATTAATGTGATTAATATGTTAAAATTGATTTAGGGGAATTTGTTATGATTTCATTTCATAGACAATAAAAAATTTAAAAATAATAACTTACCGAACTATGAAAATCAGAAAAGATCAAATAAAAAAATATTTTATGGAATTAAAAACAATAATAAAAGCTAAATAATAGTTAGGATATTAATATTAACAATGTAAAACATAATAAACAACGATGTAATAGTATAAGATGTGATAAACAAGAACTTCAGTGAAAGTGAAGAAACGTTCAGTGTAACGAAATCATAAATCATAAGTAAAATGATTACAAAACAATCATGAGATAGTACAAAACATTGAATAATGTTATAGATGTAAGTTAGGATTAGTAAATTTGAGTTATGTAATGTTAAAAGAATGTTATTGATATAATATGATATGTATTAGATTTAAGAATAAGTAACTGTCAAGAAAACCATAAATATGGAAATAATCATATTAATAATAACCCAATCATAGGTTAAATTATACCAAAGTGTGGGGAAAAATGTAGGCAATATTAATTTAAAAAGAAGGAATCACTAACAATTAAAATAAGTTGAAAATCTCAAATAATTCAAAAAGTAAAGAATACTAAATTCTGATTGGTCAATAGGAATTTCCAATGTCAATCTGGTAACAATGAAGACTTGTGTCAGTTTTACAACAATTAACTTGGCATCCTTGATTTGAAAAGCAATCATCTCATAGGTTGATTATGACATAAAGTAGCGTCGGTTTTGGAGGCCTATAAAAACGAATCTGAAAGTAAAGAAGTTTAGTTTGCCATTACATCTGTAGACTGAAAGTACTACTGCAACTCACCAAAATTTTATAACCTATAATAACCTCCAATTGAACGAAAGTGTTCCAAACTTCGATAGGTTCAAAGAAACCAAAGTTAATAAGTTTTATATAAAGTCAACGATTATCCAAGTATCTGAATCCAGTAAAAAGGCTGTAATAACCTCCAATTAAGAAGAAATTTCCAACGATTGCCATTCATCAATAATTTAAATAAAGCATCGAAAAGTTTCATGTTTTATCTAAAAGGATAAAACAAAGTATTATCAACAGTTCCTGAGTCTCAAGAAGAAGTAATCCAAATTAGTTACCTGTGATTATTGTGAAAAAGCATAGTATTGTGTAAAAGTGAATCATCAACGAAATTATAAAAGAATTAAATTGAAAATTGCCAACATAGTTAAACACACTTTTGGATATAAACTAAAAGTAAGTTTGTTTATTATATTTCCATTGTAGTGTTATTTGTAAATCTGAAAGAAAGATTGTCGTTTGTAATTTTGTAAACAACTATTAATATTGAATAGTTTTGAGGTTAAAGCTAGTTCTATGCTTAGAACATAAAATAAAATTGTAAATTAGAAACCCGAGATAAATAGAGTCATAGAGATTTAAATATAGAAACTTTTTAACATTCAAAGAATATTGTGTTTAATTCCATAAAATAATATAAAAAAGAGAAAGTTCATTATTATTCAAAATAATCAATAAATTAAAAGCTAGCCGGAAGCATTAATAATAATCAATAAATAAAAATAAATTCAGTAAGAGTTTAGTTAATAATATATATTTATATATACGGGGGGGCAGGGGGTGCCATGGGGGTACGTGGAGCCCCGTTAACTGTTTAGACTTGGCGCTGGCTTTTCGCGAAAGCTGAAAGTTGCGTTCCACGATTTTCGTTGCCCCCGTGATACGTCACGTATACGTCACGTGACTATGAGTCATCACTGCTGTAAAAGTTTTCACAGCTCGAAGAAATCCACCGGTGAGATTTCGTTTCAACAAATTTCATTTCAGACAAAACTGTTTCTCGACAGAGCTAGTGCGCATGACGAGGAACTTGTAAGTTTGGAGATTCGTTCGACGAGAGATTCTAGGTGGACAAAGTTTGTTCATCAAAAAATATTTTACGATTCCATTTCTCGAACGAGATTCACGTTCAACGTTTTTACAGCTCGAAGAAATCCAACCGGTGAAATTTCGTTTCAACAAATTTCATTCGAGACAAAACTGTTTCTCGATGATGCTAGTACGCATGACGAGGAACTTATAAGGTTGGAGATTCGTTCGACGAGAAATTCTAGGCGGACAACGTTGGTTCATCAGAAAATATTTTACGATTTCATTTCTCGAACGAGATTCACGTTCAAAGATTTTACAGCTCGAAGAAATCCACCGGTGAGATTTCGTTTCATAAATTTCATCCGAGACAAAACTATTTCTCGATGAACGAGAGTTTCGTTCAAAGTATTTGTAGCTCGAAGAAATCCACCGGTGAGATTTCGTTTCAACAAATTTCATCCGAGACAAAACTATTTCTCGGTGAACGAGAGTTTCGTTCAAAGTATTTGTAGCTCGAAGAAATCCACCGGTGAGATTTCGTTTCAACAAATTTCATCCGAGACAAAACTATTTCTCGATGAACGAGAGTTTCGTTCAAAGTATTTGTAGCTCGAAAAAATCCACCGGTGGAATTTCGTTTCAACAATTATTCGTTCGACGAGAGATTTTAGACGGACAAAGTTTATTCATCAGAAAATATTTTACGATTTCATTTCTCGAACGAGATTCACGTTCAAAGATTTTGCAGCTCGAAGAAATCCACCGGTGGGATTTCGTTCCAACAAATTTCACTCGAGGCAAAACTGTTTTATTCCTCGAACGAGAGTTACGTTCACAAAGTTTTTACTGCTCGAATAAATTCACCGGTGACATTTCGTTTCAACAAATTTCATCCGAGACAAAACTATTTCTCGATAAACGAGAGTTTCGTTCAAAGTATTTGTAGCTCAAAAAAATCCACCGGTGGAATTTCGTTTCAACAATTATTCGTTCGACGAGAGATTTTAGACGGACAAAGTTTATTCATCAGAAAATATTTTACGATTTCATTTCTCGAACGAGATTCACGTTCAAAGATTTTGCAGCTCGAAGAAATCCACCGGTGGGATTTCGTTTCAACAAATTTCATTCGAGACAAAACTGTTTCTCGATAGAGCTAGTGCGCATGGCGAGGAACTTATAAGTTTGGAGGTTCGTTCGACGAGAGAGATCCCAGGCCGAGAAAGTTTGATCGACAAATTCTGCTCATCAAAACGAGAAATAACCGATACGTTGACTACGATTCGTTTGGCAGCAAAATTACAGATCGTCAAAAGTTGGTCGATCAAGTTCTTCTCTTCGCCGCGAATTATTCTACAGTTTTATTTTAGAAAAAGTTTTATTTGGCAAACAAAAATTACAGCCTGAATGAAAAAACTTGTTTCGTTCCGATTTTCTCTTGAATCTTGTTCTGTCAGCTTTGTTCGATGTATTGGTTCGTAAGATTTGATACTGATTTAGATGCCTGCAATAAAAGTTGATCGATGTGTTTGTTCGATAGCGGAAACGAAATATTAAACATATTTCGATAGCTCAATATTTTGTGACAATCTTGAATTGCCTCTTTGAATTGTGTTAACTGTTCGTCCTTCGATAAGTATGCCAGAAAAAGTCTGACGTATTTCATTTCTTTTTGTGTATCGAAACCTTTCCGACGTTCTTCCAGTCCTATATTTTCCGTCGTCGATAATTTACCTGCTTTCGGTGGTTTTCTTTCAATTTTAC
This sequence comes from Endomychus coccineus, assembly GCA_958510875.1. Classification (NCBI taxonomy): domain Eukaryota; kingdom Metazoa; phylum Arthropoda; class Insecta; order Coleoptera; family Endomychidae; genus Endomychus; species Endomychus coccineus. The sequence continues at coordinate 55,942,511 of OY294070.1, read as the reverse complement.
GGAAAGATTGGTTAAGTGGTACGGGCTTTAACAGATCTTCCTTCATCTCAGACATCACCATCGACGACGGTGTTATTACACGTAAGCGACTGATTGGAAGCGTTTGCGGTCCCAACGACGTTGCGTCGATTAACGTTCTGTCCACCTTTATGTTACTAATTTCGTGACAAACAATATCGCACAATCCTATTTCAAAATCCAAATCGACACGGTCTAGCTTTCCTAAAATATAAACTAACCACGACAGCAGTACGTTACGCGACTGTCTGAAGTGCTTATCGACGCGCGATCCGTGTTGGCCGCTCAATTGTCGTGATGAATCTTCGTTGTGACGTCTGAATAATTCCAGGGTGAGACCGATCGCGTGCCATTTCAAGTGTCGTTTGTAACTATATATCGGTGTGAGTGTGTATCGATGTAATAATAAAAATAATTCTTGAAACGTGGAAAACTCGTATCCGATCGGTAAGCGATCGTTGGAAAAGAATGGCATAATACTAATAGTGATTCCTTACTAAGAGATGAAGTCAAGTTCGATCAACATTTGCGACGATCGGATGTGGGAGCTATTACGTGCGCGTTGTTATGTACATATCTACGACAAATGGTATTTACCGATCGCTTTCGACCGCGTCTACAAAACGGCGCCGTACGCGTGGAAATTGTAAGTGTTGGCCGTTAATGAGCTATTTGTACTGTTTGGTCCGGTCCGTCGCAGCTACAGAGAAATCATCGTCGTCGTCGTTGTCATCGATGGTGAATTATCAACAAACGTTCAAAGACAAGTACGAAGTGTTCGGTTCGAGATTCTCACAGTTGTCAGAAATCAACCAGAAATCGATGAGCAAGATAATTCGTCGGTCCGGTAGTGTCGTTCTTACATTCGCTCTCGACAAATATGGGAAAATTTATCATCCATCGGCAAATCTGCGAGAAATATACGACAGCACATTCAAAACATATTATATGACTGTCATGAGATACAAATTTCACCCTTATTCGATTAACAGTTTCATTTCTCGAATCGTTCGATGAAGATCTCGATCGACAAAGTTTGTTCCTCACAAACTATTTCACAATTTAATTTCTCAAACGAGAACTACGTGCTGAAATAGGAACGATCGGTACGTTGGCAACTCAATCTTTTCTATCGACGTGTAATAAAACTATGTATCGTTGAAGTCGTCAGCCGATAAATTTGGTTCGTTAGTGGAGATGTTCGATTCCATTTCGTGAATGCAAAATACGTTCGGGACGAGGAACGACCGAAACGTTACCGCCCACCACTCGCGAGGGTATAAATACAGCTGCGACACACACATGTCAATTCAGTTTCAGTCGACATGCCGTGTAAAACATGTGGTGGATTAGACCACAGTCGCGCATCTTCGGCCAAGTGTGCAAATCGAATATTGAAGCAAAAACATAGATTCAGCACAGTAAATACTTGTACCGAGACGTTCACGATAAAACGCGGTTTTCGTAAGTTTTGCCGAGATCCTGCGTTGCGACAACGAATCGAAAACGACGTTTTGGAAATTTCTCAACTGACCATCGAAGCATCGCTCTACGTCAGTTTTCATTATACGAAACTGTTACATCGTAACGAATTTCCGATCGGACAGTTTTCCATCAGTCACCTACAAGATTTCTACTACCATCTTCAGGGCAAACGACAGAAAAAAGAACGCGTTGCGTTGGACGAAGAATATTTCGCTATGCGGCCAGACAAAACATTATTATACAACGGCCGATTACGAACATACCTGATTAAGTCGTGTGTCAAGCAACACGAAACCAACATGAAAAATTGCATCACGGTCCATTTTTACGATCGAGTCGTCCGATATTTCTATGAAAAATACAAGGAAGGGTGTGATCGAAAACGCTACAAATGGAAGACGATAGTTTACGACGAATTGTTCGCCTTCGTGCCACGTCACGTCGCCCACAGCCGAGGAGTTGCAGAATTTTTAAAAGATTTCCGTTTCGACTATCACAAAAAATTCATCAATATAGAAAATGACTGGTGGAGTTTGGTACCGATCACTTTCGAGTTGGGACGATGGTTCGAAGAGAGAAAGTTGAAATCCTTCTCGGCGTTTCCTGTATTTTCGTCTGGTCGAAAACATTTACTTTATAACGCTATGGCTTTGAACGAATTATTGAGTAGTGTAAAATTGCTGCCGGACAAAACTACCGCTCCCGTGTTTAGGAATGAAACTCCAAAATATTGGTGGCAATATTTCGATCTATCTCACTCAGTTTATGGCAAATTCGACGACACAACTATGCACATCGAGCCCCACAAGCAGCGGACGTCTTTCGCCATGAGTTTTTCCACCAACGGAATCGATTGTTCCATCATGATGAATAGATATGGGCGATCCACAATTCAACAACCGCAGAAAAAGAAGCGAAAGAAGACGAACATAAAACCCGAGACTATAGTGGTTAATTCCACTAAATATTTGGGAATCGATCCGGGGTTCGTTAACTATATCGGTGCGTGCTATATCGATAAGGAAACTCGAACAGAAACCAATTTCGTGTTAAAATCGGCCACGTTCAAGGAACATTTCTGTAAAGAACGTGCTCGACGACGTGAACGGAAAAAAATGGCCGGAATCTTTGAAAAACGCCTGCTTGAATATCGCGAAAGTATAAACATAGAGAAAAAATTAATTGTTTCGCCGAAGTGTGGTTCTAATTTTAACTCTCATGTGGAGTCCATTTTATACAGACTGAATTTCTTATCGTCCAGTCGCGAAATTTACGCTACGCGGAAATATACGCGCTTGAACTGGGACTCGTACATTTCACGTCGTAAAGCAGAGGATAAGGTGGTAAATCAGTTATTGCCCGCTAAAGATGATGATGATAATTCCGTGTTGGTTTGTTTTGGAGATGGAACACTGAAGAAAAATTTCAGTTATGGCAGAAATAAAAAACCCGCCGTCGAAATGCTCAAACAAGCGTTTCATCGTCGACGCGATAAATGTCACGTTATATGTGTTGATGAATATTTGACCACTCAATCTTGTTCGAAATGTTTCGGTAAAATGCCTTTGCCACCCAAAAACACGACCGTAAATGGAGACGATACGAAGCAACGACGACGATGTCACGATCATAGATTTCAATTTAGCCAAAAATGTAAAATCGTTTGGAATCGTGACGTCAATGCTGCGCGTAACATCATTTTGGTTGGTCTCGGATTAATCGATTATCGTTGTAAAACGTCAGATGAATTTGTTCGTTTGACGGAATTTCAAAATTATGTTTTGCATAAGGGTGAAATTCGTATCTCATGACGGTCACGTTGGCCGTTAATGGGTTCATTGCCAACCTTTCGGTCGTTGAGACGATATCTGAACGAACGGAAAGCTTTATATGACCAAACTCGACAAGTTCCGTTCGATTCGCCAGGACCGGTATCGTGTACAAATGGAGGTTTAAAAAGGAAATTTCCGTTAACTGGAGATTCGTAATGTTTATTCAATTTTTGTATGTTCCGATTCGAAAATAAATATTATATTACAATTGTCGATATTTTAGTCATTCACAGTACGCCAACATCCAAAACGGAAAATATACGCCTCCTCACTTTTTGACTCGTTGAACCGATTCATATTATATTTAAACCGTTTTATCAAGGAAACCAACGTTTCAATTAGGTCGTATTTTACAATTTCGTAACGATTGTAAAAATCTTGTGATTCTTTGTCTAGCGCAATTTTATTAATATAAAAGTTGCAAAAATTAGACGTTTGACGTTGAGTTTTCAAAATACTTCGCATTGCCAGTTTTTTCAATGTAACACCACCTGTCGACGATTCTGTTCGTATCGAGTAGTCAGTGACAAAATTGAAAAATTTTTCAGTGTGTGTTCGTGACATTAGGAACTCATGTATATGTCTAATGTACGAGTTGAAAAAATGTTTTCCTTTTTTGTAATCATCATCCGAACCAACTATGGGAAATAGTGGAGATTCGATCAGTGCATGGGGACTCGACAGAAACGGGAAAAGCGTCGAAACCGCCACAAAAATTGAACACAGGTTGCGCCGATAACATATAGCTTTTAACGTTTCCAAAAAAGCAACATCCTTTGATCTCGATTGTACATCATCGGTGTAATATTTCGACAACAACGATATAACAGCGATAGTCGCAATTTTTTTATAGATCGGATTCGCGTTGAATTTAGCTTTCGTATGATCGGCTGCACAAAATTGTACGAATGTCATGATCAATTTCTGAACGTGATGTGGATTTGTTAGGGAATGTTCAGCGTTCAACTTGGACAGAAAATCCAACAGATGCGTCAAGGAAATTCTGTAATACATCCCTTTGGAAAACATGCGTTTCAAACACATTATAACGATATCGATTCGATCTTCACATTGTAGTAGCGTAGGTAACAACGCATGTCCGTCTGTACACGATCGAATCAACAAAGCGTAAATAATCGTTGTTCGATGATAACACAAACAAACGTCGATTAATGTATGGAAGATTTTTCTCTTCGTAAATTTTGTCAAATCTTTTCTTTTTTTGCTTCTCATCGATGCCACGGTGGATACAGATGTTGATGACGGTGATAACGATGATAGTCGTCGTGGAGAATTTGTCGGAGACGGGTGTAACTCCCACGAGGAAGCATACATATCGGCAAGGTCAAATGAAATCTCCATCAATGAATACACTTTTCTTGCACGATTCTTCAAATGTATATAGGAAATTTTTTTGATATGTTGTCGTAAGAACGTAATTTGTTCTTTCACATGGTTCGGCACCATGTTCATCGGAAGATACGCACATTTTCTCATATAATTTTTACGTTTCTCGCGTTCTTTCATCGTAGACGATAGCAACAACCGTAGCATATCTGACGTGAATTTTGGTTATAACTACAATAAGGTCGACTGAACTGAACTGAACTGAACTGACATTGCTATCAGAGCCGTATTTATACGCTCTCGTCAGCGTATCATCGGTCGTTCATTTTTATGTTCCGCATAATGGTGGAATTCGTATCTCGTAATGGTCACGTTAGCTGTAAACGGGTTGAAATAAATCGCAATATTTTCTAACATTTTTATTCGAATTATACGTGAAATACATTCAATTACTATAGGTTACTTGTTTTATCCGCTTTCGTCGTCGTCGTCGTCGTCGTCGTCGTCAACGTCGATTGGTTCGCCAGATTTGACCGATCGGATTCTTCGTCGGACAGAAACATCTCTTCGTCCGCGAACAACATTTTTTTTTGATCGGCTTCTGATACGGCATCACCACCGTTGACGACGACGAGTGCGACGTTCGTGTTCGATTCATTCCGGCCTAGATATTTCTTGAAATATAGCATAGTCAAGAATCGATGAAAATTTATGGACGCTTCACAGTAACAAAAATATTGAAGACAATACGAGCAAAAGCCTGTGGAGATGTTTGCTAATAGGTAATCTTTGACATCTCTGGTATATGATAACGATGACCAGAACGATGCTGTTGCTGCTGCTGCTGCTGTTGACGACGATGATGATGATGATGATGATGTCTGGTTATTCGACGACATATCGAATGAGTTGTGTGCTACGGCCACCCTGACGTATCGTCGTACGACCGATCGGTACTAGTCGAAATTGCCGTTTGACAGGCGAGTTCTTAGCTCGTTCAGTTTTGTAGGTTTCACTCCCGTCAATCGCATAGCATAATCTACGGGCGATTGATCTTCAGAGATATTGGGAACGAAAGCGTTAATGTCGTAAACGTATTTGTATTGATCGACAATTTCGCGGAGCTTTTCTTTGATATCTGCCAAAACGTACACCGGAGGATCGTTAACTTTGATGAATGATTTGAGATGTTTCTTCAACAATTTTCTATTATTATCATCACCGTAACATTCGCATAATACGTCAACGAAATCGTGCGTTCCCGCGCATACGTCGAAATGTTGCAGAGCATACACGAGATGACTTATACAACGACTCAGCGGTATCGGTGCTACGGTATTATAATTATCGTTCGTCGACAGGAAATTGGTTACGGAATAAACGAACTGACGCACGGTGTGTTTCGTACAATTTTCCAGCATGGCCAGTGTGATTTCTAAAGCACATATATGACTGGGTGTCAGCCATTTAGATTGATGCACGTCTTTGAAATTATATTTTGGTATTAGATTTTTGCACTTGACCCACCGTCCTTTCGTATCGGTACATATGCCATTGAGCAACTTTTTACGATTTTCGCTGTTCAAATAGTCGAAATTACGAGATCGACCCATTTTCTGCGTACCGAAACCACCTTTCGCGGGCGGTCTTCTGGGATTAACATTATCCGTTTCTAATTGACGATGCCTGCGTTTCGGTGGAATACGTTTGAAATTTATCAATGGATCTTCATCATCGCTATCATCGCCGTCCGTACCGTCGTTATCGCCGCCGTCGTCGTCGTCGTCGTCGTCGTCGTCTTCGTCATCGTCGTCGTTATTGTTAGCACCGCGATCGGTTTCCATCCATCGTATACCACGTCTGACGTTCGCCGGACGTACGAGTGTTTTATTCTTACGATTGTTATTATCGATATTATTATTATTATTACTGTCGTCATCGTCCGCGTCGTCGTTGTCGTTAACGTCAACGTTTCCGTTGTTATTATTGTCGTCACTATTATTCGTGCGGTAGATCGTCCTCATTTGTTTCACGTTTACCGTGGAATTAGACGTATCTCCAGCTCTTTTCCCGTCGTTTTTATCGTTCGCAACGGGAGATTGTTTCGTTTTATTATAAATTTTGCGCTTTCCGATTCTAATATTTTTACCGTTCACCGACGGTGGAATCTCCGTGGACGAAGTTGACGGTAACGGATTTTCATATATACCTCTTTTCGATGCCAACGACTTTGAAGGCAACTTCGCCGTTTTCGATGGAATTCCTTTCTTACCGATACTAATAATGTTGATTTTTTTTGTCTCTACACTATCAGTTTCCGACCGCGAATTATTATTATCGATCGTCTTCGACGGAATATTGTAAATTTGTTCCATCACTGGGTTTCGTTGTATTTCTTTCCCGATCGATGAATTTAACTGTTTTCCATTCCCTTGTGACGTTGATGTCGGAACGAAAACCGGTGAGGATATTGGTGATGGGGACGATCGTACATTATTGGCATTGTGATATTGGTGTTCGAGCCAAGAATTACACGATGTCGTTTGATCGTGTAGAAGATCCTCATCGAACGGTGGCGGTGTTACTATATCGGATAGAGGTGACGCATTAAGATCACTAACGCCGTGATCGAAGAAAAACATCGTAAGGCCATCGGGGTCAGACTATGATTGGATAGAATTCGCGGCCGCTTCGGCAGTCAATAGAGGTGTACTCACTCTTTCATGTTGCTCGTGTTCAGGTTCCTCGATCGGGTCGAGCGATCGCTGTTGATTTTGATTCTGCATCGTCGTCTTATTTACTTACTCATTCAATTACATCCAACGTGTGACCGTGTCATGAGATACATTTGTATGACGTGAAAGGTTCGTTGACGAACCGTTTGGGCGTACGAGCGAGAGTTACAATAACATAGTGGTCGGAATGCGCTTTTTCAGTGAATTTTCTCTGTTTAAAGATCCACCATTGCCGGTCGTATTCGTAGAACGTCTTTCCGCATCCTCTAACGCGAACATACCGTTTATTTTGCGCGGAATTACCGTTCCTCCGGCACCGACCTTCGTGTGTCGCCCGGGTCGACGTACCGTTTTCGCGATAGACGTTCTATTCACGATCGGTTTCTTTTTCTTCTTGATTAGCGTTTTATTGGTTGTTTTTTTGCCGAGATTATTCGGTGGAGACAGCCGTCGTCGTCGTTTTTGTACCAAAGAAACGGACGCGGTTGTCGGTCGATACGCTTCACGATTCGTCGTCGTCGTCGTCGTCGTTCCCCTGGTTGCGTGTTTCGCAGTCAACAGATATATGTCAGTTCCTCGACCTAACGTCGACACGTTGTAATAACGTCGTACGTCGTGTATAGTCGGTCCACCGGAATTCGCTATAGGAACCATATGTGTCTGTTTTATGATTTCATTTCGAACGTCCTGTTTCGACTGATCGAACGAGATAGCTTTCAACTTGGAATTGTCCGATTGCGAATACAACGTCGAAATTAAAGCGTTCAGGCGGGCAGAATTGCTAGTTTTAATCCATTTTGTACTATTACTACTACTACTACTACCAATATCGTTGTTAACTTTTTTGGTTATTTTCCGTTTTGGTCGTGATACTCTTTTCATGTTCGTTTCTTATAAGATAGTAGACGGCGTAATGGAACATATAGAATCGACGACGATCGCACCTAACGCGGTTTCTTCTTCGTCGAGCGTCAACGGCGTCGGAAGCAGCAGCAGCAGCAGCAGCAGCAATTACAATCCGAATTACGGCGTGTCGACCGCCGTCAGAAATGACGCTAGTGCGAAACGAAAGATCGCGCGTAAGATAGATTCGATGTACGCGTCCTTGCGCGACAACGTGATAGATAATAACAAATTTTATTCGTTTTACACGTCGATGACGATCTTGCTGTTCACGCTCTTCACGTTGTATTGTGATTGTTCTCGTGCGACTGCCAGCGGAGTTTACTGGATGATCGGTAACTTGATCGTCGTGATCTTCAACGCCTGGATGAATATTTCGATATTTTTGCATAATCGCTAGAAACGCCATTTCATCGTGATCTTTATACCCAAAAATGAGATCGACTCGTGTTTAATTCGAATACACACGTACACATATATACACGTACGTTATGCGATCCTTATCCGCCACGGATCGACGGTACGACGAACGGTCGTCGGTGTCGTCGTCGTTATCATCGATTCCGTCGAAAAAAATATTATTCATCGTCGTTTGTTGTATAACGATGTTGTTGGTTTATAAAGTATACGTGAAACTGCTCGATAAATTTGCGCGTGTCATCGGAAATTCGGATGCCGACGTTACCGATATCGTCGACGACGACAAACTTGGACGGCAAAACGATATGTTACATAGCGCTTGGAACTTGGACGATTTACCGTCTGTGACTTACGCCGAAAAGTACGTGAACGACGGACAAATGGAAATTGACGCCGATGCTAAAAGGTGCGTTTCTCGTGGAGGTTTATATCTAGGCCCGGTCGATATACCGATAGATTGTACCGAATTGTGTAATTCGAAGGATTTCCGCTATAAATACGTCAACGAAAACTCGTTCGTCGTCGACAGATCGATAATGGCCAAACAGGGCGCCTATTGCGTGCCTACGCACGTGGTCAATTGTAATACGAACACGTCGCGACTAGTAAAAACGTTCGACAGTTGGAAATGTCACCCGAAAACTAGTTTATTCGGCGGCGAAGATGGCTGTGAAATCGTCGGCTGTAACGGATACCTGAAAGACAATTTGACCGGTCGATGTTATCGCAATCGCATACCTACCACGCTGACCGTCGGTGCCGACCCGGAAAATGAACTGATCGAACGTTCGTCGTCGTCGAACAATGCACCAGTCTATCGTTTCCAATGTACAGACACCGAAGTTCATCCCGATACAGGAGTGAGCACGTTGCGAGCGGTGGAATCGATACGATACGACTTTATGCATAACAAACTGATAGCTTCCGAATTTTCGCGTTTCGATCGCGTACGAAACGGATGCGCGGCACAAATTTTCAACGCCGTCCCACAGATCGTACCCAATTTTACGGAAGGTACGTGCACCTGCATCGAAGGACTACACCACGACAAAAAGGACGATACGAATAACGATAATAATAACAACAACAACAAGAACAACGATCACAACGGTAGCGACAACGGCAGAAGCGACGATAACGACTACAAGGATGGCATGATGTCGTCGTTGAAAACGATAAAATTACATCAACGATGTTCGCCCTGTTTGAGCGGTTGGTCGAAGAAAGACTCGTACACTCGTATCGGTAGAGCTTGTCGCAAAGCGTTCGACGATTCACGTATCGATCCGCACGATATGCTTTTACCGTGTGGAACTCGTACGTTCGACTCGAAACAAGCGTCAACGGGAAGATATACATTTCAGGAGGATTATCTCATTTCGCCCGCAACGTACTCGACAATGAACCATCCCAGTAGTCAGATATTATTTAGTAATGTATTTACAATTATGTGGGCGAATAAACAAACGTTTTCTATTAGTCGTTGTTGTTTTTTTTTTTCGCTCTTTCACGGACGTTTTGCGATATCGCCGAATACACAAGACGAAACCATTATACACGTTATCGACAAGATACACACGACAAATACGAAAGATATCGTTATGGGTAACAGCCATATGGCTGCACAAATGGTAATCATCGCGACAGGTACGTACGTTTTATGTACGATTTTTGCATAATCACGTCTGGTCGTCATGGCCGCTTCGTAATATGTCACATCGTCCAAGTCCAACAGCATATTTCTGATCATCAACCTATTGAAAATCATCCGCATGTCTCGCGTCGAAAACGAACCGTCGTCGTCGTCGTCGTGTTCTCCGCCTAATTTAACGTTACCGTGCGTCGTCCAATCGACCAGACTACCGTCCGACGTGACGGTTCTATGACGAAAATAAACGAACGTATGTTTCAATATGTCGAGGGATTCTCCAACGTCCACGGTACGTGTCCCGTCCTTTCTGACGTGTAAACGCCAAAATGTATACGGCGTCATTTCGATTCGTCGCATTCCATAGTTGATTTGTCGTTCCAACAGAGCACCTTCGCTGATTTTACGTAATAGCGCGTCGGAATACGCAGGCACGGAAAACTTCAACGGATCCCATATAAATTGGAAAACGATATCGATCAAAGGACCGATGATCGTCAACCATCCGACTATGCTCAGCGCCGATACGGCTAAGCCCGACATCTATAGCTTGTCTGCCGATAGTCGTTACGATCGAATCTATCAGCACGTGTGTCATGGTATGCGACAGCGAAGTGGCCAGTAATTTGGCGGCGATCGTCTTGCCACCCCGTAACAGGTCAGATTGTAGGAAAGATTTCAAAATTTCCGGACCGATCTTGGTGATCCATTGTTCCAAAACTGCCGAACTCACGTCCGCACTCAACTGGAAAGATAATTCCTTCAGGTTGTGCGTGGTCGATAACATACCACCGATGGCCGTTAAGATTTGTTGCATCGTCTGTCCGAACGACTCCGGGTACACGTCGTTATCGAGTTCGTCGTTATCGCGATCGACGTCGTTCACGTCTGTCGCTTCAGGCGTCATCATCGTCGTCGTCGTCGTCGTCGTCGTTCTTGTAGTTCTCGACGACAAAGCTGCGATCTCACGTCGTAATCGTTTGCTGTGCGGTATCAAGACGTTCTGTACGATATCGTTCGTTAACGTGTTGACCGATGATGTTTCGTTGCCGGCGCCGGTATCGTTATGCGTAGATGATTCGACGGTATCGTTGTCGTTCGAACGATCTGCGGACACGGAAAATTTTGCTTGATATCCGACGATATTTTGTCGCTGCTTGTGGAGTTTCTCCACCAGACGACCGCCGTATTTGTCGTTGCGACCATCTTCGATCTGGGAATATTCGTCCGTCCAGTAAAGTCGTTCACGCTTATCGGCATCGGTCAAGCCCAACTGTGACAGTAGTATGTCGTCGGACACGTAACGTTTCGACGAATTACGAAATCGCTTCCAATCCAACACGGAATTCAAGAAGGGAACGGTAACGGGAAAATGTCGTAAAAATGTCGGTAGATCGTTCGCGTGCGTATGCTCGAATAGCCGTCGAATTTCGTATACCGATTGTTCGAAAACGTTCGCCGTCATTTTTACCATCCGTATCAGAGAGGAACCTACGAATAATTGAACGTAATAGAGACTTCCTTCGAAGCCACAAGCCATGTCATCCTCGTCTTCGCCGTCTGTAGCATCTTCATCTTTCATATAATTCATATAGAACGATTTGCAATACGTTGTATCGATACGAGCGCAGGTGATCGGATTCCGATCGGCACCCAATTCGGTCACGTATAACGAAAATCCGACCGGATCGATTTGGTCGGTATAATGTCGCGAAGGATCCACGAAAAACGACACCAAATGCTGATTTTCCAACAGACAAGCGCTCTTGTACCATATCAGATAGGGCGGCACGTTGTGTTCGTCTCCGTGTAAAGACGACTTTGTCGATTGCGACGAAATATCCGACGGTACGTTTCTCGAGCGGGAATTGAAACATACCGGCGCACAGGCGTTCATACGTTTGCCGTGAGGCAATCCGAAACTGAAAGGTGTCGTGTCGGGCTTGCAAGATTCGCTCAAAGGAAACGTCGAAAAACAAGACGTTGTCAAACATCCGTTCTCGTTAAATTTCCATTCGGTCGTTATGGCACGGTCGACAAATTCAGATTCGAACGAGTAATCCTCGATCGGATTCGCTGCCCTGATTTCCAAATTAGTATGCGAGAACATGTGCGAATCGCCTTTCATACATCTATTTCGTACATTGAGTATATTTCGATATCCCGAATAGGATTTAGCGTCTCGCGAATCTTTCGCAGTGAATCCTATTATCGCGGTAACGTCCAAGTCTCCGTCGCTACGGTTCTTGCTATTATCGTTCGTCGATGTCATCGAATTCTTAGTTATCTCTGAACTATGTGTTCCTCGTCATGCGCACTCGAGCTACAAAATCTTTGAACGTAACTCTCGTTTGAGAAATGAAACAGTTCTGTCTCGAGTGAAATTTGTTGAAACGAAATTCCATCGATGGATTTCTTCGAGCTGCAAAAGCTTTGAACGTAACTCTCGCTCGAGAAATGGAATCTTAAAATATTTTCCGATGAACAAACTTTGTCCATCTAGAATCTCTCGTCGAACGATTGATGATTGTTGAAACGAAATTCCACCGGTGGATTTCTTCGAGATACAAAAACTTTGAACGAAACTCTCGTTCAAGAAATGAAAGTGTAAAATATTTTCTGATGAACAAACTTTGTCCGCCTAAAATCTCTCGTCCAACAAATGTCCAAACTTATAAGTTTCTCGTCATGCGCACTGGCCTCATCGAGAAACTGTTTTGTCTCGAGTGAAATTTGCTGAAACGAAATCTCACCGGTGGATTTCTTCGGGCTACAAAAACTTTGAACGAAACTCTCGTTCGAGAAATGAAATCGTAAAATATTTTCTGGTGAACGAACTTTGTCCGCCTAGAATCTCTCGTCGAACGAGTCTCCAAACTTAAAGTTCATCGTCATGCGCACTAGCGTTATCGAGAAATAGTTTTGTCTCGAATGAAATTTGTTGAAACGAAATCTCACCGGTGGATTTCTTCGAGCTGCAAAAACTTTGAACGAAACTTTCGTCGAACGAATCTCCAAACTTAAGGTTCCTCGTCATGCGCACTAGCTCCGTCGAGAAACAGTTTTGTCTCGAATGAAATTTGTTGAAACGAAATCTCACCGGTGGATTTCTTCGAGCTGCAAAAACTTTGAACGAAACTTTCGTCGAACGAATCTTCAAACTTAAAGTTCCTCGTCATGCGCACTAGCTCCGTCGAGAAACAGTTTTGCCTCGAATGAAATTTGTTGGAACGAAATCTCACCGGTGGATTTCTTCGAGCTACGAAAACTTTTGCAGCAGTGATGACTCACAGTTACGTGACGTATACGTGACGTAGCACGGGGGCAACGAAAATTGTGGAAAGCAACTTTCAGCTCTCGCGAGAAGCTAACACCAAGTCTAAACATTCAACGGGGCTCCACGTACCCCATGGCACCCCCTGCACCCTTGTATATATAAATATATATATATCTATATATATATATTTATAACCTCCGCGACAGCCTGCTCCTTCTTACTACTACGTTGTTCTTACTCTGGTCAAGGAGGTTTATGTTCGCGCGCGGGGAGCTCTCTGATTATATAGTTAATTTGGGGTCAGCTGAGTGAATACTCGATTCTCATTGGACTAGAGCCAATTGACGTCACAAAAATCCTAAAATCTACTGATTTTTGACGAAAATCACGGTAGAAGGGGTAAAATTTCGATCAGATTCAATTCAGAGTTCTGAGAGCGAAGTCGATTGAGGTTAGATTGTACAAAATTAAACCCACCCCATCCACAGATTTAGTAATTTCATGATATTCATAGGACATCTATGGTAGATTTGATACTGTACACGTTGATTGGAAGTTCAAGGGAATTCTACCAGATGGCGCTCACCAACTTATTGTGGTAAATTGATACAACATATCAACAGATGGCGCTTATCAAGTTGCTATACTCAATCTGTATAGGATGTTCGATAATCGGATTTGTCTCGCATTCATATAGATGTCGCTCAGTTAGTTATAACAGTGAAGTTGTATGACAATTCAACAGGTGGCACTTACTTAATTAATGAGGTTAAATTGAATAACATTCCGATTGGTCATTATGACAAGTTTGTATATAATCCGACTAGGTGGCGCTCAGTTGATTGTTACAACTAACTTGTATGACAAACCGACAAGTGTCGCTCAGTTATATACTCCCTGGGACAATACATTAATCAAGACGGATTTTTTTTTATCAAACGACTTCAACGATTCTTACTTTCGCTGATTACTCTGTCGTTCGATACGGATTGTCGTTAACATTTCGATCGTTCCTATGTTTGAGAATGACTTCAATGACTCGTTGCTAGAAAGAACGATAGTCAACGAATCAATCGTTTCTCGTTCTGAACGTTACTATCGTGCGAGAAAGAAATTCTATCGGATTGTAGTAGCAATATTTGAACAGGTGAAAATATAAACAATATAGTGGATATAATATTTCATTTACTATCTTCTCCCAGCCATTTCTGACAAAATTGCTGAAATTCATATTCTTCTAACTCGTATGTGTCGTAATTTTCTTCATAATCGAGTTGTCGCCAGATCGCATCGTATAGGTCTGACCAATCCTGTCGGCCTGCTGCACAATCCTCCATCGCTTCGCATGTTCTTTCCAGCGGCCTCCACCGTATCTCACGTTTTTTGGATTGTTCACTAGCTGTCACACCGGACAATAATTTTTCGTTTTTATCGTTACGGTCAAATGATCGATTTGGTCGAACGGTATCGTACAAACTACGATTGCGAACTGCACAATCTTCCATCGCTTCGCATGTTCTTTCCAGCGGTCTCCACCGTATCTCACGTTTTTTGGATTGTTCACTAGCTGCCACACCGGACAATGATTTTTCGTTTTTATCTGACATGTTACGGTAGAATGATCGATTTAGTCGAACGATATTGTACAAACTACGATTGCGAACTGAACCGTACGTTACTTGGGAACCTATATATATGCACTGCATTGTAAAGGAAGAAAACGGAAATATGCAGCCGTATTCGTTTGTGGTATGGAAAATGGTTCTTGAAATATATCCTTCCGTGTATCAAGGAATGATTTATATTTTCGATGTAATTTCACTTCTAACGAACGGTTCACAATTTTGCTGCACGACCCATCGCTTTGAAAGAATAGTGATCAACGTATCGCTCGTTTCTCATTTTGAACGTAATCATCGTTCGAGGAATAAATTTGTAGAATATTGTCTGGTGCACGAAATTCATCTGTTGGATGTCTCACCGAACGACTTTCAGGACGTATCGCTAGACAAGACGGTAGTAGTCAACGCATCGATCGTTCTTCGTTCTCAACGTTACGCTTATTCGAGAGATGAAATTGTAAAATATTTTCTTGTCGAGAAATTTGGTCGGATAAATTTGTCACCGATCAACTTCTACAATTCGGAATTTTGTTGCGTGACTTTTCGCTTCAAACGAATCATAGTCAACGTATCGATCGTGTCTCTTCCCGAACGTAACTTTCGTTCATATGTTCCTTGTCATGCACACGAGCGTTATCGGAAAGCAGTTTTATATCGAGTAAAATTTGTTGGAACGAAATTTCACCGGTGAATTTCTTCGAGCTGCAAAAACTTTGAACGTAACTCTCGTCGAACGAGTCTCCAAACTTGAAGTTCCTCGTCATGCGCACTAGCTCCGTCGAGAAACAGTTTTGCCTCGAATGAAATTTGGTGAAACGAAATCTCACCGGTGGATTTCTTCGAGCTGCAAAAACTTTGAACGTAACTCTCGTCGAACGAGTCTCCAAACTTAAAGTTCCTCGTCATGCGCACTAGCTCCGTCGAGAAACAGTTTTGCCTCGAATGAAATTTGGTGAAACGAAATCTCACCGGTGGATTTCTTCGAGCTACAAAAACTTTGAACGAAACTCTCGTCGAACGAGTCTCCAAACCTAAAGTTCCTCGTCATGCGCACTAGCTCCGTCGAGAAACAGTTTTGCCTCGAATGAAATTTGTTGAAACGAAATCTCACCGGTGGATTTCTTCGAGCTGCGAAAACTTTTGCAGCAGTGATGACTCACAGTTACGTGACGTATACGTGACGTAGCACGGGGGCAACGAAAATCGTGGAACGCAACTTTCAGCTGTCGCGAGAAGCTAGCGCTAAGTCTAGACAATCAACGGGGCTCCACGTACCCCCATAGCACCCCCTGCACCCCTATATATATAATATATATATATATATATATATATATATATATATATATATATATATATATATATATATATATATATATATATATATATATATATATATATATATATATATATATATATATATATATATATATATATATATATATATATATATTATATATATATTTATAACCTCAGCGACGGCCTGCTCCTTCTGACTACTACGTTGTTCTTACTCTGGTCAAGGAGGGTTAGGATCGCGGGTGTTAGAGTAATGGATGTCTGGGGGTTGTAAATTGGTAGGATAGACGTAGTTTCCATCAACAACCACTCTTGGTGATCTGATATTCCACTAATTACTCTGGGTGTCAGGTGTAGTAGGCCAATAACTGGGCGTAATATAATACACTTGTTTATTTAACTTGGATACTTCAATACAATATAATAATAACTCTGAATAACTAGTCGGCCTGGTCGTATCGCTCTCCCTCGAGTGATGCCAATCTGACTTGTCTTAGTCCGGGTTGCTTCTTATACCTCCAATGTTCGATCATACGATATACGTGGACCAATTGCTTCACTGTATTTCATTCATGACCATATAAGGTAATCTACATCAACGGATGTCGAGTTAGTCATCCAGGGTACACATCATCGGCTCTCTGTTTCTTAATCTGAAGTTTAGGTAATACATTATTTGCACTATAAGTGCTTAGTCTAAATCTCTCGCGCCAATACGGCCAAACTGACATTCGGCTCGCTCCTCGAGTCGATTTTCTAAAAACAAACATTTGTTGCCATGCAACAAACACAATTAATAACTCTCTCAAAATAAACTTTCTTGTGGAAGGTAGGATGTAGGATTCATGATTTTACGCTGGTAATGAGGGACTCACAAGTTCATGTTAGTTTACCTCTAAGCGTGAAGGAAATATACACCAGTTCAGGGACCCTCTTGGTTTAACTGTGTATAGATAGGCGAATCTTTGCTACAGTTCAGAGGCTGCGCTTAAACTGAGCTCCGACTAAAATAGGAAGGAAAGTACAATATGTTGCCGTAGCTCAGAGGTCTGCTCGTCGACTTGTCTACGCAACCAACAACAACAAAAATACATACATTGCCATAGCTCAGCGGTCAGTACGTCGACTTGTCTATGCAATCAACACATAAATAATCAGAAGAATATATTGCCATAGCTCAGAGGCTCTCACTAGCTTGTCTATGCAATCATAAAATAAAACTCTCGTTGTCACAGCTCAGAGGCTAAACAGCTTGTCTGTACAACCTAAACTTAATAAAATTTCTCATAAACTCTCAAAACTCAGACCGTTACGTTGGTCTACAACAACAAAAACAACAGCCAATACGGCTAAAACAATACTCACAGTAAAAAAAAATCTCTAGTTATCTACTGGTGCATTCTCTGCTGATTCGACTTCTGAATCAGAGTCCAAATTATACTCTGCATCATCATTCTGCGTGTACGAACGTAGTTGATCTTCTGCAGCTGACACAACAATTTGCTTTCCAACCATTTGGATGCCATATCTATCATTCTCGTAAACTTGCTTAATGATGTACGGAACTTCGAATCTTGGGTCGGTTTTTCCCAAACGTCGGTGTTCTTTACTAAATGCAACATAATCTCCAACTTTAAAATCAGAACCTTTACAACGGGTTTTGTCAAAACGAATTTTCTGTTTCGAGGCTACTTCCTTCAATGAGTTTTTAACTAACTCGCGGTCTTTCATTACATCGTGTCTAGTCAAATTGGTTGTTATATCGGTTATCAAACTATTAATTTTCACAGTAGATTTGTCTAAACCAGTCAACAAACGCATTGGTGTTAGACCTGTTGACTTTTGAATAGTCGTATTTAAAGTGAGCTGTAAATTCCACAGTTCGCTCGGCCATTCTGAAACATTCTTAATCGAACCTATCATATTTAAAATCGTTCTCATGTAGCGTTCTACTTGTCCGTTTGCTCTCGGGGTTCCGACAGTTATGAAATGTAATTCAACGTTATATTCTTTCATTTTGTTCATGAATAATCTACTGGTGAAATTCGAACCTTTATCGCAAATAATTCGAGTAGGAGTTCCGAATAAGCTAAAGATATTTTGAACGGCTGTTAATGTTTCCTCGGCTACTATGTTTGTCAGTGGAAATAAAAGGCAATACTTGGTAAAAGCGTCAACACAAACTAGAATATATTTCTGATCGTTATTTGATTTGAAGGGACCAGTTACGTCCAAATGTATAGTATCGAAAGGTATTGGTACCTTCTCAATTGGATGTAACTCGCCTGCATATTTGCCACTATGTCTTTTCGAAAGAATGCACGTAAGGCAATGTGATACGTATTTTCTTACAACCTTGTTCATTCTCGGAAACCAAAAGTTCTCTTTCAATTTAGCCAATACTTTCTCCCAACCAACGTGAAACATATCATCGTGATGAATTTTTAACAAACTTAATATGCTTTGCCTTGGCACATACCAAAGTAAAAAGTTACTACCATCCGGATAGTCTACTCGTTTGTGCAATACATTATCTTTCAAAACTAAATTTTCGTTATTTATCGGGTTTTCTTCCAAACTAGCTACCGTTTTCTGAACTTCAGCATCTCTACCTTGTTCTATTTCGATCCAACTCCCCTGTTTTATTACGTTAATTTGAACGGGATTTCTACTTAGAAAATCTGCATGAGCTAAATTATTTCCTTTCCGATACTGAATCTCAAAGTCAAAATCTTGTAAATATACCCACCATCTCGCGATACGTGGTATCAAATCCTTTTTCGTTGCAGAGGCTTTTATCGCGTTGCAATCGGTGATCAGTGAAAATTTAATTCCCAACAAATATACGCGGAAATGTTTCAACGCATTTACTACAGCCAAAGTTTCTAATTCATATGAATGATATCGAGATTCTTCATATGTGGTTTGTTTACTGAAATAAGCTACAACTTTTGATATACTTCCGTGCTTTTGAATAACGATTCCGCCGTAACCAATGCTACTAGCGTCTGTGTGCAATTCGGTAGGTAATTCTGGGTCGAATATAGCCAAAAGAGGTTGTAAACTCAATATATCAATAACATATTTTCGTGCATCGGTCTGATCATTTCCCCAATTCCATTCAACACCTTGCTTTGTGAGTTTCGTGATGCAAGCAGTTTTAGCTGCGAAATTTGGAATAAACTTTCTGAAATAACTCGCAAGACCTATAAATTGTCGGATTTGTTTAACATTCTTTGGTACCGGCGAATTTATCAAAGCTTCTATTTTAGTTTTGCTAGGTCGAACACCCTCAGCTGAAATGTCTCTGCTTAAATACGTGATACTCTCCTCAAGAAATCTACATTTTTTGATGTTCAAAGAGAATCCGGCTTTTGTCAATGCTTTCAAAACTTTGTCAAGTGACTCAAGTCCTTCCTCGATATTAACAGAAGGTATCAGTATATCATCTAAATAAACTAGAGCAATTGTATCTTTCAATTTTCCTAACGCTTTGTTGATAGCTCTCTGGAAAACAGCTGGTGCATTCGTAAGTCCAAAAGGCATTCTCAGATATTCATAATGACCATCTGGAGTCACGAAAGCAGTCTTTTCTATTGAATCTTCGGCTATCGGAATCTGATGGAATCCTGAAGCCATATCTAATGAAGTAAAATACTTCCCTTTGCCCAATTTATCAATTTGATCTTCGATCAATGGCAATGGATATCCGTCTCTGACAGTAATTTTGTTCAAACCCCTGAAATCTACACAAAGTCTATTTGTCCCATTTTGTTTCTTCACTAGTAAAATAGGGCTTGCATAAGGAGAAATACTCTCTCGTATAATTTCATTTTTCAACAAATCATCAATAATTTCTTTTACTTTTTGCCTCTCAGAATGAGCAAGTCTGTACGGATGATAGGTAATAATTTTATCCTCCTTTAATTTGATTTTTAATTCACCCGTAGTGACACGTGAAACTGCATTTCCAGAAGTAACAAAGTCTTTATAATCATCCAATAAAGCAACTAAAGAATCATAATATTTCCCCGTTAGGCTGGTATTCAATTTCTCTTTTACCGTCAAAGTGTAAACATTTTTATCTGAATTATGCTTAACTACTCTGGTTTCATATTGAGTGGAAACTAACGATACCCCGTCGACGAGAATATCGCGACCAAGGATCAAATCATATTCCATATACTCGTCAGCGACAATACAATAGTTGATTTCAATTGTTATGTCCGAGAAAACAGTGAACAAACTTGTCGTTGCCATGCTATGAATTACGTTTCTTCCGAAACCAGTCAATTGCGTCAGCTCATTTGTTATACGCGCATTGATTTGTTTAATGACGCGTTTTGCAATCAAAGAACAGTTAGCCCCAGTATCAAGCAGTGCCTTAAATTGTTTCCCATCAATTTCAACAATAGACGTATTAATATTGGAAGAGTTTATCATATTAACATTTCCCTTTTTAGCGGTTTCCTTCGATTGTTTAGTCCAACAATTGTCAATATCATGACCGGGATTTTTGCAATACGAACAAATTCTAGGTTTACTAAAAGATGTAGGCTCGTTATTTTTGAATCTCTTGTTACAATCACGCGCTAAGTGACCAGGCTTACCACATGAAAAACAAGAATCATTTCTACGCGAATGGTTATTCATACTACTTTCTCGATTATCATTTTGGGCTGTTCTATTCTCGTAATAACGACGCTTCAATGGACGTTGTTCATTGTCATTACGAGAGTGAGTTGATTTCGGTTTAGGATAACCGGATAACAATTTAAATAATGTACCGACTGAATCTACATTCGCGCTGAACAAATTTTGTCTGACAGAAACATCGGTAATACTTCCAATTACTAAATCAATCAAAATTTCGTTAGGCCAAGTCAAAGGGAACTTTTCTAATTTAGAAATCTTTTCTCGAGCGTACTCACAATAGGAAATAGCCAAATCTGAATTATAGCTCGCAGCTGTTAATAATCTCTCTGACAAATTGCATTTAGCAGGAAAACGGTCTGATAATACTTGCTTGAACGTTCCCCAGTCTCTAGTTTCTGGAGTCCAGTAATCATACCAACTCTTTGCAGCTCCTCTCAAGCATCTCGCAACTTTAGACAACCTTTCGGAATCGGACAGGGCTTCAGTCAAACCTTCTATATCCCGAATCCAATGGCTGGCACCTTCGTCACAAACATTCGGATCGAAAATCGGCAAAGTAACTTCCTCTCTTACGGCAGTAGAAGCAACTTTCGCAAACATCTTCATTAAATCTTCCATATTAGCTTCCATCTTACCAGCAAATTTCCAAAATTTTCTAGGTAATCCCACTCCTGATGTTAGAGTAATGGATGTCTGGGGGTTGTAAATTGGTAGGATAGACGTAGTTTCCACCAACAACCACTCTTGGTGATCTGATATTCCACTAATTACTCTGGGTGTCAGGTGTAGTAGGCCAATAACTGGGCGTAATATAATACACTTGTTTATTTAACTTGGATACTTCAATACAATATAATAATAACTCTGAATAACTAGTCGGTCTGGTCGTATCGCTCTCCCTCGAGTGATGCCAATCTGACTTGTCTTAGTCCGGGTTGCTTCTTATACCTCCAATGTTCGATCATACGATATACGTGGACCAATTGCTTCACTTTATTTCATTCATGACCATATAAGGTAATCTACATCAACGGATGTCGAGTTAGTCATCCAGGGTACACATCATCGGCTCTCTGTTTCTTAATCTGAAGTTTAGGTAATACATTATTTGCACTATAAGTGCTTAGTCTAAATCTCTCGCGCCAATACGGGCGAGAAGCTTGCTGATTATATAGTTAATTTGGGGTCAGCTGAGTGAATACTCGATTCTCATTGGACTAGAGCCAATTGACGTCACAAAAATCCTAAAATCTACTGATTTCTGACGAAAATCACGGTAGAAGTGGTAAAATTTCGATCAGATTCAATTCAGAGTTCTGAGAGCGAAGTCGATTGAGGTTAGATTGTACAAAATTAAACCCACCCCATCCACAGATTTTGTAATTTCTTGAAAATACATAGTATATCTATGGTACGTTTCACACTGCACGTGTTATATGAAAGTTTGAGAAAACTCTACCAGATGGCGTTCATCTGCTTATTGTAATAAATTGATATAACATTTCGAAAGATGGCGCTCGCCAAGTTGTCACATCGGAATTGCATTATATTTCGAAAGATGGCGCTTTTTACGTTACTCTGACGAAATTGCATTACCTTTCAATAGATGTCTCTGAATTTCATTGTCGAGTCATCGAAAAATACTGTGAGGCTCACATGCGTTTTTTCTCGTATCGTTGGATCTATTTTTACAACTCCGAGTAGTCACATCACGATATAGCGCTAGCTCGGAAAATAGAAATAACACGACAAGAAACGTTCGTTCTATTTTTAGAATTACAAGATGGTATTATGAATATCGTCACCTATATAAACGGGGATCGTGCATGTACCAAAATCCAGTCCGTCACTACCTAAGCATCGTTCAACATCGCACTCGGCGATACTACAAATAAGACGCCTGTGTGTTGTCAAAATGTCGTGTGCAACGTGTGGCGGGTCAGACCACAGACGTAGTTCTTCGAAAAAATGTGTATACCATAAGCAACAAGTTAACGTATCATGTGCAACGTGTGGCGGTCCAGATCACATGCGAAATACCTCGAAAAAATGTATACATCGAGTGTTCAAAAAGAAACGAGTCAACAAGCCATGCATAACGTGTGGCGGTTCAAATCATAGGAGTAATACTTCAAAAAAATGTCCACAACGGGAAAAACTAGTCGAAAATAGTGAACGAACTTTGCCGGTATGCGAGCGTGCCAGCACCTCTCCGAGTAATAGTACGGTTGAAGGCGACGAAGAGTGATGATAATTCGTCCGATGATAACGCTTCACAGTTTTTAGTGACCGATATGAAAGAGTCGTCGAGCGAACCGAACGACAATTTCCAAGACCTGTGGAAGCCTATACCAACATATCGAGTGGACCTGAATACGGGTGAATTAATTGGTCCAACTGCGATGTACGAAGATCCCAAACGAACAAGCGAAACACTCGTGGCCAAGGAGAGCTGTAGGTATCTGATGGAAAACGCATTTTTCTTCGATGCCGAATATGAGAAATTCGGTACGGATATCATCTATATCGCTGCGGCTTTCAGACAGGGGACACTGACGACATATTTGAATGGCACACCGTACAGCTTGGCAACCAGGGAAACATTCCAAATTGAGAAACATTTCGCATTTCTATTCGGCTTGCCGAACGATCGACTACTCCGCGTGAGTAATCACGTACGCGCGGGTCACTGGAGAGATGTCACCAAGGCGGTGTCGCCGATTACAATAATCGACAGCATATATGTTCGCCGGCCGGTACTATCGATACCGATTATCGTGACTTGGGACGATGATATGAATGGGAAATTTTTCGATGGATATTTTCAAAACGATTGGGATAATAGTAAGGGCTTGGTACTGGTATTGAATAACGAGCGAGTTTCCATGCCGATCGAGTGGTACACACTGACCGGCAGAACGTGCGGGAAATATGTACATTATGACATGTTTCGAATACCTTCGCGTCAGCGACTGTTCACCTATACCGTTATTACAACCGATTTGCATTACTCGTGTAAGAGTGAATTCACATTCGAAGATTTCCACGACGTTTCAGGATGTAATATCAGTCACGAACAAGATTCATCTTGTGAAACTAGGAGTGTGAAATTGCAATGTATGACACAAATTGTAATGAACCAGTATCTGTTTTCTGAAAAATATGCTATGTGAATATGTGATCGCTTTCCTTCCCCATTCATTCGATTTTCATACGAGTATCAGCCGTCGTCTCGATTACCTTTCGATTTGACTAATGGTCTTGTACCGGATCGCATTCAGACATTCCACTATAGCATTCGAATAGAAGTCGCTCAGTGAGTTATAACGAACTTGTATGACATTCTGACAGGTGGCAGTAACCCATGCACTATAGTCCATTCCAATTATTTCTCAATAGACAACGCTCGGCTGGTACCTGCGACAGGTTTGTCCTACATTCAAGTAGATGGCGCTTGGACGATTATTAGAACGAACTTGTATGGCAAGTTAATAGTGACAACAAGAGATAAACGACAATTATAGCAATTATTTTATTAGAATAATGAACAAATATATGTTTTTGCTTCAATATTCGATTTGCACATTTGGTCGAAGATGCGCGACTGTGGTTTAATCCACCACCTGTTTTACACACTATTTATACGCTCGCGAGTGGTGGGTGTTAACGTAGCGGTCGTTCCTCGTTCCGAACGTATTTTGCATGCACGAAATAGAATCGAACATATCCTTGACCCATTTACGGCCAACGTGACCGTCATGAGATACGAATTTCACCCTTATGTGAAACATAATTTTGAAATTCCGTCAAACGAACAAATTCATCTGACGTTTTACAACGATAATCGATTAATCCGAGACCAACCAAAACGATGTTACGCGCAGCATTGACGTCACGATTCCAAACGATTTTACATTTTCGGCAAATTTGAAATCTATGATCGTGACGTCGTCGTCGCTTCGTATCGTCTCTATTTATATTCGTGTTTTTGGGAGGCAAAGGCATTCTATCGAAACATTTCGAGCAAGATTGTCTAGTCAGATACTCATCCACACATATAACTTGACATTTATCACGTCGACGATGAAATGCTCAATTGAGCATTTCGACGGCGGGTTTTTTATTTCTGCCATAACTGAAATTTTTTTCCAGTGTTCCATCACCGAAGCAAACTAACACGGAATTATCATCGTTGACGGGCAATAACTGATTTATCACCTTATCCTCTGCTTTACGACGTGAAATGTACGAGTCCCAGTCCAAGCGCGTATATTTCCGCGTAGCGTAAATTTCGCAACTGGATGATAAGAAATTCAGTCTGTATAGAATGTACTCCACGTGATAGTTGAAATGAGAACCACATTTCGGCGAAATAGTTAATCCTTTCCCTATGTTTATACTTTCGCGATATTCAAGCAGGCGTTTTTCAAAGTTTCCCGACATTTTTTTCCGTTTACGTCGTCGAGCACGTTCTTTACAAAAATGTTCTTTGAACGTGGCCGATTTTAACACGAAATTGGTTTCTGTTCGAGTTTCCTTATCGATATAGCACGCACCGATATGATTAACGACCCCCGGATCGATTCCCAAATATTTAGTGAAGTTGGAATTAACCACTGTACTCTCGGGTTTTACGTTGGTCTTCTTTCGCTTCTTTTTCTGCGGTTGCTGAATCGTGGATCGTCCATATCTATTCATCATGATGGAGCAATCGATTCCGTTGGTGGAAACAGTCATGGCAAATGAAGTCCGCTGCTTGTTGGGCTCGATCTGCATAGTTGTATCATCGAATTTGCCGTAAACTGAATGAGATAGATCGAAATAATGCCACCAATATTTTGGAGTTTCATTCCTGAACGCGGAATCGGTAGTTTTATCCGGTAGCAATTTTGTACTACGTAATAATTCTTTCAACGCCGCAGCGTCGTAAAGCAAATGTTTTCGGCCAGACGAAAATATAGGAAACGCCGAAAAGGATTTCATCTTTCTCTCTTCGAACCATCGCCCCAACTCGAAAGTGATCGGTACCAAATTCCACCAGTCATTTTCGATATTAATGAATTTCTTGTGATAGTCGAAACGAAAATCTTCCAGAAATTCTGCAACTTCTCGGCTGTGGGCAACGTGACGTGGTACGAAGGCGAACAATTCGTCGTAAACTATCGTCTTCCATTCGTAGCGTTTTCGATTACACTCTTCCTTATATTTTTCATAGAAATACCGGACGAGTCGATCGTAAAAATGGACCGTGATACAATTTTTCATGTTGGTTTCGTGTTGCTTGACACAGGAGTTAATGAGGAAGGATCGTAATCGGCCGTCGTATAATAACGTTTTGTCTGGCCGCATAGCGAAATATTCTTCGTCCAACGCAACGCGTTCTTTTTTTTGTCGTTTGCCCTGAAGATGGTAGTAGAAATCTTGTAGGTGACTGATGGAAAACTGTCCGATCGGAAATTCGTTCCGATGTAACAATTTCGTATAATGAAAACTGACATAGAGCGATGCTTCGATGGTCAATTGAGAAATTTCCAAAACGTCATCCTCGATTCGCTGTCGTAACTCTGGACGTCGGCAAAACTTACGAAAACCGCGTTTTATCGTGAACGTCTCGGTACAAGTATTTACCGTGCTGAATCTATGTTTTTGCTTCAATATTCGATTTGCACATTTGGCTGAAGATGCGCGACTGTGGTCTAATCCACCACATGTTTTACACGGCATGTCGACTGAAACTGAATTGACATGTGTGTGTCGCAGCTGTATTTATACCCTCGCGAGTGGTGGGCGTTAACGTAGCGGTCGTTGCTCGTTCCGAACGTATTTTACATGTACGAAATAGAATCGAACATATCCACTACCGAAAAAATTCATCATCTGACGACTTAAACGATGCATAATTTTATTACACGACGACAGAAAAGATAGAGTTGCCAACGGACCAGTCGTTCCTATTTCTACAAATATTTTATGAGGAACAAACTTTGTCGGTCGAGCTTTTCATCGAACGATTTCAACGTTTAAGAATTTCTTGTATAACCCATCGCTTGAAAAGAATGTTGGTCGTCAACGCATCAGTCGTTCCCCTTGTTGAACGTTATTATCGTTCGGAAATTGAAACTGTAAAATATTCGCTAGTGAACGTAGTTGTTCGAAATGTTTATAAGAGTGAAATTCGTATCTCATGACGGTAGCGTTGGTCGTAAAGGGGTTAATAACGACCATTCTTTTCAAACGAAATCTCACCGGTGGATTTCATCGAGCTGTAAAAACTTTTAACGTAACTCTCGTTCGAGGAATGAAACAGTTTTGTCTCGAGTGAAATTTGTTGAAACGAAATCTCACCGGTGGATTTCTTCGAGCTGTAAAAACTTTGAACGTAACTCTCGTTCGATGAATGAAACAATTTTGTCTCGAGTGAAATTTGTTGGAACGAAATTCCACCGGTGGATTTCTTCGAGCTGCAAAAACTTTGAACGAAACTCTCGTTCGAGAAATGAAATCGTAAATTATTTTATGATGAACAAACTTTGTCCGTCTAGAATCTCTCGTCGAACGATTGATGATTGTTGAAACGAAATTCCACCGATGGATTCCTTCGAACTGCAAAAACTTTTAATGTAACTCTCGTTCGGGAATGAAACAGTTTTGTCTCGAGTGAAATTTGTTGGAACGAAATCCCACCGGTGGATTTCTTCGAGCTGCAAAATCTTTGAACGTGAATCTCGTTCGAGAAATGAAATCGTAAAATATTTTCTGATGAATAAACTTTGTCCGTCTAAAATCTCTCGTCGAACGAATAATTGTTGAAACGAAATTCCACCGGTGGATTTTTTCGAGCTACAAATACTTTGAACGAAACTCTCGTTCATCGAGAAATAGTTTCGTCTCGGATGAAATTTGTTGAAACGAAATCTCACCGGTGGATTTCTTCGAGCTACAAATACGTTGAACGAAACTCTCGTTCATCGAGAAATAGTTTTGTCTCGGATGAAATTTGTTGAAACGAAATCTCACCGGTGGATTTCTTCGAGCTACAAAAACTTTGAACGAAACTCTCGTTCGAGAAATGGAATCGTAAAATATTTTCTGATGAACAAACTTTGACCGCTAGAACCTCTCGTCGAACGAATCTCCAAACTTATATGTTCCTCGTCATGCGTACTAGCATCATCGAGAAACAGTTTTGTCTCGAATGAAATTTATGAAACGAAATCTCACCGGTGGATTTCTTCGAGCTGCAAAATCTTTGAACGTGATTCTCGTTCGAGAAATGAAATCGTAAAATATTTTCTGATGAACCAACGTTGTCTGCCTAGAATCTCTCGTCGAACGGATCTCCAAACTTACAAGTTCCTCGTCATGCGCACTAGCGTCATCGAGAAACAGTCAGTTTTGTCTCGAATGAAATTTGGTGAAACGAAATCTCACCGGTGGATTTCTTCGAGCTGCAAGAACTTTGAACGTAATTTTCGTTCCAGGAATGAAACAGTTTTATCTCGAGTGAAATTTGTTGAAACGAAATTCCACCGGTGGATTTCTTCGAGCTACAAAAACTTTGAACGTAATTTTCGTTCGAGGAATGAAACAGTTTCGTCTCGAATGGAATTGGTTGAAACGAAATCTCACCGGTGGATTTCTTCGAGCTACAAAAACTTTGAACGTAATTCTCGTTCGAAGAATAGAACAGTTTCGTCTCGAATGGAATTTGTTGAAACGAAATCTCACCGGTGGATTTCTTCGAGCTACAAAAACTTTGAACGAAACTTTCGTTCGCAAAATGAAATCGTAAAATATTTTTTGATGAACAAACTCTGTCCGCCTAGAATCTCTCGTCGAACGAATCCCCAAACTTATAAGTTCCTCGTCATGCGCAATACCTCCATCGAGAAACAGTTTTGTCTCGAATGAAATTTGTCGAAACAAAATCTCACCGGTGGTTTTCTCCGAGCTACAAAAGCTTTGAATGAAACTCTCGTTCGCAAAATGAAATCGTAAAATATTTTTTGATGAAGAAACTCTGTCCGCCTAGAATCTCTCGTCGAACGAATCTCCAAACTTATAAGTTCCTCGTCATGCGCATTAGCTCTGTCGAGAAACAGTTTTGTCTCGAATGAAATTTGTTGAAACAAAATCTCACCGGTAGATTTCTTCGAGCTGCAAAAACTTTTACAGCAGTGATGACTCATAGTCACGTGAGGTATCGTGACGTATCACGGGGGCAACGAAAATTGTGGAACGCAACATCCAGCTCTCGCGAGAAGCTAGCGCCAAGTTTAGACAGTCAAGGGGGCTCCACGTACCCCCATAGCACCCCCTGCACCCCTGTATATATATATTCATAACCTCCGCGACGGCCTGCTCCTTCTTACTACTACGTTGTTCTTACTCTGGTCAAGGAGGTTTATGTTCGCGCGCGTGGAGCTCTCTGATTATATAGTTAATTTGGGGTCAGCCGAGTGAATACTCGATTCTCATTGGACTAGAGCCGTTCGACGTCACAAAAATCCTAAAATCTACTGATTTCTGACGAAAATCACGGTAGAGGGGGTAAAATTTCGATCAGATTCAATTCAGAGTTCTGAGAGCGAAGTCGATTGAGGTTAGATTGTACAAAATTAAACCCACCCCATCCACAGATTTAGTAATTTCATGATATTCATAGGACATCTATGGTAGGTTCTACACTATATACGTGGCAGTTCAAAGGAATTCCAACAGATGTCACTCGTACACTCACTGCTACAAATTGATACAACATACCAACAGATAGCGCTCACCAAATTAACACAGCTATCACGCGTGGTAAAATATCGAAGGAACGTTAAATGATTTTGACAATTCTGCGTATTTGTTGTACGTCGCAAAAACGCCTCGTATATCCGAACTGAATAAAATATTGTGACAAAGTACAAAAGTCCCGTACAGAATCCAAATCACTATCAGAAGCTCCATATCGGACTCTTAATTGAGATGTATAGTTTCGACGCTTGCCTCGCGACCTTATACGTATCGTGCGCACGATGGGGTACCGGGTTCCCCATAAGGCACCCTCGAAAAACGAGCAAGGGACATATCCGCTTTAAGCGGATATGAACCAACGGTCGCGGGTGCCTTATGGGGGACCAAGTACCCCATCGTGCGCACGAAGCGCGCCCCATTCGATATATTCTAAATCACTTCAACTCATTTACCGCCAACGTGACTGTCACGAGATACGAATTTCAAAATTATGTTTGCGCACTCGCATCACACACAAAAAAAAAGATGTGATGAATATAATTTATATTTTAATTTATATTTAATTTTAGAATACAGTAAATTCATCAGTATCCCGCACTAACGTTAAACTACAATTTTTCGAAATAATTTACTTCTATAGAATAGATGTTTTTCTTCCATTTATAATTCAGACGCTTCCGTCGGATATGTCGAATCGGGACGACAGGTTCAACTGAAAAATATAAAACATTATAATCCGAACAATCTTCAAAACATTATATCACCTTTGATGATAACGTACGGAATTTCCGTCCATCTTACGATTCTCTTCCCAACAGGAGCGTACAATACTTCCCGGTCCTTCGACAATTGAACTGAAATAATTTTATTATTTCGATTTTATATGGGATGTGGATACTCACAAGCTGTCGGTGACATCTATATGAATGACCGCACGTGATTATCCTCGGACTGTATTATTTGTAGTAAGGCCGTGTGTGACGTTGAACGGGGCTAAGCTGTTAATCGAATGGATGTTTTTACATACATGACTCTCTTTTATATAGGTAATGATTTCATAATTGCACTTTGCACATGTAGAAACAGTTTCAAATATACAACGAATGTTTCTTGTTTTGTTATTTCAATTGGTGATACGATGTTAGCGTTTGTTGTTCGATGTACGCATACAACTAGTGTTACTATGAGTGGCTTCAAAAACGTATATAAGCGCCGTTGAACAGATACATAAGTCAGTTGTCTCCGATTATCCGTTATACAAAGATTTACAGTTCATACAAATTCACCAGCAATTATCCAGTTCTGTGGAAATTTTATATTTTGGTGAATTTTTCAACCCGTTAAAAGAAGAATGGTCACCGTTCGGACATACTTTGAACGGCAGTATAGTCTACAACCATAAAAAAACGAGATTTTGGTCGTGGCAAGTTCCATGCGTTAGTGCGA
The DNA here is from genome assembly GCA_958510875.1 of Endomychus coccineus. NCBI lineage: Eukaryota > Metazoa > Arthropoda > Insecta > Coleoptera > Endomychidae > Endomychus > Endomychus coccineus. The sequence goes on along the minus strand of OY294070.1, from coordinate 55,911,084 downwards.
AGAGTACACGATATCCCATCGACATATTGGATAATCATAGGAGAGTTCATATCCGTCATACTTGTAGTTAGTACCAATTTCACGTCTGTGGCTACTTTAAATTTTAATGAAATTTTCGATCCGCCTGGAGAAGATTGGATGAAGATATGTTGAACGAGCCCGAACACCGGTTGTACTGTGTACATAGATAGCAGGGTGAAGTTCATATCAGTTCAAGTTTCACCCGTTGTACGCGAGAACAGGATCGTAATACCCAAAGAACTTTTCATACTCATCGTTTCAGTCCAAATATTTGAAGTGATAGTAATGTCTACGGTATCTACAATTGTTTCTTTGAATTTTTCCATTACAACATCGTAGATAGTAAAAATTTTGTTTTTGATTGTATTTCGTGTAGGTACTTTAAAAAGTGGTCATCAAATTCCGAAATCTGTTGCTTTCAACAGTAGAAGATGTGGCTTTTTGATTCTGCACGTGTTCCATTGGATATATACTCTTCGTATCTTGCGCGAAATAGTGAATTCAAAAAAGTTGACAACTTGTTTCTCCCATTCAGTATGAACACAGTACTGCGTTACGTATAAAAGAGTTCCTGATTTTAGGACTGGAATCATATTTCTCTGCGACTGTTAAGGATGTCAATTTCCGATAAACTAAAGGTCTTCTCCTACTGGAAGTTGTATTTGCCGAGATAGTTGGCTTTCCAATTCTCAACATGCTGCTCTTGAATTCGCTCAGTCCCAACCTGATGTTGGTTGATTTAGAGAGGTATTTTTAGCATCTCAAGCATTGAATAATATTCCTCGGTTAAACACCGATTTTTCGAAATAGTTTGTTAGAGTAATAGATGGTGAAAGGTTATAAACTGGAAGGATACACGTAGTTTCCACCAACTTCTACTCTTGGTGATCTGCTATTCCACTAATTACTCTGGGTGTCAGGTTTAATAGGCCAATAACTGGGCGTAAATCTTCGTACTTCGCATTAACGTTAAGCAATGATTCTTCGTAAAAGCTTCTCTCAAGTATATTTTCTGCCAATTCTCCAAAATACAGATTTGCTGTGGATATTATGTCCAATTCTTCCCTCCGTTCAGTATGAAACACGATAGAATTTTCAATATACAGCATTGAATCAATGATGTTTGAATTAGATTTCTTGTAACGTTTTCGTCATGCTTTGGGTTTATGTTCTCTCGGTGACAATGAAAACATGGAAGCGTCATTCCTTGCTGAATAATGGAAAATTTATTTTAATCATCTTCTGTTAATGATGTTTTGTAAAAAGGTATATAATATGAAATAAAAATGTACTCTGTATAATTTTTTTTTGTGTGATACCGCCATGAGAATGAATACATCTGGTCTTTTGTAACGATAATCGATTAACTCTAGACCAATCAAAACGATCCACTCGAAACGAAAACGAATGTGGGCGAACGAAATTTCTCTACTGGATTTCTCACGGAACGATCTCGATTTAGTTATGGAAACTCGTCGTATAAATCAAAAACTAGTTCTATTTTCTAAACAAATTATACATCTTCTCATATAGTAATAAATAATTCGTTCGTCTGATGGAATTTCAAAATTATGTTCCGCATGACGGTTACGTTGGCTGTAGGTGGCCTATATAACCGCCGTTCAACAGACACAGAATTTAGTCGTCTCCGATTGAGCATACAAAACACATCAATTTATTATTATTCATCGAAAATGAACGTGATATACAACACTTTTCTGCGCGGTGTGTTAACAACCATATACAGTGCTGAAAAATTCACGAGTAAGTGTCCTGATGTGATGAAAAACATTGAAATGTTAAAATTTACATCAAAAAATTGGATGATTAATGGTCAATTTGTTTCGTTTTTGTTGGGAGAAAGTGCTTATTATAAAAATGTTGAAATTTACTATTTCGGCGAGCATTTCATCCCATCGAACGAAGATTGGATGCCACTCGGAATCGAAGACGATTCATTCGTCAGTGTCGTCTACAAGCACAGGCACATGGAGTTTGTTTTGTGGCTAGAGGGATACGTTAGTCAGGTGTTCACGTCGTATGTTATGAAATGTTTTTTATCTTTGCGTCAGGGCCATTCGGCCCTTGCATTTTTGCCACATCGTTGTGAGATCATGGATTTTCGTTCGTCGATGAAACGTTCAAAGCGTCGTATAACGACTGCCAAAAGATCTCCATTAACACTTCAGATGTTGTGCTGCCTGCACATGTCATGAAGATGAAACGTTTGTTACGACGCGGAGGAATTCACAAAATTGTGATTGGTCCGTCAGAATGGTGTCGATCTGGGAAGGTATGTCATCTGTATAAACATTTAACTTGAATATCGGAAAGAAGAACGATTGATACGTTGACGATCATCTTTTTCTGACGACAAATCACCTAGAAAATTGTAACAAAACTAGATATCGTTAAAGTCGTCAGCCGATAAATTTTGTTCGTTAGTGGATATGTTTGATTCCGTTTTGTGCATGCAAAATACTTTCGGAACGAGGAACGACCGAAACGTTACCGCCCACCATCCTCGAGGGTATAAGTACGGCTGCGATACACACATGTCAATTCAGTTTCAGTCGAGATGCCGTGTAAAACATGTGGTGGTTTAGACCACAGTCGCGTTTCTTCGACCAAGTGTGCAAATCGAATATTGAAGCAAAAACATAGATTCAGCACAGTAGATACTTGTACCGAGACGTTCACGATAAAACGCGGTTTTCGTAAGTTTTGCCGAGATCCTGAGTTGCGACAACGAATCGAGGATGACGTTTTGGAAATTTCTCAACTGGCCATTGAAGCATCGCTCTACTTCAGTTTTCATTATACGAAATTGTTGCATCGAAACGAATTTCCGATCGGACAGTTTTCCATCAGTCACTTACAAGATTTCTACTACCACCTCCAGGGCAAACGACAGAAGAAAGAACGCGTTGCGTTGGACGAAGAATATTTCGCTATGCGGCCAGATAAAACGTTATTATACGACGGCCGATTACGATCCCACTTGATTAAGTCGTGTGCCAAGCAACACGAAACCAATATGAAAAATTGCATCACGGTCCATTTTTCCGATCGACTCGTTCGATATTTCTATGAAAAATACAAGGAAGAGTGTGATCGAAAACGCTACGAATGGAAGATGATAGTTTACGACGAATTGTTCGCTTTCGTGCCACGTCACGTCGCCCACAGCCGAGAAGTTGCAGAATTTTTAAAAGATTTCCGTTTCGAATATCACAAAAAATTCATCAATATAGAAAATGACTGGTGGAGTTTGGTACCGATCACTTTCGAATTGGGACGATGGTTCGAAGAGAGAAAGTTAAAATCATTCTCGGCGTTTCCTATATTTTCGTCTGGCCGAAAACATTTACTCTACAACGCTATGGCGTTGAAAGAATTATTGAGTACTGCAAAATTGCTACCGGACAAAACTATCGATTCTACATTTAGGACTGAAACTCCAAAATATTGGTGGCAATATTTCGATCTATCTCACTCAGTTTACGGCAAATTCGACGATACAACTATGCACATCGAGCCCCACAAGCAGCGGACGTCTTTCGCTATGAGTTTTTCCACCAACGGAATCGATTGTTCCATCATGATGAATAGATATGGGCGATCCACAATTCAACAACCGCAGAAGAAGAAACGAAAGAAGACTAAGGTACAACCAGAGACTACAGTGGCTAGTTCAAGTTTTACTAAATATTTGGGAATCGATCCGGGGGTCGTTAATTATATCGGTGCGTGCTATATCGATAAGGAAACTCGAACAGAAACCAATTTCGTGTTAAAATCGGCCACGTTCAAAGAACATTTTTGTAAAGAACGTGCTCGACGACGTAAACGGAAAAAAATGTCGGGAAACTTTGAAAAACGCCTGCTTGAATATCGCGAAAGTATAAACATAGGGAAAAAATTAATTGTTTCGCCGAAGTGTGGTTCTAATTTCAACTCTCATGTGGAGTACATTCTCTACAGACTGAATTTCTTATCGTCCAGTCGCGAGATTTACGCTACGCGGAAATATACGCGCTTGAGCTGGGACTCGTACATTTCACGGCGTGCAGCTGAGGATAAGTTGGTAAATCAGTTATTGCCCGCTGAAGATGATGATGATAATTCCGTGTTGGTTTGTTTTGGAGATGGAACACTGAAAAAAAATTTCAGTTATGGCAGAAATAAAAAACCCGCCGTCGAAATGCTCAAACGAGCGTTTCATCGTCGACGCGATAAATGTCACGTTATATGTGTTGATGAATATTTGACCACTCAATCTTGCTCGAAATGTTTCGGTAGAATGTCGTTACCACCAAAACACACCACCACAAATACAAACGATACGGAGCAACGACGACGATGTCACGATCATAGATTTCAAATTTGCCGAAAATGTAAAATCGTTTGGAATCGTGACGTTAATGCTGCGCGTAATATAATTTTGGTTGGTTTGGAGTTAATCGATTATCGTTGCAAAACGTCGGATGAATTCGTTCGTCTGGCGGAATTTCAAAATTATGTTTTGCATAAGGGTGAAATTCGTATCTCATGACGGTCACGTTGGCCGTAAATGGGTCAGTTCCCTCTGACGAAGAATGGTGTCGGCCCGGATGGAATCTGGGAGGGTATGTGACATACATAAATATATACCTGGGAATGAAACTGATATTATATGTGGATCCTCGTGTCGACTCGATGTTCACGACATACATGTTGAAGTGTTTCCGGGTGGTACGTGGAATTGATGTGACACCCCACAGGGTTGCGTTTTTACCGTTCCGCTGTGAGATAATGGACTTGCGTGGTATGGGAAGTCGTTACAGGTGGACGCACGGTGACAAAGCGGTGTCGAGCGGAGCATCTCCGCCAACTCTGCAATTGTTATGTTTGGATCGCATATTATGAATTGAATTGAATAAAAATACCGAATGAATTGTTGTTTTTTTTTTCGCCTTCCTCGTTCACAGCATTGTATTTTCTGCTATCAAAAATCGCGAATAACGTTCCCCACTGAAATATTAGGTGTACAAAAATGGATAGCGTACACAACGCGGAATCTGCGTGATGGATATTCTGTTGTTGTTATCGTACGTGCACCCGAAAGAAGTCAATGTTAATCCCGGAGCACACTCGCAATCGGAAGTGATCGGATAATGAGTATGAACGTTCATGCGAGCAAGGGAACTCGACCCTCCGCTACATACCCCGTCCACCTGTTCGCCGTTGTCATTTATCAAGGCGGGAAAGAGCGAAACGCATTTCCAAAAAGCGTTAGAAAATTGAACGTCCGCATGTAGTAGAGCGAATACCCCCTTGATGGTATTGCATTGCTTTTTCTGGCGAATAGAAGTTGCAGCATTATCATCTTCGTCGTCGTTCGCTGTATCATTTTCCTCGTTTCTCGGCACGCACAAACGCGTATCCGAAGAACATTCGTAAAATCCATTATACGCACTGCTACACGAGTCGATACAATCTTGATTGTGAGTACAACGTACGGCATTAGTAGCACAATCGGTAACGTTCGACTTGTAAACGAATCGTTCTAACGATTCAATTTTTGTCGTCACATCTACACGTAGAATTTTATTCGTTTCTATTTCTATATTCGCGATACGTCTATTCATTTCGGATATTCGTGGCAATATTATGAAATTACCGATAACGAAGACGCTGACGACGACGACGATAATGATGATGATATTAGCGCGAACGAAGATCATAACTATCTCTTACGTCTACTCGACGTTATCGATATCTAAGAATTTATCGGCTTTGTTGTACATCATAATTTTCGATCTTTTGATGGCATATCCGACTATCGGATGAGCCGCACGGGGCTGACTCGTACGCGTGTCAGACGAAGACGACGGTATCCTATTGTAATATTCACCGACTATATAATCGATATTGCTCTTGTCGTTCGTGAAACGATAACAACCGTTGCCGAATCGACCGGTGTTACCTTTTAGATAGTCGTCGTCGTATTGCAAAGTGGTGACGGAAACGTCGTTACTACGACAGAAATAAATCGATTTGTCAGGCGTGTGCGTCAATAAGCATTCGCTATGAGCGAACGGTACGAAAGTGAACGCATCGAAAGCACAAGGATCGGGTACTTTACGCGCCTGTGGATGACCGAACTTCTCCCTGAACGTCGGTTCTATCGCGTCGTCGGTTACGTTCAACAAAGCGATGTTCTTGGGATAGACGGTTTCGTCGTAGCTTTCGGACGAATGCTCGGCGAACGTGGATTTTCTACACACGGGATGATTCGTGATCGGATCGCGATCGGGAAAAGTGCCCGAGATGCAACGATCGCACGATAACTCGTCGATTATGTTTACGTATCGTGTGGGATCGCGCCAGTCGGGGCCGATCAATTTTCCTCCAGAGCAAGCGGTCGGCACGTCACAATCCGAATCCAACAGGATCTTCTGACTGATAATTTCCGGATATTTACATAAACAACTGATCTTGTAGCCGGCAGCTTCCGTGTGCGGTTTGAATAGTACGCGATCGCCCGTATTCGTGTTACAAGGATCCAATCGAATAACGCCGTCACCGGAAGCGATCGCGGAAGATGATCCAGACGACGACAACGACGACTCGTACACTTTCGAAGCGTTGCTAAATACCGGAGTACAATAACCGAGATCGGCATTTTCGTGCACGTCATAGATTCTACTACCGGTCATGGCGCCCGTTTTCTTATCGATCGTGACGATTTTAATAGGTTCGTCGTAACGGACGCATTTCGCGTTCGGCTCGTTACAATACGTACACGAATCCGCGTCGAACCTGGACGCCTTCAAAGAACAAGTTCTCAAAACGCTATCGCAATCCAAGCCGGTCAAATGTAACTTTTCGTTTGTTACGCCGTTACGATAGAGATTCGAGCGAATCGCTTCGTTGACCGGATAATACTTGGAATCTTTTTCTTTTTCTTTTAGCCACAGCGAATTGTCGGAGAACTTTTTCAGATTTCCGATCAACATCGTATTCGTGACGATAATGATAAATATTATACAACAGAAAAATACGGTCATCCTATCATATACATATATACGTGATAGTTCTTATGGAAGCGTGTCGAACAAAAATCGTACGTATAAGAACAGTCGAGAGACGCTAAGGAGAAAAGGGAACGATAATATGGATCGCGATTTGTTACCGATCACACGCAACGATCTCTATATGGGATATGTACGTGAACATTTTGGACCTCACGTATCTTTCGTTTTTTCTTATTGCATAATTTTATCTTCCATATTGATTTGTACGTTTTTTTGTTTGTATTCCACGTTCGAACTTTCGTCGCCACGACAAACGTAACATCGTCGTCGTCGTTATAAGACGATATTTGTTATTTTTCTTCACGTGCCGGACGAGATACACCGACCCCTTAGCTAAGCGGAGATACCTGTTCGAATCGTGTTGTTTTTTTTTTCGTAATACGAACGACGGAATGGACACGTTAGCCAAAGGTTTGAACAAATTGAGACGTGTCGATCGAGGAGTAGCCGACGTGTCCGAAGGTTTAGCAGCCCTGAAACGTTTGCGAACGAACGAATTTAGCGTTGACGCTTTATCTCACGGAGCCGGTAGTCGCATCCCTGTCGACGTTATACAACCCATATCGCACGTACTACGTACGTTAATCGACGATGTCGAATTCGTCAGATTCACCGGTGGAAACATCGGCCAATCGTATCGGCCCCTATCGAAAACCGTCGTCGACATCGACGGGAACGCTCCGTTAGATAACATAGCACATCATTTACGACGTGGCGATTTGGATTATGTTATCGACCGTTATCGAAACGTACCCGTCGAAAATAGATTGTCGGTCGTCGATGGGCTCGTAAACGATTATTTGGATAAGGTCGAAGTGAAGGAGGTATTCAAAAAATTAGCTGTAGAAAATTTTCCCGATCACGAATTCGATCGGATAATGTCCGCTAACGAAGCATCGTTGAAAAACGTCCTGACCGGCAACGAAGACGTACTAAATCGTAAAATACGTACCGATCTACCGTACGGCGGTTTAGATCATCTTTACCGGACGAATAAGAAATTTCTTAAATTGATAAACAATCTACAATCGCTACCCCGAAAAAGCGGCGGAGGACGACGATATATCACCTTTAAGGGCGTCTTCGTCACGTTGACCGTCGGCGTCGGTCTTTACGCTTTGTTCAGTCACATCGTAGAGAACGCCAAACGAATGGCCGGATGTTGGAGAATTTACACGACTCGTTCGGGTGAACTGGTAACGTGCAAACTGGTCCAATGCAGTTGTGCGCACGTCGAAGTGCAAGTGAAGAACACCTGTAACAATTTGCCGCGCTCGTTCCATAATAGTATATGTAAAGGATGGCCGTCGGAACTTATGGACGTCAAAGAGCCGGACCGGAGGCAATGTCGTCGTTGCGATATTAACGCACCGAAAAATTCGTTACAATATTTGCCGATCGAAGATATGATCGATCCCAAGGATATTTACGTGTGTAAAGATACGCCGAATATCGGCACGTTGCTGTCCGACATCATCACGGAATTACCGAAGCAAGTATGGGACGGAATGACGGACACGGTCGGTGTACTACTATACGTTTTCGAATTCTGCAGCTTGTTCGTACTGGGCGGTATCTTTATAGCTATCGTGATGAAGCTTATCGACGTGTACGAAAAATTCGACGGTGGGAACGGGAACGATAAGAACGCTCACGCAGACTCGATAGCGGGAAATGACATCACGGGCAACCGTATAAAAGAGGCAGGATAATCGTACCAGAACATCAGTTAGTTCCTGCCTTTTGCTGTTGTTATAGTATTGGTGGTGGTAGTGGTAGTCGTAGTAGTAGTAGTCATCGTGTTCCAACCCAGTCATCCTCACGGCTATTATCAGTACGTACAGATTCGTGTATAATTTCCGATTCGTTTCGCCGACGAACGAAGATGTACGGTAAAAATTTGGAAGAGGACGGAGATATCATCGATAGATCGCCGTCACCACGCTCGAATAAACCCGAAATGTCGTGTCCACCACCTTGTCCGAATAAGAATCATCATCATCATCATATACCTACGATACTACAGAAGAGACGCGAGAACGGAGTCGACGATAACAACGACACGGTACCGAAGGGCCGGAGCGGTAATCCGTTCGCCGACGTGCTCGAAAGTCAATCGTTCGATATCGATTCGCCGGAATCTCTGTCACCTACTTCGCCGCCGGCATTTTCACCTTCGCAACGGACCCCGTCGACTTCGACAACTAACAAGAAACCATCGCCGAGTAACGTGGTTATCGACTCGGACCCCGACGAGGAGGATGTTATCGTCCAGGACATTATCGTCGACAGATCGCCGTCACCACGTTCGTATAAACCCACGATGTCGTGCCCACCACCTCGTCCGAACAAGAATCGCCATATACCTACGATACTACAGAAGAGACGCGGGACCGGAGTCGACGATAAAAAGGACGTGGTATCGAAGTGTCGGCGCGTTCAGTTATTCGCAGACGTGCCCGAAAGCCAACCGTACGATATCGAGTCGCCAGAATATATGTCACCCGGTAACGATGGATTTGGTTCGGCCAAAGATGATTTTGTTATCGGCGGTGGCGGCGGTGGTGGCGGTGGTGGTGTTGTCGCTTCTGTATCGGGTATTACCGATAAAAAACGGTCCGATAATAACGTTCGGCGGTCGGACGAGAATAAAAGAGAACGCACCGACGATATAGTGGATTCTTACATGGAGCGGAATCAATCGATCGCCGTGAAATATTCCTACATCGACAAAAAACAAGCGAAATTGTGCGTGGAGAAAATATGTGGGAGTCGTACCATCGGTAACGTTGCGGCGAACGTGAAATCTGTAAAGCTGCCGATGATGACGAAATATCACGTCGGTGATACGGCCGATTTCGATAGAAATAACGAGAAACACATATATAGCTATTTGAAAATGTTCTTTTTCACGTTGTACGATCGTAACTCACAATTGTGCGTGGACGCTTCGTTCGACCCATTGCCAGAAAACGTGATCGCCGGCATAACTAAAAAATTACGAGTAGCGTTTCCGATATCGAGAGATCGTAGCGATATAAAGTCGTCCAACACGAAAGCTTTGTCGTTCGATATAAACAATTTCGGTTACGGTTGCGTCGTTTTGGCGTCGCTATCGTCGCGCTCCACTTCCAATCAGGAGGAAGAATTCAGTTTCGATCTGATAAATCGTGCCGGTCCCATCACGACGAACATCCAAACTATCATGCGAGAAGGTTGTAGACAAATAATGAATCTCCGTGAAACGTGGCGCGCGACGTTGGACGCTTTAGACGCTGCCGACCACGACAACTACCAGCGTTCGCTGTCGGCGAGTGGAAAGTATTCGCGAGTGGTGGCACTCAACGAAAAATCTTTAAACGATGTACAATTGGTGGGAATCGCGAGACATTCGTCGTTCGACACCTTTATAAGTTCGCGTGATGAAATTACCGGAAGTGCGTTATATCTGCAGCCCACGACCGGTTTTACGAAAAGTGCGAACGCGTTCGGCTGTTTCGCGGTACAAGACGTGGAAGAACAATCGTATTTGACCAGTTGCGACCTGGAGGATTTGCGAGACGAACAAATTTACGTATCCGCTGTGAATTTCAAGCTATGCTGGACGGAAACTAACAATTGTTATCTGAAGGGGTACATTCGCTGGGGATTCAAAGTACCATCTAATTAGCAGGCACAACCATCGCCACCGCCGCCGGAGCCCCGTCAACATGAATAACGACGACGACGACGACGACGAAAAACTTAATATTATATAGCTTTGTTCATTGTATAATAAGAATTATTTTTTAATCGTTTATTTCAATGTTCGATTTCCCGTTCGTACACGATTTTCTCCCGTTCGACGTTTTTCTCTCTCTCGTACAAAGAGAAAATTGTCGTTCTCGTCTACACATAAGATGTCGTCTTCGCACGTGAACGAAAACAAAATCTTACCCCGTTCGTCGCCTCGTCGTAATAACGATAAAAACTACTACTACGATGACGATTACGGCAGCGGCGGCGGCAGTAATGGACACGGCGGTGACCGAAATCTACGAGAAAATCTTAAATCTTTAGCTCCGTCTGCGAACGACGTACCGTTCGATAAATACGTCGACATATTAGAGACGTACTACACTGATGCGTCCAATTTATTCTCGCATCAATACGTATGGTATATGAACTTTATTCAACCCAACGTGTATACTATGATTCTGGAGTCGGATCACTTGAAAAAAGTGTACGCGAAAAAAACCAAACAAATTAACGACAACGTGCTCATCACATCTCTTTCGATATACGAACATTTACTCTCTCACGATCGCTACGCCACCCTCGAAGTGGCTGATGATATCAGAACGTTGACGAAAATGATAAAGTCCATTCCGATCGGTAGCGGCGAATTAACGTGGAAAGTGCGACAAGAGTATTCCCGAACGATAAACGGCATTTCTAAAACGTACATTAGCAATTTGAATTCGTGTACGACGCGACAGGAACGAACGAGTAAGGAAAAATTGAAATTACAAGAGGAAATCGGTAATATCGCGTTGTTTATTACGAACGAATTGGACGAGTCCGTGTTAAAAAGGTCCAATAAGTCGTTTCGTTCGATAATCGAAATTCTCGTTCGCTGGACGAATTGGACCGTCAATTTATTACCGATAGATAGACAGGATCAGATACGTAAAATATGCGAGAGATTCGATAAACAAAAACAACAACAACAACAACAACAACCGGGACAGTCGCAACAAAGTCGTAAGTGGACGACGAAAACGAACGAGATGTTCGAAATGTGCGTGAATTTCGTTTATCAGATACGTGAATTTTATTCGCGATCGAAATTGCTAAAAGACCTACCCGTGTCACTTCCGTCGTCATCGTCGCTCGTGAGTTATAACGACAAGCGCGACAATTCCGACGGTTACGACGACGACGACGACAACAACGATAACTATAACGTATTGTTACATCGTACGTTGGCTTATATGGCGTTCGTCGAGTGGATGATCGAAACGTGTCGCGTATACGTTACAGATCTAACTATCGTGAATATAACGAATTTCGTGATAGAAACGATCCGAAAGAACGAAAATATGATACAAGAGCATCGAGATCGATTGGAATCGTTAACTCGAACGTTCGAAAAAGACACCGAACGAAACGCCGACGCGATGGAATATCATCACAACGAACTAGCCAACGAGAAGCGTAATTTAACTCAGACGATCGAAACTCAACGAGCGATCATGGCACAGATGCAGACGCAAATCGACGAATGTACGTCTGAGAGTCGACGGGCGAAAAGCGTTTACGACGAGAACGTCGCGACCGTCCAACAATTACGTACCGATTTGGTCGAGGCGAAAAGACAATTTTCCGAAGTCGAGCGTACTCGCGAATCGGAAAAACAAACCTACATAGAACAGATCGATAAGCACGATCGGAAGCTGGCAGAGTTGAATTCGCAAATCGCCACTCTCGAACAAAACGATACGTTACAACGCGAAAATATAACGCATTGTAATCGAATACGAGAAGAACTCAACCGGGAGAATAACGATCGGCTACAACGTCACGTTCAGGAATCGGAGTCACGTCATCGATTAGAAATCGACGGATACGTGCAACAAATAGCACAGCTAAATACGAATCTGGTCGTCGCGCAAGAAGAAAAGAATCTCATGTCTAACGAAATGATTCGTTACGCGGAACAGCAAGATGCGTATTTTCGACAGCAGTGCGTCGCCGATCAGGAAAAATTCTTTTCGGGAGAGAAGCGATACGAGTCCGTCATAGAAGCAAAACAAGATCGAATCGTACAGCTCGAACGTTTCGCCGAAACTTTGACGTTAGAAGTGAGCGAATTGAAATCTCGTATCGATACTTTCGATCGGTATATCGTCGATCTGGAAACTAACGTCGAGACAATCCGAACGGAACGTGACGATCTTCGGAATAAATACGATGAAATTATGCAAAATCGGAAAAAAATCGATAGCGGTGGGACGATGACGACGCTACGAAATGCAAGTTCCGGTAACGGAGCTGGCAACGACGATGACGACGACGACGACGATGAAACGAGGAAACGTCAAAAACAACAATCGATAGTGATGAATCGAGTCGGCGAATTGTTGAACGGCTCCAGCGAGATTTTCGCCAATACTGATAAAGGTGGTGTTGTCGGTGGTGAATTCCGCGCGTATCTACAGATATGCTTCGGAATAGCGGAAATAGTTTTATCCACGATGAAACAGTCGTCCGCTATTTTCCGAAGGATGCGAGCGATCCATGAAAATTTAAATTATAATTTAATATTGAATTTCAAATCGGAATTCGACGATATCGTCCTGGAATATAGACGGTTGAACGGTGGAAAAGGCATACCGGTGCCCACGACACGGAACGATCTTTTGTCGTTGATAACGAAATTCGCGTTCAGTACCGGCATACTAGCGCGAGAGGTGAAAAATGCTCAGATATGTAGACGATACAAACAGATGCGACATGAAATATGGATTACAAAACTGTCGGTCGACACGTCGCATAAAATATTATCTTCGCTCGACTATCATAACCGATACATTTCTCGACGCGACGACGACGACGATTCCAAACTCGATACGAAACGTGAAGGTGGCGAGGACGGTGGTGGTGGTGGTGGTGGTAGCATCGTCGAAAATACGAACGAGACAACTCCGTTCGCGACAGATTCGTCGTTTGTCGATTATTTTCTAGATACTGTTCTCGATAGTAGCGTACACGTTCCTGGCGGAATTCGAGACAGTCTGGCTGCTTACATATTCGAACAATATTTCGTCGGTCCTCTAGACAATAAGAGCTTGATCGAAGAAATCCTTCACGATGAAAGTTTTGCGTTCAAACTGACCGTCGGTCAGAAACGTCAGCGCTTAGCTGAGTCGAATAGGTTCCGTTCTGTAGTATAGGAATCATCCATTCCTATACGAGATTACCTAAAAACCCTAAGTTATAGAATTCGACCTTATTCTTATTAATTAATGTTATTAAGCATATATTGATAACTCATAACTGACCCACTAACAACATGCTGACTATTACACATTGTTTAGCCCAAGATAACCTTGACACACAGAACAGGGTATCCCGAGGTAGTTATTGAGGAATCGATGTATATGCTAAAGACTAGAGTATGTAGAACGATAACATAAACATCACAGTTTAGATTATAATATATATAGTTATGTAGGACATTCATATTGAGTTACATATAGTTACTCATAGTTACATATAGTATATTCATACATCATTGATGCGGATGGATGGTATTGTAAATGATCCATACTTGTAATTATTGTAATGAATATAGAGTAAGACATTGAGCTATAATGGCGTCGAACTCTAAGTTGAAGTAAAGTGTAACCCTTTTGTAAAGTGATGTGTTTCTATTCCCTATACCCACACCAGGACCACGGGTCAGCTTAGGGCTAACCGCCCAACTTAAGATCTGATCCCCACGACGCCTCGATCACGTACGTGATACGTAGAAAGGGAACAAAAGGGGTGGGGAGAGATTGTCGGATAACGTCTATCGATACGGACGTTACGAGATTTCCTATTCAGTAGTGTGATGTCGTCGGAAGGAGACAAGTAGAAATTAAATTCGTTAGATCGTTCACCTGTCGTACATATATATACTATGAATAATAACGATCACGATCATCATCGACAGATATTCTATTATCCGTCGAATAAATTCCGTATAGGATCTAAAGAAGAAACGAATTTTTTAAAACATAAATGGATCAACAAAACAGATCGTCAGGGGGCGAAACGAATTTATAACGTATTCCCTAGCGACGTTTGTCCGTGTGAAATTATCGTAGCGTTCAACGTACTCGACGCTATCTCCTTCACGGACGACCGATTGGCCGGTAGTAACATTTCGACCGACGACGGAACGATAAGCAGGTTATCGTTCACCAACGAATACCAATTGAAAACGCAATTTTTCTGGAAGAACATCGACCCCACCGTGGTAGCGTTCAATAAACATTTCGTTCGTACCTTCCACGAACGTTCGTTACCGCAGCATCAGCAACCGTCATCTTCCGCATCCCCGCACGACGACGTCGCCATCAACGGAATTTTGTCCAAATGTCGATTCAACACGGCGGCGATAACTTCGTCGTCGTCGTCGTCGTCATCGTCAAAATTTAAGGATTTTAATACGAAACGGAACGCCCCTCTTATCGCCAAACAGTCGAAACATATCAATAAACATTGCAATCGCGATCGAAACAATGAGAATAATATCGAAATTATTCGAGAACTTGCACGAGCATTAGGAGAAGATATCGAATACCTTTCAACCGGCATCAATAACAACAACAACAACAACAACAAGAAGACGAATATCGAAACACACCAACCCACGATCGCCTATGACGACGTCGTCCGGAGAGCACGTTTAAGATATTCACAAATCGATTATTTTCTACAATTCAACGTAATCCTAACCGACCCACGAATGTACATGTCGAAGAATAAAAAATTCAAATTGCGAACGAAAATGTTACACGACGAACTTGTCGGCGACTGTATATCGTTTTGGGGTCTAACGATGGAAATTGAGGATAACCACGACGACGACAACGGCGACTACAACGACGACCAGAATCGTATCGTGATCCACGATTACGGACAGATGTTACCGATCAACGACAATCCGTCGCACGAATGGTACAGATCGAGCTCGCAATGTAAACACGATAAGGGTTTCACCTATCGCTACGAACAGAAACGATGCAGCGACGAAATGATTCACATATCGAAATATTGTATCGTATGCGGTCGTCGTGTACTGTAATTGAATAATTTAGCGAAAAATGGTTGGATTATACAAGTAGGAATAGTTTAAAAAATACAATAATTTTTTCTTGTATTATTGTTTCAATTATACAAAACGTGACCATGTTATATTATTATTTCCATTGTACGAATTGCATTCAGTTTGTAATAGCTATTCAAACTATTTTTACATGTACCCGACCATCAATAAATATATCTGATTGTACTATCTCGACGAACGGAAGTCGAAAAGTACTATAAATGGAAAGAGCCCATAACGGGCAGCATCATTTACGATTCAACAGAGCGTGAGATGACATCCGGTGTGTGCGAGATGAATAGTATACATGAATTGAACGGGGAAAGTTCCCAATACTATTACGATTCAACGTTCGATGGGCAAATGCTCGTAGGAAATCAACTACAACAGCAGTCTCAGCAGCAGCAGCAGCAGCAACAAATACTGAATCTACAACTTATCGAGGTAAGCTATATTATTTCGTATGCGACTTTTTGTCGTTATTTTACACATATTTTGTCGTAGAAGTTTGGCGCAGTATTGGCGTCGGACAAGCTGAGCAGTATGTTACCCGACCAGTCGCAGCCACAGGTACAACAAGGAACTTCGTCGATTGAGGCTGAAATGGTGTTTCCGAAACCACCAGAAACCATAGTACCTCTGTCGCAGCCATCCACGTCGTCGTCGTCGTCACGTCGATCGCTCAAACGACCTAGCCCTGGAGAAATATCGTCGCCGAGGACGTCTCGTCCGGTAGGGAAGATACAACAGGAGGTGGCTGTAAAAAAAGTCAGAATAGATTCGCCACCACAACCGTCGCCGTCGATATATGAATCAGACGCCGAATCCATCCGGTCCGTCGCAGCTACACAGAAATCATCGTCGTCGTCGTTGTCATCGGTGGTGAATTATCAACAAACGTTCAGAGACAAGTACGAAGTGTTCCGTTCGAGATTCTCACAGCTGTCAGAAATCAAGCAGACATCGATGAACAAGATAATTCGTCGGTCCGGTAGTGTCGTTCTCACATTCGCTCTCGTCGAATATGGGGAAATTTATCATCCATCGGCAAATCTGCGAGAAATATACGACAGCATATTCAAACACAAAGAGGATGCCAATAACACCGTCCCCCACGAATTGCTACGACTGATACGTATGACGTGTGCGGAAGCGGAACACGCTGGCTGTGTTTGCCGTAGATGGACAGAAAGGAGATCGACATCGTTGACGACGACGACGGCGACGACAACGACGATGGCAACGGCGCAAACGCAGAATACGGAAGAACCAAACGTAAGCCAACAGATACAGCCTCCACAATCGATTCAGAGAATGCATAACACACCACATTGCAATCGTATTCCGAAAATTAACTATTTCGCTGTATCGTTCACCCAGAATTGTGCACATGAAATAGCCGTACCGCTGATGAGAAGCTATTTTTACAATAATCCAGACGGCACCGCCACCAACTCTATAAATATAAATATATTGTTACAGTTGACAAATTCCGCTACCGAAGAAATTTCATCAGCCCTTATCGAAGAAACGTTATCGTTCAAATTCACAGTAATCATGGAAAAATATTTTTCGCTATTGAGGCGATCCAGGAACGAATATATATCGGCGAATCATCTGGACGATGTGAAGAGATATCAAGTGACGATCCAAATTAACGTGTTAGTAAGTAAATTGGAGAAAATTCTGAAACAATTGAAAGACGAATCGCGTACGATCCCGAACGGCCAAGAGGCTGCCGGAAGCTATGTCCGAGACGTGTGTGGAGAATTTTTCAAAACGGTTCCCAACATTTTGAACGATGTCGAAAAAACCGACCAGGAAAATGCACGTGTCTTGAAGTCTGCGTGGAGGAATAAATTATTGGAATTACATAGAAGACATTTCCCCGAAGAATTAAATGGAACGGGTGTCGTCGAATATCTATACAATTGTCTGCTTCGTGGTGATCACAATCGTGAGGCCATCACCAAAGAGGCCGATGTGATGTGTTCGATCGCCACGAACGAGACCGTTGGCAACACATATAACGTCTTGCGTCCCGTAACACATGCGATGATAATGGAAAATTTGCGAAAAACGATAAATAATTGACTTTTGTATCTTAAAATTATAAATAAAATTATTTAAAAAAATAGGGCTTTTTATCCATTCTAGCTCGAATTTGACAACCCCTCGTACAATCGGTGGACGTTTTGAAATCCGTATAATTATAGTAAACTTCGAACGGCGTGCTTCTTGTGATTTGAACGTCGAGACTTGTACGATAGATCGTAGTATGTTCTGCATCTTACGCGAAACTACACATAGTTCGAGAAATGAATGCGCTAATTCGTACATCGTGTCGCTAGACAGGCGTTCGAGGTTCAAGGACGATCGATCCTAATATATCTAACTAAATCGATGGCGCGTGACTTCTACGAAATAATACGCAGTTGAAATTCTCGGTATTCCGCGTGATACGATGAATATATACAAGGCGGCCTGGAGCGCTTTTCCATATCCGTAGCACGTGTCGTGTTTGACGGACAGATTTTACCTAAAACAACAATTGTGAGTTTCTAGTCTGAGTGCAAATCATCCAGGTAATACATGTTCTGCTATTTCGTTCGTTCGTTGTCAAAATTCATAGCGTAAACGTTAACAACCCCTTCGAACATTACGTTCATGTAAATCTTTGTTATAGAACTACGAAGCAATTTCATCTTCACCGATTGTACAAATTCTCTCATAAAATGACCGATAATTCGCCACCTGCATCCTCGCAAGAGCGACGACGATCGCAATCACCACACGACTCGTCTGCGGAAACAGAATTTGTACAAGAGTCAGCAACAAGTTCAACCTCGAAGTCGTCTCGATCGCCTCTCGATCCTCTCGAACTACCGCAGCATAGTCGTCAGATGCCCATGTCTGTAATGCAACCACCGTCGCCGTCGTCACCACCACCACCGACGGAACCGACATCGGTGGTAACACAACGACAGGGGACTAGGAAACGTACGCTTACGTCGACGCCATCGATATGCGAATCGAACGTGGAATCTACGAGCTCCGCTGCCGCGGTATCAACATATAGTACTGCATCGTCTGTGATGGATCACAAACGACTTCTCAAAGATAGTTACGAAATTTTCCGTCCCACATTTTTACAGCTGCCGCAAGCCGATCAGAAAGCGACGAGTGAAATAATTCGTCGTTCGGGTAGTATAATACTAACGTTCGCCCTACTCGAATACGGTAGAATTCATCGGCCGTCAACATCTCTGAAAATACTATACGACGACATATTCGGCAGCAGATACGGCAACGACGACGACGACGACGCTGACAACACCGTTTCAGTCGAATTGCTATCGACAATTCGTAAGGTGTGCGCGGAAACATCTCACGCCGATTGCGTTTGCCGAAAGTGGAAAAGAAAAAGGTCGGTGTCTCCCGCCGTATCGTCGGTAATAGCGGCGGCAAGTGAACCGAGTACTAGTCAATATATACCACAGCATCCGTCCAAGAGGCCACGTCGTTCGCTCGAAACGAAATCGCCTCCTCCCAAAATTAATTATTTCGCCGTACCGTTAGCGAGAAATTATGCTCGGGAATTGACCGTTCCACTGATCCGTAATTATTTCTACGACAATCCAGACGGCAGAGATAGCGGTGACACTACGAACACGAATATATTTTTACGATTGACAAATTTGGCGATGAACGAAATTTCGTCTGCCATTTTTGACGAAACCCTATCGTTCGATTTCGAATCGATCGTACGTCGATATTTTCTAGAGATGAAACGGTTCCGAAACGAATTCATACAGACGCGAGACCTCGACGATGCGAGAAAATATCAAATTACGATTCAGATCAACGTGTTAGTCAATAAGCTCGAAAAGAAATTGAAACTAGTCAAAGACGAATCTGACGAGATTCCTAGTCAACGAGAAACTATCACGAAGTACGTCGACAATGTATGCGGAGAATTCTACAGAACCGTCTCGAACGTATTGAATAATTTGGACAAAATGTACGAGGAAAATGTACGAACGTTGAGGTCTGTGTGGCGAAATCGTTTGTTAGAAATACACGGCAGCTATTTTTCAGAAGAAACGGGCGACATCAACGTCGTCAAATATTTATACGATTGTTTGTTGCGCGGAGATCATAATCACGACGCGATCACGAAAGAGGCCGACGTGATGAGTACAATTGCCACGGATGACGAGACGGAGAACGATGATACTCAAACTATGCTCAGCACTCTGGCCCATTCGATGATTATGAGAAAATTGAAGGATTTTTCCACAGGGGAATAATCAATTGTAGTGGTGTCGTCGGATGATGATGATTATGATGATGATGATGATGATGAATTCAATAAAACAAATTAAAATGTAAAATTCTTTTTATTTTTCCACCTCACTTATTGGCACAGTTCTCGTTATTGTGACATTTCGAGTTACATAAAATCTTATTCCTAACACAAGCGCACAATTTCGTTCCGCACTTTTGTCGACACCAACACCGTACGAATCCTTGTCCCGTACCGTAAGATTGAGCGATGGCCACCGAGCGCAAAGATATTTTCTTGTCGGGCACTTCGCTCGCATCGATTAATTTCCGCTCACAAACGCCAAATTGGGAACGGCAATACAATTGCTTCAGTATACCGTTACGCGTACCCAATTGATACAGTCCGTCGGCGGCGTTTCTTCGTAGTACCACGGCCAACACGGCGCGAGCGTCACATTTCGCACGATCGACGTCCGGCACGGTTATACGAACCGTCGCACCCACCCCGACGGTAGGATTCAATCTGTCCGAGGTTTTCTTCATTACGATCGCCTGTCGTTTCAAACATGTTTTCGAATTCTCACGCTCACCGACGATTCGTTTCGTTTTCGCACACAACGAACACAATTTAAGCGTCACGTAGGTCGCGAGAGCAACGTCGTCGCTGTCGTCGCTATTCGCAGACCCCGGCGACGGTAACGCGCTACCTTGTACGCAAGAGACGTGCATCGAACATTTACACCGGTCACACTTATCCGTTGGCGTAAACACTTTTGCACATACCGAACACTTTTCGTTCGATGCAGCCGTCGACGACGTGGACGGCTCGTTTGTCGTGTCGTCGTCGTCGTCGTTATCGCTTCCTTGCTCTTCATCGGTAGCAACCGCGATATGATCGCCGCGAGCAACGTAACTTCCACCGAATTGTGACGACGCGATAACGTTTTCTAATTCTTCTTTCGTGCAAAGGATACGTGACAATTCTCGCGGAATGGGAATCGACGACAGTCCCATCTTCACCGGACACCCGAACATCGCTTCGTACGGAGACCTACCGATACCGGCCTGGTACGATCTGTTCTTCATCAATTGTACGAACATCAAACCGTCGCTCCATCTCGTCGTTCCGTTGTCGGCCATCCAAACGCTTATCATGTTCTCCACGTCTTGATTGGCACGCTCCACGCTACCCTGACTGGCGCTATGTCTAGGTTTACCGTGAACTATTCGGAATCCGGGGAATATAACGGTCAAATGTTCGATAATACTGTTGCAGAATTCTCGACCGTTGTCGGATTGTAGAATATTGGGAGCGCCGAACAACGTGAAAATTTGCAATAGATTATAAGCCACTTCTTGGCCGCGTTTCGATTCTAACGCTTTCAGAATCACGAACTTGGTCAAATGATCCTGATACACCATGATGAACTTGTATTTACGATCTTTGGACGATTGTAGATCGATCAAATCGACTTGGCATCTGCTGTTGAACTCCGAGAACAGTAGCGGTTTTACAACGATATTTTTCTTTTTGCGCTTTAGCTTTTGCTGACAATTTTCACAGACGCTAATGAAATCCTTCACGTCCGATTGCGTGATATTATTGTAACGACGCGACAATTCCTTGTAGGTACGAACTCGTCCTCTATGTCCCAACGATACGTGCGCGTCGTAGATGACGTCGAACAACTCGTCGTGATGCACGTAAAAAAGTATCTTCGTCAAACACGCGGCAGACGAATCGATCGGTTTACTTTTCTTTTTTGACGACGACGACGCGCCTACCGGCTTGATCAGTTTATCGATACCGTTAACGCGCAACACGTCGAATTGTCTCGTCAACCAATAATATCTAGGTGTTTTTTAACGTTCGATTTTCGCAGTTTTCGAATCTCGTCGATTAAAGACAAATACTTTTCTTGCGATAAAGATACCGTGTTTGTTCGGACACTTTTTTCTTCCAATAAATCGTAGAATCTTTGCTTCATAACATCCTTATTTCTATCTGGCCTATCAGCGATTTTTTTCCGTTTCGACGATGACATTTCGTGTGACAAACGAGCGGAATAAATTGGGGATATATATATGAGAGAGAGAGAGAGAGAGAGAGAGAGAGAGAGAGAGAGAGAGAGAGAGAGAGAGAATGAAACGACGACGGACGGAACGGTTCGACACGTACACGTTCGCACTTACAATAATATATCGTCGTCGATCATCAAGGCTACGAGACCGTCCATTTTTAACGAAGCGGGTAGGAAATTATCGACCGGACCGAGTACGGTACGTTTATCGGCAATTTTCAAGATTACGTTCAAATCGATATCGACCGTGACGTTTTGTAGAATTTGCAGCATCTGATTTTCCGTTTGCCACACTTTCGCTATCGTATTATTACTACGAATAAACTTTTGGGCGTATTTCAAGCTTTCGGTTAACGTTTCGCTGGCACGCTGAGGCTTGTTTTTCATGATAGATAGAATCTCGTCACTCCCCTTCGCTCCGGAATCTATTATGGCTCTGCACACGTCGTCGTCGACGTTATCGGTAACGAAAAAAGAAATCGAATCCGCGTCCGCGTCGTCACCGTTGGAACGTTCGAAAGCCATATCGTTGGCGTATTGCATAAAATCGTAGGCCGTCATACTGTCGTACAATTGGACTAAACACAATAGTACGTGATTGAAAATATCGACAGTCTTACTTTTCGTCCGTTTCCTTTTGTTACCCTTCGTCTCGACGTCGTCACCATCGTCGTCGTCGTCGTCGTCGTCGTCGTCATAGCAAACGTTAGCGAGAT
This sequence comes from Endomychus coccineus, assembly GCA_958510875.1. Classification (NCBI taxonomy): domain Eukaryota; kingdom Metazoa; phylum Arthropoda; class Insecta; order Coleoptera; family Endomychidae; genus Endomychus; species Endomychus coccineus. Next base: position 55,888,043 of record OY294070.1, on the reverse strand, counting down.
ATACGTATTTGAACACGCGACCCCATTTCGGATGGCGTTCGAACGACGTAATATTCTTTCCGATCTTATCGTGTAAACGGAGAGCGTGCGTCTGCGAAAATTCTATTCTCGTTTTGCCAAAGTAAACGTACATGTTAAGGTGACAATTTATACGCAACAACACTTCCAACGAAACGGCCTCGCTTACGATAACCGTTACGGTGGTCGTATCACCGTCGTTGTCCATGTTCATCGATTTGTATCGTCCCGAGTGTACGCGCACACATCGTCCGTCGACCAGCACTATACTATCGGAGGTGTGTATGCTATAATAACAAATGACGGGGTCTCGCTTGAATATTAATACGACGCGAAACCTGTTCAGATCGTCGACGAGTCCGGGAAAAATTTCGTATGGAATCCCGATTTGATCGATCGTCATGTCGGACGTCGCCGGTAGCACGGTACACCGAAAAGTAAAATGATATCGACCGGGCGAAGCTTCCTGCTTCACGAAACTTCTACGTCCTTGCGTTTGCTCTCTCACCGACTTGTTGAGCAAATCGCAATTCTTCACGGTCTTCTCCAATTTCAGCATGTCCGCAGCGTCGATGTGATCGATCGGTGTTTTTGACGTTTCAATTTTATAGATACGATTGACGAGAGTGAAATACGGCTCGGTCAGTTGTTTCCATTGAGGCGTCACCCAGATGCGTCGCTTGCCGTAACGATATCGACACTTTATAATGGCCGGACCCAGCGATTTGATGAACGTCAATAGTTTGTAGAGACGCTTCTCGTTCCGTCGAAATACATCTCGGCAATTCGAACAACTATTTGCGTGCGATTTCATCCGCTTACGGGCGTTATTCACCGAACTGTTGCTGTTATTTAACGATCGCAAAATTTTCACCAACGCCCGAAATTCGTCCCATTCTAACAGGTTCCGGTCGGGACCCGTTTTCAACACACGCGTATCGTTCGTTTCGTCAATTTCCATGTTGTTCTCCAATTCGATCACGTTGTCCACGATTTCGTACGAATCCAAAGGTTGTCTGTTTCTTCGACGTAGCGGCGTCTTACCCGGTGTTGACGATAACGACGAGGACGACGGTAACGACATCGTCACGTCGAGCGTTACGGGAAAAAAAAAGTGTCAATCCAGAAACACGTCGTTGCAGAGTGAAATACTCGATTGAATAAAAAAAAACTTAAATTTCAATATCGTTTATTATAATTCATAATTTGTGTGGTCGTGAGTGGGGGTGAGGTGTGGAGGTGGCCGAGGAGGCGGTTGTACAAATGAACGCGTGTTACTGTTCGGCGAGAATAGTCCATTTGAAATTATCTCTATCGGTAACTAACGAAAATTTCGAACGTCGGATCGAAAACCACTCTCGGACAAACGGATACGAAGTGGCATCTAATACGAAAATATTCCGAGCTCTTTTCGTGGTAATCGATCCCTGCAACCATTCCAAAAACGAATTCATATATCTGATTATCGAAATATTCTCGATGGCTAACGATTTCTCTATCGTATCTTTTCCGATAGTCCTCTGCCTTTGTTGGGGATTCATACACGCCAACAACACGTAACACGTCGAATATTTCACAAACATTTCGGTAATAACGTTGTTATTGATGGTTTCCATAGTCGAACAACCGTCGATTATTATCAAGCCTTTTACAGACTTCGGAGAATTCACATACAATTCGTGCATAACATGATACGTAGCAGGGTAATAGTCATCGACTATCGAATTGTAATTGAGCGACAGCCACGATGAGAATTCGTCATCGCTGTAAGTTTTCTGCAATTGCTGGAAAAGAGAAGAGCTATCCATGATGGCAGACACACAGATACCGACCGCTCACTAACATGACTACTCGACATACGAAATTTCTCTGCTGGAAATCTCACGGAACGACTTCAATTCAGTTATATACATCGACGAGATAAATGTTACGTTATATGTGTAGACGAGTATCCCACCACTCAATCTTGCTCGAAATGTTTATAAGGGTGAAATTCGTATCTCATGGCGGTCACGTTGGCGGTGAACGGGTTAAATAAAACGCTATTCACGATATAAGAGATGGCAGAAACGCATACACCGCTCACTACTCAACAATCACGACAGCGTACCATTCTCTATCGTATAAACGTTGAAACTGACAGCCGCTGTATCATACACACCGAGCAAAACATCGGAAGGAAATGTGAATGTAAAGTCCGAGTGATACGTGATGAATCGGTTGGTGTCGATCCGTCTTCTCACTCGTCCCCTTTGTGCTCAACGACCACCAAGTCGTTACCCGCCGCCGCATTGTCTCATATGAAATATATCAACCTATTGAACGGCAACTATTCTCTCGTATCTTTCGTCGATTTCGTCAAGTATCTCACCCTATTTCGGAAGCGACCGTTGCGAATGACGTACGTCAAGAAAATTTTAACGACTATAGTAACGTATCTGAAAAATACCGACCAGTTGGACGCTTACTTGTCATCGGACGATCGACAACGTCTTTTCGACCGGTTCGGTATGCTTTCATATAAACATCTCGAATACGAAGTTCAAAAAGATCTCCACGTCCTATCGAAAAATCACCAACGTCGTATCTTGTCGCCGAACAAACAACGTCAATTGGTATTCTCTGACGATTCTGTCAAACGAATGTTATCTTGGTGTATCGAAACGCTGAAGAATCATCATCAAAAGTGGCAGCAGCAGCAGCAACAGCGACAACGACAACGAACTACCGATCCATCAGACAACTTTTTATTTTCGTCGTCCACTTCGTCGCTCACACCAAACGACGATTCACCGATGAAATCTCCGTCGAATGCGATCGCGAAACTATACATAGCCGATATCGTTTTCAGCACGTTATTCGTATTGTCATATTTTACGGGAGCTCGTATGATAGCTTCCCTGTATAGTCTGAGCCGGAACGAATACGAAGAGTTACTGAATAAAGGTCAGATAGATGCGATAGGAAAACGTGATGTAGTTTTTACGATTTTCCTCGTGTCCGACATACGCAAAAAGTATCACGATTTATTTCATTTGATCCTCGACATACATGCCACGTTCGGCGACAAGAATGTCTCAGACGACGTGCCGTTCCTTACGCTATACTCGTCGAAAAAGCAATTACATTTGCGTTTCGATCGTTTATATCGTCTGTTATTCGGAGAAGATCGTCCACATTGGGTACGATGGCACGCGTCAAGGCGTTGGTTTTTCGGTGAAATATTTTCCAAGTACGGTGTGAAACATGCATCACGAGCGATCGGGCATAAAAGTATCAAAACAACGATGAGATACGTTCAACTTTCGACTCACGATGACGACGTACACGACAAATTGGATAAAACATTTCAACACGTCTTGGAATGACTTCATTTGGCGGGATCGATGCTGCCATCTGTCGGTGTATGATATGAACTGATTTGATTGGAAGCGGTGATCGTCTTGGCGACACCTATCGGGAAAACAATATATCGAATGTCTACCATAGATGTCTCACAGAGTTCACGGAAAATACTAAATCTATGAATGGGGTGGGTTTAATATTGTACAATCTAACCTCAATCGACTTCGCTTCCAGAACTCTGAATCGAATATGATCAAAATTTTACCCCTTCTACCGTGATTTTCGTCAGAAATCAGTAGATTTTAGGATTTTTGTGACGTCAATTGGCTCTAGTCCAATGAGAATCGAGTATTCACTAAGCTGACCCTTAATTAACTATATAATCAGCAAGCTTCTCGCCCGCGATCCTAAACCTCCTTGACCAGAGTAAGAACAACGTAGTAGTCAGAAGGAGCAGGCCGTCGCGGAGGTTATAAATATATATATATAATATATATATATATATATATATATATATATATATATATATTATATATATAGGGGTGCAGGGGGTGCTATGGGGGTACGTGGAGCCCCGTTGATTGTCTAGACTTAGCGCTAGCTTCTCGCGAAAGCTGGATGTTGCGTTCCACAATTTTCGTTGCCCCCGTGATACGTCACGCATACGTCACGTGACTATGAGTCATCACTGCTGTAAAAGTTTTTGCAGCTCGAAGAAATCTACCGGTGAGATTTCGTTTCAACAAATTTCATTCGAGACAAAACTGTTTCTTGACAGGGATAATGCGCATGACGAGGAACTTATAAGTTTGGAGATCCGTTCGACGAGAGATTCTACGCGGACAAAGTTCGTTCATCAGAAAATGTTTTACGATTTCATTTCTCGAACGAGATTCACGTTCAAAGATTTTATAGCTCGAAGAAATTCACCGGTGAGATTTCGTTTTAACAAATTTCATTCGAGACAAAACTGTTTCTCGATGACGCTAGTACGCATGACGAGGAACTTATAAGTTTGGAGATTCGTTCGACGAAAAAATTTAGGCGGACAAAGTTTGTTCATCAGAAAATATTTTACGATTTCATTTCTCGAACGAGATTCACGTTCAAAGATTTTGCAGCCCGAAGAAATCCACCGGTGAGATTTCGTTTCAACAAATTTCATTCGAGACAAAACTGTTTCATTCCTCGAACGAAAGTTGCGTTCAAACTTTTTGTAGCTCGAAGAAATTCACCGGTGGAATTTCGTTTCAACAACCAATCGTTCGACGAGAGATTCTAGGCGGACAAAGTTTGTTCATCAGAGAATATTTTACGATTTTATTTCTCGAACGAGATTCACGTTCAAAGATTTTGCAGCTTGAAGAAATCCACCGGTGAGATTTCGTTTCAACAAATTTCATTCGAGACAAAACTGTTTCATTCCTCGAACGAAAGTTGCGTTCAAACTTTTTGTAGCTCGAAGAAATTCACCGGTGGAATTTTGTTTCAACAACCAATCGTTCGACGAGAGATTCTAGGCGGACAAAGTTTGTTCATCAGAAAATATTTTACGATTTCATTTCTCGAACGAGATTCACGTTCAAAGATTTTGCAGCTTGAAGAAATCCACCGGTGAGATTTCGTTTCAACAATTTTCACTCGAGATAAAACTGTTTCATTCCTCGAACGACAATTACGTTCAAAGTTTTTGCAGCTCGAAATTGTGAACCGTTCGTTAGAAGTGAAATTACATCGAAAAAATAAAACATTCGTTGATACACGGAAGGATATACAAGAACCATTTTTCATACCACAAACGAATAAGGCTGCATATTTCCGTTTTCTTCGTTTATTATTGCATATATATAGGTTCCCAAGTAACGTACGGTTCAGTTCGTAATCGTAGTTTGTACAATATCGTTCGACCAAATCGATCATTCTACCGTACTATGTCAGATAAAAACGAAAAATTATTGTCCGGTGTGACAGCTAGTGAACAATCCAAAAAACGTGAGATACATTGGAGCCCGATGGAAAGAACATGCGAAGCCATGGAGGATTGTGCACGAGACCGACAGGATTGGTCAGACTTATACGATGCGATCTGGCGACAACTGGATTATGAAGAAAATTACGACAGGTACGAGTTAGAAGAATATGGATTTCAGAAATTTTGTGAGGAATGGCTGGGAGAAGATAGTAAATAAAAATATTGTATCTACTCTGTTGTTTATATTTCCACCTGTTCAAATATTGCTACTACGATTCGATAGAATTTCTTTCTCGCACGGCGAGAAACGATTGATACGTTGACTATCGTTCTTTCTAGCAACGAGTCATTGAAGTCATTCGATGAGAAATTCAACAGACGAATTTCGTTCACCAAACAATATCCTACAATTCCATTTCTCGAACGATGGTTACGTTCAAAATGAGAAACGGTCGATATGTTGACTACGATTCGTTTAGTAGCCAAGTTCTCTTCGAAGGAAAGTTACGTTTGGACATAGGAACGAGTGATACATTGACAATTATCCGTTTCAATTTACAATTTCATTTCTTGAACGAGAACTACGTTCAGAAACAAGAACGATTGATGCGGTCGGTGAAAAATTTGGACGACAAAATTTCTTGACAAGAAAATATTTTACAATTTCGTTCCTCGAACGAGAGTAACGTTCAACTTTTCATCAAACGACTTCAACGATTCGGAATTTTGCTGCGCATCAGTTGTTCTTCCTCCAGACAAACCAAAAGTACCGCCTTCTTGCGTCGACAGCAATATAAAGAAAACGTGATTACGAAGCCACCAGTGCGATTCGACACATTAGATAGATATTACGATAGTTGGAACATAAAACCGATATGCAGGTATCGCTGCCGTCATCGTCCACGGAGAACTACCAGTACGAACGTTACAGTTATGCTACGGAACGTGTTTTTCGTCCACTACGAGAAGTGCCGATCGATATTCGAGAAAAAATCATGCGGGTGCTACATAAGCTGGGAACTTTCGTGCTTTCGATTTATGTGGATCGCGATAGACCATTATGTCATGATAACATGCGATTTTATTTGAATATTACCGATTCGTATATTTGTGCGTGGGAAATGTGTCTCTTTCTAACTAATTTCGAGTCGTCGCGACAATCATCGATATTATCGTTACCATCGATATCGTCTTCGACAGCAGCAATGAAGTATTCTTCAACCGAAGTTGCATCTAACATGGTCTACTACATCAATTTTATAAGGCGTAATTTTTTTCGAAGTTTGTTGTATATCGATGTGTTTTCCAATCGATCGACTATAATATACGCTCTGATAATCCGAGCGTATAACGACGACGATTCGGCATTACACGATTTGTTGCAATGTGATTCGGACATTGACATCGTCGACATGTGCTTTGAACATATGTTTACGGAACCCACATTTTACAAAATTTAGTTGCGATCGTTACTTGATAATCTGAGAGAATTAAAAATAACAACTTACTTGACGGAATTATGTCATGTGCGTAAATTGATGATGACATTCGTTCGTTTTTGTTCGGCTGATCACACGAAAATTAAGTTCTATAGTAATCCAATTTATCGCAAAATCGCAACTGTCGCCGTTATATTCTTGTTGGCCACTCATAATAGTTTGCAGTCGAACGAAGAAGATGTTAATTTTTTGGAGGAGTTGAAAGTACACTGCTTTCGCAATAATTTCTGTTCGATTTTCATAGCAATTTCATTACTGTATCCTTTCATCGACGCCCCACTGTATTACGAAATCGCCGTCAACAATCGTACACAACACATTCGTGAGACAATTGGAACGACTGATCTTTTCGAATTTTTCGTACACTTGACGGAATCACCGAGAACGTTGAAAATGTTGGCACTACGAACTGTTTTCTCATATCAGCATCTGATGTGTACTTTTTCCAAATACCACGTGGATCGATTAGCTCTGGATTCGGAAATACATCGTGCGTATGATCGCTATAACATCTTGAAATTCGATTTGGTCGGCAGATTGATGGATGAGATCGAAAAAACGTTCGTCCGGAATCGTAGTCGGCCATCTTGTCCGCAAGGAAAAAAGTGTAAATTATTCGAATAAAATTATTGATATAATTGTCTCGTTTATTTCTTGTTTTACCATTGAAACTAATCGGGAGGATAATTACTGACACCGTGAGACGAGCTCACTAATGGTGGAACTTCCAAATCCTGACCATTTTCAAGTGTATGTAGTGTATTACCATACATTTCATAAAATTACTAAATCTGTGGATGAGCCAGGTTTAACCCATTTAGAGGTAACACGTTCTGTTATGTGTGTATTTGTTGAAAAGCATCTGTGAGACACGTTTCCACGTTATAAAACTCTGAATCGTTAAAACTGTTCAACGAGAATCTCGACCGACAGAGTTTGTTCCTCATAAAATATTTTACATTTTAATTGGTAAATCAGTTATTGCCCGCTGAAGATGATGATGATTCCGTGTTGGTTTGTTTTGGAGATGGAACACCGGAAAAAGATTTCAGTTATGACATGAATAAAAAACTCGCCGTCGAAATGCTCAAACAAGCGTTTCATCGTCGATATCTTGCTTGAAATGTTTCGGTAAAATGCCTTTGCCACCAAAACACACCGTCATGAAACTCTAAAATATTGGTGGAAAAATCGTTTATTCAGCAAAAAGATATATGTTTATTACAATTTGTGTCATACATTGCAATTTCACACTCCTAGTTTCACAAGATGAATCTTGTTCGTGACTGATATTACACCCTAAAACGTCGTGGAAATCATCGAAAGTGAATTCACTTTTATGCGAGTAATCCAAATCTGTGACAACAGTACAGGTGAACATGCGCTTACGCGAAGGTATTCGAAACATGTCATAGTGTATATACTTTCCGCACGTTCTGCCGGTCAGTGTGTACCACTCGATCGGCATGGAAACTCGCTCGTTATTCAATACCAGTACCAAGCCCTTACTATTATCCCAATCGTTTTGAAAATATCCATCGAAAAATTTCCCATTCATATCATCGTCCCAAGTCACGATAATCGGTATCGATAGTACCGGCCGGCGAACATATATGCTGTCGATTATTGTAATCGGCGACACCGCCTTGGTGGCATCTCTCCAGTGGCCCACTCGTACGTGATTACTTACACGGAGTAGTCGATCGTTCGGCAAGCCGAATAGAAATGCGAAATGTTTCTCAATTTGGAATGTTTCCCTGGTTGCCAAGCTGTACGGTGTGCCATTCAAATATGTCGTCAGTGTCCCCTGCCGTAAGGCCGCAGCGATATAGATGATATCCGTACCGAATTTTTCATATTCGGCATTGAAGAAAAATGCGTTTTCCATCAGATACCTACAGCCATCCTTGGCCGCGAGTGTTCCGCTTGTTCGTTTGGGATCTTCGTACATCACAGTTGGACCAATTAATTCACCCGTATTCAGGTCCACTCGATATGTTGGTATAGGCTTCCACAGGTCTTGGAAATTGTCGTTCGGTTCGCTCGACGACTCTTTCATATCGGTCACTAAAAACTGTGAAGCGTTATCATCGGACGAATTATCATCACTTTGTTCCGTTTCATATTCGGACGAAGATAACTCTTCGTCGCCTTCAACCGTACTATTATTCACGATAGGAGAGGTACTGGCACGCTCGCATACCGGCAAAGTTCGTTCACTATTTTCGACTAGTTTTTCCCGATGTGGACATTTTTTGGAAATGTTACTCCTATGATTTGAACCGCCGCACGTTATGCATGGCTTATTGACTCGTTTCTTTTTGAACACTCGGTGTATACATTTTTTCGAGGTACTTCGCATGTGATCTGGACCACCACATGTTGCACACGGCATATTGTGATGTTGAACGGTGTTTAGCTGTTGATCGACTGGGTGTTTGGTATATGCACGATCCCCGTTTATATAGGAGACGATATTCATTATAGCAGATGAAGGTTCTAAATATACAACAAAAGTGTTATCATTTCCATTTTCCGAACTAGCATTACATCGATTCACGATTACCAAGTCGCGTTTCGATCACCCTACTTCGAAATGGGGCGTATTTCGACAAAGAGTATATAATGAAGTCGTGGATAATCATTTGTCATTAGTTCGACTAAATCACGTGTTCAGTATGTCGCCAAGTAAGAAATCCAAACGTCGAAAAATCGAGTGGACCACGATGGAGTTCACGTCAGACATTCGTGACGGGGAACAACATCATTGTACAAGAGAAGGTTGGTCAGACATTCGTGAAGACATTCGTGACGGGAAACAAGGGGATCGTACAACAATGGATTGGTCAGACATTCGTGACGGGAAACAACAGGAGGATTGTGCGAGGGGAAAAATAGAAGATTGGGACTCCTGCGAATGGGGACAAGATCGTACAAGAGAAGAAAAAGGCTATTGGTCGGACCCTGGTGAAGGGGACCAGGATTATCGTACCAGACGGAGAGAGGATTGGTCCGACCTGTTGGACGCGTTATGGCAACAAGAAGAGCAAGACGAGAATTGCGAAAAATACCAACTGGAGGAATTTGAACTCAAACGATTATATTTCGACTGGCTGGGGGAAGAGATCGAATAAAAATATATTATCCAACGATTTGTTTTTATTTTTATATTTGTCATTTTCGTTTTTGTGTAATGAGAATATACCGCGCTGCAGTATATTAGAACGAAATTCATACTTCATGACGGTATGTCGATTCTAAATATAAATCTTGGCAAAACGATAAACAAAAATTTACGTTTTAATATTTTAATGATCAGTCATAATTTATAAATCAAAAATGACGGAAAATCAACCCGTGAATTTTTTACTATAACTTTCCAACCCCCATTTACACATGTCACATTCATCTTGTGGTATTGGTGGCCCTTCCATGTGAGTTCGCCAATCGGGGCGGTTGAAATGGACGAAACATGGTAGTCGAACCATAAGACTAAATTTCTTTGTATATTTTGATGGTATTTTATGCCATGCAAAAAGAATTTCGAGAGGATTCTGTATTTTGAGGAGATACGATAACGGCAGAGCGGATATTTCGTCTTCTGTTAGTTCATACAATCGTTTATCCATGGTTTTCAAGCTAGGTCGATCGCTTCAACGTATCGGACTGATTGGACTATCCTTCACATGTTGCCTAGTTTTATAACCCATTAACGGCCAACGTGACCGTCATGAGATACGAATTTCACCCTTATGCAAGACATAATTTTGAAATTCCGTCAGATGCGATCCCGTTGAGGTAATGTAAAAAGCGCCATCTTTAGAAATATAATGCAATTCCGATGTGACAACTTGGTGAGCGCCACCTATCGAAAAGTTATATCAATTTGTTACAAAAAGCAGATGGACGTCATCTGGTAGAATTCCCTTGAACTTCCAATCAACGTGTACAGTATCAAATCTACCATAGATGTCCTATGAATATCATGAAATTATTAAATCTGTGGATGGAGTGGGTTTAATATTGTACAATCTAACCTCAATCGACTTGACTATCGGAACTCTGAATCGCATATGATCAAAATTTTACCCCTTCTACCGTGATTTTCGTCAGAAATCAGTAGATTTTAGGATTTTTGTGACGTCGAACGGCTCTAGTCCAATGAGAATCGAGTATTCACTCAGCTGACCCTAAATTAACTATATAATCAGCAAGCTTCTCGCCCGCGATCCTAAACCTCCTCGACCAGAGTAAGAACAACGTAGTAGTGAGAAGGAGCAGGCCGTCGCGGAGGTTATGAATATATATATATATATATATATATATATATACAGGGGTACAGGGGTGTTATGGGGGTACGTGGAGCCCCCTTGACTGTCTAGACTTAGCGCTAGCTTCTCGCGAGAGCTGAAAGTTGCGTTCCACAATTTTCGTTGCCCCCGTGATAGGTCACGTAACTGTGAGTCATCACTGCTGCAAAAGTTTTTGCAGCTCGAAGAAATCCACCGGTGAGATTTCGTTTCAACAAATTTCATTCGAGACAAAACTGTTTCTCGATGGAGTTAATGCGCATGACGAGGAACTTTAAGTTTGGAGATTCGTTCCACGAGAGATTCTAGCGGACAAAGTTTGTTGGTCAGAAAATATTTTACGATTTCATTTTGCGAACGAGAGTTTCGTTCAAAGTTTTTGTAGCTCGAAACAATCCACCGCTGAGATTTCGTTTCAACAAATTTCACTCGAGACAAAACTGTTTCTCGATGGAACTAGTGCGCATGACGAGAAACTTTAAGTTTGGAGATTTGTTCGACGAGAGATTCTAGCGGACAGAGTTTGTTCACCAGAAAATATTTTAAGATTTCATTTTGCGAACGAGAGTTTCGTTCAAAGATTTCGCAGCTCGAAAAAATCCACCGGTGAGATTTCGTCCCAACAAATTTCATTCGAGACAGAACTGTTTCATTCCTCGAACGAGAATTACGTTCAAAGTTCTTGTAGCTCGAAGAAATCCATCGGTGGAATTTCGTTTCAATAACGAATCGTTCGACGATAGATTCTAGACGGACAAAGTTTGTTCATTAGAAAATATTTTACGATTTCATTTCTGGAACGAGAGTTTCGTTCAAAGTTTTTGTAGTTCGAAGAAATCCACCGGTGAGATTTCGTTTCAACAAATTTCATTCGAGACAAAACTGTTTCTCGATGGAGGTAGTGCGCATGACGAGGAACTTATAAGTTTGGAGATTCGTTCGACGAAAGATTCTAGGTGGACAACGTTGGTTCCTCAAAAAATATTTTACGATTTCATTTTGCGAACGAGAGTTTCGTTCAAAGTTTTTGTAGCTCGGAGAAATCCACCGGTGGAATTTCGTTTCAACAACCAATCGTTCGACGAGAGATTCTAGATGGACAAAGTTTGTTCATCAGAAAATATTTTACAATTCCATTTTGCGAACGGGAGTTTCGTTCAAAGTTTTTGTAGCTCGAAGAAATCCACCGGTGAGATTTCGTTTCAACAAATTTCACTCGAGACAAAACTGTTTCAATCCTCGAACGAGAGTTACGTTCAAATTTTCTGTAGCTCGAAGGAATCCACCGGTGGAAGTTCGTTTCAACAATCATCAATCGTTCGACGAAAAATTCTAGGCGGACAAAGTTTGTTCATCAGAAAATATTTTACGATTTCATTTTGCGAACGAGAGTTACATTCAAAGTCGCTGAGAAATGAATTCGACAAATTTCATCCACCAGCGAATATTTTGTAGTTTCAAATTCTGAAATACAATAACGTTCAACAGAGAAACGACTGATTCGTTGACCACGACTATTCGTTACGAGCGATGGGTAATGTAGCAAAATTCTGAATCGTTGAAGTCGTTAAATGAGAATTTTGACCGACGACAAAGTTTGTTCTTCATAAAATATTTTACAATCCCAATCCTCGATCGAGAGTAACGTTTAGACATATGAATGGTTGATACGTTAACAAACGATGAGCGTTTCAACAAAATTAGAAATCCTGAGTTGGCTGGTGAACAATCTAATTGACGAAATTTCTTCACGAGAAAATGGTTTACAATTTCATTTTTCAATCGAGAGTAACGTTCAAACATAGGAACGATTGAAATGTTGACGAAGAAATCCACCGGTGAGATTTCGTTTCAACAAATTTCATTCGAGACGGAACTGTTTTATTCTTCGAACGAGAATTACGTTCAAAGTTTTTGTAGCTCGAAGAATTGCACCGGTGGAATTTCGTTTCAACAACGAATCGTTCGACGAGAGATTCTAGGCGGACAGAGTTTGTTTATCAGAAAATATTTTACGATTTCATTTCTCGCACGATCGTTGGCGTTATGCGCGATAAACGTGGAGGGGCGGTATGAGATCATCTTCGTACTATATAATCGCAATCACACCAATATTTAGATACCAGTATTCCGATCTCGGTCGTTCCAACGTCAGCCATTCGTTCGAGATGTAGTGCAGTATTCGAACTATGAATCTGCACGATGACACGGAGACATCTGAATACAACGACGATATTTGTGACTTCGAAAAACTATTACGATATGACACCACGATCGTCGATGCCGACTACCAAGAGATATGTTTGAATTTCGAAAATTTTAACAACGTCGATGGTATTGTCGACGGGAAGCCATCAGATGAATTGTCAGAAGTGCAACAAGAACGACCGATGTGGCAACGAGGTCAGTCCGAAGAAGCGCTCGTCAAATATGATTTACGGGTGCAACCTAAAGTAGACGATAACCCCGTAAATGACGAATATATATTAGTGCGACAACCGTCTAGCGATGATGGCCACAACGATGAACACATCAAACAAGTTCGTAGGAATATCTTGGCAGCTTGTACCGATACGATGAATAGCGAAACGAAAAAAAAGAAGAGGAGAAAGAACAAGAAGGAGCGGTTTGACAACAAACGGATATTATCGTTGTACGACCGATCCGTAAAAAACAAATATTATTATTACATCGCGCACGAGAATAACCACGAATACAAGGTCGTTTTGGATGCATTCGTAAAATGTGTGAACGCGAAAGACTCCGACAGTGCTACTTGTGAGAAAATTTGTGCGAACGAGACCGAACCGACACTCTTCGTACGAAGCGTTTACCGCGTACCTGTTTGTTATTTGATGCTACCGTATATAGTAATAGTCGAGGACGAAAGTAAACTCAGGGAAATCGGAAACATTCAGAAACAACGGGTCGACAGGATATCGTTTTCTAAAATCGAGCTGTTGGATGTGAGAGAAGACACTTATCGACATAATATGGATGTTCGCACCAACGGTACGATTGACGGCATCGATACGAAAACTGCTCGATTCGTAGGTGATGCCGGCATGAAATTTATCGATAAATTGTCGGAAATTGATAATTGTTTGATGAGAAAATTATGCGGGTATAGGGATTACGAAGAATCAAGTGGCGAATCGCGAGAATTATATATTTTGCGATATTTATTGAATCGGAAAGGAACGTTCGATATAAACGGAAATGGCGCTTTCCTATTTTATAGTGCGAAAATATTATTTCGACAACCGGATTTTGGAACGATCGTTGAACCGTTATTTTCGGACGTTCCGTTGGGTGGAAAACTCGCGATCGAGCCAAACGTAGGAATGATAGTGAAAAACGATAAGATTCTCACGTGCGTAGATATATTGAAATTAGTCGATCACGAGCGTATCGAAGTAATCGATGATGACACACAATTGCGAATCACTCGACTGCTGAGCGAATTCTTATGGGCGCGTGTTTGTGTTATCGACGGCGTTCATAATGGTATTGCGAAATGTATACGTGGCAAGAAGAATTCAATGAAGGTCCTTCGATGCAAGAATGCTGTAACGCCTATTTTCATGGGAGACGAATTTGTGGCAAGAACATCGATCAAATGTGAAGATATTACGGTCAAATACGATGGAGTTCGATTGTGGGTGCACAAGAATGATAATTGGAATAAGAAATATTTGAGTAACATTGGTGTGAACGCTGATAGGATGAAAAACACGCACTCGATGGTGTATTCAAGACGTAGCTCACAATATTTGATGTTTTCGTGTAATGTTGAGATTATCAAAAATCAAGGTGTATTATTCCTGATTAAAAGAATTATTATATTTTAACGATTCGTTTTTTTTTGCCGAATACGATGCTTCGAGAGGTATGATTCTTGCCAAGCTCGAATCCGACAACCCAATATGTTTGGTTGACGTTTTGATGCTTGCTGCTGACTCGAATCCGATAACTCAACATATTTTGAATATCGCGAAAGGCTATGGCAGAAATAAAAAACCTGCCATAGAGCTGCTTGTACATGCGTTCTATCGCCGACGCGATAAATGACACGTTGCTCGAAATGTTTCGGTAAAATGCCGTTACCACCAAAACACACCACTACCACCACCATAAATAGAAATGTGTTAATGTTCGCAATATATTATCGATTTTGAGAATTTCGTTCGTTATTATACTAATCATGTCGTCGCTTTGTGTCGCGAGTATATTTTGATTGCTACAACCTCGGAGTATGTACTGGAAAAACCGGTGAATCGGGTGAAGCTCGTCTTCGCTGCCAAAATGTCTAATATAAATCTCTCTCATCGTCTTCCTCCATGCTGTCTTCAATGCGCCGATTATTTCGAGCTTTTCTCTCTTCCGATCATGCATAATCGGTAATAGTATTTGCGTAAATTTTTCCACCACCTCTTTGGTATAGTTATCAATCGATTCGGATTGACGCGCGTGATCGATAATCGGGTACGCTCGAATCGCATCCTCGATCGCCCACATCAACAAGTTCATATGAACAAGCATCTTTAATTTTTCCACTTCCACGTTATACTTCTCGAAAATTATCTCCAAATTGTTTTTCGTTAAATCTACGTACCTTTTCAATATCCAATGAAACTCAACGGGACGATCATTTGCGTTCATATCGGCATGAATCGATTTCATATTCAAATTAGTGAGTTCGATAATTATATTTTTCTTCGACACACCACGGATGATTGATAGTTCACGACAAAACATTTCGGTTATTAGCGATGCGGTAATGGGTTGGCCATAGCTTATCGTGAACGGTAATTTCATTTCGATCGCTTCGGATGACATTTGGTTTATACACCGTCGATTTGATCTCGTCGTTCGATGTTCCGAACGAATTTTCGGCGATTTCGATGAGGACGATCGAGGTAATTGTGGTTGCGGTAATGACAATGGTGAAACTTTCATGATATGTTGTTCGTCGCAAGTCATTTCCGATTTTCGTTTTCTCGATATTTCACTACGATGTTCCGATGTTCCTCGTAAATCGACACTCGATGGATAGCTGGTACGTAGCGAGTGTAGTTTGGGATTCGATATGGAATTCGGCGGTATGGTTACGCTCTCCTGTTCAACAGCGAGATTTGCGGTGATTTCGGGTACCATATCAGCAACGGAACGTTCGATATCATCTTGTATCATATCGATTATTACTGCGTCGATCGTTGTTCCGTTTCTCGCTACCAACGTATCAATTTCTTCTAACTCTCCCGTTCTCGATTCTGGTTCGTTGTCGGGTTCGTTTCCATTACCGGAAAGTGAATTTAATGACGGCGATTTTTCTTTCACACACGACGATTGTTTTTCTATCGAATGTGACCTGTTGGTAGTTATTTCGTCGTTTGCGATCGACGTGCTACTTCCCTTCCCCTTTTCTGTTTTCGATTCTGGGTCTGGGTCGCCGTCCGCTTCGTTTTCATCGCCAGAAATTGAAATTGACGATGGAGACTGATCGTTAACGCGAGACGATTGCTCGGCTATCACGTCGGTCGATATTCCATTGTTCCGGACCGATATGCTGTGTTCTTCTCCATTTTCCGTTTCCGATTCTGATTCTTCGTCCGTTCCGTCGTCATCAGAAGAAATTGTATGTAACGATGGCGATTTTTCATTGACGTAAGATGTTTTTTGTTTAGCTGTCAAATATGACACGTTAGCCGTTCTGTCACCGGTCGCTGTGATCGAAGAACTGTTTCTTTTATTTTTCCTCTTCTCCGATTCTGACTCGTCGTCCGTACCATTTTCATCGCAAGAAATCGAATCTAATGACGGAGATTTCTCGTTATCGTACGATGATGATTGCTCGTCGATCGAGCGCGACCTATAACGAACTGTAGGGTTGTTTGATCTTTCGCGCTCTCGTGATGACACAATCGAATTTTTACCACTAACATACGACATTTAGATAAGTTTTATGCACACGTATCGGATAACACGCTGACTTGTATGGAATGTCCTTATTCTACATATTATCGAGCCTTATATACATTCGATTCCCCCTCCGTACAACGAATTGCTCGTGAAAATATCTATCTTTGTCCAAGACAACGCGTTCTTTTTTTTGTCGTTTAGGTGACTGATGGAGAACCGTCCGATCGGAAATTCGTTCCGATGCAACAATTTTTTCCATCCTAATGAAAGAGTCGTTCCATTACGACGATTCGAGAACCTTGGGAGCGTTAATAAAATATGGAACGAATTGGGATTATCGTATCAATGTTATTCTTCGTTGTAAATCTACTTGGGAACCGAATATTCTAGAAGCACCTCGGAATACCGTATATATATATTTGCGTTCTACTACTCATGTAATTCATCGTTCGGAAGTTGAGTCGTGTGTCTGATATTAAAACGGGCGGTATGGGTGTTGGCACACTTAAACATATTTTGGATGCGATTGGCGATTTCGTATTCGAAGATTGGAACGACAAAATCGATATCGATCCGCTTACAACGAAATATCTTTACTTCGACATCACCGCTATCCTATACGACGCGTTGATATAAAAGAAGGACGAGATCAAACGTCGTTCCTACGATGATGCGTACCAAAAGAGATTGGATCTCCTCAGAAGATGTGGAGAAGAATTACCGTTGCTTCGATTGGACGATGGTGTTCCCGTTATAACGTTTGTTGATGGCATATTATTTGAATTTGCATGGAAATTATTACTGTCTTTCCGTTAATACGATTTACACTTATAGCATGAAAGCTGCTATGGTTGAAATTGGGTCGTTTTCTATATCGGACGATGAGCTACGGGAACAATTACATGACGCGGCGGAAATTATGTTCGGAACCAGTAATACCTTCCCACCTGAATATAGATATTGTATATCGTGTAACAATTTCGTATCGTTGTGCTTCAGAATATGTTAAATCACGCGGAATCGTGACGTCAATGCTGCAAGTAATAATTTTGGTTGATCTGGAGTTAATTGAATATTGTAGCAGAACGCCAGATGAATTTGTTCGTCGGGCGAAATTTCAAAATTGTTGAAAAAAGTGTGAAGCTCGTCTTCGCTGCCAAAATGTCTAATATAAATCTCTCTCATCGTCTTCCTCCATGCTGTCTTCAATGCGCCGATTATTTCGAGCTTTTCTCTCTTCCGATCATGCATGATCGGTAATAGTATTTGCGTAAATTTTTCCACCACCTCTTTGGTATAGTTATCAATCGATTCGGATTGACGCGCGTGATCGATAATCGGGTACGCTCGGATCGCATCCTCGATCGCCCACATCAACAAGTTCATATGAACAAGCATCTTTAATTTTTCCACTTCCACGTTATACTTCTCGAAAATTATCTCCAAATTGTTTTTCGTTAAATCTACGTACCTTTTCAATATCCAATGAAACTCAACGGGACGATCATTTGCGTTCATATCGGCATGAATCGATTTCATATTCAAATTAGTGAGTTCGATAATTATATTTTTCTTCGACACACCACGGATGATTGATAGTTCACGACAAAACATTTCGGTTATTAGCGATGCGGTAATGGGTTGGCCATAGCTTATCGTGAACGGTAATTTCATTTCGATCGCTTCGGATGACATTTGGTTTATACACCGTCGATTTGATCTCGTCGTTCGATGTTCCGAACGAATTTTCGGCGATTTCGATGAGGACGATCGAGGTAATTGTGGTTGCGGTAATGACAATGGTGAAACTTTCATGATATGTTGTTCGTCGCAAGTCATTTCCGATTTTCGTTTTCTCGATATTTCACTACGATGTTCCGATGTTCCTCGTAAATCGACACTCGATGGATAGCTGGTACGTAGCGAGTGTAGTTTGGGATTCGATATGGAATTCGGCGGTATGGTTACGCTCTCCTGTTCAACAGCGAGATTTGCGGTGATTTCGGGTACCATATCAGCAACGGAACGTTCGATATCATCTTGTATCATATCGATTATTACTGCGTCGATCGTTGTTCCGTTTCTCGCTACCAACGTATCAATTTCTTCTAACTCTCCCGTTCTCGATTCTGGTTCGTTGTCGGGTTCGTTTCCATTACCGGAAAGTGAATTTAATGACGGCGATTTTTCTTTCACACACGACGATTGTTTTTCTATCGAATGTGACCTGTTGGTAGTTATTTCGTCGTTTGCGATCGACGTGCTACTTCCCTTCCCCTTTTCTGTTTTCGATTCTGGGTCTGGGTCGCCGTCCGCTTCGTTTTCATCGCCAGAAATTGAAATTGACGATGGAGACTGATCGTTAACGCGAGACGATAGCTCGGCTATCACGTCGGTCGATATTCCATTGTTCCGGACCGATATGCTGTGTTCTTCTCCATTTTCCGTTTCCGATTCTGATTCTTCGTCCGTTCCGTCGTCATCAGAAGAAATTGTATGTAACGATGGCGATTTTTCATTGACGTAAGATGTTTTTTGTTTAGCTGTCAAATATGACACGTTAGTCGTTCTGTCACCGGTCGCTGTGATCGAAGAACTGTTTCTTTTATTTTTCCTCTTCTCCGATTCTGACTCGTCGTCCGTACCATTTTCATCGCAAGAAATCGAATCTAATGACGGAGATTTCTCGTTAACGTACGATGATGATTGCTCGTCGATCGAGCGCGACCTATAACGAACTGTAGGGTTGTTTGATCTTTCGCGCTCTCGTGATGACACAATCGAATTTTTACCACTAACATACGACATTTAGATAAGTTTTATGCACACGTATCGGATAACACGCTGACTTGTATGGAATGTCCTTATTCTACATATTATCGAGCCTTATATACATTCGATTCCCCCTCCGTACAACGAATTGCTCGTGAGAATATCTATCTTTGTCCAAGACAACGCGTTCTTTCTTTTGTCGTTTAGGTGATTGATGGAGAACAGTCCGATCGGAAATTCGTTCCGATGCAACAATTTTTTCCATCCTAATGAAAGAGCCGTTCCATTACGACGATTCGAGAACCTTGGGAGCGTTAATAAAATATGGAACGAATTGGGATTATCGTATCAATGTTATTCTTCGTTGTAAATCTACTTGGGAACCGAATATTCTAGAAGCACCTCGGAATACCGTATATATATATTTGCGTTTTACTACTCATGTAATTCATCGTTCGGTTAGTTGAGTCGTGTGTCTGATATTAAAACGGGCGGTATGGGTGTTGGCACACTTAAACATATTTTGGATGCGATTGGCGATTTCGTATTCGAAGATTGGAACGACAAAATCGATATCGATCCGCTTACAACGAAATATCTTCACTTCGACATCACCGCTATTCTATACGACGCGTTGATATAAAAGAAGGACGAGATCAAACGTCGTTCCTACGATGATGCGTACCAAAAGAGATTGGATCTCCTCAGAAGATGTGGAGAAGAATTACCGTTGCTTCGATTGGACGATGGTGTTCCCGTTATAACGTTTGTTGATGGCATATTATTTGAATTTGCATGGAAATTATTACTGTCTTTCCGTTAATACGATTTACACTTATAGCATGAAAGCTGCTATGGTTGAAATTGGGTCGTTTTCTATATCGGACGATGAGCTACGGGAACAATTACATGACGCGGCGGAAATTATGTTCGGAACCAGTAATACCTTCCCACCTGAATATAGATATTGTATATCGTGTAACGATTTCGTATCGTTGTGCTTCAGAATATGTTAAATCACGCGGAATCGTGACGTCAATGCTGCAAGTAATAATTTTGGTTGATCTGGAGTTAATTGAATATTGTAGCAGAACGCCAGATGAATTTGTTCGTCGGGCGAAATTTCAAAATTGTTGAAAAAAGTGTCATTCTCAAGAAAGAATTTATAGTAATATGTATAGCACCATGAACAAAAACTCGGAAAATCGCTGCCATTACTAAAGATTTGTTATGATTGTAATTGTTAATTATAAAATGTTAATAATTAGGTATGTAGACAATAAAACAAAAAGTATATTTATATTTATTTATTTAAGTAGGTAACTTGGCACATGTATGAAATAATATCGGCACATTACAAATTGTCCATCTCTTCTAATACTCATGATATTTAGATAAAGAATGATCTTCTTCTAATACTCATGATATTTAGATAAAGAAACACTGTAACGTATAATTTCTAAAAAAACCACATACGTCAATGGCATTGTAATGATCTAGAAAGAGACAAAACATCTCCGACCTATCGAATTTGAATCACGTTATTTTTCTCAAGTTGCAGGCCTGTTTGTAAATTGTCAAATCTTATGTCTGACTCCTGTTATCGCGAATCTAAATGTGAACAATTTCAATTTACATCTGCTTCCGTTATTTTTTACAAAATCTCATCATTTATGTGAAATGTAGCTGCAGTTTATTATCACAATATTGAAGTTAGGCCCATTGAGTATCAGCAAATTGAAAATCTATTCTGAAAGCGTTTCTACGCAGATTGTATTTACATGTCTTGCTGGGAAACAGGTTTTTTCAAAATTCCCATCACAGAAACATTGAAAGTAGATTTATAGGTAGGTACTGTATGCTCATGAAATAGTAACATCATGGTAATGCTGTTCTTCATCATATCCTGATGCAATTGTATTCAAATGCCGTTGATGTCTGATTCCTTCGTTCATAGAGAACCTAACATAATTTTTGCTGCAAAAAGGGAAAAATTGTCATTCTCGAGAGAGATTGAAGGGACCAGTTAAATTTTAAAAAGCTATATGATATTATGAACTTATTATATGCTACTTGCACGTAAATAATGATAATTCTGTATTCTATTTATTGACTTATTATTATGAATCAATGACTCGTAAATTTCTTTAAATTCCCATTGTATTTTGGTAAATTGAAATTTAAAGAAATTTACAACAGGTAATTTTACTATTTGGTTTATATCGAGAGGCGGACCACTAGGAGTTATGCTGTCTGCGTCTGATAATTTATGAATTAAGTTGTTTGCTTTTGTAACTAACTCAAAATATGTATCGGCTGCACTTTTTGCTAAAAAGTTGTGGCACTTATAAAGTCCGCTAGCGAAGTAGGTATCAATAATTGTTTAGTTGTAAGTGAAATGTTGAAAATATCTAATTTAAAGCGGCCTGGCTATAATTATTTCTTTTTGATTATTCATAAACATATATTTGAATAATGCCCACGATGTTGTATCAACGTCAACACTAGAATGAATACACTTATCTATAATATAAAAGTAGTTTTATAATATAACAATTTGATCAAAATTATGAAAATGAAACAAATATTTAAAACTCATGCTATGTCGATTTGTGCAACAGAAAACCTATATAGCCGTGGTATATTGGTGAAAGCGAAATAAAAATTACTACGAATCATTATTACACTGCACGAAATGGAACATAACAGTGGGATAAACAGGGATAATTCCCAAAAGTTCGATGATCTACTAACGCACGCAGAACATACGTCTTTATTAGAATCACAATCAGATCAGGAGTCCCAGCTACGACATATGGCAACCGAACCACAAATCTTTGGAGTAAGTTGTCTACTGTAATATTGTCATAACCATTCGATATTTTCCCATTTTCCATAGTACATTGAACGCGATTGAGATGGCGAGAAAGAGAATATCATTTCTTTGTTACTTGTTCTAGATATAAGCATTCACGAGATGTGAATCTGGAAAATATTCCCGAATTACGTAAAGCGATTCGCACTGTGAATGTAACTATAGATTTACCTAACATGGACTTATGGTAAAAAATGTCTACATTCACACGATTATTGAGAGTGGCTTTTTATTTCATAAATCACGTTAAGTAGCATACAAATTTGACTGGTACAAAATATCTCTCAATTTTGTATGCTACTCAACGTAATTTATGACACAATGTGACTGCCTGCGTCACATTGTGTCATAAATGACGTTGAGTAGCATACAAATTGACTGGTACAAAATATCTTTTATAGTATTTGGCCCAACACTAGAAAGTAATCAGTGTAAGTTGAACAGTCTTGAAAGTGCTCTTCAATTGGATTTTTATCCAAGCTGTATGAAGGAATGTTTGTAGTAATCTCCCTCTTTTTCCACTTCCTCTTCTGTTCCTCTTCTGTCTTTCCTCCTTTTTTGCTTTTCTTTGATTCTGAAACCTGAGGAGCTTCAATGGAAGTGTTATTTTCCACTTTGGTGTTTGCCTCCAATTCACAAGTTGCATTTTCATTATAAACATTTTCTTCATCCAAAAGCGTTGTTTCAATTTTTATTTCGAAATATTCATCTTCTTCATCACTTTGCTCTTCGTCCGTTATCATTTCGTTGTCAACTGGTAGATTTGCTAATTCAACTACTGCTTCTTCAGCTGCAGCCAGAAGTTCATCATCATTGAGTGGCTGCCTGAGCCGCCAATTATTCATTTTTTCTATAAGAAATAAAAAAGTGTTACCTACATTCACAGCAACACCAAGAAAGTTGATACAGTTTGTTTCCATTTGTTTATTTTAGGTAGATACGCTCAATGTTCAATAAATAACACATAAACAATAACACAGGGGACTTAGGGCCGGTTCTACAATGAGGGTATAAAACAGAGAAAGTTAATACTAGGGATATACTTATACTATGGTATAATTCACTGCCTTCGGAACTTAACAGTTTAGCTATACCTGGTATATTCATCGAGTAGTTCTGGTGCACCCACAAATAGTTCATTCTGTGCGTTAAACCACAAATATATCTTGATTTTGCTATGAACTTATCCCTGATACCCTACTGATCTATAGACAGAAATGACAGACGACATAATTTTGTGTTGTATGTACCGAGGCTAACCACTACGAACTACATCCATTATTTACTTTTCTATTCTATTCTATTTACATTCCTTGCCATTCACAATGACCAGTGCTGAAACAAAAAAAAAAGATGCAACAACTTCACAACGACGAGGTTGAAATACTACTCAGTTTGGTAAAGGAACATATGAATGTAATTGGTATGTAATATTTTTCTTCTCACATCTATCATTTTATTTTAATGAACTGATGTTTCAGAATGTAAGAAAACTGATCATGTTTCAAACACGGTGAAAGAGAAGGAATGGGCGGCTTTAGAAATTAGATTTAATAGTATTTGTGGCACTGGAAATGTGGTATGTTACAAATGTTCATAATTAGGAAAAAATTTAATCTCATTTTATTATAGCCATGTGATAACACCTGGGCATCCTGGACTCCTCAACAATTGCGGAAGCCAATCAGCAAGCAGTTGCAACAAAATTTGTCTGCTAGTTTGAGTACCATTGATGAAGCTGCACTGAGGTCACCCATTCTGCCCCAAGAATTAGAGAGTGTGACAAGTCTAGAAGAAACCAAAATAACACCACATGCATGTATAATTTCAAAATTCACTAATTTTTTCAATTTACTAACATATTGTTTTAGATACTAAACGAAAACGAACAAGTGGAAGACAATTGACTGCTCAAAAATTGCAAGAAAACCGGAAATCTGTACTAGAGGAGTTGGCAAGAAAAAAAAAATAGAATTTATAAATTTTCAAATGAAATTGCTTGCTTCTGAAGCAGAAAATAAAGAACGGCGACTTGCTGAAAAGCATGATCTGGAGATGCAGATTTTGAAGGCCAAATTACAATAAAAAATAAAATAATTTGAGAAAATGCATTTTTAATCACTATGTTTAACATACCCCCAAATATATTCATACAATATAGGGTTCGATCAGGAACTAAAATAAAAAAGAAAAACTGTTTACAATAAATTGGCAAAATGATTTTGTATTAAAAAATTCCGTTTTCGATTGTTCTCAAACACAATGTTGCGATGAGCAGGTACATTTATTTCCTCATAGACCAATTCCATTTCTGCTGGTGGATCACCGTTATTCTCACGTATCGCTATATTATGCAGTATGGCAGTTGCTATTATCACTGCTTGATAATGGTCAGGTGAAATGCGCATACCCAGCGAAAGAATAGGAAATCTTCAATTCCACACTCCAAAACACCTTTCAGTAGTGTTACGAGTTCTGATGTGTGATTCATTGAATAGGTTTTCTACTGGAGCGAGAGGTTGTGCCAGTGGTGTAAGTAGGTAATTAGTATTTGCATAGCCACTGTCGCCTAATAATACAGCGTTTCCAAATTCAATATTTTCCATCCTGGCTTTAATTCTGCTATTACTGAATATTGTTTGGTCATGGGCTGCTCCAGGCCAACGAGCTACAATGTCTGTAATACACAAGTTCTTATCACACACTGCCTGCACATTCTATGAGAAGTAGCCTTTCCTATTACGATACCTTTCAGCATTATCTCCTCCTGGAGATTGTATGTGTATATGTGTACAGTCTATAGCACCAATTACATGTGGAAATGCTGCAATATTGTAAAATTGTTCGTTCACTTCTCGTTGACCAGCTTCTGTTTCTGGCAAAACAATAAATCTGGCACATAATGAGGCAATTGCATTAGTGACTTTGGCTACAATAACAGGCTGACGTTTTGCTGACTCCAGCAAAATCTCCAGCTGCAAGAAGCATATTGCCTGTTGCATAAAAACGCAAAGATAGTAATAACTTTGTTGCTGGTGAAATTGCATTGTTTCTGTCTGTAGCAGGTTGTATTTCGTCTTGAATTAACTCCAAAAGCATTTCACAAGTGTGTTTCTGCAGACGGAAACGTTTGGAAAATTCCAGTTCGTCGTATTCTTCAAAATAATTTAATTTAGAAAATATAAGAGTTAATAACCGCAAATTTACAGATATATCTATAATTTACCTTATTCTAAAATTTTTTGGATTTCGAAGCCTTATAACAAACTCGTCTTCGAAGTCTTCTTCGTCAGAGTCAAAAATTGGTATATTCATTGGCATTGGATCCATTGGTTCAAATACAGAACACAAATTCGGAAAACTTGGTTAAATATCAGCAACATCGACAAACATGCGTACGACGACGGCCAATAGGAAAGCGGAATAGCGTTGTACCTAGTATTATCTGGTCGACGGCCGAGGGATAACTTATCTCCAGTTTATACTGCTGTTTGGCCGTATACCTTAATTGTAGAACGCAGGTAGCGGAGTTATTCTCGGTATAGTCTTATACCTAGTTTATACTCTCATTGTAGAACCGGCCCTTAGAAGTCCAATTAATAAATTACGTTGGTAGTGCCTCGTTGTACAATGTTACACGGCAATTGATATTTCTCTATGTGGTTGAAACTACAATAAGTTAAATTTTACAATAATTTGTATTCCACTGTCTGTTTTACCAGAAAACAACACTAACAAAACACACAATACAATCGACGCAATCGTTACTGTGTCACACTAACGAATAACTTCAATTAACTGACAGAACCATTTGACAAAGCGTATTCTTGGTTGCATAAGCCGTAGAAAAATGTGTACTGGAGAGTCCCGTGGGGAACTAATTGATAATTGTGAGCATTGAAGTTAACTATGCATTTTAGATTACATGGAACTTTGAAATCCCGTCGGGGAACAAAGGGTTAAGGCTCTATAGAAGGGGTACATCGTGCAAAAGATTCACGATATCTGGTTGTATGAAACCACACATACAAGATAATATATACAGATGCATTGGAACTTCTGAATATCATCGAAATCTGTACCAATTGGATATTTTCCATATACCGAGAGTGATGACGTTATAAACCTCATAGAGGCGAAACCTAATTCGATAATAACACTCGATGATGGGACTTCTGAATATCACCGAGATCTATATCAAAACGATGTATATCTCAAATAAAAAGGTCTTGAGCCTGGAATTTGTGTATTTGATCGAATATCAGAATCTAAACATGTATATTATACGAATGATAACACAGATCGTAATCCTAATACATATAATAAAATGTAAGTTATCTGATTTAGCTGCCCTGGACGTGGTAACTGAAAAATTTTACCGTAAACATCCAGGTCTTGATATCGAACATTGCTGGATCAAACAATCCAACACATCTATTATTGAAATTGGAAGAAAACAACCGTTGAACGTTGATAGAATATTGAACATGTTGCCTGTGGAGAATCTAACGAATACTCAATTCTCACATTTTGAAGGCGATACAGTATGATAAAAATTAACAAAAGCGTAACAGTTCATGATTTCAGTTTTCCAACGAAAGTAGCCAACATTTTAGCACTCACGGTTCGAATCAAAAGATATGAAAGAGGTCTTCTTAGATTTGGAATTCATTTATGTAAATATAATAAACAATTTAAATAAAATTTATTGTTAGATAATACGATATGTACCTGTTAACATGAGCTTGTACCAATAAAAAAATGCGTTTGATCCCAGTTTTGAACACCTTCTGGTATAGGATGTTCTGTAAAAATTAATAAAATAAAAATATACCTACTTAAAGTTGGACATCCGGTGGAATTTCGTTTCAACAAATTTCACTCGCAACAAAACTGTTTCTCGATGACGCTAGAGCGCATGACGAGGAACATGTAAGTATGTACACCACAGCGGCTCCTCCATCATTAACAATTCCAATGGGTGTTTTTTTATTCATTACTGAACCAGTCTCCATAAATTCTGAAATCAATTCAATCACGTTTACTTATGGCGAACGCTATGTCAGGATGGTTTTCGATAAATATTCTTGTAGCCGCTCGGACATAATTTTGATTTTTGGTAATAAAGGCTAACAACCAGTTCAACACGTTCTTGCAATGCGTACATCATATCTTTGGAAATTTTAAACAAATCAGCAAAGTAGTAGCGTGATTAAAATCATGAAATGATTGGAGAAACGTTAAAACCAGATCAAGAACAAAAAAATGAAGGCAACGTTTTTCTGTTTTTTATTTATCAGTTTGAAAGGATGCTTTATAGTATGGAAGTCAATTTGAACATTTGATTTAAACACGCAGATTTAATTTTTTTTATTGTAAGTATGACAATTCAATTTTCTTACGAATGTGATTATTTGAAGATTGTTCAAGTTTGTAAAAAAAGGCTTAATAAAAATGAGCTTATACGTTGTACAAATAACCAAAATATTCAAGGTGACGCATTCGAGCAATAAAATTAATTTTCAAACCGTCTCCCTATTCAATTTTGATGGGTTAAAGCGCCCCTAGTAGGGGTTATTCTTTCAAGTCTCAATTGTACGTCAAAAGATTTCCCCAAACAGAATCATTCGACGTGTTCGGGAGATTTCCCACTTATTATGGGATAAGAAATATACAGGATGGCTCGTCTGATATGGAACAAAGGAAACATTCAGAAATTCTGCTCTAAAACTTGTACTTTGTAATAATATGTTAGAGGACATTATAAAAACAAATTCGCGAATCGAAATTATCAAATTGCGTCATGAAGGGAAAACCAATCACCGCGGAATAATCGAAACAAAAACTCAATTGAAACGAAAATATTATTGGCCTAATGTTCGAGGAACTGTAACTAAATACAACAATAACTGTGAATTGTGTCAACGAATGAAATATGATCGAAACCCACCGAAACAAAATCTAAAATTGACACCAACTCCGAGTAAACCTTTCGATATAGTACATGCAGATACTTTCACAATAAAAAATCAAAAGTTCTTAACCATAATAGACGTATTTTCGAAATATGCCCAAGCCTATTCCCTGACAGCAGCAGCAACGGCTATCCGTGTTACAAAAGCTTTCATAACTTTCATGAATCATCATGGCTCACCAAAATTATTAACTTTAGATAATGGATCAGAACTTAAGAACAATATTACGAACGACTTTGCATTATTGCAAAAATTAAAGTTCACTATACTACACCCTTGAACCCTAATTCGAACGGTATCATTGAAAGATTTCACTCAACAATATTTAGAACACTTACGAATAGTTCGAGATACCAGAAAAGAATTGAACATTCTGGACCAAATGCCCTATGCGATTCTCGGTTATAATCATACCATTCACAGTGTAACAAAATAACGCCCGGTATATATTATAAATGGTCATTTAGATTCGAATAGCCCTTTCGACATCAACTCAAATGAGAAATTATTTAGTAATTACATAAACAAATATAGAGCATAATTAAACAAAATGAAAAACAATTCAGATAAAATTAACGAACTCAATCATAACTTAGATGAAACTATATTTGATCTACAAAGTTATTTATGGGCTAAAAATGCGAGGTCGCGTAGTTACTTCAATTATTGAACAATTTAGAAAATGCCATTACCTTTGCTAGACTTAAATTTGCTCATTATGAATTTAATTCAGTCTCAATCTGTTGATACTTTATTGGTAACTTAAATCATTGGAACTGAATACTTTGGAAAAATTAGGTTTCTTTCCACTCCACTTAAATTCTGAACGATTTAAACTGACAACCTTAATCAATTGATTAATTGGGTCAAATTAGATGTCAGATCAATCAACTTATTTTTTTTACAGATCGTTCCTGAACAGATACTAAACGATATTTTAAACTTCAAGATCTAGTTGTTCGACTATTTTTCAATTGTTAAACCGGAGATTGGCCAATTTTCATGGGAAAATTTGTTGTAAAATTTGTAAAATTGATAAGTATTGCCAAAATTGACTGGAAAATTCAACTCGGGGATTTTCGGAGTGTTTTCGAGATCGTTGATCACGTTTTTGAAGTTATATTTACCATTTTACACTGCGGTATTTAAAAATTGGCCAACTTTATGTAAGGGACGTATGTATCCTTTGTATAATTAAACTTGGCTCTCTATTGTAAAATCAGGTCGGTAAGTTATACCTCTAATTATATGATTAAGACAATTAATTGACACGTTGCACAATCAAGAATAAAATACGTTCTAGAACTAATCCAGAAGAACAACGCGAATAGCAACTTTGAATGTTGTTTCTTCTATATTCCAGGTAAGAGTAGTAAATAGTTTAAGCTTTATTATTTTTTTATATAAAATAATAAAAACTTCTATATTTTAGAGAAACAATTTAGTGTTATTCGTGAAAGAAAACCCACAACTATTAATCTACATTATAAAAATGGTTAAATTTAATAATTTCACAGTTTCTGTTGAAATTGACTAAAACATTTCACTCGGGCTTCAAACCGATCAATCAATCATCAATCAATCAACCGATTTGGTCTCGAAAACCCCGTGTGAAACATTTTAGTCAATTTTAACAAAAAATGCGGAATGATCAAATTTAACCATTTTTTGGGATATAAAGTTGATCAATTTCTAGATACCGCGGTGTAAAAATGGTAAATATAACTTCGGAGTCGTAATTAGCGACCCCGAAAATTATCCGGTGAAATTTTCCAAATCTGATTGTAAAAATTTCTTTGTTTAATTAACTCGAATAGATACAATTTTGAGAAAAGAATAATTACTGGTAAATCCCAATAATATTGTGTTGATGTTTAAAATATTCACTTGAAAAATAATCACATTCGTTCGAAGTTCGAATCGAACATTTTCAAAATGAAAGCTTAGAATATCCAAACAAAAAAAAAAGTAAAGTACTCACATCTATGTTCTATGTTACTATGATGAATATCGACGGAAACTGTTAATATAATTATTTCGCTTAGGTATATATAGGTTAATCAATTGACGCAACTCGTAATCGAAAATAGAATAGGTATATGGAAATTATAATACATTATATATCTGACAAGGTGACCTCATTAATTTGTTATTACATTGATTTAACCTTCAAATTAACATTTCATAATATTTCCACGAATTTCCCATTTTTTCGCAAATACGACGTACTACATAATACATTACAATAGATTATTCTGGAATAATACGTAGCCGTAGTTCCAGATATTTGAGTACCTATATAAAGACACAACATACTCTTATGTGTCAGTTTTCGTTGAAATTTGAAACAGTCAATGATTAAGGTGAGTGAATATGAATATAAAATGATAATACTTTGGTCTTTATGTACGTTTCGGTCTCACGACCATTATCAGAAAACTTATTAATACAATAACCTGAGTACTTAGAACTAATCGCATCAATTTCGTTTAAATGCCAACGTTGCCGGGACGAACGGAAACATAATTATAATAATAATAAAATAAAATACTGATTGGCATTTAAAGCGGATAGTTTCATAATTAAATAACGTTTTTAGTTAGAATTTGATTCTCGCACTTATTTGGCTGAAAATAACCTACCTACTTATTTCGTCTACTTCAATGTCTTCTTCTTCCTTATTCGATGTACGATGTTAAAACATTTCGCCTGGCCTGGCTTGCGCTCGTATTTTCAAATCATCTGAAAATCCCATATTAACCCTGTAAACGAATAAAGTTTCTTACAATCGTGACGAGTTTGATACTCGCCCCATGACGTTTATTGCATTAATAATGATACTACCACGCAATTAGCACAAAACTAATACAGTTGTAATACTTACCTCTATGTACTCAGAGTTATACAAACCACGGTTTCACTTTTTTTTTTCAAATTTTTAATGCTCCAATCGCACTATTTTGGTGTGTATCGTGGAACGTAAAGTAATACGAGTGTTAGTGTAAATTAAAAAGAAGTTTCCTTCACGATTGGCGTGAACTCAATTTTCAAAATACAGTTTTGAGACGATTTAAACGTATTTATGTTATTTGTAGCATCTAATTGATTGTAGCACGAATAAAATTATTGTAAAATGCAGAAAATTAAAAGTAGTTTTATGCTTCACTATAAATAAGAAATAATCACCCTTATCCACTAAAAATATCACCAAAGTATTGATGACTTTCGGCTACCAATTAGCCATCATCAGAATAAACTAAATTAAAAATCAAAATATGCCTGCTTAAATACTAGTTGAGTATAATAATGTGAACAAAGGGTTACCCTTAGCTGGAAATGAATCGAAATTTAGAAAATTGATTTTTCGTTAGATTTACATCCATTCAAAATCACATAAAAATTTGTCTGTACCTACTCTGTTTTAAATGTGATAAACTTTCTTGAAAATTGTATGATCTGTATTCAAAATATGTTTGACTGCCGCTAATTTTTCACTATTATTTCTATTATTTCTTTCATATGTGCATAATGTTCCTTATAACGAGTTAAGATGTTCGTTCTAGTTTGATCCACATAGCATTTTGAACACGACTCACAATATTGATTTTGTAAATTCTGGATTGGTCGAAATCGGAAACTTCGTCAAAAGTGTTGCCCAGACGGTGTTTTAGCTTGTTCTTGGATCTATAAACCGGTTGTATTGCAAATTTTGAAAACAAACTATGAAATTTATCAATTACTGAAGAATGATAAGTGAAACTTTCGACTTTTATCGAAGTGTGTGAGGGTAATGGCTCTAATTTGGTTAGTTGGCTACGTTCGTTTTTTTTTTGTTTGGAAATTAAATTATGGATCAAATTCAAAGATTTCTGGTGACCATTGTCCAACGCAATTTGCTGAAGTTTCTCAATTTCTTTGTTATAATTTTGATAGCTCGAAAGAACGTTCAATAATCTGTGAATCACACTATTAAACGGGAGCTATTTTATGTCTAAATGGCGTAGCTGAATCCGCCGGGTATATCTATTTGTTTGAATTTCGAAGGTAAAACTCGATGAATCAAATTGGCTAATGAGCGTGTTCAACAAGCTATATAAATCAAAATCTTTACTTGTAATTGCGAAAATAACATATCTATACCAGTTTTTGGGAACTGATTATTCAATTTTGATTTTAGATAGGTTTCTAGTTCGCTTAGAAAAACATTGACCAAAAAAGATGAGTGGATTGCCCATTGCACATCGCCGCTTGTTTGTTTATAGTAATTTTTGTTAAAAGTGAAATAATTTTGCTCCATAACGATGTCAGAATCATGTATTCCGTACAATTTCTACATCGGGCTATTAATATTCGAAAGCCATTTCTTCAGAATGTTTATCGATTCGGAAATGGGAATATTTGTAAATAATGAAACAACATCAAATGAAACGAGAGTATCACCAGGTTCGAGTTTGAAATTTTTCCATTTTTCAATAATTTAAATTCCTTCAACAATCAATTTGCTATGTTATACGTAGGATAATTAATTAATGTTTGAAATGATTGGTCTCGTGGAATTATCCGATTTATGAATTCTATAAATAAGCAATACAGTTTAGGAAGATTAGGATTTGAAAGTTCAAGTTTGTTTTTTAAATTATCGAAAATTACGGTTGTACACAATTTTAATGACTTGTTGACTAGTTTAACGTATTTTGATAACGGATTCCTTTAATAAGGTATTTATAGAATTGTGATAATCCTATTTGTCCATAATTACGAGGATTTTCCTTTATCTACTTTCAAGTAATAACAGTCTTTTTCACTCAATGATTTACAGATATTGTTGAAGTTATTGGATCATAATTTAAAGCGGCCTCTTTTGTGATTTAACTTGAGAGCTATAATTATTTCTTTTTAATTATTCATAAACATATATTTGAGTGAGGCCCACGATGTTGCATTAACGTCAACACTAGAATGAATATAGACCTATCTATAATATAAAAGTAGTTTTGTAATATAACAATTTGATCAAATTTATGAAAATGAATTAAATATTTAAAACTCAGTAAATTTTTATTTTTGTTACATAAATTATTTCTATGTCGATTTGTCCAACAGAAAACCTATATAGCCGTGGTATGTTTCCTTTATGAAAATGATCAATGCTTCTATTACAGCTATTATATTTTGTTTCAACTCAACAGTGATTCATTTTATTTGTAGGTCTGTTCATTTGTGTCTTTGCTGAAACGACAGATAAAATGATTTCTCTCCTTTGCATCTTTAGCAACACCTATTGTATTGCTTCATCATGTATAATCGAGAATAATAAAAGAAATAATGCTTATATATTTTTTTTTCTATCCACAAATACCCTACTTTGTCTATATAGTACATAAACGATAGATCTAAATGGATCACCGATCGATATTTATTGTTACAATTCCCACGCAAGAACCACCAGTTCGTTGTTAAAAAATATTTCAATAGATTTTGGACAATTGGATATTTTGAAATGTATACGAACTCGCATCTGTACAATTTTGCGTCTTTAGCAACACCTATTGTATTGCTTCATCATGTATAATCGAGAATAATAAAAGAAATAATGCTTATATATTTTTTTTTCTATCCACAAATACCCTACTTTGTCTATATAGTACATAAACAATAGATCTAAATGGATCACCGATCGATATTTATTGTTACAATTCCCACGCAAGAACCACCAGTTCGTTGTTAAAAAATATTTCCAGACTCTACGGTCGAATCACCTGAAGATGGTAAATGCGACTTTGCCGAAACGTCGTGAAATTGGTCCTTTTGAGGACCGAAACCACACAACGCGGATCAATACCCGAGAATCCAGTTCTACATATATATATATATATATATATATATATATATATATATATATATATATATATATATATATATATATATAACTTAAGATATATAAATTATTTAATTCCCTTTGAGGAATTTCTTTTTAAAAAATGTTCATTTCGTTTACACGATTTCACAATTATATTCAAATATCAAAGTACATTAATAAAATAACGAAAGATACAATTAATATTGCAGGTTGATTAGAGATATAATAAAACAGGTGCTGTTCGATACAGCTGAGAAAAAGAAGTAAGTTAATAAAAATATGAATTATCGCAGTAGCGTGAATTATCATATGCTTGCAGAGTTATTATGAAGATGTTTCCGTAGTCAGCGGAAACATGACACTTGTTCATATTATATGTGATTGTAATAGAGGGCGATGACATAACTCCTCCATCCTTAGAACGAAGCCTCGGTAGGTAACTGACGAGGTTTTGGTTTCATCTCAATATTTTCGTTCGTTTCTTCGAAATTGCCGATAAGTTGCTTCTTACAATTCAATTTAAAGTTCTTGCGTAGCACTTTCACTAATATTACACTAACAAGGATGGTAACCAATCCATAAAGTAAAATTGTCCAAATATTGATTGTATAGAAGTCTTCTTCGTAGTTGTCTGATATAGGGGTGATGTGCTGCAGATGAATTTCTCCTAATGTAATCCCTTTTAGTTCTATGGAAGTATTTGATTTTTTGATTTCATCCGGGAGTTGTGGTATTTTGAAGTCAATCATTATGGGTATACTCCGAGTTGAATCTAGGGGTTGAAGTTCTTCTCCATTAAATATAGTTTTGCATTCCTTTTCTGGTTTCAACAGCAGGATACCGTATGGTTTGTGGATTTTCTTTTCATCAGCACATTGTATAGTTAGCGTTGAGCCGCTTTTAAACCAGCCTAGATATTGATTTGTGTAGGGTATTGGCTCTATGTGGTCTTGCTCTGCGTGGATTGTTGTATAAACGCAATTATTTGGTCTATTTTTCTTCAAGATTTCATCTTCACAGGTCAAATTGGCATTTGTTATTAATTTCAATGGACAATGATATGTTCCACTCATAGTACATATGTCAAATAGAGATTTGATACTATTTTCCGATTTAATCAAGAATTTGGAATTTGGAATTATCGTGAAATAATTATTTTCTACTTTTGTCGGCAACGGTTCCAAATAGTACAATTCGTAAGGGGTGGTATTTTCGATAGGAATGGTTAGGAAATAGAGAATACGGTTTTTGTTATGATGGCAATGAACAGTTATTAAAGATTCATAATTGAGAATATTTTCGATAGTGACAGCAAGGGGTAACTCGTTGTTGTAGTACGGTACTAACTTTTTTAATTCATTGAGTAAATCAATTGTTTTTATTATACTTGGATGCATTGCACCTATAGCACAAAAGCTTAGTGAATTTTCTATTTCTGTTAAAAGTTGCAAAATTACATTGTACATCATAAGAAATTGGTTGAATATGTCCTTTTCACGTAATATTTCGATTTCTCTTGTATTATTTAAGACATTTTCAGTAATTTTCATAATTTTATTTTTCAATAATTGCTCATTATATTGAATAATTTGAATCGAAAAGTTGAATCGCTTTAATACGTCATTATTCACAGAATATTGATTTAGTATTTGATTTTGTAAATTTTGTTGTTTATTTTCCAGATGTTGAATTATTTTGTTAATTCGACTCGCGTCATTCGCGTCCATGTTTCCCGTGAAGAATTTGATGACGGATCCTAACCCATCAATAAGGCCTCTTTTTTCACGATTTAATGTTTTTGGATAAATATTTGATAGTTTTTCGTTAAGTAAGTTTATTTTGTGTGCAACTATTTTATCGTAATTTTCAACTTCCATGTAGTGTTCATGTTGACGGAGGGTAGTTGCGATTGTTCTGTAATGATTGTTTAGTTTTTCAATTTGATTGATTATGATCGATATGTCAAAATAATGTACTAGCGTGTGTTGTAATTTCTGCAGTCTTGCAGGGCCTAGGTATACTGGCATCAACCCAGGACCATGTGTAATATTTTGAATTGTTATTGTTGAGAGTCCGATTCCGAAGACGGATCTGCAACAGATTTTATTTTTACTAATTTTGTAGGTCGTTTAATATTTGAAAGGTGAATATTTTCAGATGTATTAGTATGTCGCGGTACTATTTTCCCAGTTTTCCTTTGTGGGTCTATTTCCGTAATTTTTTCTATTTTATATTTATTATTTGTTTTCCTACATTTTTGTTTGTCTTTGACAAAAACACGTTGAGGTATATTCGGGACGTCTTCTCTATCTTTATTCAATTTTGTAATAATTTTGTCTTTATTCACACCTATTTTTTCTTTAATTTGTTCATAGAGAATTTTTGTTTTATCTCTGTGTTGCTGGTTGTAATTTGATACTATATGCTTTTCAATATCTATGTCAAAAGGGTTTGTATTTTCTAAATGACCATTGATAATTTCAAAGGGAGTAAATTTTGTTGTTGAATGCCTTGTGTTATTGTAAGCCAAAACTGCGTATCTTACTTTATTATTTATTAATTCATTTTTAAAGTCCTCTCTATTGTTGAGGATACGGATATGTTCGATAAGTGTGGAATGGAATCTTTCCACTATACCATTTGACTCAGGATGCTGTGAACTTATGAAGTGAATGTCGATCTTGTGTAGTTTTAATAATTCTTCTAGTAAGTCATTTTTGAATTCACATCCATTATCAGAAATTATTTGCATTGGTATACTGTGATGGCTAAAGTAAGTTACGAGATTATTTGCGATTTCAGTCCTTTGTAAAGAATTCAAGGAGTAAGCTTGCGCGTACTTAGAAAACTAATCAACTATTGTTAAAAATTTTGGTTTTTCCAATGTCAGGGTATCTATGTGAACGATTTCGAATGGCTTCGATGCGGTAGGTGTTATGTTGAATTTTAATTTAAGAGGATGTCTATCATATTTAGCTAATCTACAAGGATCACATTCATTTATGAAATTTTGTATTGTTTGTTGCATTTTGGGCCAAAAATAACGTTCTTTCAGTCGGGTATACGTTTCCTCAATACCACGATGGTTTGTTTTACCAGTGTGATATGTATCAATAGTATTCATTTGATCATTCGAATTCTCAATATCCTCTAGTAGCTTTGTGCATCGAATTAATTTAATTTCAGAGTTTTTAAAATGTCTCTGTAATACGTTGCTGAACGTTTCATAGATTGGGGATTGGAAATGAATATAATAATTGACTTTAGGAACTAAATATTCTTTAATAAAATGAACTATATCGTTTTCGTAATTATTTTTTGAGATTTGTAAGATGAACCGTTGATATTGTTTATCGAATAGTGTCTTTATTAATGGTCTATCAGGAGAATAATTTACTTCGGTGATTACTATTTGATTTTTAAAATAATTCAAAGGTTTTTCCAGTATAGGTATCCCAATTAGTGGATTTTCTGCGTTAGAGTGAATAGTTTTGGCTGATTCACTATCGTAGTTATAATCGTGTTCAGTACCGGATTCAACAATCATAGATTGATTATCGTTATCATTCCCATCACTGTCGAGATCTTCGTTAAACTTTTCCATATACTGAAATATGGGCGGCACTTCGGTCTCGTTAACATGGCACTCGATCCTCGATAAGGGATCAGCCACTTTGTTCAAAATACCCTTCTTATACATTATGGTATAATCGAACTCTTCTAATTTTAGACGCCACCGGATAAGTTTTGAATTTGGTTCTTTCAACGAAAACAACCACTGGAGGGGTTTGTGATCTGTTATGATATTAAATTTGCGTCCAAATAGGTATGGGCGAAAATACTTAGTTGCCCATACGATGGCTAATAGCTCCTTCTCTATAGTTGAGTAATTTACTTCGTGATCGTTCAAGGTGCGACTGGCATAGGCTATCGGTAAATCTTTCCCAATAGGTCCTTGCGATAATAATGCACCTAGGGCAAAATTCGAGGCGTCTGTAGTTAGATGGAATACTTCGTTGAAATCGGGGTACTGAAGTATCGGCTCGTTTGTAAGCAAATTCTTACAACTTTCAAAACATTGTCGATATTCTGGTTTATTTATGTCAATTACAGCATTTTTTTTAAACATGTTGTCAAGGGTTTTGTAATTTTAGCAAAATTGGGTATAAATTTCCGATAATACCCCAATAATCCTAAAAATCCTTTGATTTGTTTTGTTGTAGATGGTATTGGGTAGTTTAAAATAACTTTAATTTTTTCGGGGTTGGGCTTTACACCGTCGGGTGTAACTATATGACCCAGATAGCCGACTTCCTTTCGAAGAAATTCGGATTTATCTAGTTGTACTTTGAAGTTCGATTCTCGA
The DNA here is from genome assembly GCA_958510875.1 of Endomychus coccineus. Classification (NCBI taxonomy): domain Eukaryota; kingdom Metazoa; phylum Arthropoda; class Insecta; order Coleoptera; family Endomychidae; genus Endomychus; species Endomychus coccineus. The sequence goes on along the minus strand of OY294070.1, from coordinate 55,849,129 downwards.
AGTCTTTCGAATACAAGTTTCAAGTTTTCTATGTGTTCTTGAAGACTCGTACTGAATACGATTATGTCGTCCAAGTAAACTAGACAAATGACATTATTGAGTCCTCTAAGAATATCTTCCATAGCCCGTTGGAAAGTTGCAGGGGCATTTTTCAGCCCAAATGGCATTCGCAGATATTCAAAGTGACCGTTTTCGGTATTGAATGCCGTTTTTGGTACATCATCAGGATTCATTTCTATCTGGTGAAATCCTGATGCTAAATCCAGTGTGGTGAAATACTGGCAGCGCCCTAACTTATCTAAAAGATCTGTTATATTTGGAATCGGATATTTATCGTCGATGGTTTTATCGTTTAATTTTCGATAATCCACGACGATACGCCATTTTTGTTTCCCAGACGCATCAGATTTTTTTGGAACGACCCAGATGGGGGACGACCAAGGCGAATAGGATGGCTGAATTATTTTTTGTTCCAGCATCTCATCAATTTGTTTTCTTACTTCCTGGCGGTGAATTTCAGGGTATCTGTAAGATTTAGTATATACTGGGGTTTCATCTTTTGTTCGAATATGATGTTTAATTCGATCAGTGAATGTTATTTTTTGGTCGTTCTGTTTGAAAATGCTAGAATAATCTCTCAGGAGTTGCGTGAGAGCATTTTTCTCTTCATTATTCAAGTGTTCTGTGCGGAATTTTGAAAGGTTTATACAATTCGTCTCAATATGGCATAACTGAGGGGCAGTTTTACGATAATAAATTTCATAACTACAATTCGGAAGAATAAGTGAATTATCTTTGATGTTCACTATTGCTTTCAATTTTTTTAAACTGTCCATACCTAAAAGCCAATCAAAATGATCATGAAATTTGAAAAGATGAAATTTTAAGTTGACTTCTGATTTGAATAATTCCGGAAGTGAAATAGTTAATGAATATTTTTCAGCACTAGTGCCATGTATGGTTGATATTCTAAAAGGGTCTTTCTTTATGAAATTTTGATATAATTCACTGGCTAAACCAGGGTTTATAAATGACTTGGTACTAGCTGTATCAATTAGAATTTTTCTTTTTGTGTATGGATCTAAAATGTATGGTAACTCGGATGTGTTAGTTGTTAGATTCATGAGTTCTATTGGTTTTGTATTATTTCCGAGGCGCTTTGCTCTAAAAAATCATTGTACGGAGTATAATCTTCTTCGTTATATTCTGTAGCGTTTAGTGGATTATTGTCACAATTTGTTTCGATGTGTGGGTCATTCGTATCCTCACAGTGTTCATCATTTACATTAAAAAGTTCTTCAGCATGAAATTTTTGTTGTGGGTACGATTGCCTAAAGTTGGTACGAAACGTGTTGTTAGTAGAAGTGCTCATTGGTGTAATTCTATTATTTTGAGCTGAAGTAAAATTTGAACGATTATGTTGTTGATAGTTCGTTTTGGGTGTTTGATTATAATTTTGCGGTCCTCTGGAATTTTGAGGTTGTGAATTGGAATTGAAATTTTGTGGATTCGTTGGTTTAAAATTGAATCCTGGATTGAAATTAGGCACAAAATTTTGTTGTGGTCTCATAAATTGTCTTGGCTTTTGCGAATTAAAATTCTGAAGCTTATTAACTTTTTGAGAGTTAATTTCTTTCTGATAAGTATTAGTAAGCAAATTTAATGCGGTTTCCAAATCAGCGGGATCTTTCGTTCTCATGAGAGAGCCTAGTGGATCTTTCAATCCGTTTAATAGTGTTTTTAGGGCAACTTTGCGGAAGTGATTATTAAGTCCATCATTAACACCATAACTTAAATTTGCAAATGCAATTTGTGAACATAACAGTTTTTGTATCTTTTTATAATAGTCGAACGGAGTATCGTTCCCTTGTCCAAGTTTAACAATATCTATGGCTGATGTAGCGTCATCTCTTTTATCAGCATATGCAGTTGAAAGAAATTGACGTAATTCATTCCAACTTCTTATGTTTTTATTTGCTAAATAAAGTGCAGCTTCACCGTGAATTTTAGATCTAATTCGTGAAGTAATATAGTCATTACGTGGATTCAATGGATTCTGAGCATCGTAAAAATAATTGATTACTTTTTCAGATTCTTGAATAAAATAAGGCAATAATTCTGATTCGCCTTTAAATATTGGTACTATTTCTAAATATTCTTTCAATTCTGAGATTGATATCTGTTGTTCTACCATTTTGGGATTATTAACTTTATTTGATAACAATAAACGTGCGGGTTTAATTGATATTTGAGAATTTGTACTAGTTGGGTCTATATTATCTTCACTAATATAGCCAAATTCCAAATTACTGTTTTCAGAGTCTGAACTTTCGGAACCTCTATAAGACATAAATTGTACTTACAGTGAGACAAACAGCTTTCCCAGCATCCTACAGATGACGATAGGTTGGCTTCTGTAACGTGGCTTCCGATTTGATCCAGTAACCAATAGTTTGATTTATTTTTCTGATTCAGCACTGACGAACCGTTGAAACGGACCAGGACCTTTTCGCGGAACTGTTCAGTGCGATCCAATACCGACTGCGCCAATTATTTAATTCCCTTCGAGGAATTTCTTTTTAAAAAATGTTTATTTCGTTTACACGATTTCACAATTATATTCAAATATCAAAGTACATTAATAAAATAACGAAAGATACAATTAATATTGCAGGTTGATTAGAGATATAATAAAACAGGTGCTGTTCGATACAGCTGAGAAAAAGAAGTAAGTTAATAAAAATATGAATTATAGCAGTAGCGTGAATTATCATATGCTTGCAGAGTTATTATGGAGATGTTTCCGTAGTCAGCGGAAACATGACACTTGTTCATATTATATGTGATTGTAATAGAGGGCGATGACATAACTCATATATATATATATATATATATATATATATATATATATATATATATATATATATATATATATATATATATATATATATATATATATATATATATATAAACGCTTTAACGTATGGAGTTTGTAAAAGTTGTGCTCGTGAAGGAAGATAGTATAGATTGCTAATGGAGATATTTATATTATTATTATTATTGGTAGTTTATTCCTCATCGAACCATCATAGTTCGTAAACGATGATGACGTCACAGGCTGTTGAAGCATGTGCTAAACAAGTGCCTGAATGTTGATAAAGATCGCTTATGAAGATATTATGGTTCTACTCAATACTCCTACTTTTATGAAGCATGTGCTTGAATGTCATATAGATTATCGCTTATGAAGTTATTCATATGATTATTATTATTATCCACATCTATTCCTCATCCACTCATCATAGTTCTACCTCTTTAGTGGTTGAGGAAATGACCTCGATCTCCATAAAACTTCTCCGCAAATATGTTTCCCTGGAACGCTTGATTGAATTTTATAAAAAGCTGTCTGTCCGTCGGTCTGTCTGTTCCTATGAAGAAATGTGTGTCGATGAAAATGTTTTATTAGTATATTTTGCATACCGAAAAATTATATTAGCACATCTATATGTTTAAGATGATTAAAAATGTATTTTGTTATATAGCAATCGAGCTGAACAGACAGTTCGAATAATCATCGTGATGCGTGGCACCGCTTCGTCTAGATTCTGTATAGGTACTGGGCTCCAACCCTCCCGCACCTATATATTGTATACCTCGAATTACCGAATTCGTCGCAAATCTTATTATATAACGTTTACAGCGCTTATAGGGTACTACGTTAATAATTATTAACAATATTTCCACCACCAGCAGCTAGATTTCGGGTCATATTATGCGATTTACAATCAATATGATTCGAATATATACATACAACGTGTTTGATTTAAAATAAAGTATTCTCATTGCGTTTGAAGGTGATCGGCGTAACTTCCTTATCACTCGAGCCAGCTGTAGCTCTAATCAAAATATGATAGTGGATATTGTTCAACCTGCTACTAATTTAGCATAAACTTATTTGATTTATATCGGATAATTTATGAAACATACATGAATGAATATAATATTATAGCGAATTATGTTTACTTCGGTACTAATTTTAGAAAAACATTTTATATATTCATATTACTTTCAGATAATTTATGAAACTACTTTAACATTGGAGGATTGCGCATCATTACGATAATTCCAAGTTGAATACATTGCTTTTGGAGATGATTTAACGCAACCTTATCACTCGAGTAAGCTCCACCCATAATATTATAACGAATATTGTACTCGCTAGTACTAATCAAGCAAAACGTCCTTAGATGATTTAATAGTTATTTTCTGCAAACGCTTCATAATATCGCTATTATGAGAAGCAGTATTTTTGTAAACTATCACATGTTAGATGTTATGACCCCCTTATTGAAGACCTGTGGGGGGCAGACAATGCACCGCGACCAATATCATTATAACTCTGACAAAACCCTGCGACTAACGGTATGTACAAACAACCCCCCCCCCCGAGATTTCATTGAAGACTCGCGTGGGGTAGATACCTCGCTGAAGACCTGTGCGACATACATCATTATACCTGCACACTCTGTATAACCTCACATACACACCTGTCTCGTTGGAGACTGTACCTCGCGAGAGTTTCGTTCAAATTCACGTAACTGACGTCATACATAAACAATCTGTATAACCTCACATTCCATACCTTGTTTGAAGTCTCCCAACCCCCTTTTGTACACTGAAAATAATATCCCCCATATCTATATGTTTAAGATGATTGAAATCGCATTTTGTAATATAGCGATCAAGTAAGGTACAGACAGCTTGAATAAACGTCATGAAAGTAATTTCCTTGTAAACATCGCATTTGAGAAATGCAGAAGATATCATTTCCATACTGTATAACATTCCATCTATGCATACACTCGACAAATGCCGAATCTACTGATACCTCCGATGAATACCCGCCTCTTTCAAAATCACGTGACTAACAACATGCACAAACAACACCATTATAACTCTTTCAAAACCCCCCTAGAGCTGGCGCTATGAAGAAGCAGCCTAACATTCCATACCTCGCTGTAGGCTCCGTGACATACACTTCGTCCCCCGCATGTTCAGATACCTGCATGACTGACGTCATGTACAAACAATTACCTGCACCACATAGACCACTCGGGCCGGATACCCTGCGGTTATATCTACAACATTAAAATCACTTGTTCTCAAGTCCTCCATAGCTGAGCGGTTAAGGAGCCGGCTTTGGAATTTATTTCTCGGGTTCGATTCCCGTGTGTGTAGAAAAATATTTCATTTTCAGTAGAAGTGCTTATGTACTATATTAAATTGTTTCAAAATCCTCCGCGGTTAAGCCGCCTAACTTTAGAGTTTATTATTATTATTTATTATGTTCGAATCTCGGTGTGTGTAGACAAAAAATCATTTCAGTAGAATGTGAGTACACAGATGAGTAGTTCACTGACTTCAGATTATCCAGACCATAGTTAGGGTAGAACCATACACAGATGGCTAGTTCACAAACTTGACCTGACCATAGTTAGGGTAGAACCATACACAGATGGCTAGTTCATAGAACCATACACAGATGGTTAGTTCACAGACTTCGAGAACCATAGACAGATGACTAGTTCACAGAACCATAGACTACCTACCCCATCGATATGACTGCGCATGCGTGATTGTGGATGACCTTGGGATGGTCAGTTTTCGGTAAAATGAACCTTAGATTTTCTTATGGAGATTTACATGCAAAAATGCATGTAGACCATTTGCAAGGTTTTTCGATTTTGGGTAGACCCCCTGCTTACCTAATATTGAATTTATGTAAATTCATCAAGTTCAAATGTGTTTTTGACAGCTGGTATAATAAATGATACTCACTTAAACAGATTTTAATTTATAACTAGTGAAGTGTAGTGTGAAAAACTTAAAAAAACACATGTTAAGTTTTATACATTAATTAATTAAATTCAAATTAAAACGAACCAAATTAAAATTTGGTATCTGTTACATCAAATGGCTAACCAAAAATGAATACTTTTAGTGGGAGGGATGAACCAGATATTTTAATATTAAATTTTAAACAGTTGGCATCAATTTACTTAGGTTTAATCTCAAATCTCCTTGGTTACTGATGTCCCTTGTTTCTTTTTTTTGTTATGAGATTGGTAACCGCGCTGACACCCTTTTCCACTAGATATGAGGATGGAAAAGCAATTAAAAACTTTTTCGCGATATTCCATAATGCGGTATGTATTTCTGAAGCCAGAATTGCTGATATCCGTTTCTAAACTGTATCTTAAGTTCTTATCGTTTAGTGCTTATTCCGATCAGTTCCTCTTCAATGTCCATATGGATTCATTATCAACTGTCGTATTACCAGAGTCAAAACAGCCTCAAACCTAGTTTCAAAATGTGAATAGAGGACACTTAAATATTGAACGTATGTTGAAACGTCATATTCCTGGCAGTTTGTCTGTGACAAATTGGGAAAATCCGTGCCGTCCAATGTTTTGCTTCATTAGCTCTACTGTTCGGATTTTTAGCGACTAAATGTTGTCAATGGATGACGCAGTGTATTGCTAATACCCCGGGTACATTTTGTTTTAAATGGCTTATAAATCCACGATAGCGCCAAACCTTGACAGTTGCTCCATCTGTTGCTACTGATTAAATTGAATTTAATTAATGTATAATTGAATAGAATAAAATAGTGCATTATAAAATCCCTACTCCGCTACTCATACTATAATTGCGAAAATAAGTTTGTATACAAGACCGTAGTGTATTTTTCGCCTAAAAACTAAGCAACATATATGTCTGTGTATGTGGATTATTGCAATCATTGCTTAAATGAGATCTACTATCGTGGATCCCCATTTACATCTCATGGACCCCCAATTTTTTTTCGCTGGCATGGACCCCTTGCAGGATGTCATCCACCCCTAGGGGTCGATATAGACCACTTTGGGTATCACTGTTCTAGAGTTTCAATGTTTCCTATTTCATAACATATCTTGGGCTTCAATTTACTAGAGAAGGTACATTTAGATGTCAACACTTATATAATATTTGTAAAAACCTAATTCAGATTATTGAAGATACTTCAACTAAAGGTTATGTATGCTTCAGTCTTTTCTGTTACTTAAATTTACTTCATTTCTATATTTAGTTTCATTTCATTCTTAAGTAAAATTTAATCAATGTAAAAATAGACACTGATGATCAAATCATTATATTCCGAATATTTTATCATGATTACAATCAATATTCTTTTTTAATCTTTCTGTGAAGTGACAAATTGTTACTTAGTTTTTTTTATTATCATGTGTATCAGATATAATAAAATGAAATACACCTAATACGCTTCTGTCCTATCAATTCGGTAAAGATTCAAACATATCTGAACGCTCTTCCGCCTGCACTTCGGAACCCACGCAAACTGGTTTCAATAGTTTTCATGCCATTTCTGCGTAGTCTATGTGGTCTGTGACTCTCATTGATTCCAACTTTCTTAAGAAAACCTGAGCGGGTACTCCCTCGCTGGCGAGAGGGATAGAACTAGCGACACTGATAACCTTCTCCCAGGTTCCCACTTCATATGCTATCTTCCCCATAACCAGATTTTGGACTAACTTTATAATTCTGTTGTGTTGTTATATACCAAATTTTGTTAAATTTCATCCAATATATATTCTTCATTCAATTTGATTAACGAGTTTAACTGGTAATACCGAACCACCTGTCAGGGAATACGTCCTTCAGAATATACGCTTGAATAGATATAAATATATAATGATATGTGATCCGATGTGGTCCCTGGGAAGTGAGCAAGGCAACGTAGACGGAAACAGCTTCTAGGTGAGATAACTGTATATGCACATAGTGGTGGCAGCGAATAGAAGGGTATGCAGATCAACTAAGATCTATGATACTCTAGCAGGTTCCAACAAAAATTTACAATTCATATAACACGGTGTTAACCCTACCTGAAATAATAAATACCTAGTCGAGTGTTACAACGGTTAAATTCTGCTGGTGCTATCTTGATCCCAAAACTTGGTCGATTCATTCGATAAGTTCCTCGGTGTGTTGATACTGTCTGAATGATACTGCTCTCTTCATCAACTTTTAAATGTAAATACGGTTTGAAAAGACAGAAGTATTTCGAATTTCGAAGACTATTGAATGGATAGTTTGCATTCATCAACATATCATTGATTCCGATATTGTAACTCACACAAAGTCTATCTGATCCGTCTGGTTTACAAATGACAACTAAGGACGATCCCCAGTCACTGGTAATTATGCTTTTGCTTCAAGGGTATTCCATTTTTTTAAGACTTGCTTTACTTGGAACGGTGAGTTTTGCGGTGTATTCTTCGCGCAAAAGAAGCTTTATGCTTTATGTTGGGTACGCACCCAACTTTTTGAACGCAAATCTCTGGATATATTTTCTTGAGGTCGTCTATATCGCTTATTGGAAGAATTTGATTCGTGCAGATTTTGGTCGATTTCATCTGATTTGATTTTTGGATGCCTAATTAATGTTATTCCGAGAAGATCGATCATGACCTACATACATTTCTTCTACCGATTTCCTGTTTTTATATTGAACGTTGACCTGCATTTTCCCAATAGGAATAAAAATGATAGAAGTATTCGACCGAAATGCTATGTTTGTCGATAACAACTGTCGTCTGGTGTCGAGGGCTTTGAATCCATTTTCGGTAATCAAAGTATATCCAGCTCCCGTGTCGTTTCAAAATTTTAATGGTGGTTTTCGATTTTCCACCGGGCGCATTATCTTTGCGTCGGATGCGGCTTTGTTCATCGATTGATCATAATTTACATGGTTCATTGAAGTTGAGGATTTCGTATTGAGGCTATGTACATTTCAAACTGCTGACATTCGTACGACAATCTTTTTTTGTCATGTCGTTTTCTCGTTCGCAACGTAGACATAAGTTATTGATACCCAGTTTGTCGTAGTCAATACGTCCTCTTGATTTCGATCTGAACTGATGATGTTGATTCTTACCGCCTTGAAGAGTCTCTTGTGGTCTTTTCGATTTTCTTGATTTCCGGCTTCGGCCCGGTTACTATTCCGGAATTTGCCTTTGCCGACTTCGTTTGCTGCGTGAATGGTCATAGTTGATGTTCATGGAAGTTTTATTAGTTCGCGGCTGTCAAATTTTGAAGCTTCGAGCGAAATTGCCTTTGTCACAATTTCGTTGAATTCGATAAGCTCGGATTCATCTCACCGATGAATTGAATACTCTGGGATAGATCAGCACCTTAAACTTATTTCCACATTCACACTTGGTCTCGAATTCACAATCTGCTATGTTGCGTCGTAGTCTGCGATAGTTTAGTCTCCTTTTAATATGTTGACAAGTAGTGTTGAATTACCAATGTACTCTTCCGCGGGGCTAGATGTTTCTCAAGTTGATTGATAAGCTCGTCGTACTCAATTTTGGAGCTACTAATGCTGTCAAGATGTTATAATTTTATGCTCCGTTTGAGTTGAGGAGCATTTGAGCACTCTACTTCTTAATTCATTCAGCTCCTTCATTCTCATATAATTTTCGAACCGCTGCATGTAGTATTTGAAGTTCTTCTTCTTGGGGTCGAAATTCTCAAAAAGCGGCACATGCGTAACGTTGAACACTGGTGGTTTTCTTTCTTCGGCTTCTCTTCCTCCTCGCAATAACGTTTCAATCAGGGTCTGTTGGTTCTGATTCATTGCTCAAAATTGTTCCGGTTCCGTCTTGATTCTTGATTTCCTTCGGTTGTTTGATATGCCTGTATTCCTCTTCAAATGTTCCACCTCGTCACCAAATTTTTGTAGTGGTAAATCATAACAAAACAGGTTTTATTATACGATCGTGACCATAGTCAAAGTATAAAGATCTGTTGGAGCCTCCCTTCTACTCTTTTTAAAATTAGAGTGCAAGCTGATTGGTCGTTTATTTCGTTCATTTAATGTTATTGACGACGACATAAAATGATGTTGTTACGTGCTGGCGATGAGCCGATGAGAGCAAGGCTGTGATTGGAGGAGACGGGTGACGTCACCCAGCGCCAGGAACGATGGTAGGGAGGCTCCAACAGACCTTTATACTTTGACTATGATCGTGACTGATTAGAACTGACAATTCAGTTGTGAATATAACAAAAATTGTGATTGACAATATTGATATTCCAAGCAATCTGGAATAAAACACTTATTCTAGGACATAGAGTTGCAACAACGCCTAGATGCGCAACTTTGAAATAATACACGTGTTATTTTGCTGACAAATTTACTAACACGAAATAAAATATATAAACATCGAGTTTTAATAACAAATATCAATAAATTATAAAAAATATAGTCTTATAAAATAAAATACATACATTGCAATATTTATTAATATCATCGCTCTTCTCACGGTCAACTAATACTGAAACATGTTGAGGCTCAATAACATAAGCTAAACTTTACAAAAATGATCATTTAAGGATCTACATACACGAAAATTCCCTTGTTTCTTAGATCTATTTAAAAAATAAAAACAACATTTTTGCTTAATGGAACAAGAACAGGAATCTGACCTTGAACAATGTGAAACGGTAATGTAATTTGTTTTGATTCGTTTTTTTTTGACCCTATAAGTTGGTATAAACATACTTTGCGAAAGACGTTACTCCACGTTTTCAAATGTTTCACTGATTTCTATGCGTATACTTGTGTGCCTACAGAATCGATAGCATCTACAGTTTGGAAAGAATCTTAACAAAAATTGGCCGATTACTTGATAACTTCAGAAAAATTAAATCAAACATGGCCTTTAGGAAAAACTTCAATATATTATAAATTGGAAAATATCATATAAATCTAGATTTCATTAATGATTATTTTGTTCTCTCAACTTTTCCATTATGATAGTTTTCTAATGGTAGCAATTTTTCAACCAGACATTAAAATGAGTATTACTTTCACTATCCAGAGGTATTTGAAAATAGTATTCCAGCAACTATCTCGAAGTATGTTCTCGAATAGGATGTTCTTTATATAATCTCATCACATGTCATTTCACATTTGATATACTCAATACATGATCGCATCGAGATAATTTTGTTCTCCCAACTTTTCCATTATGATAGTTTTCTAATGGTAGCAATTTTTCAACCAGACATTAAAATGAGTATTACTTTCACTATCCAGAGGTATTTGAAAATAGTATTTCAGCAACTATCTCGAAGTATGTTCTCGAATAGGATGTTTTTTATATAATCTCATCACATGTCATTTTACATTTGATATACTCAATACATGATCGGATCGAGATTGATTATAGCTTCGAATAACTGAACTTCATTAGATAAATTCATATTAGCTAGTCATTATCAAGTGGGAGGTCCAAACGTTTTATATCAAGATATCACAGATGTCTTAATAGTTTTGGAATCAAAGAAAAATCTTTGGATCTCGATATCCTACCAATCGTTGCGTGTACGCTTGATTCACTTGAATTATCAGAGCACCATAATGTCCATATGTATTAAGTTCACTTGCATCTGGACACAAGTTTTCATTTTATCAAGGGACGGATGTTTTCGAAATGGGCGATTCCGAGAAAGGAAGTTTTATGGTGATTCAGATTCTTTTAAGCCATTCTTGTAATGTGTATACACGGTTTTGCCATATATTTTGTAAGACTATTATGTACAATGTGAAAGTTAACACAACTATATTAATCTGTAACTCACGGTATATGAGTCATGTTTGTCCTATATATAGAGGGAATCGCATTGTCGACAAGACAGCTTCAAATCTTCAGATTCATTGATTGTCTCCATTTCATGTTTCTTGTTGTATGAAGTATGTCCTGATTCAAAATTGGATTCAAATGCTATATTTATGTTATGCGGTTTCAAAAAGATGTGGAATTTCCCATGATATTTACAAAATAAGTTGAACTAAAAAATTTCTTTTCTGCAATTAGTATTTGAGTATGACTTGTTTTGAAATAATCATACCAAAACTTCAACCCAATTCTAAATTAGGCCATATTTTGTACAATAATACTAAACATAAAACGTAGACAATCGATAAATCTATATTTTATAAGATTTCTTGTCAAGGATGCGCTTCCTTTTATATAGAACACTAATTTTCTACTATATTCAATGCACATAAAAATGCTTTCTTTACATTCTCGAAACAGGTAACATAATTTACAGATAAATTTTCCGATAATAAGCCATTCCTTTTTTGCCAAAATAGACGACAGTATACGTATTCTACATACAGCTTGTAACTGAATTTGCTGGTCTTTAGAAGTTCACAAACTTAAAAACAATAATTTACTCCTGATTGATCTAATCTTTATCCACCAATATTTAAAGCTCTTCACCGTCATCGGTAGTGTGGTGATTGGCATGGTAGCCTTTCATTCTGTCGACCCGATTACACATCTGTCACAGCCATTGACTAAAATAGACTTAGCAGCAGTTTATATGAAAGTACGATATTGAATATCCCCGATATAAACGGCACAGAATATATGATGTCTTTATGTATGGAGCAAAATTATTTCTCTTTCAACATTAACTACTATAAGTAGTGCCCATTGCACACACGGATGCGCAATCCACTCTATCCTTTTTTGGACAATATTTTTCTAAGCAAACTTGAAACCTCCTCTAAATTTGTGAATGACCAACGTAGTCCTTTGATTACCAATAAGTAATTATAGTCTTATGTATGTTTAATAGCATTTGTCTGAAGATGATGTAAAACACCGAAATTTGAGTAACTGAAATTGTGAATTAGAGCCATATTAACATAGTGTTTAATTATTAGGTATACTTTGGTTAACCTGTCCTACCGCCTAGTGAAGGGTGAAATGATAGAATTCCTTCATAGAAGCTCCAAAGATTAATATATCTCGTATGTATGAAATATAATCACATAACCTTGCCTTCCTCTCCGTACGGTAACAAAATCATGTTCACTTGATACAGGCCATATTTGTGCCTACAAATTTCCGATATTTGGAAGTTATTTTTAATTATAGACATGTCACAATTGATACAAGCAAATTGATCTTAGAATTTTCAATTACCTATCAGCAAAAATGAGAATTACATTATCTTGGTCTCTATATCTATACAATACTGAACATAATAACAACTCGATTAGGTCAAATGTCCCTCATTTCACGGAATCTCTTAAACTGTGCCAAGTGTAAGAAAGCAAACTATATGAACGGAAATTTCATTGCTTTCTTATTATATGTTATACGCCATTTGATGGATCAACTTGGAAGAATGGGTTATTTCAATCTACGAATATTTTCCGTCAGTAGAAAATATATCTCTGCATTTTCAATTCTCAACAAAACTGGGAAAAATATTATTTTTAATTCTGTATATTGATAATACAGAACACAATGACACTTTTATTGATTTTTCAAAAACTTCCATTTTCGAAGGGTCAATGGAGAAAAATTGGTTAGTTTCAATCTTCAATCTTTTAAAATATAGCGCATACGTAGAGATTCCTGCATCATTAACCGTCGTTTTGCTGTGACTTTTGAATTATCACGCAAATTATAAAGTTAAGATATAGATTTACATAGGTCTCAGTAACTTAAATTAAAAACAAACAACCAGAAGCGTATAGTACATGTTTCGTTGGCAGTTTTTTCCAGAAAATTAAAAAAATTCTAAATAAGTCACTCTTCTTACTGGTCACATTTTGAACACATGAATTTAAACCTATCCAGAGCAAAAATGGTACTCTACCCATGTACTCATGTTTTTTATTATTCCAATGAAAACTACTGGAAAAAGTGCCTATTGAAGAAAAGTTGGCCAAACTAAGCGTTAATCTTTTTTTCAATAAAAGATTTCAAAAAATTCATAAATAAAAGTTTTAGTAGAAAATTCGGCAGTTGCTTGATGAAAAATTATATGATATTAAACAAACCCAAATATACTCTACTATTCAAACGTTCGAGTCAACTGAATTTGTAGAGGAAGAGTTTCCACAATTCAAAATGCGCTATTCTCTATTCAAGTATTAGCCTCTATTTACTGAATAGGTTTCTTAGTTATAATGTGATGGACTAGTTTATTCCTTCGAGTAAAATAGTTTTTCTTTGAGCCTTACTTTGGTGATCTTTATTCGGGACGTTCCAACGCAATCTTCTGACAGTTACAAGTGATTGAGTGAATGTATACCAATTGTATTATTTTTTGGTTTGTTTAATGTGAGCATGGATCGAGAGTATTATTTATTTTGAACGGTACTAATAAAATATAAAAGAGTTCACACTGTGGATACACGATAACACTATAAAAAAGGAAAATGTCACCCTTATCCACTGGAAAAATTTTAAAGAACTGAGGACTTTTCAGCTACCAGGTGGCAGCATTGCGGCTACCAAGGAAACGAAGCGCATACTAGCCGCCTGAGGCCATAAGAGAGATCAGTCTTTGCAGAATTCCACTCTTCGGCGCTGCCTTAGGCCTGAGTATTGTATCAAAAGACGCACAATGGACCCAATCAAGCGGTCTAAGGGCTGTGGACTTGTCCGCCCCTGTTTTGATTCATTGATTGATTGATATATGAATAAATATTCTAGTGGAAAAGGGTAATTGTTCCTTTTTATAGTTTAGGTACATTTTTGACCTGTTATTCGATATCATTCATACATTTTTCCTGCATGCATGATATTATTCTTCTGTTCGTTTCCTTCAATTTACTACACGCGTCAATTCCTTTTGCTGGATAAAAATAATCTAAAGTAATCTGTGAATGAATCGAAGAATCAAAGACGATTTAAGGAATCGATGAGATGACATTTCAGTAATTTCCTAGAATGAAGCTGACAAAATATAGTTTTCACTATTGGGAAATTTGAGATATTTGCTGATTCAGTAATTATGACAACATTAGATTATGTTTATTGGTTCAGTGACCGGTGAGAGATTGATTACCGATCAAAAGCCGGTAAAAAATAGCAATTAATGAAAACAAATACAAATTAATTAAACCAAATGCAATTAATTGAACCAAATGCAATGAACTTAATAAATAATTAATATTTACATTTATTCATGCAAATATAGCATCGATCAGAGTACACTATAAAAAGCATATTGCATATTTCATGGAATTATCACATAAATAACTTTCAAATACACGCATCATGTAATGTTATAAAGATAGTTATTTTAAATGATCAGAAGTAACTCATGGATTTTTTCTATAAACATACTCTGATGCGCTAATATGAATAACTTTTTCCTAAGAGAAATTATTATTTCGAGTTTAGTTTCGATTCCCTTCACCTTCTTGATCCTGTAAATCTTATACTAATGAGTCTCGTAACAACCGATGCAGAAGAAGTTGTGTTTCTTGTTCAAGCGGGGGATACCGTAAGTAACACGTTATAAAGAGACAGAAACTTTTCTTGGCATCTTGAAACGTGTCTGTTCAAAACGATTGAACATTGACTTCCGGAATAACGAAATTTGAACGGTCCAAAACAGAAGAATAAGTTCAACACGCCTCAATGATATTGGTTTGTCCTGCCAATGTAGAACAACCTCCAAACTCACGGTGTGATACTCCAATTGGTAAATACAAGAACATCTAAGTGGAATTTCACTCGATAGTGTCAAGTTCTCTTCGTTCATGAATCTCCGATTTTAGGAAGCACACCAATAATTTTTATTTGTTTCAGATCTACTGAAGATATATCCTCGAGGTATAGAGTTATATCACATATCACATTGCCCTTCTACTTACAGCAATCCTATATGCTCCTATAAATCATAAATCTCATCAACGTAAGGTTTACTAAAGAGAAACGTATTAATGCAGATTTAGGTATTGATTACTTTTACCTGTTTTCTTTTAAATAAATCTGAGTTATTTTTCTTATTCTTACATCAAAACAAGCTGATCGCATTATCCTACACTGCTTCACAATTGATAAACAACGTGATATCTCTAGCAGTACCCAACTCAGTTGAGTTTTCTGGGACTACGGTGTGATGAAATTTGACCAAATCGAAACAAATCAGCGATCATAATCCAGCAGAATTATCTTCAAAAGTAATCAGATTTGGAGATCTGTGGTGGAACATTCTTGTGATATGCATAATACTTTATTATGCCAAAAGTTTTCTCATATTAGAATAATATACCCTATGTTATTGCATTTTCTGATCATAGGTTGATTTGATAGGGCACACAATGTCAAAGCTATATATTTTTCAAACTATTTGCAATTTTTTGAAATGATATTACGAAGTGATATTCGAAATTCTACTCAAATTAACACATTTCAAAAAATTCATCATCAAAATAAATGTATTCACTTTTGATTTTAAATATTCTGGAAAATCAGTATTACCTTGAAAATATAACTTAATATGTTATATGATCCTAGAATTTAACGTAGAATCTTGAACTTCTTTTTGAAATACTTAAATGGATTGATGGGCGACTTCTGGTATAATCGAAAATGGTATATTGAGTATTATGCTGCTATTAGTAGATCACAAGGATGATACTCTCATAAAACTTTTCAAATTTATTGAATTCATTCTAGTAGACTGTGATACTGTCACAGCATGAAGTGAAAGACATTTGGAGTGTGTCAACTTTAATTCTGAATATCTTTTGATCGGAGAATCGTAGCAAAAAATAAATCTTCATTATTATTATTACTTGGTGTTGATCTCTGAATATCGATTTCAATATTTTACGTTCCATCGGAAACATTTTAAACTGCATATACAGTGTCTCTTAAAAAGTTGGGTTTATATGGAGAAGTTTGATAATAATTTATTATAAAATTCGACTTGGGCGTTGAATTTTGCTTTAAAAAAATATGTAAATTGACCTACTTTGGCGGAGTCAAGTGACTTGCGCTACCTGTCAGAAGCGAACTTTTTAAAAATAATCGCTTAAAATAGTCTTTTTTGTTTGAATTCCAAAAACTTTTAGAAGGAATAGTTGTTTTTATTCCCATGTTACACATGTGCCTTTTTTGTACTTTCTATTGCAACTTTCAGTTATGGCTATTTTTTTAATATCTACATTTTTGAAATATTAAAAATTTTGTAATTTCAATAAAATCATTTCATACTAGCAATTCTATCATGCTACTAACTTTCAATCATTAATCATCGAGAAAAATGTTTTTCTGTCGAAAATGAATACCGCTTCAAATTTCACTATCCGACGAATTGTGATATTTTCTGTATAAAATGACCGTTGTGAAACTTTCAACACCCCTGCGTCGTCGTAACGCTTGGTCTATAGATAATAATGCTGCTATTCGAGAAAGTGTACATGTTTCTTTCTTAGTTCTCAGTTTGGCGAATCTTGCGGCTTACATCCATAGATTCAGCTAACTCAAGAATTCGAATTAAATGTCCATTTCTTGCGTCGGCCTTTTGCAAATTGGGCATTAGGGACATTTTTGGGTAAATAGCTGCGGAAGTCATTTGGCAGATGCAATTTTCCGTAATGATACGATCTTCCATTAGAAAAGAAAACAATGTCTTTATAGCTTATCTCATTCCGATTAGATTCATCAATCTCAATGAAAAACCCTTTGTAATCGCGGAAAGACAGTTGGTTCGGATCAGATTCTTTTCACCAACATTGCCTTTTGTTTAGCTCGTTTTTCAATAGGTGTCACATTGATTATGATTCTTGATCCGAATATGAATTATATAGAATTCTCGAGAAATAGGTCACACTAACACATATGCTTATTATTTTCGTCTTTACATACGTTTCAGTCTCACGACCATCATCAGAAGACGTATAACTGTATAAACGTGAATTCTTAAAACTAATTGTATCACCACAAGGCGTCTTTATCGCACTAATATGAATTAAAAATGCCCACGTCGCCGAAACAAACAGAAATACGAACAATCGAAATCATAACACAATTAATGTTTTAAGTATATAAATTAAGAATCCGCTGCTAAGCAATATTCTTATAAGCTCTATATACATATCGAATCAGAGTATGTAATGCGACTAAAGAACTCAACTAAAAATATAATGTTCGAGGATCCACGTTCGAACCAGATGTTGGAGGTTTATGAGGTAATAGAAAAATGTTGTCAGACCTTATTAGAAATATCGCTTTTGAGCATTCTATCTAAAATATACTTTTAACATTATAAAGACGCATGTAGGAATCTGCAAGGGTTTTAATTAATTAAATCAGTATAAATCTAAATGATTGGATATCTGTTCTATGATTTACAGACTTGGAGTCACGTTTTATGTGAATCATCTCCAGAATAAATCTTTTATAATAATTGATTTCCTTATTTAAAATATTAAGAAATATTTCTGTCGAATATGAAGAACAAAAGTCGTTTAATTGAATTTCTGAAGGTGGAAATGGGAAAAGCAGGCATAAATGTGGCAACAAGCTGAAGATGATGCAGATCTGTCCATTGAAAAATGTGCTTTGGTAACGAGCAATACCATACCGCGACGTATTAGTATATATAATTTGCTAATTATTTAAAACCAGACAAAAATATTGCCCAAAATCAGACTTATTCTTGAAAAAGTTTATCCCAATGTTTAAGAGCACATTTTATTTTTACACCACGTTATGTTTATTCAACCGAGGCAAAAAACCTGTCTTTAAATCTAATGAATATAAATAGAGAAACATGTGAACGGTTCGCTGCATTGCACACATGACCTCATGAAGACGTCCAAATGTCTCAAGTACGTTCATAAAATTCAAGCCTAGAGGATTGAAGGGTGGAAATAGGAGAATATTTGATACCTATTACCATGAAAACTAAACCGCACCTGCAAAAAAGCTGGTTTTTTTAATACAGTTTGTGGATTCTGTAAAGTTGACAATAGGAGGTCAAGGTGAAAAATGCCTGAAAAATAAACTGATGGCGCCACAATCGAAGATCTCATGTTACATTTGTGATGTACCACCATCTTTAACTAGAACGCATTAAAATTTTCAGACTGATGTGTCATTCAGTTCTGTTTTGATACCCATCGAAAGCAAGCAACCTTGAAGATTTCTGTAAACATGGAAAAAAGTGAATTTCGCGTCCTGATTAAACATTATTTCTTGCGTGGAAAAACATTACGCAAACGAAAGCATTGCTTTTACAACATTATAGGAACTATTCACCATTGATTGGAACGATTCACAAGTGGTTTATTGGTTTTCGTTGTGGTAGTGTGACCACAAAGAACGCCGAACGTTCTGGTCGTCCAATTGAGATTACGCCAGAAATCGTCGATAAAATCCCTGGTACGATTTTGGACGATCGTTGAGTTAAAGTGCACGGGATTGCTGAGGCTATGGGCATCTCAACCGAACGGGTACGGAACTTTTTGCATAAATTTTTGAATATAAGAATGCTATCTGCCAGATGGTGGCCGCATTTACTCTCTGTTGACAACAAGCGCGACCGTGTGACACTTCAAAGAAGTTTTTGGCGATGTTCAAGGGCGATAAAAATTACTTTTTGCGCCGTTTCGTAGCCGTGGACGAAACATGGATTCATCACAACACACCTGAGACCAAAGAACAGTCGAAACGGTGGGCTTGTTCTAACGAATCGAAGCCGAAAAAGGGCAAATTGGGTTTATCGGCCAACAAAGTCAGTTTTCTGGGATGCACACGGTATCGTTCATATCGATTACCTTGAAAAGGGCAAAACGATGACCGGCGTATATTATGCAGAGGTGTTGGATCGACTCGACTCCGATTTGAAGCGAATTTAGCCGCATTTGGCAAAGAACCAGGACTTCCACCAGGACAACGCACCGGCGCACAGATCATGAATTGCGCTACGAATTGGTTCGTCATCCACCATATTATCCAGATTTGGTTCCCCTGTGACTTTTATCTATTCCCAAACTTGAAAAAATGGCTCGACGGAAGATTTGGCTCCAACGATGAGGTCACCACAAACGCCTATTATGGAGGATTGCCGAAAGCGTCTCATTTGGCAGAGATTATGTCCACGAATATCTAAATAATATGTCTGAGATTGGATATTCTTCTATGATAAATGTCCCTACAAGAGTAACAAAGAATACTGCTACTTGTTTGGATCATATTTTAGTCAAAATGAAACCTAATGATCTAGAGTTGACCATTCCGTATGTAATAAGAACTAACATTACTGACCACTTTATTACCGGCATTCAAATTATAGTACCGACCAAAAAACAAAATGTTGAACAAACTAATTATCCTACTCATAAACCAATTATAAATTATGAAAATCTCAAAAAGAAAATGTCTATGATAAATTGGGATCAGTTAATGGATGAAGATGACGTATCTAAATGCACCGATATCTTCATAGATACTTTAAAGTATAATATGCAAGAGTATACCCATTACAAGAAACTGCCAAAATATAAAAAGAGAAAAATTTGGATAACTAACGGATTAATAAAATCTATAATGGAAAGGGTTAAGTTGTTTAAAGAGCATCTGCAATTTCCAGAGGATGAAATTAGAAGAAATAGATATATTTTTTATAGGAACTTCTTGAATAAATTGATAAGAACAACAAAACAAAACTTTTTTAAAAATGAATTACTTCAAAACTCCCATAATCCTAAGAACATATGGAAGGTAGTAAATGAGATTACACTTCGCACAAATGATATAAACAAGATATGCGTTGGAGAAAAAGATATCCTGAAGGGCCCTGACATAGCCGAAGAATTCAACAAATATTTCATAAATATTGGTAAACAGCTAGCTAGTCAACATGTAAGTTCTGGAATAGATAAGTACTATAAAAACATAGAACACAGCATTTTCATCAGTCCTACAACACCTTCAGAGATTGGAAATGTAATCAATGATCTAAAAACATTTGCGGCTACAGGAAAAGATAGAATAACTGCTAATACTCTAAAAATAATAAAAAATCAAGTAAGTAAGCCTATATCAGACATTGTAAACAAATGCATAACAAATGGCGAGTGTCCCTATAAATTCAAAATATCTACAGTAATACCGATCTTCAAAAAAGGTGATAAAAGCAATGTTTCGAACTTCAGACCAATTTCTCTGCTGTCAACTTTCAGCAAAATATTTGAAAAGATTATAAAAAAACAGGATTACCTCCTATCTGAACAGATTCAATATTTTGGCTGAAAAACAGTTTGGATTCCGTGAAGGTAAAAACACCTCTGATGCAATTCACCTTCCAATTGATAATATCTATGAAAACTTAGATAACAGTCACAAAACTTTGGGAGTATTCATTGACCTACAAAAGGCATTCGATTCGGTAGACCACTCTCTATTATTGAAGAAGCTACAAAATTATGGAATTAGAGGATTGAGTCTTAAACTACTGGAGTCTTACCTTACAAACAGGCAACAATGTGTTGAAATCAATGACATATACAGTGGCTACGAAACTGTCACGTGTGGAGTCCCTCAAGGTTCCGTTCTTGGACCACTGTTATTCAACATATTCCTGAACGATCTTTTCTATATCCACATAAATGGATTGCCTATTGCATTCGCTGATGATACTGTTGTACTCTTTAAGGACACAGACTGGCTAAAATTAAAGAGAAATGTTGAAACAGAATTGAAAACCCTAATTAAGTGGTTTGAGGATAATTTCTTATCTATTAATGTAGAAAAAACAATTTTCGTACCTTTTTCTATTAATGCCGACACTTTACCAGACTTCAATACCCTGAACATTGATACAAGTGACAAAGGAAAGTACATAATTGAAATGACACAACAAGTTACTTACCTGGGTATTGTGATTGACCAGCATATGAGATGGAATTCACATATCCAAAGTCTCATACAAAAAATTAGATTCATTTCAAGCCGTCTTGGAATTTTAAAAGGGACCCTAAACACTGCAACTCTGAAAATTGTATACTATGCTATAGTAACGAGTCACCTTAGATACGGTATAACTTCTTGGGGATCTGTGTTAAATAATCATCTTAAGGAACTAAATACGTTACATAACAGAATAATAAAATTTATTATGAATAAACCTAGAAGATATCACACAGATGATTTATATAGTGAAGCTCAATTGTTAGACATTCGCCAAATCTATTACCTAAATGTTGTAATGAAATAATTGTTGGGTGCCAAATGTAATGAAATAATTGTAAGCTACACAATTTCCACCTTCCCTTGATTCTCGATTAATCAAAAAGATGAATTTACCCAAGTTACTAATATTTCCCAGACTAGCTCAAATTCGTGGTTGTTCGGCCCTTTACGTTAACAATGATGATACTTGCCCTATTATTTTTTAAACAACAAACCCTGGGCGCCACCACGAGTTAAAAGAGAAGAATTTCAGGCTGTTATAAATAAAGAAATAAGCATCATTGAATTGGTAATAAGTAAAAAGGAAAAGAAACAAAGCATATCAAAACAATAACAAATATATTCAATTATTAATGAACAATAGGAAAAAATAAGTATACAAACTCGCATGCCCTTGCGGGGCATCGATATCAAACTGAAACAATTGTAAATGAAGGTTATCAAACTACTTTGACTCAGTAATTACGACCAGCATCTAATTCATCATGGTAATGAAAGTTGCAACAGAGATATTAAAATTACTCCCCTGTGTTCCTCCTGTGGTCCTGATGATGGTTCCGCGAGGTCTCTAGTAGTGTATTGGATCCAATACCCTCCTATCGAAAAAGAAAGAAAATACACGAGTAAGATGTCCACGAAAGAAGTAAAATTTAATATGTGCAATGACTCAGTATTGACGGTGTGAACAGCTGAGCTAAGTTAGGAAAATGTTGATAGGTGAAGCCAAGATAAATTATGATTACAATTACAAATTAAATTCATATGTGACAATTATTAAGAATTTACAACAATTTTAACAAAATGAATTTGAACAAAGTTAGAGGAAAATGAATTGAGTTTGAAGTTAGTTATGAGTTAAAGTTCAGAGATTCCTAGAACCACGTGGGTGGGTTTCGTATTATTAAGACTCTTTATTACGATTACGGGATTGTTTAACAAGTCCCACGTTATCTCTATAATCGAAGGTATTGGAAACAAGGCTCGTGGAATTATAAATATGGAGTGGTTAGTTCTAGCCCATCCTCTATATGTTTCGTACCTTTCCGATTTGGATAACGCTACGTTGTTCGTATTACGAAGAGTTAGAAGCAAAAAAAATATACCATATATTAATCCCACGTGTATTCAGGAAATGGACTCAAGTGATTTGGCAAATTGAATAAATGATAATATGAGTGAAATTACGAAATCTATAATCAAGAGATCTAGGTGCCTGTTATAAGAGCAGGAAACAATCAAAGTTTTGCATAAACCAGAGTAAGCCTGATTAAGAATGAAATATTAAAGATTCAAAGCTACTCAAAAAACAATTTAATAACTTCGATTAAGTCCTACCTTATATCACAGTAACACAAAAGATGGTTAGCTATCAACCGCAACCGGTTTTATTCCGAGTCTCTCTTCCTAATTAGTAATTCGAATGTGGGGATAACAATATAGTGTTCGTTGAATCCGCACCGTAATAATTGAATACAGTTAACTATATCATTTGAAATAGAGTTCTTTAATTGGGAGGAAGTTCAAGGATATGAAATCAAATTATTATAGGTTTCTATCATGAAGAATGACCTGTGACGATCCATTCGAAAGTCGGGTCGTTACAATGTGTCATGTAGAATCTATACTGGACAGAATAATTTATCAAAGCCTCGGCACTCATATTCAGCAAGATATAAGGAAGCATCCTTTTCACAACTACGAATGAAAACTTATAAAGGTCAGCGATCATTCAGATATTTGGGAGTAGTTATATATAATAGTGTACCTACATATACAAGAGATAGTGCTACAGTTAACTTGTTCAAGATAAAGTTAAAACGGCACTTGCTAAATACTAAACGTAGTTAAATCCATGACATTATTGAATAAAATAGTGATAAATAACTTATTGTTATAAAACAAAACAGTATATGTGATTCTATTATAAAAAGTGTGATACGTAATTAGTTATTGAGTAACATTTAATCCGTAATATTTGTTATCTTATCTATGTGTATATTTTTTTCTTTTTGTCCACATACAAGCAAACAGCTTTCGTGCGTAATTTTAACTTATTATGCTCAATTATGTTATGATAAACTTATATTTCTTGTAAATGATACCTTACGCATAATAAATTCTATTCTATTCTATTCTAAAATTCTATTCTATAAAATGAGTTTTGACCAAATAAATCATTTCTGGAGGATGAGATTGATGAAGACAATTTATTTTATGCGCGATGAAGGAGAAAACGATGAAGATGATAATGTTATTCACAAAGTGTACAAATATATATCACAAATACTAAAAAACATGTCAGCTCCTACATTTTCTACAAATTTCTTATCCTTTTATCTTATTTCACCTTACCCCAATTTTTTTGTATTAAAAATTATAGAACATATTTTCATTTTCTCCAAATTTTATACGGACCTTTTTTGTATTTTATGCTATACAACTTTGGTCCTTTGCATGTTTGAGGAATTCCCAATGCTTTTTAATTTATTCACAAAGTACCTCTAATAAAGTTTTCAGAATTTTCCAAGGACGTTCCCATGCAGAAACGTTTTCCCTACGCAATGAACTAGTGCAACCTTTTAGTAGGATTTTTGCTAGGACGATGGGACTACTATGCGTGTTCGTGAATCCAAGTGTAGTAAAAAAATGGTCAACGTGATTGTTTCAAATGAGTAAAACACTTTTATAACACCATAATATTGACAATAAATCTTTACCACTTTGGTGAACTGCATACAACTATGATTCATAACTAACTACGTGACTATTCTGCTTAACACGTTATAAAATTTCTAATATTGAATCAAAATATATTTAAATTTCATCAATAATCAATGAAGTCCTCCACAAAGTTTTCTGGAACGTCATCCTCAAATATAGGCGTTGTATTGCCCACCCGATAGCTACCTACCAAAGTATTCAACAGGTTAGATCTACGCATTTAATGATTTTCGCCAAGGATGGCAGTGTGTGATGAAAAAGTGGCCAATATTATGATATTGCGTTAATTTGGATCTTATGCACATTTTCCTATTCAATATAATTTTTATACCAGAATGTGAAAATTCTTGACGTCCGGATAGATTCCGCGTCACAATAGCACGCCTAATTAAGTACCCTCGTATTTTTGCATCGTAATAGTAGCCCTCCGTAATTGGATAAATTCTTTCCGATCTTGACGCATTTTCAAAGTCGCCCTGAATCTGTTTTGTATCAATATTGTCGCACGTTTCAATTGGTGAAAACTCTTTCTTTGTAACAACATGGTTCTATTCGCTCTATATTGGTGCTGAATCATAACGACACTAACTTTCAAAAGCAAATAGTTTTCTTTACAACGACGCATTAATAAATTCGCTCTAAACCTTTGTTGCACTTTAATAACACTCTGCTTTAGTTTGACATATTGGGTTCTTATTTTCTTCCATATCTCTGTTAGCTCTCTATCTTATTTGAATCAATAAGACCGCTTTAATCTGTTTATAATTGGCTCTGGCATTGAGCATTGCTCGATTGGCTCTAAATTTCGATTGTATGAAGGAAACCGATATTTTCAGTTGTAAATAGTGGTTTCGACAAATGTTCATGATTTGATGAGCTCGATATTTCTGCTGGATTATAATTGTCGCTTGTTTGAATTTTAGGAATTCTGTTCTCGACTTCTCAGCTCGATAATTCTTTTGTACCACAACTGCAGCTTGCTCCAAATCCAGATATTTACTTCTTTGCAAAAGCGTAGCTCGTTTTGCTCTAAATGTAGCTTGTACAAAAGAAACAGCAACTTTTAAATTCACATAATTCGTTCGTGTAGTTTTCATCATTTGATTAGCTCTAAATCGTTTTTGAATAGTTCGTGTCGATTCTTTCAATTTGAGATATTCATTTCTCGACTTTTTAGCTCGATTATTCTCTTGTACAGGGTGTCCCATTTTGGGTACTTTTGCGGGGTATCTCCTTTATTTTTAAAGATAGAGAGTTGCGGTTTTCGCGACACTGTGCTACTTTTTCATAAAACTCAAGATGCCGTCAACAGAATTTTCATAGCCCTTTTAGTTTTTAAGATACAGGGCATTTATGTTTTTTTAAATAGAACACCCTGTATATTTATAGACTATAAAATTTGTCTTTTTTTTACCTTTTCAAAAATATATGATAGTATAAACTTTTTTTCAGAAACACGCAAATAATTGACAATTTTCAGAAAATTAAATACATATTTTAATAGTAGGCTATGGATAACAATAATAAACAAGTGCAACTTACATATTACTAACAAATAATTGGATACCTTGTATATAGGTATCTATTAAAAAAAATTCCCATAGATCTTTTTCTAACAGTAAGCTTGTAACAACAGTTTTGTGGCGTAAAGTGACAATATAACAAAAACACAAAAAAATAACATTATTAAAAAAAATTAAATGTGATGTTCAAATTGACCACCATTTTCTCTAATGCAAAATTGGCACATCTTTGAGATTCTTTGAATAGCGTTCAAAAGAACCATTGTTCTCATTCGCATATTTCGAAAAGCTAAATGAATTGCCTCTCGAAGTTTTGCAATGCCGTCATATCGAGTTTTATATGCTTCATTTTGTATATAACCCCATAAAAAAAAATCTAAAATTGAGAGATCTGGTGATCGTGGAGGCCATCTAACAGGTCCGTTGGTACCTATCCATCTTTGAGGAAAGTTATTATTTAGAAAGGCCCTTAAGAGCCTAGAGTTATGACTTGGGGCACCATCTTGCTGTAGGTAAACAGCATTATACTGGGCTAATGGAATGTTTTCGAGCAGTTCTGGAATAACTTCCTTAAGAATTTCTAGGTATCTAAGTGCTGTAAGACCCCCTTCAAAAATCCTATAAACTATATGTCTACCCAAAATAAAACATGAAACCTCAACTCCAAAGCGTCCTTGTTGTGCCCTTTCAAACATTAAATGCAGATTTTCACTACGCCAGTTCCTGGTATTGTGACGATTGAAAATGCCAGCACTTGAAATAAAGCATTCGTCTGACCAAAAAACAAGTCTGCCAAATAAAGCGTTAGCATCGATTTGTTGCAAATACCACTGGCAAAACAGTGCCTGGCGCTCGGCATCGCCAGGACGCTTTGCTCTAAATGTAGCTTGTACAAAAAAAACAGCAACTTTCACATAATTCGTTCGTGTAACTTTCATCATTTGATTAGCTCTAAATCGTTTTTGAATAGTTTGAGTCGCTTCTTTCAATTTGAGACATTCATTTCTCGACTTTTAGTTCTATAATTTTTTTGTACCACAACGGCAGCTTTTTTCAAATCCAGATATTTACTTCTTTCCAAAATCATAGCTCGTTTTGCTCTAAATGTAGCTTGTACAAAAGAAACAGCACTTTTCAAATTCATATAGTATTTCCTGTTGTTTTTCATCAACAGGTAACCTCGATAATATTGTTTTGTTTTAATTTCAGAGCTTCGCATTTGAACGTACTTGTTTTTTTCCATTTCCATGATCTTTTTGGCTCGATATGTTTGTTGAATGAAAATTGCTGAACGCTTAATTCGGGCGAACTCGTTTTTAGCTAGTTCCATTTGTTTGTTCGCCCTGAATTTTGATTGAACGAAACAAACAGCCGATTTCAGAATTAAATATCCTCGACGTTTTTCTCGCATAGCAGTTACAGCCCTCCAACTATTTCGAATTGCGGGCCGTTTTCAGTTTTTGGTATTCATTTCTAACAGTTTTCATACTTGCGTTGGCTCTGTAACGCTTTTGAATCGTACTTACACACTTCTTCAATTCAATGTAAGGGGCACGGGTTTCACGTATTTTTTTTAACGCATCGTATTTTCTTTGTATTATTATGGTAGCATTTCGAAGCATTTGATATTTCGACCGTTGAATCCACATCAGATTTCTCGCGAAATAAATCTTTTCCACGACGCAAACCGAATATTTCAGCGACAAATAATATCTTCGATCATTTCTAGCAATGACGGACCTTCTGAACCATTTCTGTATGAGAATAGCTGCATATTTCTCATTTTGATAATCTGTATATTCTTTTGCCATTAATTTATGAGCCCTATACCTTTGTTGAATTGTTACAGTTACATTTTTTTATTCCAAGTATCTATTTCTAATATTTCTCGTCAATATTTTCGATCTAAATCGAGTTTGCAAAACAATAGAATTCGCAATTCTTTGAATCGCAGGCTTATACTCCTCATCAACTTCAAAGCCAGGTATTTTCGTTCTATTGTTAAAACGGCGGTTTTCAATCGCAGGAATTTGGATCTTGCTAAATATCGTCGGGTATATTTTTGAATAACCAAAACGGCACAAATTCTCTGTTCTAAATAATTATTCACCAACCATTTCCTACAGTTAGCTTGCAACAATATTATGATTTTCCTGTACCTTTTGTATTCATTTCTCACAAAATACATTTTATAGTAACTCTGAATTATGGTAGCAGCTTTTTCTCGTTTCCTTTTTTCCAGGTACATTCGGCACGCACGCGCCAAGGCAATTAAGAAATTGTTGGTGGAGCAACCTATTTTAGCAATTTATAACCCTCACCCAGAAACCCAACTGCACTGTGACGCATCATCGCAAGGTTTTGGATCAATATTATTACAGCGTCAAAATGATGGCCGTTTTCATCCGATTTTTTACTATAGTAAGTGTTCAGTATTAACTTAAAGTTCTATGTGGTCAAAATATAGAAAAGTTGACAATTAAAAATTGCATAGAAGTAGGCTAATATAAAATTGAAATGTCATAAGAAATTAATAAAAACGTCAATATAGCATCATAACAAATATTACAACGTTATTCTTTCTTTTCTACGAAATATATCAAACATACAGTCCACGTAACATTTGGTCCTGCGACCCGGATAAGGATAACAACAAGTTATCTTCAATTTGTCCAGCAATACTACAACCCAATTTACGGAACTTCAATAAGGTTCATATTCGAACGGCGTCGGTGCAAGAGATCGAACAACGGGAGCTACACCGGCCTAGACGAAACTTTACTGGGTATCTCCAAATAAATACCAAGAAATACAAAACGACACGTGAGCTAACCTAATCCAATTCCTTTACCTTCCTAATATTCCATTTGTACAAGGTAACTTCGGTTTGCTTCAATCAGTGCATTATTCAACATTATTTATTTTTATCCAACATGGATATTTTGATACGAAAAAGAGCTTCGATAAAAGCTAGGCTAACAGTTTTCAAAAAATACATTGAAAATATCGATTTTGAACAACTGAGCGATGTTCAAATTATTGAATTGCAAAATACACTTACGAAATTTGAAAACATATTAGATGATTTCGAAAAGATACAGTTAGAAATTGAACTAGAAAATGATTCGGAAGATAATATAACTGATCGAGAGGAATTTGAGAAAAATTATTATTCATTAATTTCTATAGGAAAATCATTGTTAAAAAACTGTTATGGAACTGATACTAATTCAATTGCGAGTAATGATGCTTCACCAGTAGGTAATTCTTTTAATCAGGTCAATAATATTAAATTACCGACAATTAATTTACCTAAGTTCGAAGGTAATTTTGATTCATGGTTAGAATTCCGAGACACGTTTGAATCTTTAATCCATACTAATACTTTGATAAACAATATCCAAAAATATCATTATTTGAGGGCTTCATTGGCAGGCAATGCTTCTCAGGTGATAAAGGCCATAGATTTTTCTGATTCAAACTATAAAGTGGCATGGGACACCTTATGCAATCGTTATAACAACACAAGGTTATTAGCAAACAACCATATTAAGGCAATTTTCAACATCCAACCATTGAATAAAGAATCTAGTATGCAAATCAGAAAAATGATTGATACTGTTTCGAAACATCTTAGAACACTTCAAAATTTGAGACAACCCGTTGAACATTGGGATACATTAATAATATATATTATGAGCACAAAGTTAGATATTGTTTCAGCTCGTGAGTGGGAGCAACAGAAAGCCCAAAACGAGATGCCATCTTTACAGGATTTACTTTTTTTGAAAAATAGAGCTGATTTGTTGGAAACATTAGAAATGAATAATACAAGCAAAAGAGTTGTGTATGAGAAAAATATTAAAGCATTTGTTTCAAACCATATTGAATGTTCAGTCTGCAAAAAGTCTCATTACATACAAAATTGTGATATCTTCTTGCATTTGACTCCAACAGAAAGGTTAAAAAAGGTTGAAAGTTTGAAACTTTGTACTAATTGTCTTCGCAAAGGACATGTTGTTAAAGACTGTAGATTTGGCAATTGCAAAAAATGTAACCCCAAACATAATACTTTATTATATATGGATCCATATAACCCTAATGTTTCTACTGTAGATAGAGTTTCTTTATCCACAAATGTGGTTGCACAAAATCAAGTTTTACTTTCTACAGTCAATATAGAAATAGTAGATTCAGACAATCAAACACGAATAATTAGAACTCTATTAGATGCAGGTTCACAATCCAGTTTTATAACCTCAGATTTATGTGAAAGAATAGGTCTTGAAACAGAACAAGTCAATATTGACGTTTATGGCATAAACCAACAAAATTCAACAATTCTTACAAAATGTAAAGTTGAAGTGCGTTCACCAAGGAACAATTATGTATCAACCGTAGAGTGTTTGGTCATTCCCATTATTACAAGTAATCTTCCAAATTTCAATATAAATGTAAAAGCTCTCAATGTACCAAAGGGCATAACATTGGCTGACCCAACGTTTCACAAACCTGGTAAAATTGAAGTTTTACTTGGCGCAGATTGGTTTTGGTCAATAATTGGTAATGAACAAATTAAATTGAGAGATGGTTTACCGATTTTGCAAAAAACTCAATTTGGATGGACCATAGTTGGTCCACTTGGTTCTTCTTCTGTTTCTAACACAGTTCATTGCAAGCATAGCAATGTAACCGATGTGCAAGATCAACTTGCTCAATTTTGGGAGATAGAAGAATGTTCTAAACAAAAAGCATTATCTTCCGAAGAGAAGGAAACTGAAAAACATTTCATAGCAAACACCAAACGAGATGTTAATGGTCGTTTCGTTGTATCGATCCCATTTAAGCAATCCATTGATAAATTGGGAGATTCAGAATTTCAAGCTCGTAAAAGGTTCTTCATGTTGAAACGGAAATTTACTAAGAACATTTATCTTAAGGTGCAATATATAAAATTTATGTCTGAGTATGAACATCTTGGTCACATGACGGAAGATGAATACGGAAACATTGCAAGCAAAAATTAATTACTTACCTCATCATGGGGTTATTAAAGAACAAAGCTCTACCACTAAGTTGGGAGTTGTATTTGACGCTTCTTCACCTACATCAACTGGATATTGTTTCAACGATTTGCAAATG
Organism: Endomychus coccineus; assembly: GCA_958510875.1. Lineage (NCBI taxonomy): Eukaryota > Metazoa > Arthropoda > Insecta > Coleoptera > Endomychidae > Endomychus > Endomychus coccineus. Next base: position 55,817,649 of record OY294070.1, on the reverse strand, counting down.
GTAGGTCCTACGGTACAGCATGATTTGGTGTCGATTATTCTTCGTTTCAGAAAACATACGTATGTCGTGACGGCCGACATGGAGGAAATGTATCGACAGGTCTACATAGCTCCAAAACAAAGATCATTACAGGCGATATTTTGGAGACCTAATTCCAGTGAACCATTGAATACTTACTGCTTAAATACAGTGACTTATGGCACTTCATCGGCGCCTTTTTTGGCTATTAGAAGTTTGATTCAATTGGCTCATGAATGTGAATCAACTTTTCCGAAAGTTGCGAAAGCAATATATCAAGACTACTACGTAGATGATTTGCTGACAGGCGCTGACTCCATGTCACGTGTATTGTTGAGCGGAGGATTTCTATTGAGGAAATGGGTATCAAACAATAAAGATATATTAGAAAATGTTACACGATCTCAAATGTGTTCAGATTTGTTATAGATCGGCCCTTCTGAAAAAGTAGAAACCTTGGGTCAGGTATGGTCTTGTACAACTGACAATTTAATGTATATCATCCCCGATTTAGAGTCTCAAGAAGTTACGAAACGTTCTATTTTGTCCGAAGTGGCCCATATTTTCGATCCGATTGGGTTGCTCAGTCCATGCTCAATTATAGCGAAAATTTTACTACAAAAATTGTGGCTGGAGAAAATATCTTGGGACGAGCCAGTTTCCGAAAATCTACAAAGCAAGTAGATGAATTTCAGAAATGAATTAATTCATCTCAATAAACTGGAAATAAAGAGGCATGTGGTATGCAAGAATTATACATCTATTCAAATTCATGGCTTTTCAGACGCATCACAGGAAGCATATGGAGCATGCGTTTTTATCAGATCAACTGACCAAACCGGACAAGTTTACATAAACTTGTTATGTGCTAAGTCTGAAGTAGCACCCTTGAAGGTACTCACGATACCGAAATTAGAATTATGTGGCGCACTCATTTTAGCTAGACTTGTCAATAAAGTTCATAGTGCTTTGAATATGGAAATTGATGAGGTAGTATCATGGTCAGATTCCACAATTGATTTAGGCTGGCTCAATATCTTACCAAGTTCACTAAAAATATTTGTAGGAAATCGGGTTGCCGAGATCCAAGAATTATCAAATTCTGTTGGAGACATGTATCTACCAAACACAATCCCGCGGTATTAAACCTAGCTTACTCAAGAACACAATTATGTGGTGGAGCGGACCCACTTGGTTACAATTTTCGGAATCTGAGTGGCCTCAGTCAATTATCAAATCTGTTGATTTGCCAGAATTACGTAGTCAAATACAATCCCTGGTTTCAATTCAGAATGAAAAATTATTTCCATTCGAGAGATATTCTAATCAAAACAAACTTGAAAGAATTATTTCCTATTGTTTCCGTTTTGTGAATAATATCAAATGTACAAAATTAAGAAACTTTGGTCCACTCCAAACAGAGGAGATTTGTTTTGCAAAAAAATGTCTGATCAAAGTTGCACAGCGTGAATCGTTTAATGACGAGCGCATAAAATTATTACAAAACAAGCAGTTGGCTTCGAAGAATAAACTTTTTGGACTGAATCCTTTCATCTGTAAAGATGACCTCATTCGTGTTGGTGGTCGTCTCAGCGATTCGGCATACAGTTTTGATAAGAAACACCCTATTCTTCTGTGCGGAAAGCACTATTTGACGAAACTTATATTCAAACAAGAACATATCAGATTATTTCATGCTGGTCCTCAATTATTGTTATCGTCCATACGTGAAATATATTGGCCTATTGGAGGTAGAAACCTTGCCCGACGGGTAATACACGATTGCATAACTTGTTTCCGTTCTGCGCGAAGAGTTATTAGTCCTATTATGGGTAACTTACCCGATAAGCGTATAATGCCATCATGTCCATTTAGTACAACGGGCGTAGATTATGCGGGGCCCATTATGATTAAAGATCGTAAAGGTCGAGGTTACAAAACCTATAAGTCTTACATATGTGTTTTCGTTTGTTTTGTGACCAAAGCCATACATTTGGAATTGGTTACAGATATGACCAAAGATTCATTTTTACTTACGTTAAAAAGGTTCATTGCCCGAAGAGGGAAACCAGCTCATATATATTCAGATAATGGTTCGAATTTCGTAGGGGCTAACTCGGAATTAAACCATTTAGGGAAATTCCTCAAAGAAAAAAAATGATAATATTCTTTCCGAGTCAATCTCTAACGAAATGATACAATGGCACTTCATACCTGCTCATTCTCCACACTTTGGAGGCCTATGGGAGGCAGGTGTGAAGACCACCAAATTCCATTTAAAACGAGTATTGCTCAATGCACTTCTAACTTACGAGGAACTTTACACGATATTGGCCCAAACCGAGGCTATCTTGAACTCCCGTCCTTTATCCCCACTTTCCTCTGATCCAAATGACCTAAATCCTCTAACACCCGCTCATTTTTTGATTGGTAAATTCCTAATATCTTATCCAGAAGATGATGTCCTATAATTACCAACGAATCGTCTGTCGAGATATCAACATTTGCAACAGATTCAGCAACATTTCTGGGCCAGATGGTCAAAAGAATATTTGGGAGAGTTACAAACCCGGAGCAAATGGAAATCTAATGAAGATTCAGTTTTCAAAGAAGGATCTTTGGTACTCATCAAAGAAGAGAATTATCCACCCATGAAGTGGCATTTGGATAGAATCATCCAAGTATTCCCAGGCAAGGACAATATTAATCGCGTAGCCTCAATCACAACTCGTGATGGAGTTATTCGGCGTGCGTTTTCAAGAATTTGCGTTCTACCTAATGACTAGAAAGTGAATCGAAGTGAATATGTGACTCACGTTATAACTTTTTCGAATTGTTCTTTGTTGTTTTCTATTTGAAAGTATTCTTTCAAGGCGGGGAATATGTTCAATATTATTGTTTATTTCAAAATTGCAATGTAATGAATTTATAATGCAAAAACTTAAAGTTCTATGTGGTCAAAACATAGAAAAGTTGACAATTAAAAATTGCATAAAAGTAGGCTAATATAAAATTGAAATGTCATTATAAGAAATTAATAAGAAGGTCAATATAGCATCATAACATATTACAAAGTTATTCTTTCTTTTCTACGAAATATATCAAACATACAGTCCACGTAACAGTAAGCGAACTTCACCGTCTGAGTCCAAATATCACAGTTATGAGTTGGAAATGCTTGCAATTGTCTATTCTTTACAAAGGTTTCGAATTTATCTACAGGGAATGGAATTTAAAATAGTTACTGATTGCAACAGCATTAAATTAGCATCACAAAAAAAAGAGCTTAATCCAAAAATACTGAGGTGGTCATTAGAATTACAAAATTATTCGTATTCTATAGAACATAGGTCTAATCAACAAATGACTCATGCAGACGCTTTCAGCAGAAAAACTATTTTAATTATCGAAAATAATTCTTTTGAGAGAACATTAAGTATTAAACAAGGACAGGATAAAGACATAGTAAAAATTAGGGATATGCTAGAGAATACCGAAAGTAAGTTATATGAACTTCAAAATGGGCTAGTATATAAAAAATTTAAAGATAAAGTATTATTTATGGTCCCAAAGAGTATGGAACAAAGTGTAATACGCACATATCATGATGATGTTGGTCATTCAGGTATCAACAAAACCTTTGAGTTAATTGGTAGATCTTATTGGTTTCCGAACCTGAAGGGAAAATTGAAAAATTGTATTTCCAATTGCTTGAAATGCATAGCTTATTCACCTGTTACCGGTAAAAGAGAAGGGTTTTTACACAACTTGCCTAAAAGTAACCTACCTTTCCAAACATTGCACACAGACCACTATGGACCTTTGGAAAAAAGTCAACATAATCATAAATATATTTTAGCAATCACTAAATACGTGAAAATTTACCCTTGTACGGCAACGGATTCAAAGCAAGTGATAAAATGTTTAACCAATTATTTTAATTATTATAGCAAACCCTTGCGAATTATATCAGATAGAGGCAACAAGTGATTCACATCAAATGAATTCAAGACTTTCTCAGAAGATTATGATATAGAACATACCCTAATTGCTACAGGTATGGCACAAGCGAACGGACAAATTGAAATCATTAATAAATCAATAAACTCAATTTGCTCAAAATTAGAACACGGTGTTAGTGGTTGGGATAAAGTTTTGAGTCAATAATATGCGATAAATAACACTGTAAATCGTTCAACTGGATACAGTCCTAGTATGCTTTTATTCGGTATACATCAGAGAGGCAAAGTCCATGATAACTTGAGATCATATTTAGAGACAGAAAATCAGGAGCCCAGGGATTTAAATCTGATTAGAGAAGCGGCTTTCGCAAATATTACAAAGGCACAAGAAAATAATAAATTTTATTTTGACAAAAAACATAAACGTGCTCAGTACGAAGTAGGTGATTATGTTATGATAGTAAATATGGACGTTACTCCTGGTATAAATAAAAAATTACTCCCCAAGTATAGAGGCCCTTATGTGGTTGAAACTGTCTTAGATTATGATAGATATGTCATCGGAGATATCGAAGGCTTCCAATTGACTCGCATACCTTACACAGGTATAGTGGCCCCTGCCAGAATGAAACCTTGGCATCGGGATGATTATGTCGAGGAAGATTCCGAACCTGAATTTTAGTTCAATCTACGTTTGTAATGTACTTCATTTTAAAATTATGTTATTCACGATTGTTTAGTAAATTAGGTCCTCTGTCCAATTATGGCGTAGCTTATAATTATTAGTATTTAAGATGATGTCGAATATGTTGATTCATGTGTTAAGATTTAGGTAAATTTTTGTGACTTATTGTTTAGCTCCAATAAGGAAAATTATGTAATTTATTTCGAATGATTGAGGACAATCAAATTGTCAGGCTGGCCGAACTGTAGTGTCCGTCTGTGACCGTACGTTAGGGTCTGTGACGGTTAGGCAAAGTCTGTGGTTGAGGACAGAGGGAGAAAGAAGGAGGGAAGATAGTAGCGGAAAAGAGACTGTTCGTTAGTGTGTCATGGTGAATAATGTAATGTACGTTTTTGTATAGAAGAATGAAGAAATAGTTACTAATCATATTATTATTGAGGGATAATACCCTACAAATTGTTTGTATTTTATTACGAGGTGATGTTTTTGTAGAGGTTTTGTATTGCGAACACGGTTTGGATAGATGACGTTCGCGTTTTTTCAAAGGTGATGGTTTCCTTTTCGTAAGTGTAGTACTTATTTTACCTTTAGACTTCCCTTTCAGCTTCTGTTGAATGAAAATACTCAATACAAACTGAAGATTTACCACTATTGAAGAATTAAAAAATTAATTACTTCGTAATATTAAATTTAAATAATACAATTACTTTGTCAAATATCACTATGTTTATCAAACAGTATTAACCATACAACACATACGCCTGGTTTCTGAAAGAGAATTAGAGATCATAAGGAGCATTGTAATTGAAAACAATTGCCCTTATCCACAATTAAAAAATGAGATGTCATAAAACCATTGGAATATAAATTAATTAAAATTTACTCACATAAAAGAGGAATTCGACAAAAATATTGTGATAATGACGTGTTTTGGGCTAATATTCAATATAATTTCCAGTAATCTTCAAAGCTGTGCTTTATATGTTGGTCAAAAAGGTAGGATCATTCAAGTATGAAGAAACTTTTAACTCGTCTAAATTTCGCTAATAACTTTTTCGACTATGAGCATGAATATTCTCAGATTCAAAATCCAGCTGAATAGAATTTGAATGGTAAAGGTGCTTTCGCTCAAGTTTACAATCAACAGACATCTTCAAGTGCAAAAAATAATCTACTTAATTCATAGTTTATAAGGCTTTTATTGTGAAAAACAGTATATGTAACACATATTGTCTTGTCCAAAAAGGTATGAAAGAACATTCTTTAATGAAGAACGGTATAAGCATACTTAAGTCCATACTCCAAAAATAAATAACAAGCTAATATTGTGAAAAAAGGTATACGCCTACCAATACTGCTGACTACAAAATAAAAAATATAATGTACAAAGGTATACTAGTCTGGTAAAATTGGCATTTCACATCGTGATTTTGCTACTATTGACCGATTTGGACGTTCTTGGTGTCAAAATGTTCGGGAAAGCGCCCCGAACCAGAAGACCCCATTTTGAACCCGCGCTTTTGTTATCCCTGTTTGTTAATTAACAATTAAACCTCTAATAAATTGTGAATTTGGACCGATATTCAACTAATGTATTTGACAAAAAATTATGAAAGGAAATTGGCCTCAAATCGTTTCTCGGGGGTTTTCGAGGCCGCTGATCACGAATCTGTTGTCAGAATCGGAAAATTCGGGAAAACTCGACATTTTCATGGAAAATTATAACCAAAATCTGCAAACGGTGCATCACGAGCGTAAAAAAATCACTTGGCTATTTTCGAGGTCGCTGATCACGATTCTGTTGTCAGAATCGGAAAATTCTACATATTTTGCTGGAAAACTCGGGATTTTCATGGAAAATTTCTACAAAAATCTGCAAATGTTGCATCGCAAGCATACAAAAAATTACTCGGGGTGTTTTCGAGATCGCTGATCACGAATCCGTTTGTCCTTTCATATTTCTTTTAAATACATTAGGTAATTATCGGTCCAAATCAACAATTAATTATAGGCTTGATTGTTAAACAACAGATACGGATAACAAAAGCGCGGGTTCAAAATGGGGACTTCTGGTTCGGGGTGCTTTGCGGAACATTTTGATACCAAGAACGTCTAATTCGGTAAATAGTTGCAAAATAACTTAATTTTCGATTTTTGAGGGCTAGTTTTACAGGACTATAGTGCACTTATGGCGTTTTACACAGTAACATCCTTACGCTTATATATCGTCTTTCTCTTTCCATTTTATATCTGAAGTAAAGAAAAGGCGAAGTAAGGTACTCAAAGGGGAAACAAGGAAAGTTCGAGCCAGCAAAAAAACACAGGAATTTTGGTGAAGAATAAGTAACCAAAAAAGATAAAATAACCAAAGCAAAAAAGTTTCCTGAACTATCTACTTACTGCGGAACGACATGTTGAGACAATTGAAAATAGAAAAAGAATAAATTTTTTCAAGGAAGATATCACGAAAAAAACAAGAAGGAAAAAAGCTTAAAAGCAGACTTAGAGTATAAACTTTGGTTACCTGAAGAAAGAAAAGCAGTTTCTCAAAAAATTTATGAGACAGAATTCCAGAAAACTGGTATAAAAGTTAAGAAACCTCACAAAAATACTTCTGCCCAATGCGATAAGCTTCAAATGATTATCAAAAATTCGAAATGTGGAGCCGTCGAACAATTCAAAACTATATTGCAAGATCACCAGTTGGAGACAGAGAAGACTTACGAGGCTAAACATGATGAGAGAATGACTGCGAAAGAGAAGAACCGTTTAATATACACTTCTGATTTACAGTAATGTCTCCAACGCCTGACATTAAAACTTTTAATGCATTTTATAAACGACTGCCAAACGTTGACCTCTTGTACTTCTTGGATAATGCTTGCCAAGCATCGTACGCATCGTTCAAATGAGCAAAATGTATGAGTTGACCGTCCTCAACACTCCGGGTGATACACGCCATAGCTTTATTTTTTTTCTTCTTCCATTCATCGTTGACCATTTCTGGCTTTGGCTCACTGACGATTTCCCACAAATCATCACACACAAATACGACTTTCAATTTCGCCTTCCAGAAAATGTAGTTACCTCCATTCAACAATGTTCAGTCTTGAGCTATCTTGCGTCATGTTGTATACCACAACTGGCAGTAGTCGATCAAGCCAAGAATAAAAAAATCACTCGCGCAATCTGAATGAGCCTGGGCCCATAACCTGATGAAAATTGTAGTTTCGGGAGAATGAAGAACTTACTGATATAATCTTTGAATCATTTATTGAATATATAATAATTCGGTCAAGCGACATTTTAACTAAAGTCAAATACTAATTCATAGATAACTTATGATACATTATGAACTTCGTGAAACAAAATACTATTACGCGGAATTTGAATCTGCGGCAAGCGCTTTTCAACAATATTGATAAGCTTATGATTGCTATGTATTCTTTCTTTACCATTCTAAGATGAAGTGATATTAGTATCAATTTTTGAAGATGTTCTATGATTAACAATTTACTTTTGTTTTTACAACCACCACATGCCACCACTTTATTCATATTGATTTGAAGGTGATATTGTTTTGCATAATAGATTAATAAAGTGCTTTACCCTATGCAGATATTGATGTGGTACATGTGATTTGATACTGTGGTACTGTGGTTGATTATTATTATTATTTGTATAACAATATTCTATATAATATTAATTCTTTTAATATATAATGATGTTCACTCACAATGATCACATAATTATGAGGATTCTTTATCAATAATTTCCTAGTATTCGTACTTCCAACTTCGACATCATCAAATACAATTTTCGGGTTTGAAGTGAATGGTGCCAATGACAAAATTGAAATCTATTCTGGAAGTTCGTTCTTCTTGGTACTTAATCGGCTCTTCACAACAGGAGAAATCTACAAATTTGAAGGTTTCATAAGACCAAAGCAAACTTTCAATAAAGAATAGATTCAATATTTGTAGATTTAATACACAGTGAAGAAAAACTCAAAACTTGAAATTCATTGTGGACCCTACCAATACTACAATGCAATGTGCGTTCTTGATAACATGTGAATAATCAATTGAATCTAACTGGAATATCTGAACTTAACGAACTTTTACAGTTTGCAAACTGCCCCAAATTAAATCAGTTTAATCCAGATTATATGAAAAAACATGCTCCTAGTTGAGCAAAGAAAAAATCAAAGTAACGAAAATTTAAACATGAAAATGCACTGCACTACTGCAGCATGTGTCAAGTAAGTCTGATCTATACATATTCATTAAGCTTAAACTAAGAACTATACAAAAAATAAATCAAAAATATAGGTGAATTTATGATTTATAACTTTCGTATTATACACCAGCCTTAAGTTAATTTGCTCACATGTCATACTTACTTGGTAATACATAAGTATTTATTTTCTTTCAGTGGTAGTTTTTCCGGAACAGTAGATTAATTTGCGTTACCTACCTAGATGCAATACACTCCATAACAATAATTATGGAACATTCTCGACAGTTGATTTGAAAATTAAAATTGTTCAAAACACTCAGTCAAAAACAAACCGTTACAACACCATAGAGATATCCCTCTATAACTCATAGAGATCTATACATCTGTGCTTAAGCCAGGACCACATGCTTTAGTGACTCGATAGCATAGAAGTATTATATATAAAGAGGTAAAAAGCGTTATGCCGAAACATGATTGAATTAGAGGTCTCATTCTACTTCGGTTTTACTTCCGTTTCTTCCCAGCGTCGTGCTATGCTATGCGGGAACGGTGAAAAACTGAGGTATAGGAGCCCATTTTAATTTTTATCTACTCTACAATTTACATAATACTTTTATGGTTCACGCAGTACGCGGCATAACTACTAATCTTATCTACTTCTACTCATTTACTACATAATGTTGATTAATTGAACTTGACCATATATTTGACATTTAACACTTGAGGAGCCTTTAACCACGATTTATATATTATGCTGTAGCACGTTTACATTACACAACCGAATTGTGTTACGTTATGAGACAAGATACCGGCCTGTGATTGGCTAACGCCCCTTGCAGTAAGCGCATCAACAGTAGAAATATCAAGTCAACCTTCATCGGTGGCTATGAACCAGGTGATAAAATCGCGGTAGGTATATTTAGTTCAGTTCAGTTTAGTCTGTTCTTCTTGCTCACATACAATATAAATACGGAAAAAAATATATGGAAGAATACCTCAGAGAGGTGCAGAGCACGTCAAGTTGAAATTTTATATAAATATGAATTACCTACAATACATTTGTCATCGTAAATAAAAATAAGAGTGGGTAAAGAGATTAAAATGTGTATTGGTCCAGAGTATATTAAAATAGAAACGATACATACAGATATGACCAAAGTGACTTAGAATACTTAGAAATAGGAATAGCTCAAATATTTTTGTCCGTAAAATATTCATTCAGTAAGTAGTAGAGGCTCGTTTTACAAGTAGATATTTCAAATTGTTCTTGAAATGATTTAATGGTAATTTTTTCAATGATTGGGGAATTTTAATATACATTTTTATTATGCTATATTGTATATTTTTCTGAAGATATGTATAATTGAGTTTATTACAGATGTAGTTATTTTTTGTTCATGTATTATGATCATGATTGTTGGCAGGCGCGGATCCAGACTTTTGTTTGGGGGGGGGGGGGGGGGGGGTCACTGGTCACTCTCAGACATGCATCCAGACTTTTTTCTCCGGAGAGGTGTCTTTAAAAGTACATTGGGCAGTTTTTGTTCATCATTGGGGGGGGGGGCATTACTCCCGTGACCCCCCCCCTGGATCCGCCACTGATTGTTGACCTGTTCCTAAAATAGATGCTGGTTTTGATGAGTGAAGATAACTGCTTCATAATTGTATAGACTTGACAAAGTAAGTATATTATTTTCTATAAATATTTCTTTGCGACAGGTTGAAGATGCCTCTAAGACACCTTTCTTGGGTGCAGAACACTCGCCCTAGATCACTAGAATTACCCCAAAAACTTATCCCATATCTCAATGTTGACTGCACAAACGCATGATAAGCAGTTAACGCTGCCTCAGTGTTCACTAAGACTGAAATGTTTTTAGAGCAAAGCAATATCTTGATAACGTTCTCAATACTTTATTTACTTGTTCATACCAATCTAATCGTGAATCAATAATTATACCTAAAAAAGTGGTATGGTTCACACACCCCAAATCAGTAACGGTATCAGCCGAAGTGCTCTTAATGATCGATGTAAATCCAAATTTGAGGACCTGAGTTTTATCTTTATTCATTCTCAAGTTATTTTTGTGAAACCAGTCTCCAGCAGTATCAATAATTTGGAATATTTTCCTTTCTAGAAAAGCATTCTCTGTTGATATCGTTATTGAGTTGTCATCAGTAAACTGTTGTAGGTATTCTTTCAGTGATGCAGGTAGGTCATTTGTATGAAGTATGAAGAGAAGTGAACCCAATATTGAGCCTTGAGGAACACGCTCATGAGTTCTCTGCATCTCTGACTTCATATCCTCACCATTGCTTCCTATAGCGGCGTAGGTTCCTAACTCCAATAAGCAAAGTCAACGCAGGTTAGTTTGTTAAATATTTGAGGGGTTCTAGTATTTTCTAATCATTTGTAATATATTAGAGCCTTTATTTTACAAACTTTAACACCTAGCAACTATAGAGAATAAGATAATTTATTCCTAAATAAACAAACTTTTACATACTAGCAACTTTTAAATACAATTTAATAATATAAAAATAATATAAATATAATCGAGTAGTTACTACTCTACACAACAGAAAACGACAGTAGAAAATTTTAAATAAAGACGATGCTGCAACTTTACTATTTTGTTCTAAGACTCTTTTGGCATTGTTGAAGTTATTATTTCATTTACATAAACGAAATGAAAGACACGGTTTTCATGATGTGTTTTATATATAAATTCTCGGGAAATAGGTCACACTAACATATATGTTTATTATTTCCGTCTTTACGTATGTTTCGGTCTCCAGACCATCATCAGAAGACTAATTATGTCTAAAACGGGATTACTTGAAACTAATTGTATTAGCACAAGCCGTCCTTATCGCACTAATCTCAATTAAAAATGCCCATGTCGCCGAAACGAACAGAAACACGAGTTATCGAAATTATAACACAATTAATGTTTCTAGTATATGAATCAAGAATCCGCTGCTTAGCAATTTTCTTATAAACTTAGAAGTCATATCAGATCACAGTATGTAATACGACTGAAGGACTGAACCGAAAATAGAACGCTCAAGTATCCACTTTCGTACCAGATGTTGAAGATTTATGAGGTAATAGAACAAATAATAGGAAAAAATGAATTTTAAGAAACAC